>JACGCM010002017.1:1200000-1894524 GCA_014058105.1 Kingdonia uniflora
CGGCTGGATCAAAGATAATATTTGGTTTAGCTGACTCTTTACATCTTTGCGATTGTAGCAAGTATATAAACTTGTTTCACATCAAAGACTCAACTAGGCATAAGATAAGACAAATGTCATACTAGCTTTCATCTATTTCAATATGTCTGTGACATTTTTATAGTTCAAATCAAGTTTCAACTTGGTTTAACTCAACCCATTTCTGCGAGTAAAATGAATGTAAAAAAAATTGTTTTATATCAAAGACCCCACCAGACACAAGATAAGGCAATGGCCATACTAGCTTTCATCTATTTTTAATGTGTCTGCGACAAATACTATTTATTTTCAGGTCAAATTCTTATTACAAGGGTTTCTTTTCTGCTGATGGAGAGTAAGCAGTGCTTCCCCCTACATCAAGAGGTCAAACTTTCAGTTCGTGGGTCACAGCAGCTCTTCCCAAATCTATCAATTCAACAGTTGACGCCCAGACAGTTCCCTCGATCTATCTTAGCTCCACAAATGCATCCTTTATCCGACAGAATTTTGAATAAGGTATCTCGTTCTAACTCATATCTTTTTACTTCCTCTAAAAAATATGCAACAATCGCCTTTAACAGGTTAGATCGTGGCGCATCAAGTATGACCATTGTTGCAAATCTCGCTCTCAACCTCTCAAGGCATGACTCTAGTCTAGCGTAGTCACTCTTCAGTTCTGTCATTTCTTCATCGACTTTAACATGGTAGATTACGTTTTCTTCCAACTTTGTAATATACTTTACTGATACAGCAAGGTTCATGGCTTCTAAGTCTACTACTCGAACACGAAGTCTCTTAATTTCTGCGTTCAACTCTTCCCCAGCTGGCATATCTTTTAATAATTATTATTTCCTCTTCACAAGCGATTCCTTCATTTTGATCTCCCCTTCCATAACTTTCTCCCTGATAAGAGCAGCATCCAACTTATGTTGGCATTCCCTCAAATTCGTATTTCCCTTATGAACATGCCCCTGAATACGAGATACGTCACTCTCTAGCTCTCTAATTTGACCTGAGAGACTAACTACAGCCCCTTAAACTAAAAGAGTTTTAACCTCAATTTTACGTCCCCCTGAGCGCTCTCTAGCCTCAGCTTTCTTGGCACGCGCAATGGCCTACGCCAGTTCAGCCTTAAGTCGTGCGACCCTCTCGCTTAAATCGTTACACCTTCATTGTATTTCCTAGAATTCCATGTCCTTGGTGAGTAGGGCTATTTGCAAATGTTCAGCTGTGGCTTCCGAATCCGATAGATTTTCATGAGCTACCCTCAACTCGTCGCCTTTTTCAACAAATTTTCGTCTCATTCACTCCAGCTCGTTCCTACAGTTCTGGAGATCAGATCAAAATCGTTCCTCCGATTGTTCCAGTGCCTGAATGCGGTATTGAGCCATGTTGGCTTGCTTACCCTTCACAGCCAACGCGTCAACTCGACTTTGAAGCTTCTCGATGCATTCTGTTACCTCCGCTAGCACTTTTAATCCCTTATTTATCTTGGCATCTTTCTCTTCGACCTGAAGAGTCAGGTCGGAAACGGCTTGGGACAACTCCACAAGTCTAAAATGTGCCTTTACGTATTGATCTTCTCTATTCTCGCTCGCCTCCTTCATCCTATCGAACTGCCCTGCAAATTCCCGATTACACATGAGTACGTCGTCCTCACGTGAATGAGATGAATCTAATTCGACCTGGGAAATATAACAAGTTTTAGTTCAGTTCGATTCAGGAAAGCCTTTGAATATATATACTACATTTCTAAAGAGACTGTGATTTCTAAACATCAACTTCCAATACTTTTAGAATAATAGTTTATAGTTCATTCTCAGATGAACGATTCATGAGTCTTCTTTCGACGTACAAGGATCATACTTTCGATATACTACTTTATATTAATAGCGTTGGATTTTTACCATGCATCTATATTCTATTTACTTGATAGTTTAACGTTGGAACAACATGCAAGTCGAAACACCTATTCCGATCTGACCTGCAGCTCCGCTTGCGTAGACAGCAAAGCTTTAGAGGTCTATATTTTTCTAGAAAGTCCAGACTCTATATCATTTATTCTAAGACTCATCTCTCTAACTGCCTACAAAAGGTTTATAAAACAAATTCAATCTACATAAGTTTCTTCCCACGCACAATTTAAACAACTTACAAATATTTATACAAACACACGTGTCTACCCTACCTTCTCACTACCACCTTCTGGGAGCTCGACGTCATCCCCTTGATTGTCGAGCACCATCTGGCGGGAAACACCATCCAAACTATCCATGATCCCCACCGCTTCTGCTTCCTCCTCAAAATAGGTTGTAGTGTCCCAGATTTTTTTTTATATATTATTTTTATTTATTGTTTATTCTTATTTTATTTTATTTGGTTACTTATCACTTTTTTTCATTCATGCATCATACCACATGCATCCATATTCATATCGTGCATCTTGCTGTTTCATCCCTTCTCTTATCAGGGTTTTAGAGTTAGATTCCTTTTTTGTGCTTTCGGTGGTTTTGGTGGTTGGGCGGAGGAGTTTGTTGTTGTTTCCCCGGAAGGCCCGTAGTGGCTTGGTGGTGTTGTTGTTGTTGTCATCATTTTTGTTGTTGTTGTTGTGTTTTTGTCTTGGGTGGTGTGACCCCAGGGGATCTCGTGATTTCAGGGGAAGCCTTATGCTTTTCCAGTTTTGTCAAAGTCATTCGAACGAGTTGACATGTCCCCTGGAATTTTGGTTTTTGAGGGTGGTTCGTTCGAACGATTTCCTGTCCCGTTCAAACGAGTCGACTGATCTCCTGAAATTTGGCCCATGATCTCCTAATCGTTTGAACGACTTCTGGGTCCATTTAAACGACTTCTATGTCCCTTTTGTGACTTTCTTGTCCATTCAAACGACTTCATTGATTCGAACGACTTGGCGGTTGTTTTTCCCCTTTTTAGTTTTTATTTTTATTTTTCTTCCTCTCTCTCTCATTTCTCCCTCTCTCACTCTCCACTTACCCTCTCCCTCACTTAATCCCCTCCTCCGTAGCGTTTTGTGTTGTTCGTGGATTGATTTCTTCGCCAATTCAGATGTGAGGGGGCATTATCCGCAGTTATTCACGGACTGAGGTGTGTGCTTAATTTCAGGGCGAAATTTCTTTTTAGTAGGGTAGATTGTAGTGACCCGTATTTTATTATTATTATTTATTAGTATATTATTCCTTTTCTGTATATTCCTATCCATTAAGTTTCCACATATTTTGCACATTCCTTTCTATCCCTTGTGTATCCATTTTATTCATTTTGGGCAGGTTTTGGAGTTAGATTCCTTTTCGGCGTTTTTGGTGTTTTGGTGGTTATTAGAAGGAGGTGGTTGTGTTTTGTGTTCAGGGACCCATTGTTGGGTTAATATTATTGTGGTGTTGTTATGGTGTCAGTATGTGGGTTGTTCTGTGTTTGGGTGTTCGTATGATTCTGGGAGAATTTTGGGATTTTCCAGTAGTCGTTCGAACGACTTTCATCTTCGTTCAAACGAGTGGACTTGTCTCTTGGAACTTGGCCCAAGATCTCCTAGTCCTTTGAATGACTTCTGGGTCCATTCGGACGACTTCCTTGTCCATTCGCACCAACTTTTTTCGTTCGAACGACTAAGGTACCTCCCTAAAATTTTTGCCTTCTTATCCTTCTCGTTCGAACGACCTCCTTTTCGTTCGAACGAGTCTGGCGGTTGTTTTCTTCCTTTTAGTTATATTTTTTATTTCATTCCTATCTCTCAATTTTCTTTCCCTCTCTCTCCACTTAATCCTTGCTCTTCCTTGAGATTGATGGCTGTTGTTGGGTCGATTCCTCGCCAATTCCTTCGGTGAGTATTTCCCCTCTCATCCATGTGTTATTGGTTTTGATTTTTAGGGTTTGTGGTTGGGTTGATTTCTAGGGTTTGGATTGTTGATTGGTTTCCTGTATTTGTTTGTTTAATTGTTGTTGCGTTTGTCTGTTGTAGTAGCTTGTCCTGTGTTCCGTTAACTGAATCACTGATTATGGGTTTTAGAATTCCGGTTTTAGTTTTGTCAGGATTCGGGATTATTATCAGGCGAGTGTCCCCTTCATTTATAAATTCCTCTACTAGTTAATAGATGTTGATTAGAGTAGTACTCTATGTAGAGAGGTGCATGTGATTTAGTTAGGGTCTGCTATTATATTTTTCTCAGTAAATTGTTAACCTATATGTTAGTTAGTATGTTAACTTGGTTTTTAGTTTGTATTAGACTTTGGGTTTATTTAGAAGCTGTTTGGGTGGTTTTCTCGTAAATGTATCCTTGTTGTTGGTTTTGGTTTCTAGAGACTGATGTTGGTTAGTTGTAGTGACGGTTAGGTTGCTGTCTCATCTAGGTTTAGATGGTACAACCGAGTCGCTATTTATTCTGTTGTTGGGATTGTTTGCCATGCTCTTATGCAGGTGGCCGTCCTATGTGTGATGCTGGGTTTACGGCTGTTATATTTTGATCCTTGGGATCTGTTGCATATTTTAAATTATGTAAAACTCTTTTAACTTATCGAGATCGGATACATAACACAGCTCTACATCGGTTGACCTCCGATAGGATCGCTGGAGTCCTAAATCAGGTTAAAATAGTAGGTGAAGAACTGGCTGTGAACATTATCATACCTTCAATACCCATCCGGGAGTCTGGGAAGGTATAAAATAGTTTGAATCCGGCGCTAGACTTATCCTCGGTGAGGTTGAAATTCCTTGGAATGAAAATACAGTTCGAACGTTGGCTCTGTGGGTTGAAAAGCCCGTAACACTTTGATTAAGTGAGTATCTACTAGCTTGGTCGAGCTTGACAAAAATCGTACCCATTTTATCCCCTTAACAGATCTCTTTAAGATAAACATCTTAGCGGTTGATCAACCAATATTATAATACGATTGTAACACGTTTTAAAACATCAAATCATTCAACATTGGGACTAGCAGAGCATATCATAGCATACATCATTTGGGATAATTAATTATCCCAGTTCATCATGTCATATCATATCATCATCGCATATCATTATTCCTTACCACTATTCCTTTCCTCTAAACTACTATATTTATTCTTCTGTTCTTATAACTCTATTATCTGGTTCATAGTCGCTTAGTTTGTTATTCGTTTACTTTAAAACTTTCTTTATCTCATTCACCTCACCCTCTTCTCTGCACTTGTTATATTAGTAGGTTGTTTAGACTTGTTGGGTTTTAGTGAGCCATGGTTTTGCTCACTCTTGCATTGTTCCCCCTTTCAGAGGTTGAGTAGCTTGGATTGCTAAGAGCTTCAGCCTGATTAGAGCTAGTTTTGCCGTTGTAGATCTTATTTAGTTAGACATTCTTGTATGTGATCTCAGCATATGTCATTGTACTTTAATTGAGATATTGTATTTTGATTTCAGTCTGATATGTATATATATATATCTTTTGTTCCTGCTTTATTATTCTTTCTTTACTCTGATGATTACTGATGTAAGTGAATTACTGAGCCTGAACTTGTTTATGGCTCGGTTGTTCGTATGGCGAATCTGTAGATTCCCCGACCTGTACAGCTTCGAATCAGTACATTTTGACTAAGGGTGGAGTTTTTGTGGGAAAGGGTTTTGCTTGTAATGGAATGTTCAAGATGAGTATTGAAATGAATAAATATGTTTCTGCTTACTTGTTGTCTTTTTTTAATATTTGGCACTCTAGACTATGTCATGTTAATAAGAAGTTAGTATAAAATATGAGTAAACTTGCCATGATCCCCAAAATAGATTTAAATGATTTTGATAAATGCCAATCTTGTAGTCAAGCTAAGATTACTAAAATCAGGGAATCAAAACTCTTGGACTTAGTACATTCTGACATTTGTGAAATGGACGTAACACTCACTTGAAATGGTAAACGATATTTTATAACTTTTATAGATGATCATTCAAACTATACTCAAGTTTACCTGATGCCTCACAAAAGTGAAGCTATAGATATGTTTATGACATGTAACAGAGGTTAAAAATCAGTTTGATAAAAATATTAAAATATTTCGTAGTGATAGGTGTACAGAGTATGATTCACATAAATTTCAAAACTTGTATGAATCCTTAGGGATTATACACGAAACTACTGCTCCTTATTCTCCAGAATCTAACGGTAAAGCTAAACGCAAAAATAGAACCTACACTTAGTCGATAGTTGTTATATTACTTAGTTCTAGGTCACCTAAATCTGTATGGGGTGAAGCATTATTATTTGTTTGCCATATTTTAAATTGTATTCCTCATACCACTTCTGAATTGTCCCCTTATGAAATTTGGAGAAAAAAAACCCTAATGTTAGCTATTTTAAGATTTGGGGTTGTTTAGCCTATATTCGTAAACCTGATCCTAAACGGATAAAACTAGCTAGTATTGCTTTAGAATGTGTTTTTATTGGTTATGTTATTAACAGTAAAGCTTACAGGTTTCTTGATATTACGAATAATATTATCATTAAATCACTCGATGTTGATTTCTTTGAGGATAAGTTTCCCTACTTACTAAGGGACATTGGGGGTAGTAGTGTGGGTTCTCAACCTTCTACAACTTTGACCCCTAATGTACCTCAAGTAAAAGTTCATAGAGTTGTCGATTCTCTTGATACAGACCCAGAACTTCGTAAAGGTAAACATTTAAAGATTGCTAAGGATTTTGGTAATGATTATGTTGTACATACCTTAGAATCTGACCCCAATACTATCAGGGAAGCATTAACCTCAAGTGACGCTGATTTGTGGCAAGAGGCCATTAATGATGAAATGGATTCTCTTACTACAAATAAAACTTGGGACTTAGTTAACCTACCTCCTGGTAGTCGTTATATTGGGTGTAAATAGATATTAAAAATAAAACTTACACCAGATGGTTCTATAGATAAATATAAGGCTAGACTTATAGCAAATGGATATGTGCAAAAGTAAAATATTGATTTATTCGACACATACTCCCCAGTTACTCGTGTGATAACCATTAGAGTATTATTCGTCGTTGTTGCCGTGCACAATTTGATTATTCACCAGATGGATGTAAAAACTATTTTTAAAATGGAGAGCTTGAAGAGGAATTATATATGGATCAGTCTAAAGGCTTTGTGAAACCTGGTGAGGAACACAAAGTCTGTAAGCTGAACAAGACCTTATAAAGTTTAAGCAAGCTCAAAAATAGTGGTACGACAGGATCGACCAATTACTTCTTTTAAATGGTTTTAAGATAAACGTTGTTGATAAATGTCTATATTATAAAGTATCAGGTGAAAGTTGTATTATGATATGTCTATACGTTGAGGATCTACTTATTTTTGGTTTTACACTTGATATCATTTTAGAAACCAAAAACATGTTTAATAATTATTTTGATATGAAGAACCTAGGTGAGGCTACTGTAATTTTAGGCATGAAGATCACACGCGCGTACACTGGTATTACTCTTGATCAATTTCATTACATTGAGAAGATTTTGAAGAAGTACAACTATTTTGATCGTAGACCTGCTTGTACTCCTTGTGATTCACAAATTAAACTTTTAAATAACCTAGGGGAGGCAGTTAGACAAAAAAAATACGCAAGTATTATTGGTAGCCTTCGCTACGCTACGGGCTGTACTAGACCCGATATAGCTTATGCTGTAGTGGTTCTATGTAGATTCACAAGTAAACCAGGTTTGGCGCACTGGGGTGCTATTGACCAAGTTATGCGGTACCTGAAAAGGACCATGAACTTAGGCTTACACTATCAGAAGTATCCCGCGGTCCTTGATGGATTTAGCGATGCAGATTGGAACTTATTCTCAGATGATTCCAAAGCCACCAGCGGATACGTGCTTAGTATAGCTGGCGTGTCGGTTTCTTGGGGATCCAAGAAATAAACGATTCTAGCTCAGTCGACTATGGAGTTTGAGTTAGTAGCACTAGCTGCAGCTAGTGAAGAGGCAAGTTGGTTGAAAGACCTCTTATCTTATATTCCTTTATGGAGTAGACCTATACCGCAAATTCTGATCTACTTAGATAGTATTGCTACGATAGCCAGAGTACGGAACAATTACTATAATGGTAAGAAGTTAGCGATACATCACAAGCACAGTACGATGAGAGGTTATCTCACATCTAGTACTGTTACAGTGGATTTTGTAAGATCGGAAAATAACTTGGAAGACCCTTTGACGAAAGGACTGTCTCGTGATAAAGTTTGGAACACATCCTTAGGGATAGGGCTAAAGCCTGTTATAGAATTACAAGTGGTGGGAACCCAACCTAAATGACTGGAAATCCCAAGAAATAAGTTCAATTGGAAAAACAAATCACTGTGATATAGAATTATGCAACTAGGAGCTTGTCACTCCAGAGTTAATCTCGTTGTACATACTATATATATGCATGATATCTTGCAACGACTTTGAGGCTGAGTTTCATAAACTCTTAATGAGTTTTATATCTCTTTCTTTGAGTGGGGTGTCTAGTTACAAGAACACTCTTAATAGACTCACCAAGGTGATTGTGAAAGTGCGGCCGCTTCCTATGAGAATTAAGCTAAATTTTCTAAAGCCTTCACCTATATTAGGATTAAACATATGGCCGAAATGTGCTGGCATTTAGATCTTGTATCTGGTAGGGTCGTATGTGGTTTTCCTCACTGTATAAAAATGAATAATGAGTTCAAGACTTTGATCACTTATTATTTTTATACGTTGAAGATTGTCTACTACGTAAAGGTTCAAGTCTTATAACACATTTACTTAAGTACATCTATATATATCGAAACCGTACTCTAGTTTCTTTTTTATGTCATTTCTCTTTTGTGGAAGTTTTTTAAAAGTGGGGGTTTGTTAAAAAATTTCTTAAACTTCCTTTGGGCTTGGGCTAGCCTAATCTTTTCTTTTAGGTTATCCACTTGGGCTTGAGTTCTGAACTCTTGCTTGGTATTTCCACCAACTTGAAGTGGACCTAATATTTAGGATCACGTCTCCTCTTTACTAGTTCAAGAGTTCAAACTTCTTTTGACGAATATAAAGGAAAAGAGCTGTTGCATTTTTCCTTTAAATACCCTTTGTTATACCACCTTCAAATACAGAAAAGAATATAACTTCTCTCTATCTGCTCATGAGTTCATCTCTCTCTCTCTAACTTCATCTGCGGTTTATCTGAGCTGCATACACACTCTTTTACATAGACTTCCGGGATAACTGAAGCTACTGCATACGTTATGCTCGTTGTATCCTGGAAGAGATCAGACCTTCGTTGCCTTAGAGTGCGACCCACGCCTCGAGCTATCACTGTTCTGCTATCTCTCTTTATTACAGGTACTATTCATTACATGGTGTTAACTGCTATCATTGCTCTGCTGAAACCTGCATGTCACCGGTGTCGTTTCTTGATATTGAATCTGTCATTTCTTGCCTTCGGTTTACTGCTAATGCCTCATGTACTTGATGTTGTTTGCCGAAGTACAAACTACGCTGCTGCTAGTAGAAACAACCTATTTTTGCTGCTGAAACTATTTGTTTATTGCCACTAAAATCTATCTAAAACTGCATTTCGTTGCTGCTGAAATTGCCTTTCTCATGCTTGTTACTGCCACAAACAAAACTTGGTTGGTGCTTGTTACTGCTTGTCATACCGATTACCAACATTGACTGCGGCTTTTATTTTGTCGACTAACAATAACCTACTCCAAGTTGTAGTAACTTACCACCATTCTGCCTCGCTACATTGTAGTCTCCACGGAGGAGAGTTGCTCTAATCGGAGGGTGTAATGGTGCAGGTTTTGTGAGCTTTGATCAAACATGGACTTTGCTGGAGATGCTCTAATCTCAAGTGTCATACCAATAAATTAACACGTGGCAAGTCACCCCTCTCTCTCTGCTTTTCCGTACTTCAGTGTTTGAGTGAGAGAAAAAAAGAAGAAGCATTTTTATTGCAGAAATTAGAGATTTTAGGGTTTGAAAGCTTAAATGTTGAAGCGCGAAAGTGCAGGTTAAGCTTCAACTCTCTATCTTTTTCTTTCTCTTCTATATTTGTTCCAACTTCTTTTCTTAAACCTCTAATTAGGGTTTTTGTGATCATGCATGAGTGTTCGAACTTCGATTCTTAGTTTTGCCTCTGTTGTTTTCAGGGCAAATGGTGTACAAGAGGGCTGGAAAACGACCCAGAGAAGAAATTCTTGAAATAGAGGATGTTAAAGTGTATAAGTTCAAGGTTTTACTTGTGGGAATTGGTGCAAGTGTTAATGTTACTTGTATTGATCCTAAGGAGGAGATGTTGGTAAAGGAGTTTGTTGGGTTGGTGAAGATGGAGTATTTGAAGCCTAGCGAAGATGGGGGTGATTATAAGAGGCCGATAATGTGGGAAAGTAAAGAGATTTGGTTGGAAGATGTTTCGAGGGAGAGAAAGATTAGAACTGTGATATCATTCAGGAATTTTCAACCCAACAAGTGTTATTTCCTTAAACTTTATGTAAGTGTTTTGGTTATTGTATTTGCATTGTGTGTTTGGGATTTGATTTGGGAATGTGTGTATTAATGGTTTGTTTTTTCTTATTTGGCCCAGGATGGTTCGAAGGAGATAGCTGATACATTCGAGGTGAGGGGTCTGGTTGTAAATGTGTTTTCATCGTATTTTACTTACTTAAGTAGCGGGAATGATTGTTCATGCCTTTGCAGAACATGTGGGATCTCACGCCAGATACAGATATGTTGTTGGAGCTTCCGCAAGAGTATACATTCTACACTGCTCTTGCTGACTTAATTGTAAGTTGGTCCCAGTCGTTTTCTTGAACGATGATTTTGGTAAATTGATGTTTTTGTTTTACACTATTTTTTTTTGGATTACCAGGATAATTCGTTACAAGCAGTGTGGTCCAACAGTCCCGATGAACGAAGACTTATCAGGTATAGCGAATTGTACTCTATTTAGTTGTGTGGTCGAATCAAAGTTGTTGAATCGTTAATGCGAGTTATTTTATTAGTCTGCTTAAGGACAAGCACCCAAAATTCATGTATGATGAGAATAGGGTCATTAGCGAGAAACAAATAAACAAAAGAAATCAAACAAACAACAAGTATGAAGTTCCTGGGAGAGTATAGTTTTTTTCCTGAAATATTGGTTTTCACTTCTTTTCAAATATTGGTTCTCACTTCTTTTGCGAGAATCTCTAAAATCTCCTTTTGTATTTGACGGCGCGGTATATTTGGCAAATTTTGGTGCATTTCTAAAGTTGTTTCAACAACTTTCGGATACAACTTTTCTGAATATTTAACAAGTTCAAGAAAGTTGCCACGATTTTTTGATTGTGGAGACTCGTTGTGGCCCCTAAGAGCGCATGCTTGAAACGTAAGCCACTTAACACTTTTAATCGATGTCTTTAGCCACAACCGATTTTTCAAAATATCTTCCTTAGATTGTATAATTATCGCTTTGTCAATATGCCCAACTCGTTTCATTAAATCATCACAAGATTTTTGAGCAATATTATGCTTTGAGCCAATACCACCTATATGTTGCAGAAAAGAACATCTTTCACCATCATTAACCCTTTTCCAGCTTTTAAACCCATCTACTGTAAATGTCGGATACTTCGGGGGATTCGTTTCAAAAAGAAAGTACGAAAAACAAAATGCATTATCGACTTCACCATCAGAATATTTTAGCCAAGGAAACTTTGAGAACCATGAATATTGAAAGCTACGATTTTGTTTACCCGTTGATTTGGAATGTGGATATTTTTCGAGCTTTGGTTGGAATGGCCTCTCTTTTAGATAACGTCTTCGTATTTCATCGCGCTGATTCACAGGATGTTGCCATATTTGAAGGCATAATCCCGGATCGTTCAAAAGAATCAACATTAACTTCTTGATGTTCTTCGGGTTCGAATCTTCGAGATTTAAAAGGACGTTCTTCTTTGAGAATCAGATAAGGTTTATCTTTTTTCGACTGATCCTTATTTACCGGTTTAAAGAACGCATCTATTTTGTGTTGATTATCTGACATTGTAACCTAAGATAAAAGGTAAAAACAATGTCAACAACAAGAAATTTAACAATCAAAATTCATAATTAATCCGAATCACAGTTAATTATCATGGATTAAAATCAAACAACTAATAATTTAATATCCATCTATTCATATTTTTCTAAAAATATATCATTAAATTGATTGAAAACTAACCTGATTACTTTGAAGAATCCTTTGTTATTCCTTTGCAGAATTCTGATTGTAGATATCAACCTATATAAGAAAAGAGGAAAACCCAATTGATCAAAACCTCATAAAATCAATTACCAATTTTAGTAACAAACAACTAATTTAATTATCTTATAATCCAAAACACCTAATCATAAATTTGAAATCAGGACCTTTTTTAATATCTTATAATGTTCAATGTCTTCAAATTTCTAAAATGGTTAATCGACTCTGTGAGAGTGATTTATTTAAACCCTAGTAGTCGAGAGATGCCAAATTTTATTTAGGATAGGGCTGGATTTTTTTACGAAGAGATACACGAAACTTTTAAGGGGAGAAACACAACTTTTTGGAGTGGAGAGTTACAGTATTTTTAGGAGGAGAGAGGCAGTTAGCGAAGATACGGAAGTGTAGGGAGAGAGACAGAGTCACAGAAGAGCTTGAGAGGGAAAGGAGTTTGAGTAGGGATAAAATACTAATAATAAAAACTCATTTTTTTTATAAAAAAAGGACCCCGGGTCAGCCCACCTCGAGATCCGCCCTTGATCCTTAGGAATCATGAAGGATGAAGGATACTTTCTTACCAAGGTGGAATGAGTAGCAATTTTATCCTTGTTATTGAGTTGAGAGTTCTTTTACTAGGCTTGCAACCAGCAACACGCAGCAACACGCAGCCACAGTGTACTTGAATTATGTGACTAAGTTGGCTGCCTCCATAGTGGAGGGAAGTTTAACACCCACTTGGAGAACTAAGCTTTACATTTAGAAAATTTGACACATCATTGGGCATCCTCGTGGTCTCTAGAAGAAACACTTCTACATCGAATAAATAAGGCAACTCATCATTTATCTAGCCTTGATTGCGTTGATCAAAATATCAAATGTTTATTTTATGATGTAACACGGTCGTCATTCACCGTCTACTCATATCTTGAGAGAGGGCGTCTCTCTCGCTTTTGTCTAAGTCAGCGCCACTCTCTCTGCAGTTATTAGTTTTCGTATTTTTCGTTATTTATTTGGGTAATTATGTAATTAGGAAGTTTAATTGCTAAAGAGGTTTTCCTACTTTTAGGAACCCTAATGTTAGTGGGATTAGGGCTTCTCTTTATAAAAGCCATCCCTTAGGTCTTTAGTTTCTTAGTTGTTATTTTTTTGGTTATTTGGTTAAATAAAATAGGGAGAGTTTAGAGTCTAATGTTATTTCAATCTATTATTTGCATCATAATTTGGTATCAATAGCCTAGGTTCTAATCAACCACAACTATCATGGGAAGAAATCCGAGCGCAAGTTACATAATTGTGTTGAAGAAGAAGACGATGATGTGGTGGTGAAAATGCCAACAAGAGTGACGTTGACTAGCCGGGTAGGAGATCTCACAACAGCTTTTGCTAGTATGCAAGAGATGATGAAAGGGATGCAAACCGCTTTAGTTGAGAATCAGCGTATTAATCGTGATATATTGGGTCATTTTGTGAGTAACCAACAAACCCTTAAAATAATTTGCTAATACTAAATACATATCACATGGACGAGGAGGCCTTAAAATATGAGTTAAGTGTTGCTTATTTTTTTTCTTGAAATTGAAATCGAGTTGTATCTCTTCTCTGATTGTTCTTAACGAGCTAAAAAGTTTTGGTGTGGTGTTCTTGTATTGCAACAAGAAATTATTCAATGTCATTGTCGCTTTGAGAACTTCTTTGCGCGAAATGGGCTCCAAAGCAGAACTATTGTCTTCAACTTTGCCCTCTTGATCATTTCCTACGACGCTCTCAATAATCTGTTATTCACTCAAAATCTCTGAACTTGTGTCATTTTCTCAATAAATTAATGTTATTAATTAATCGATAAATTAAAAAATTATTAATTTATCAATTGATTAAAACCCTGCTTTATTAATAAGTTTCCCTTGGTTTCAAGGTTATTAATTTATAGGGGTTTTATTGTAGTTGTTAGTATTTATTTTGAATTATATTTGTTTTAGTATTCCTTTTTGTACAAGTTAAGTTTCCTATTCCCCGTTAGTTCTTATAAAATGAGAGCTTAAGCTAAATTATTTTAGGCTGGTTTTGGTAGAACTTTGTTCTTAGTTTGTTGAGTTTTAATTAAGTTTGTGGTTTTTGTGTACATTTAGTTATTCCTTTTCTAATTATTATTGAGTGCAAAACGATCAATTTTGCGTATGCTTGGTTTGTTTATGTTATTATTTATCTCTTTATACTATGGAGAATCAAGTCAAATGGATAATTTTTTTGTGTGTATAGGCGGGATCTAATAGAAAATGTTCTAGATTGATTCATTTGACTTTTTGGTTAATTCATTTTCATCACAGTTTCCTTGACTTAAAAGAATGATTCGGGTGCCTTCATTGGCCCGCACTGCTGGGATTTTCCACGTCTTTAATGAAATCAATCTTGAAAATAGAAAAAAGTAAAATTTATTGGTATATTCATGAAATGGTATAAAACATTAATAATATGAGAACATTTAACTATCTTACACAAAGGAAAAGGTTTATATCCACGAATAGGCATGCAACATTAAGTTTGAGTTATTTGTGTGGGACATTTGTACTTGTACCATGTTTTTCATTTTCTACTGCTTCACTCAAAGCAATTTGCTTATGTGGATGTTGTTTATAGCTATGCTGTCAGGGGAGGGGCGGAGGGGAGGGGCGGCGCTGGGGCGCCCAATTTTCAACTAGCCGCCTCGCCTTAACATTTTAACGCCCTGGGCGCTTTAGAGAATGGGGCGCCGCTGAAGCGGGGCGCCTCGACCAAGGCGCTAGGCGGGGGCGCTTCTCTAAAGGCGTTTTTTTTTTGGGTTGTATTTTGCTAAATGATTTGGCAAAGAGCTAAAAAAAAAGCCAAAATCAACAAACTGTTTGCGATCTCTCTCTGTTTCTCTGCGATCTCTCTCTCTCTCTCTCTCTCTCTCTCTACGATCTCTCTCTCGAATTCGCAGCCATGAAATACAACGCCGGAGTTTCTTCATCACGAAGGAAGAATTGCAAAGCTATCTTCACTGCTCCTTCAAGCGTTCGTCGAATCCTAATGAGCGCACCCCTCTCTTCAGATCTGAAAAGGAGACGAAGTTAGAATCTGATCATGAACTGCAAAACTTGGTCTCACCTTGGAGTGGAGTTGGAGTCATTAGTTAATGGGGACCAATATATATTTGGAGAGAGCAAAACTTGGTCTCTCTCTCATCTCTCTCTTTCATATACAGTATAGATTCAAGGCAATTTGATGCATGAATTACAAAATTTATTCAACAAGTTGGAGTCACAAATTGTGTAAGTAGTTTAATCCATTGTACATGTTCTTATATGTTTGATTTTAGGTACAAATTTCTGGTGGTTTTCTGATAGCCAGAAGTGAATATTTTGGGTGTTTAGTTGTTGTTTGTGTATAGATGGTTTAAGATCTGAAATTGATCAAGGTGTATGGTTGTATATTGAAGAAAATTTGAGGGTTTCCTAGGCTATTAGGTTTTGATCAGCTAGGTATTAGATTAAAAAAGTGCGATTTGTTGAGTGTTAGGGTATTGCTTTTTCCTTCATGAAACTCAGGGTATGCTTTGGAAATTTTAAATTATTGACTTAGAAAGGTCAGTTTTGGGGTAGAATCTAATGAGTGCTTATGTTGAAAAATGAAATTTTGTGTTATTTGTATGCGTTATTTTTGTTGTTTTGATATGTACAACACGTATTCAGATAGAACTTAGAAGGGAGTATTGAGTTAGAATTTGCTGATTAGCTACACACATATTACAAAGCATGGTTTCCAGTTTACAGTTTACACACATTACAAATTTACAAATTTACAGTTTACACATAGTTTAATGATAATATCATGGTTTCCAGTTTTTGTAGTTACACACATATTACAAATTTACATCCTCCCGTCTAGCGCTCCGCCCCGCCTAGCGCCCCGCCCCGCCCTGCCAGTGACCATGCCCACCGCCTAGCGCTCCGCCCCGCATAGGTTTATAGCTATTTATTTACGCAACTGTACTCATTGTTCTTATGTTTTTAACAAAAGTTGCTTCTCCTTTCATGGATAAACGATCAAAGAATAAATCTACCAGTTCTAGAGACATATATAATAAATTCATTTGATAGGTTCCGAAGTGATGAAATGCCGAATCCTTGCTATGTTGTGATGTACAGGTCGGATAAATGTCATCTTTTTCCTGCGAGACTGGTAAACTTATTAGAAACTGAAAAAAAGATGTTTTTCTGATAGAAAGCTGGGTACACAACAAATGCCAAAATCAAAAGCAAAAATAACAAAAATTAGAATATTGGCATAATCGATAACCAGATAATGCATCGTATGTTTTTGTAATTTACTTTAACTATTTAAGGAGGTACTTCAGTATATGGGACCGCTATTGAGTATATCCAATATATATCATGATATTTTCAAGTTTCAGAGCTTTGATGATTGATCCAACCTTTTCAAAGAAAGTTATTGATCCTAATGTCTCCACTATTTTTTATGTGCAGTGTGACTATTGATGGAACTGGAATTTCAATTTTCGACACTGGGCCTGGAATGGATGGCAATGACGAAACCTCTATAGTGAAGTGGTATGTTGTAGTTATTGGTGTAAATGTGACTTTTTATTTCCTTATGATGCGATGTTCTTCAGTCTTGACTCTAGGGGATGCCTGGCACGGTCCAAGCTTAAAATCAAGCTTGGCACGTGCGACACTCGAGACACCTGTCCCAAATAAGCCTAATTACTCTTCTCTATCAATTGTTTAGCAACACAACATCGCAAAGCATCACATAATCTCAACGTATCACAAACACTGTACAAAGGGTATTTGAAGGCATCATTTCATTCATATATCAACAACTATTACAAAGCACTATTACAAACTTAAATTCCTTCTTGGGTGTATTGGATACTAGTCCTCTACATATATAGGAAATAGGAAAACAACTAAGTTCTAAAAGGAAACATCAAAAGTGGAGACGAAGCGTACTCCCCCATTTTCCTAAGCTAACCTTTACAGAAATAAATGAAAATTTGTACAAAGTTTTCTTACAACCTAAGGATACTATTTACAAAGCCTGGGCGTCACAATGCCACTCAAGGCTTTCAAGTCGTGTCTCAAAGTGGGTATACTATTTTTTCCCCTCAACAAGAGGTGTACATTTGGTTATATATAGAAAGCTCTTTTGATTAATACACGAAAGGTTTAGGGTACTTGTGAAATCATTAATTTCTGGATGTTATATTTTCCTAAAACTGGCACTATGAAGTACCATATGCATAGTGCAGAAGAGCT
This sequence comes from Kingdonia uniflora, assembly GCA_014058105.1. Taxonomy (NCBI): domain Eukaryota; kingdom Viridiplantae; phylum Streptophyta; class Magnoliopsida; order Ranunculales; family Circaeasteraceae; genus Kingdonia; species Kingdonia uniflora. The sequence goes on from JACGCM010002017.1 coordinate 1,217,514, forward strand.
ATAAGATATGTGGATTCTTGCTTATATAATTTTGTATTGAATGTAAAAATATTATATGATCCATCGAATAATACTGTCCAAGTTGGAAAGAGTACAAGCCAGCTAAATGCAAAAACTTGGATAAAAAGAAGAGAATGACAGAATTATCCCAGACCTAAGCATACCTACAATGGCTTTCCTTTTCTCTACAAGGTGTCATGAAAAGAAAGTTTGGCTGAAAGCCAAAATTTCTGATTTTAGACCGATCAAAATGACATTTCCCGAAATTGTAGCTGAAAAATTGAACAGTTTTCTTCATGTAGTATTTTTTTCATAACTGATGGAGCACTCGTGGACGAGGAGATACTATTAAATTTTTTATATTTTCGTATTTTTCTCTATTTACATACAAAGCCTTTTCTTTGTAGACCGAGGATGAATGGGTTGTGACATCTGGGACTGTACTCAGAGAGCATAGTTGGAAATATATTTTTAATAGGATAAGATTATAGAAGCTGTAAATAGTTGCAGGGGGGATGCAACGTCGGGGCTTAATGGCTATTTGTTGCAGTTTTCTAGCACATGGCACATTCTTGCATGTATTATGGAGTATGTTTATGGATGTCAAACATAGGCTTCTTTTGATTGGGGATAAGCATGACATTTATCAGTCTGATTTCCGGAAATGGCTTAAAAGGATTTAAGGCGTATTATGAGCTTTATCGGAGGCGTCGACAAAATTGGTTCTAAAGCTTTCGCCAGAAGGATGAGATTGGTCATTAGGCAGAAGTTGGATGGGATCCTTATTGCTAGCGAGCTAATTGAATCGAGGTTTGGATTGAGAACCAATTTCGCGAAAGCCTATGATCTTCATTTAATATTGCCATTAGGGTCAGCGTCTTTTAGTTTTTTTGCTCTTGGCCAAAAATTTGGATACCCATATTCGTGGATGGTGATTTTTGGTCTAATATCATGCTCTTCCCCTTTGTTTGCATTTTTTTTTTTTCATATTTTTTTTCCTTGGAGTTGTATCCGTGTATTTCTCTGGCTTCTTGCCGTTGTGGCTAGAAGGCATTATTCTTGATCGAATGAAACATCTTCATTTATAAACAAAAATATTCTCTTGTCATTTTGGAAACTTGTTTCTAGTTACGTATTACAAGTTAGACATGCATATGGTTTTTGGTGGCTATTGCAATCCTTGATACTAATATTAGTATGTTGGGAAGGGTTCAATCATCTTCAAACGACTTTATTCCCCTCCCCTTATCTCTCTCATATAACCTATAAACCTTAACTTGGTAATAATTCTTGAATGATTTACTATTTTGAAACCCTAGATCTTTATCTAGGGTTTTGTTAATTGATTGATTGATGCGGTGAAGATATGGTTATCAATTTCGTTACGGTTTACGCTTATTTTGCTGCCGTTTTAGTTATTTTTCATTCATAGGTTCAAATAACATCATTACCATGCTCTCAAGGATTGCGATATCTGTATCGACCTTCACATTTATTGGCTCATTATGAATAGTGATAGGTTGCGCAGGTCTTCTCCTACGCCACCTAAGGCTTTCTTGTTATCTAGCCTTCTCCAACAATAGTTTTCCTCTTTATTTTAGTTTCTATTTTTAAGAGATTTGTAATTATCTTAGATTTTTTAAGATAGGAGAAAATCTTGGAATTGGAAGAGATTTTAGGAAAGAAATTGTAAACCCTTTCTCTGTAAAAGAAAGAGTAGGAGCTTGGGTTATGTGGTGGTGTTTTGTGAGAGATGATAATCTTTAGTGAGAAACCTCGGAAGTGAAATAAAGCGAGAATGTGTTCTTTATGCGATTAACGCGATTTAGATAGATTTGTTTCGTGATCTTGGGTAGTTATTGATAGTATTTTGATTAAGGCTTCCGCCACATATATCAAAACTATTAACTTGGTATTCAGAGCTTAGGTAATTCTCGGGGATTTTTTACACAATAAGATGGAGAAGATTTTCGCGCACATCGACACAAAGATGGATGCGATGCTTGCCCTGACAGGGGCTAGATGGCCGCCTTCCGACAGGGACGGAACATTTGAGGTCGCGTTCGTGAAAAATCGCAAAGCGAAAGGAAATGTATTTTTTTTGCTGGCATTGGGTTTCTTGCTGGATTTTCTTTCTTGATGCGAAAGAAAATGCCTTTCTTTCTTGCTGGAGCTATGTTGCTAAATCGCGTTGGTTTATGCGCGATTTTCCTAGAGCTAGCGTGAGGCCAGACACTACTGATGACTTTCCCCTCTTTGATGTCACCTCGCCCACCCAAGTGTCTGGAGGACGCGGATGTTAGCTGCACTTCCGGCAGGAGAAGAAACCGCAACTGAATATGGGACTGATTCACACGCTGCCCTCAGCTCTTGTAGTTGAAGATGAACACATGCCTAGAACATGATGTCATGAAAAACCTAGATCCAAAACCAACTCTAGAACCACCTCCAGCCAGCAGTTCGCCTTGAGCTAGGCTAGATTTGCCGAGAGCTAGCTCCAGCAGTCAGGTGAACCAGCAAGAAGGCCATAAATTCTTGATCCATTTTGGATTGTATTTGAGAATCGTTTTCGCGAGCGTGCGACTACAGAGTTTTGGCATTAAGCGCATGGATGTGGGTGGCAATATTGTTCCCCCGTACATGGGTACCCAGCTAGGTTACAAAAAATTGCACGGGAGAATTTACGACATGAAGTACAAGCCGACATGGTTGCTCAAATCAAGTTTTTTTGTGTGTGTGTGTATGAGGTTTTGTGATTCCAAATTTTCCAAACATTGTCCGATCCGATTTTTCTGAATATTTCTATTCATTTTTTTACATTTTGTTTATAGTTTAATGGTTTATTTTTGTTAGATTGAGATGTGGTGATGATACCATGAAATGTAGAGTATGAATAATGGTGAATATAACGATTTGAAAATATTAAGATTGATTTTTCATATGAAAACCCAAAAAGTCTATTTCCAAGTTTTTACCCGAATTTTTATATGATTTTTCCGATTTATTCGGAATTCCGATTATTCCGATTACGGAAATCCGAAAATAATCGGAATGGAATTTTGGCTTCCGAAAAAAATCTGAAAATTTCTGAAGCTTCTCATTTTCGATCCGAAAACAGCCGTACTTGCGTGGGTTATTTCCCATGCCACCTAAGGCTTTCGTGCCATCTAGCCTTCTGCAACAGTTGTTAGGTTTATTTTCCCATAAATTTAGTTTTTATTTTTAAGAGATTTCTAAGTATCTTAGATTTTCTAAGATAAGAGTGAATCTTGGAACTGGGAGAGATATTTTGAAAGAGATTGTAAACAGAAAGGGTAGGGTTAGCGCTATTTGGTGGTGTTTTGTGAGAGATGATGATTTGTAGTGAGAAACTTTGAAAGAAAAATAAGTGAGATAGTGTTATTTATACGATTAAAGCGATTTAGAGAGATTTGTTTCGTGATCTTGTGAAGTTATTGATAGTATTTTGATCAAGGCTTGCGCTACATACATCAATACTATCAGATTTTGTTGTTGCATTTTTGATAGGAGTGGAACCTGTTAATAGTACAATGAGTTTGGTTATATGGAAAGCCAGTAACATCCACGAAGCTCAGCTACTAAAAATTATTTAGGCTGGACTCATGCCGATGATCATTACTTGAGTATGCGGAAGAAACTGAAGTATCTCACGGAGGAACCTGTGGATCGGGAAACTGCTAATTCTGATATTTACATGTATGAAAATTCAATGGTTTGTACTTAAACGTGGCATGGTATGAATCTCTATGTTGTTACAGGCATGCAGTTTCTCTCATAGAGGAGAAAAATGGGCATGGTTGAAGGAGAGTTATTCTCAGGAATGGTGTCTCTCTAGATTCTTAGAGTTGTACTCTATGTTGCACAAAAGCAAGGAGAATGCACAATTAATTTAGAGGAGCTTTATCAATATTAACTATCCAGCCTCCGTTTCCAAAGATGTGGCTATGCATGTAGAGTAGAGTAAATACAGCAATATGATTCCTAATAATATCTTCATCATCCACAAGCACTTCGTCTGTATGAATTTATAGTACGTTACTAACCCAACTTGTAGCCGTCTACCTCTGCTTCCATTTATTTTCCTCTCATGTCGTTAGTATTTGTATCTCGTATTTTTTCCTGCATCAGTGATGTGCTTCTCTCATAAATGAACCAACTCCTTGGAATCAAATCCCTGAATGTTGGTTTTTCTCAAACTTCGAAAAGTAAATTTTACTACACTCCCTGAGCTTGACCCTTAAAACTTTGAGTTCATATCAAAGTACCTAACTTGGAGTGCCCTTTCCACCGTTCTACAATTAACTCTACTAGTTTGTCATAATATTTGGGGCCAATATCATGATATTTATTGGCCGATGTTTTTGATATTGTTGATAACTAGATTTGCTTGAACTGGCAGATAGGTGTGCCAGTATTTCACCATATCGAGGAGTTTTTCAATATTGTGAACCTTATTTGCAGTTTTTTTTATTTCGTAAATACTACATGTTGAACATTTGAGCAATTATTTCAGTGCACATCTTTCTAAATGCTGGTCCCTGACTTAAGGTTTCTTCCTTGATTTATAGACACTAGTTTGCTGTATAGTAGTTTTATTTAGCGAGTGGTTTGTTTAACTTTTTTCTTCTAAATTATGTGTCCATTCTTGTTTGACGTTGAATTTATCTTCGTATTAGGTTCTTTTTCTGAATTTAGTATGCAGTGTTTGCTGTAACATTATTTACTTAGGTTTAAAATTCGACTATTTGTTTACAGGGGAAAAATGGGTGCATCACTACACAGGTCATATAGAGGGCAAGCCATAGGAGGAAAACCACCATATCTGACGGTATAGTATTATGTTCCTTACCTTTATATGTTTTTTGAAGAAGATCTTTTATGAATCATCCTGATAAATATAGATGCCTATATGGTTGCCACCATAAGTCTTTCAACCACTTTATTCGGTGAGGAACTTTAGTCCTTTATAGGGTTTGTGTGTATTTGCTCCTTTATCAGGTTTGTGTGTATCGAAACTTTAGAAGCAGGGGAGTCTGCAGTTAACCCCAGCTTACTTTCCAAAAAAAAGCGTATTTGGTCTGCCAGCTTCCACTCTTCACTGAAATCAGTTCTTGAATCATCATCCTTTGGGTTTTGTGCAATATTTTGTGTGTGAACCCATACTGACACGCAGAAACATATTTATGTTTGCGTGTTCTGACTTCTGCAACTTTGGCATCTGATCTGGGATCATTTAGAGTTTATGTCAAGTTGTCATTACCTATGACCAGCATCACCAAATTACTCTATTCGGGCATTTGTAGAAGGTGAAAAACTTCCTGCAATTAACCTATAAATGGATTGTCCCTTTGTCACAGTTTGACTAAATCCTAATCTTAACATTAGTTGGATTAGAGGTAGTTATTTTTTGTGTGTGACCTTAGTTGCATTTTGTAAGAAAGTCGTTTGAAGTTGAATTCTGCAGCACAATTTCTATATGGTCCTGAGCAGATGTAAGCTTTAGCTGTCAAGTTCTTTACTTCACATCTATTTCCAAAATTGATAAAACTCTATATGACATTATAGGGACTGTGTGCGTATTACCCTTACCATTATACGCGGACAAACTCACATTACAATGTTTTGATCGCCAAAGTGTGTTGTTTGCTTGAGGGGCTGAATGGTGATAAGATGTTAATATCACTATTCTTTTCTTTTTAAAATGAATCATATGATTGACGAAGGTAAATCAATAAAAAACAGATCTAACGCGTGGCCAGTGTCTACTATGCAATGTGGTTGTGAGAGTAAACTTTTATTTCTGGTATGCTCATTTGCGTTTAAAAATTTATTAGCTTATTATGTAAAAGATAGAATTCGTAAAAATGAACCTTTTGAAAATACCCTTCCGGATGAAATTCATGAAGGATAAATGTTTTCCAATATGCTCTCTCTACCAAAATTATTTAGTAATAATATGCTCTCTCTACCAAATAGGATAAGGATAAATGTTTTCCAATAAATGGGAAGTAAAACATTACTCACACATGGGAGAATGCTATTTGCATTAAAATTTTGGCAAAACTTATAAAAATCACTGTAACATTTTCTATCCAAATGTAGTTCACACATTGACAGCCAATATGGTATATCGAAAATTGGCTCGCTAAATTATTTAAAATAGAAAAATGGAATGGTGAAAATATTTTTATTTGAAATATATTTTTGATGATCTCAAAGAGGACCAGTACAGATTTTTTGCATATATGCCAACGATTTTAGCTATTCATGGTATTTTCTTTCGCTTCAAAATGTTTGTCATTTCTCTCAATCTGCAAAACTTGCTCAGGTTAAGGTCCATTTTTTTTCTTCTTTCGATCTTCATCTGAAAATATTTGCACGAGTGCTCAATGATGAAAAACCACGTTCAGAGACTTGAGGCACCAAAAAGATTAAGGAACTGATAGCAAACCTTCATTATTATTGGACCATGGAGAAGTAAGTGACCAATAATTCGCTATACCACAATGTAGACACTAATGATCCCCCATCAATCCCCTTCGTCCTAGTTCATCGATAGTCCTTGTTCACCTCCAAGCAACCCATCACATATTTCTATTTTCACGTGACTTTTCTCATATGCGTCAAAATCGAAGTGACTTATAGAATCACAAAGCCAAGATCCCCGACTTTCATACCAAAAAGATCTCTCTGCCGATTCTCCTTCATTTCATAGAACTTCTTTCATTTCCCGATTTTTTGATCACAAGCACTATAAAGACACTAATATACTAAAAGCAAGTTGTCTCGTGTCACGCCATGCTCTTGCCAAAAACTAATCCTCTCCCCATTCCCCTTATTAATTTGAATGTCTTCTTTGAATTCGTCACATGTGTTGAAAATCGACTTTCATAGCCCACACCATGTGATGTTTGACTTGTTTAGAAAGCACGTGTGCTTCTTCATCCCAAACTTTGGTTTTATCACCTTGGCCTACAACTTATCTCTATCATTACAAAATCTCCATAACCACTTTTCAAGCTAATGGTAAAACTATAAAGATAAATGACTTAAGATGACAAGTGATAACAAAAAATGACATATATATAGCATAATTATAACGAATATGTCACGCCTCAAAATCTACTTTCTGATATAAGATCATAAAGCAAACCCTGAAACATCACAAGTCGGGCATCCCATGGATGAACCCCACAGATGTAATATATTTTTAACGAAATTAACTACATCTACTTACACCAAAACAGCGCAGCGGAAATATCTAAATTATTGAATAAAATTAATAATATTCTCAACAAAATCTAACAATGAGAAAAAGACTACGACAATGAAATCTGAAATAAAATATCTTAAATACCTTACGACATAGCTCAACGATCCAATAGAACTCCAAAGAATCTAAAAAAAAAATGATCATCTAAGCCTCACTAACCAAAATCAACTATGCTCGGCCGCCTGTGAAAAATATAGCGCATAAGGCGTCAGCAAACACAATTATTACCGGTCATTGAACATGACAGATCGAGATAATCAAGAGATACTAATGTGATATAATAACTTTACTTATAAGTAATAATGATGCAATGATTACTGAGGAGATGAGGTTTAATTATTAATGTAGTTTTTAAGCGTTGGCGCTAACCGGTATTATAAAGTATTTATTGAGTATTATTAGGTATGGGGGATAACTAGCAGACGATGCAGATAAGGTCACTTTTAATTTAGTGGGACCACACTCTCGCACCCTTCTGTCCTCAACAGAAGCGTATTCCTTATTGTCGAGCCAGGGATTGGCGGATTCCTTTTTAGTGAGCCAGGAATTAGCGGGGGAAAGTACCAGATCAAGGTGATCAAGGAGTTTCAACCAACAGGTCTAAAACATGATTTATTTTTTACTTTTAGGGATCTAAGCCCACGGGTATGCTCGCAATGCAAGGGCCGATAAGTAACTGGGGAAGAATTTTAGGGGCTTGCAACCCTGGAACACTGATAAACAGTTACCAAATCTTTTGTTTAGGGAATCGAACCCAATGACCCTGACAACATAGCCCTACTGTGTACATGATTGTAAGTTCTTCTATGCATGAATGATTTGAGAGACCGCCACTCAATCAAAATGATCTATCTGTCCTTGCTCTAAATGCAAAAAGACTATATCATATGATTGACGCTCTTATGCTCAGCGACCTTTCTACCCTCACTAGTATAAGAGTAGGGATTCTGCAGATGATAACACTTTGTCTACTAATGATATAATCTTCACAATATTGTGAAGATTATATCAAAAGAAGTTCTAATCAACATAGTCAAGTTAAGCAACACACCTTCAACTCAAAGAATTCATTTTAGTAATTCTTAGTAGAGTAGTTTGCTTACGTACCAAATATAAGTCTTACGTCCATTAAATACCCAAGTTATAATGGTTTAGTTACGACTATGGTCTGAAGACTTCAGTCCCAATCTTAGACACGAGTTCTCTTTGTTAAGTCAACACTTGCATACATGATAAGAATATATATATATATATATCCTACTGGTTTTTCATAATGTCCACTAGCTATTTTATGTCTTTAAGATAACTTATATAAAGGGATTAATACTCTGAATTCAGATGCTAAACCATACACCAACAATAAGATTTCTACTCATAACTATGGGGAAACACTATAATCTGATTTTTCATTTAGTTATGCCTAATCATAGGTATTTAACAATACAAATCAGCAACATAACTCTTGATCTAATACACAAGTAAACCTATCATCATAATTATAATAAGTTGTATGATAAAACTAAGAACAATGCTCTTATAAATCAGCCCACCTAGTTTTCATGTTCCAGGTTAATCAAGGAGAAGACTTAAGGTTTAAACCATATGATAGTCAATAATCATGATTAATACTCTCTACTGTTTACGATTTGTTGTTCAATGAATGGGAATAATTGCACTTGCCTTGATCGGTTTGAAATGGGAAACGAGTAGTGGAGGATAGAGATTGTTTGTAGCTCTTCTAAATTTTTAGCAACTACCTTTCTCGTACTAATTAAGCTTCTGGAACCCCTTGCTTTAAGGCCAATTGTTGATGCTTATTGGATGGTGATTCTCCAATCTTCTACTAGAAATTTATTGTTTCTCTTTATCTCTCAAAATCTGATTTCTGAGATTGAAATTGAAATTTGGGGATATTAGGCATAGTTTCTCTCTGACAGCTATAGCTATGGAGTAGTTGTATTTGGAGAGGAATTGAGGGTTTTAGGAGAAGAATAAGGAGGAGATTGTGGTGGAAGGAGGAGAATTTGGGGAAGTTACGGTGGTGGGTTGTTTCTCTTTGGGTTTGAAAATAAGACATTAAGATTACCTACTCTAGTTGGCAACATAATAAACTACAACTACGACCACGAGTTATAAAAAAAAATGCGGGGCGCTACAAAATATATAGGACCATTAATTTAAATATGTATGGCATATTTTGGATGATATTTTTTCCAAATTTTGTTTGATTGAAAAGCTGGTATAGGTCAATTTTTTATTTATTTTTGTAAGTGTACAAATAATTTATTGATCATGAAACAAAAACTTTGCTAGGTATAATGATTACAACTCGTTGGCAAAGGAAATGTAAAATCAATACATGACTTGACCTCACTGTAAACATACAAACTCTAGTCCCATTTTCTCCACTTTTAACCAAAGCCCATACTCTCTAAAACATACGTTCAAGATAGTCAGATGGGACAAATGTGTTCGCATATGCGACAAATGCGATTCATGAGGCGAGGGATCACATCGCATCTTTACAGCAGCCCTTCAAATGCGACTATTAGCAAATGTGTTCCTTTACGTTTTGTTACATATTATCGCATTTTCTAATGTGCCACAAATGTAAGAATCCAACTTAGACACGAAAATTGAAATTATTGTACGAGTATACAACTGCGCAAAACATACCATATACAATAGAATAATTGCTTAATATTGTATGTGTTAGAGTTACGAGCTTCTTAATAAATTTATGAAAGGAGATACGAGAAAATAGATACTAACAATTTGTTAGATAACAAAATTTTAAACACATACAGACCAAGAACTTACATGAAACCAATAGTCTGATAGATTGCTACTTGTTTATTTGGTTTTTATACCTATGGTTTGCTAGTTGTTACTTGTCAATGAGGATTAGATTTCTAGTTATGCTAGGGTTTGAATTCGAAGCCCTATACACCTATTTTTGGTTTTGATTGTTTGTTCTTCATACTGTGACATTTCTTCAATTTTAGATTGGGGTATGTGATTTATGCGTTTTAATTGTGTTTTTGCCTTAATATATAATGCATGGGCGATCCTTCAATAGTGAAGGTGTTCCACCACTCTTCAATTAAAGGTATTAACTCGTCCTATTATGGCCACCAAATCTCGAATCTGTAAGGAGAAGGCTCTGCCCGAAGCGCCCCACAATCATGTAACAAAGGAATATGATCTGCCAAAATCTTTAGCAATGCATCTTGTGAAACCTCCTTAAAGAATCCTTTCTAATCACTATCCAAAAAAAAAAACTATCAATCTACAGCACCGTATCTATTTGCAAATTTGACCAAGTAAATTTTGCTCATCTTAGTGGTTAATCAATGAGCCCATTTAAGCTTGGTCTTTTGTTGCTTATCAACTAGACCGTACACCCAATAGCCACTCATTTGCATTATCATACACATTATCACAGTGAATCCCTTAGAGAATCTGCAGTCGCCCACCCACACTCCCTCGAACCCTAAAGCTCCATAATAATACTTTGATTCATGTATTGAAGTTTAGTTTCTTGAAGTAGCAGAAGAGAAGGTTTGAACTTCCTCATGTAAAATCTAACATCCCTCCTCTCTTTCGTACACAACCGCCTTACACTGCTGTTGTGAAGCTGTTAAATACTAGCATATGGATTAATTGTCTCCATTTTATGTCTACCATTCATCACAAGATCACCCATATTTTGGGGAAGGAAACACTTCTGCAGACAAGCTGGCTAACACGTGTATTTTCATAGCCTCAGTGTTCACTACTTGGTCTGAAAAACCAAGCTTTTTGTCTCCTTTTTTCGGTTAATTATATGTATGGCACCCCCTATTTCAGGTTTACATAGAGATCCCCTGGGAATTGTTAGTGGTCTCCCTCATTCCCTTAGGTCTGGGCTTTAAGTTCTCTCTTGTAACCTTTGTTCTCATTTGTATATATTGCTTCCTTTTGCCTAGAAAAAAACAAAAAATAAAAAAACAAAAAAATATCACTCACGCAGTTTAAGATTTTTACGTGTCAATTTTCTGTTATAACAACTTCCTTTCTATCATTTGTCCGTTGAACCTTTCGATTTTTATTCCTTTTTATTTATTGGTGGATATGCAGCCTTTCTTTGGTATGTTCGGATATGGAGGAGCGATCGCATCTATGCATTTAGGGAGGTATTGCTTGCCATAATATTTTATTCGTGACTTTTATTTTAAATTGATGTTCGATTCGAAACACACTTGACCCAATTCCATTAATTGCTAGTCATCACGATGTTTTATTGCAGACATGCTTTAGTTTCTTCCAAGACAAAGGAGTCGGGGAAAGTGTATATGTTACATCTAAAGAAAGAGGCTTTAATGTCCGATTCTGGTGAAAAGACCTGGAAGGTATATGTTTTTTTCGTATGTTTCGTTGTGTATCTATAAAGGGAGTGTCTCCATAGACACTCTTTCATCGACACTGTTTTGAACACTCTCTCGACCCTTGGATCTTTTTAATCGAAAGGCCATCTTTAACGCTAACGTGGCATTGTACTCTAACAAAAAAAGTCAAAAAGTAAGAAAACCATTCTCTCCTAAGAAACCACTCACGAAAAAGAGAAACCTCTCCTCTCTCACTTAAACTTTTCTCCTCTCTCTAAAGAACTGTGGATTATACCAAATCCGCCATTGATGTCTCTTCTCCTTTAACTGTTGTTTATTGAAGGTTCTGTAATTTTGGGATTAATTGAGAGAACTTCCAGATTTTTGTTGGCCATATATGATGATTGAAAAAATTCTTTTGGACCATATTTAGGTTCTATCAATGGATTAATTACATAACTTTCTAAAGGGTTTGGTCCCAGAGATTCACTCATAATTTACCTATGTTAGTAAATTATGGGGGATAATTCACGATTGGGTATAAAAACAAAATGTTTGAATTTTCAAGCTTCTGAGATAAATGCGGCCTTTAAAATAATTGAAAATGAAACCCCCATGAGTAATTTTCTTCTTTAGCTAGCGAAATACTTACGAGTTTGGTTTTGATAATATTGGTGCTGGAAGAGACTTTGGTTGAAGAATTTGGGTTTGGTATTATTATTTTTATCTGATTCTTTTTTGTAGTTAGTTTCATTTCCAATAGATTTGGGCATCTTTTGGGATTTTTTTAGTGTGGAACCACCATTGGATTTTGCTAGGTTTGTTTTTTAAACCCATATCTCTGTGTCTTTCTTGCTCTCCCTAAGGATTGTTTTAACCATGAACATCATCTCTTAAAAAAAATTCTGAGAGAGAGAGAGAGAGAGAGAGAGTCTCATCTATAAAAATTCTTTGATACATTCTAAACTAAGATAGTCAACTAAAACACACACTTGTAGCATATTGGAAAATGTAGTCCGCCTGATGCGTGGAAAAAACTAAGTGGTTCTACCATGTATAGGGAGTGAACTTCAAGCAGTTTTTCTAGTTTGCAATGTCTTTAGTTAGTTTAATATTTTATCGTTTTCAATTAGAAGAGCATAAATTATGAGGAACTTCCAATGGCATGACAGCTGCAGTTTTGTAGGGAATCATTTGCGTTGCGTCTCCATATGATGCAATTTATCAGCTATATATCAATGTCTTGTTTTACTGCAGACTGATGGTGGTATTCGGGATCAATTGGATGAGGAAATTAGTTTGTCTCCTCATGGAAGTTTTACAAAGGTAGCTCTACATCCTTTTTTTGCACTTCATATCTTCTTCTGAATGTCGTTATGCTTATTTTATTGCATTATCAACCATCCAACTTGTTGCCTTAATCGTGACACCCTAAACATTTTTTGAAAACCAGGTCTCCTTCCAAGATTTAGTTATTCCTTCATTGGATAAGTTTGGGATCCTTCTTAAGACATTTGGTTCCCTCCGTGACTAACAATTTGCTAAAAAAACACAGATGAGAAGTCCATGCACAGCTGAAATAGCTAAACTTAGCCTTGACCATACCTTCTTCAATCCATTCATAAAATAAGCGATGTTGAAGAAGGTTTATGATAAGTAGCAATCATGCGGAAGCCAATCGTTTGCAAAACTATGATAGATTACTCTCGAGACTACTACTTTTACTTTTTTTCTTTTTCAAAACAAACAAATAGGGATTTTTATATATGAAGAAATAAAGAGAACAAGAGGGGGACATGGAGCCTGACCTCATATCAATACATAAACATCAATGTCGTATAGCAACAACCCCCAATTTTTGTAGAAAATAGGAGGCTCTTATATTTCTAGGTAAAGAGACAACAAACCAAAAGAGAAGATTCTGTTGTGCACTGCCCAACTTGGAGAAGCCATCTGTGTTACCATTACCCTCCCATTATGTATGAACCATGATTATCTGCAGCTCCTGGCTCAACTGTAAAACTATCTTCCATATTGCTTGAAACTTGCTGGGACACAAGCTTCTTTTCTTATATCAGTTAACTATTACCTCAGCATCCATTTCAACCACAAGTGGAAACCAGTGATTTTCTTTGCATAGTAGTAGTCCATAAAGGAGCCCATATTGTTGGAGTGTATGTGTGTATTTACACATACTACTTTAGTCCCACATTGGGTAATAGTATAATTAGTTTAATTGTTCTCTACTATATAAAAATAGGCTATGATGTAATCTAATTAATCAATTCAAAAGTGAATAATATTTCTTCTCTTATTTATTTCTACATGGTATCAGAGCGGTTGCGTTCTTGAAGGCAACCTAAAGTTTTCTTGCTTTCGCGACGGCGGCTATTGCCGTCGCCAAACTGCGAAACAATTTGGTAATATTTTCTTCTTTGTTACGTATGTTTGCTTTGAGTTTTGAGAAAACTAAATCTCGTGAAGTTTGTATCTTTTTTCCTTCTTTCTTTTACTGCTTCTGGTAAACATTAAAATCCGTGAACAGTAAATTATATTTCTTTCCCTCTTCTACAATCGTGAGAGACGAAACTCTGCAACTAAGTTCTTATATTGGACTCTATTCTTTTATTTTTCAAAAGAACAATTTGCTGGTTGTCAATGTTACTCTTCCGTCTCCCTTCAATGATCGTTATAGATGTTTAATCTCTGCAATTTTTTGGGTCGATTATCCCTGTTGCTATACTGCTGGAGTTACTAACTTCTCGAGATTAAGGCTTATATCTTATGGAAAATCCCAGATTAATACTTCAAATATGTGATTCAGCTCTTGTTGTAGCAATTTGATCTTTCATGAAATTTGTGGTCTAAAATCATAAGAAGAAGAAATGACTTCCTTATTTAACAATTTCCTGATTTGTTCTTGGAAGTTTCTTGGGATTTGATGTTTTTTGGTTGATTTGAGTTGCTCGTAGTTGAGAATTGTAATCAAATAGACTGGGTTCCTCAAAGTTAGGGTTCAAAAGTTAGTGCTTGAAGCTAAATCAGATCCGAAGGTTTGAATATTCTGGGCAACTTCAGATCTGATTTCCAATGGTGATTTAGCTGTTGGTGTTTTGAGATTCATCTCTGTGATTGATATGAGAAGGATTGGAGGATGATTTTTTTTCTTCGATTGTGTCGATCTATCGTCTTATTTATGCTTTCTTTTTGTTACTATGATTTTTTATCTCTTTCTCTGTGATTTCTATCACTATATCTAGTGAACTTTCTGTCTTTCACTATGGTTTCTTACCTCTTCTTTTAGTCGCCAATGCGATTTTGAGGTCGCTTCTTTTCCTGTCGCGAGATGTGATTTTATCTCATTGGATCGGATGAAGATGTTACACTACCTTCCACCTCGATCATGAGATTTTTGTTTATTTCCTCGAGCGACTTTCCTTTCCTCAAGTGATTCTTTCCTCGAGAGATTCTCTTATCCTTTAGTAGTTATCTTAGATTTATTCTATTATTTCCTATCGCGCGATGCGATTTCTTTTTTTGGATGCGAGATTTTTAATTCCTTCCACCACGATTATGATTTCTTATTCCTAATGTGGATTTCTTTGTCCTGCGATTTGTTTCTTTCTTTCAGTAGATATTTTTTTTCCTCAAATAATTATCTCTCCTCAACATTACCTCGAGTGATCCTCTTCATCGACTAATTCTCTTACCTCAGAGTCTCTTCAAGATATTTACATTACCCTCGAGTGGGAAAATTGGCAAGTCGGTTAGTGCCGCTGATTTTACAAGTACGTCTGTATGTGTGGGAAAAATGGTAAATCGGAATGTCGCCGATTTCACAAGGGATATGTGAAGATCTGAAGTGTTTCTGCTACAAAAGGATTGTCTAGAAGAAGTTTTATCAGTTTTACGGAGAGCCTTAATTTTCTTTATTAGTGAGGGAGTGATTGTATATGAGAGACTATCTTTTCTTTTTCTTATTGTAATCCACCTTGACACGAACATTAAATGTCCGTATCAACGTGAGGGGGAGTGTTGGATTGGGTAATAGTATAATTAGTTTAATGGTCCTCTACTATACAATGAGAGGCTATGATGTAATCTAATTAATCAATTCAAGAGTGAATAATATTTCTCCTTTTATTTATTTCTACACATATAACTCACTCAGCTGTTATATTTGTATCTAACCCAATTTCATCTCTCCATGTGAATCTCTTATGATACCTCCAGCACCAGACAATCCTAGACAATCCTGAACTCAGTGAATAACCATTAGTATTTAATTTAAACCTCCCTGGTGACGATGCTTGCCATTTCACAACTATTCTCACTCTGTGCTTGATTGGTTTTTCGTGTACTCTTAGAACCTGAAGAGAAAGTGTATCACAAAAACTGCAGCTTTTTGTGACCCTTGTTTTGATTATAATATCCTGTAGCCATCTGCATATTTTTAGAACAATGGATTGTGCACTCATAAGATCACCTTCAAACCTCTGCTTACACCTAGCTTTCCGTATTTCCCAGCTTATAACTGCAGGTAAAACCCCTTTAATGATGCCCATTTGAGTGCTCTTATTTGCTGCTAGCAACCATACTCCTTGTCTTGCCCAAAAACCTTCAGTTGGCGCATTTCTTACCCCACAAGCATGAGCAAAAAACTGCCAAACTTGTTGAGCTATTTCTCCATTTACAAGCAAATGATCCAGAGTTTCAATGTTACCTGACCTGCAACAACTACACCTGGACACAAAAGGAATCTTTTATTGCAAGAAATCATCCACCGTTATAATCTTTTTCCATATTTTCCAGCTGAAGACTTGAATTTTGGTAGGAGCTATTTTGTACCATATCCAATCCATTCTGCTTTGTACATCCTCTTCACATCTCCAGAATTGCCAAGCCGACTTAACAGTGAAATCTCCACTTTCAGATGGACCCCACAGTGGTGTATCTTGTCCCTCATTAATAAAAAACTTGTTAACTAATGTAGTTTTCCATTGTGCAGGCAGTTCATGTTGTAATTTATTCCAATGCCGGTTCCCCCCATTTACAATAACTTCTTTCACACCGATCTTTTGATTACAGTCTATATCCAGTAAGTCTGCTAATCTGCCTTCCCCAGTCCAGTCCAGAAATTACAATTTCCTTCACCCAGTCTCCATTCTGTGTTGGCCTGCACAGTTGCAGTTAAACCTCTTATGCCTCTCCACAAAGTAGAAGAGCCTGCTCTTAGTTGAGAAATATCTTCATTGACGGTGTACTTACTTTTAAGGAACTGTGGCCATAATGATTATGTGTTTAGCACATTCCAACATTTCTTGAGAAGCAAGCTATGTTTCACATCTTCAAGTTTTCTGATGCCTAGCCCCCCTTCTTCTTTAGGTAGACATATGTCACCCCATGATACCCAATGTCTTTTGTTTCTACCTTCAAACTTTTCCCAAAAGAAGACCATACTTTCAAGTTTCCTAATAACAGATTTAGGAACATTGATGCAGGCTAGGAGGTGAATGGGCATGGAGTTCAAGACATGATTTATCATTATGAGTTTCCCTCCTTGAGATAATAGCTTATACCATGCCAACCTTCAATTCTTTTTTGTATCTTAGAGATGAGATTCTCAAAATGAGAGTATAGTACCTTGCCATAGCTGACAGGGCTCCCCAAATAGATCTCATAAAATCTAAGAACTATTTCTACTAACCAACCAAATCAAAACCTAGAATATGCTTTCTTTGTATAGGAGAAAGATGTTTATTTCAATATTTAAAATCTTTAATATAGTCTTTCCTGGAAAACAAATCTAACAAAAGCAAATACTAATTAATAGACTTCTAATTTAATAAACTCGCTAAATTAAAGAGGAAACTTTTCTAGAGAAAGGAGAGAGAAAAATAATGCGGACTAGGACTTGGCTTAGGTGGGTTAGGGATCTATCAGGCTAGTTTAGTCATTCCAAGTGGGAGGAATTTTTGGTACTTCCTTTTATGTTGCAGCTTAATAATGTCACTGTTCAATACTAGCTACTTTATAATATCAATTTTGTTACTTAAATGTTAGTCTCGATTTCTGTTACTTTGTTTTGTGTTGCAAATTGCTACAGATGAATATTGTGTTGGACAGGCTTAGAATGTTCATATACAAGTTTAATGAGCTTGTATACGTATAGATCGTTTTTATACAAGCTAAGCATTAGAGTGTTTGCACCAAAAAGACAGCTGAAATTACATCATTAACTCTACTTATTTCATTTTTTGTTTTGTTGTATTTTCCGTTGTTTGCCAGGTTCAAATTTTTCAGCCTTTCATTGGACAGTTGGATGTTGTAAAACTCAAATGCCGGCTGAAAGACATTTATTTCCCATATATTCAGGTTTTCTTCTTCAAATGAAACAGTTGTTGTCGTGGTGTTTCTAGTAGTTGCTTTTCAAGTATTGCACTAGTGATGTGTTCTCTATCCAAGCATGTTAATGAACTTCCTATTGTAACCCAGGGATGTTTTCATTGTTCTATTTCATTTTCTACAACTTTCACCACATTATATTAAGGGATGGATGATAATAGACGGCCTTTTGGAGATGCGTTATATCTGATGCATGTTTTGAGGCCATGTTGTATGCCTCTTTTCTTGTCTACGATCAACGAAAAAACTGAGATAACTGTGAAGAATAAACATTCCTGAGAAGCCGATATTTACAACCAAAAAGAAGGAAGAACAACGCAAAATTGCTAGGATACTCCACTATCAAGAAAAAATAAATTACTATTACTCTCTAAGTGAAATACTCATAATTATTCAGAGAATAGATACACTGCTCTCGAGTAGGACCACACTATGGACTGAAATAACTAAAGGAACCTCTATTCCTACTCAATTTTTTGTTGTATATTGATATGACCAGAAAACCACTTTTAGCAGATATTTCTCCAAGGTTATTCACACGTTGACCACCTTAGTATTGAGACTGTCGAGTGTGATCGAATAGTCCAGCAACCAACTTTTGTAGATGCTGAGCCCAGAACCTACATTTACGGTTGGTGAAGTTTTATGTGCTTATTTTATTTTTATTTTTTGAAGCTAGAGGTTCGCCAGGTTCATTGTTTGTCACCATTCACCCAACTGCTCCCCTCGGGCCCGTTACACGCCCTCACTCTTGGATGTTGTTATTAAGACTTGGTGCGAGAAACAACTATGAAGCGGGATAACATATATTGAGATGGATGACACATGTATAAACTAAAGCTCAATAGTTGAATTTATTGTTTATCTTATATAAGATACGCAATAATTACGAGACCATAAACTACTGATGTGGCTTTTGTTCTAAAGGTACGCAGGAGTTTTTTTGGTACAATTTCACAGATCTTGGGAAAAAATATATGAGTTTCTTGAAATCCACTCATGACTATTTGAAACCCTTTCCCTCATGAACCTCTCTATCAAAAGGCATTTCGTTTCAATTCTCCGTCGTCATTAGTTTTGGGTACTGCTAGATATGCCTATCGTAGTCAGTTGTTATTATTCCTTAAGTTAGATACTTATACAAGAGCATCCACAGTGGTTGAATAAATAATGATTGTATACGGTTTAATTGAAGTTTGCAAAATAGTGGTGGAATACGTTTAGTCCCTGACTATTCCAAGTATTAAATCTCAAAATACCGAAATTCCAAATTTTAGTTCTGACATGCATAGGTAATTGACCTCTGCCAAATGCGATTGTACGTGGCTCATAATGATTTTCAGCTTCTTTCTTTATCATGAGTAGCACAAGATTTCTTATTTTTATACCGAGTTCTGCGAAAATACATTTAGTTCGATTTTCTTATTCACCCTTTTTTGGGTTGTTTGTTCTACCACTATTTTGTTCCTGCAGGCTGTCCACATTTGGGTTTGGCACCCTCTCTTTCAGAGCAATATTTCTCATAACTAGTCCAACCATTCTTGATTCTCTATCATCTTGTATTCTTATCATAATTGTACTTGATTTTGTTATTTTGCAGTGTGATGAGCTGGTTGCAACAGGGAAAACCTCCACGCCTGTTGAGTTTCAGGTTTTATGTACCTGCCTTATTCTAAGATTCATTTAGGGCATAGAACAGGTCGGGGTTGGCATGGAAAAAAATAAAAATTTAACGGGCCAGATTCATTCCGGGGGTTTGAGGCAGAGCCCCCGATTTTTTCGGAGCATAAAAGAAAACAATCATACTTAACAAATGGAGATTATTTTGAATTAGACTCATTATAGCGTTATATTAAAACCCTAACTTGATCAACAAATTGAGATTTTCTTAAAGAAGATTAAAACTATGGTGTCAATAAGAATTGAACTATAGTACATGGGATTTACTCCAAGGTTCGTAAACAGCTGAGATAGCTTTGTTTGTTGCTGGGAACCATGAACAATTACAGTAATAATTTTATTTTTCATGTTTTTTCGTCTAGATTTTCTTTTTCCCAAAAATTCTTTGGAGGCTACACCCCCTCCTCCTAAATCTTCCCCTGGATACAGGTTAGCTAAAGCAGGTTACTTAGATTTTGGGATATTGGGTGGCAATGGGACTATAATTTGATAGAACCTGGGAGAAATTCCATTCTGAATTTGGGAGGGGTAAGGTATTTAGGTGATAACTCGATAGTTTGCAAATATACGAAAACCTACATACTAGATATATCGGCAAGAATATTGTAAATTTTACGATACTGATCGATTGGAGTTATGCATTTTCAGGTCAACAACATGGATCTAGCTGAATTTGAGGATGGGGAGGTTGCTACTACAAATTTGCTTTCTTGTAATGGTCCCGAGTTTGTGTTTCAACTTTACTTTTCAACTAAGCAGGACACTACCACAAAAAGTACAGGTAACTGAACTCAATGTTTTTTGTAAGTTGATTGTTTTGTGTTAACTTCACTTCTGAAAACTTATTTGTTGTTGGGGGTCTTAGGCTTACCTCTATAGTGTAAAGACCTTACTACCGCCAATATTGTTCCCATTTGATCACCCTCAATGCTATTGTGAGATCTTAAGTTATGAATCCTACTTTGGATGGGATCCTAAGCTATGTGAGACTAAACTACTAAACACAACCATCACATGCACTGTGTTAGGCACCTTTCGAGCATCCCCATGGGGCATTGCAATCCCCCACCATTATAACCGAGCCTAGCCATGTCACTTGTAACAAATTCCATTTTACCACTGCTACAATCCATACTTAACCATCCCAAATTGACATATGGGGCCTACCTCAAAGGGCCTCAATGTCAGGTAGATTTAGATCCCAACTTATGGATCCACACCAGTTGGGATCTTTTCCAGAGTATGATCCCTAAGTTGGGATCTCACTTTACTTGACACAATGGCTTTTTTAATACTCCACACCTCCATTAGGGTGTAATTTTCCCCCATGTAATTTTCTGTACAATGTTCCCCCATGTAATTTTCCCTATCAGTAATAAAATTTTGCTTGTTTTATGCGAAAAAGGTGAAAATTTTGGTCGTCTTGGAAATTTTCAACTACATGATGTACCATTTAAGCTGTATGTTCTTGGTTTTTGTTTAGACACATGTGCGTATGTACCTGTCTATCTATTGTGTTAAGTGTGCGATACTAGAGACAAAATGGTCCTGGCAAATTTGATTGCAGTTTAATCATTTTGAGAGAAAATGGCTGATCTATGGTTTGTTTTGAAAACTTTTATATCATTATTATAGGAATGCACTACATAATATGCTACTTTCCTGTAATTACCATCACTGCATAAGCTTGATGCTTTATGTTTTTGACACCTTTAATTGCAGGTTCAAGGGTCTCACATAAAGCCAATGCACGCTTGAAGTGTGTATATTTTCCTCTTGTTGAGGTAGGGTAGGAGATATTTATTGCTCTGGGTATATTATCTTTCTAAGAGTTTTGATCGCTTAAATATTATATTCTTTTGTTTTATTTGATAGGGAAAAGAAAGCATTGCTAAGATATTAGAAAGCCTAGATGATGATCGCCTCGAAGTTGATGAGAATTTTGATACTTTTTGTCGTGTGTCTATTCGGCGGTTAGGTCGCCTACTTCCAGATGCTCGTTGGGTATGTTTTTCTCTTATGTGCGTAATGTAAAGTATAGAAGTAATTTTATTAGCCAACACCAACACGCGTATGACACTTTGCTGAAACATCTTTTATTAAACCTCACATCAATACACCTTTAACAAACTAATGACGCCATCTTCATAATCCGAGAAACACCAAGTAGTTTATAAACGTTTCCATAAGTTAATCGGAGTAAATGACGGATGGACTCATCCATGATACCACTCAGTTTCCACAGTTAGTCCACATCCATATCTTCTTTTAAACAAGTCTCTAGAAAAATGTTGTGTGGGATTTTCCTAAATAGTGGGATCTCTTACGATTTGAGCACAAGTTTCGGGTCTTTTCTATGGTTTAAAATGTCGGCGATAAATTTGATACCGCTCAACAAGTCAAAAATTTATTGTTCCATAAATGAATATCTAGATTAACGATAAATCATTTTGGTTGATTTATCTATGGTAGATAAACCATCCTTATTTTTGGCAATTTATCGTTAACATATTGGTTATTATCGAACTTATTGCGAAATATTGCCGATATTTAACACTCTTGTAATATTAAAATAGTGAAAAAATAATTTAACATACCGCGATATTTTGATAATAAATGATATTTTAGTTCAATATATTTAAAAAGACAATGTCAAAATATTGTCAGCATATCAAAATATTGATGATCAATCGCTAGATGTCGCGGTCTAATATATCCGGCTGGTTTGATGTTTTAAACCTTGGTTTTATCTACTGTACTATACTGAAGGTAGATCCAGCGTGGTATAGTGAAATGAAACATTCTAAGTACTTACCTTTCTTCTCCGTTCTTACAAATGAAACAATTTGTAAGTTCTTAAAAATGAAACAATTTTCTTTTTTGTTTGTATACTTTTTTTTCTCTCTCTCTCTTTCGCTTCAATTGTTATTTTTGATCTGAAACTCTTGCTTAAATTATAGAGGAATGATCTAAAATAATAACAGGAAAAGAGCCTGTCAACAGAAACCAGTTGTCTAATAAACTCGTCTCAAGAAACATAGTGAGAGATGCTGGGGAACCGGGCGGAATACATCCCCCACGCGTAATTTGGTTTTATCCGTTATCCTCATGGCATACAAATAATCAACAAAGAAACTTTGAAACAATAATTCATGCATACATAACACAAGATTTACCGGAGGTTCACCCTAAGGCTACTTCCCACACCAAGCAAGAAATCCACTATCTATCCAAGATTTCAAGTTCAATTACAATCCCTCAAGAGATTCCAACAATATGGAATTCTCTATCTCATAATATCCTCACATAGATTTACAAAAGATGAAGAAAACAAGAGATCCATCAAGAACCTGAAGATTACCTCAACAATACCATGTTGCATATCTTCTTCTTCAAACCCTTCAATCTTCACTCTTCCTTGATTTTTAATCTTAGTAAACAAGAGCTCCTTCCCCTCTCACCATCAAATCCCCAAGAGAAACCCTCCACCTTCTTTCTTGTAAAGACAACTCTTTACAAGGTCTACCACAGAGGCTACATCTTTTCCTAATTCAGATTCGGCTTCTACAAACCTCATAGGTCCCTTTTATAACCAAAGAAACCTAAAACTTTTTACTACGTGAATTAGGAGTTTCCAATACTTATCATACCTGAAGTAGAAGTATTCCAAACATGAAAACCCCCCCAAAAGGGCCAAAAACGTCCAAAAGGCAGTCCTACTTCGAGTGCAACTCCAACTCAAATTCTGTGGCCGAATCTGCCTCGAGTTCTGCACCAGTAAACTAAACTGACTATAACTTTTGATCCAACGGTCCGATCGAAGATCCCTCAGTGGCCCTGACTTCGTATCAATGAGGCCTACAACTTTCGTTCTTTGACTTTTTCCATCAAACTTACACCTTAATCACCATAATAAGATCTTTCCATTTTTACTTTGTTTTCTTCCGTTTTGAGCCGCAAAGACTAATATGAGAAAGTACACCCGGTAGCTAATTATAGAATGCCAAGTTATTCTGTCATGTAATTCTTTCTTCAATGAAGTTCTCGAAATACCATGTCCTTCCAATTTTCAACACCACCAAAACACCCCCGATTAATTCTGTTCAATCAAAGCTAGAAATTGAGCTCCCAACCTACAAAAATTCATTTTTATCAACCAATAAAACCTTGCAAGATTTTAACGAAGACAAAACTGTAATTATCATCCCTAAGACTCCAACAAATACTCAATCACCAAACACCCGGGATGCTTTAAAGCACATCAATGAGAGGGAAGTGTCCAAAACCTTTACCCTAGATGTTTCATTTAGGTTTAGGGTTTTGTCAAATGAAGAGATCGTGGTAAGAAGAGTGTCATCATCTATTGGAGGAGGGAGTTGGGATTGGAGTTGAGAAGCAAGTGTAGACAATATAGACGTTATTCTACTGATTTCAAGTGCTGGGGCACGTGTAAGGGCGAATCTCAGTATGAATTCTTGAGGGACCGAGATTAATATAAACAGTACAAAAAAAGTTCGAGTTAATGAAATAATTGTTGTCTTTGTACACAAATTTCCCACCGCAGCAAATAAGCATTTATGTTTAATTTGCAATGCAAAGAAATATAATTTTTATTTGGCATTTAGAATAAACATTAAAGTCCCATATACAAAGAAATATTTGGCAAAAATTGACCCAGAGCTACAGCTAGGCCCGTCTACATTGAGATCTGCCCCGGGCGCGCGACGGTAATTTGGCGAGGGATTCACACAAAAATGAAGCGAGTGATCAAAATTGGTCCCTTTCTCCGTTTTGTGAAGGATGATGGAGATACCTTCTCTGACTTGCCATCCTTTAACTTGTCCTTTAAACTGTTTTGCTCGTCGTGTTTTGCATAAATAGCATGGCAATGCATATGGTTGAAAGTATCTTCAATCTTATTGAAACTTTGATTGTTGTCTTGCCTACCTTTCTTTGTTGCCATGACATATCTAGCGACACATCTAAAAATTTTCAACACCAATTTTATATAAAGTCGGTAGCGGAAGCAAACAATTACAATATTCACCTAATAAAAGAACTAATTCAAATACAACTTGGAATTCTCTCGTAAGAGTATTATTCTCCAAAAAATATAAGATATCAATTTATGGCCATAAGCCTTCTTAAATAGGAAATAACTAACAAATTTTCCTAATTGAAAAAGAAAAAAAAATGAAAACAAATATGCTGCTTCCTAATTACCACGAGAAATAGAATTAGAAACTGACTAAATATCTGAAAGATAGATGTAGTTAGATGTAGTGACGGTTTTAAATAGCATGTGTGTCTCTCAATACATGTTATCATCAAAGAAGCGTCGAGGATGAGATATGAACGTTGATCCAACAATTTGCTTCATCGGCCACTTCTCCATTGTGTGATCTCGGTGTGAGTATGTTTGCCTTCTTCTAATCAATTTGGCTTTATTCGTGTTTTGTAATTGGGTTTCCCCTCTATATCATATGAGACGGAATGTGTCGGTATTTGGCTTTATTCAGGTTTTGTAAATGGGCTTCACCTTTATATCATATGAGACGGAATTGTTAGCATATGAGTTTGACCTAGCCATGGAACAACCACCAACAATCATCTGTTTGTCTTATGGTTATGGTTAACTCTGCCTTTATTCATGTACCTCCCTTGCAGTCGGTTTGGTTGTTGTCTCTATCTTCTGGTCTATTTGAACTTAGCCTCTTGTTATACGATGAACATGGCGTTGGGGAAAAGAAACATATTCTAAAATTCCTAAAGGCGTGAAAACAAGGACTCATAATAGCTAGAAGCAAAGGCACTTGAAATCTCTGGGTTGGTATGGACTTAGCCTAAATGGTTGCTTTTGTTAGTGTTGGAATGCAACTCCCGTAGAAATGTTCTCATCACATCAACCAAGAGCCACTAGGAATATGGATTTTCTAGGGTTTAGATGGTGAATTTCCTTACTAATTTTTTGTAAATTAAAGGCAGAGTCTCTGTGGTGAAGTAGATTAGTTGTTATTCGAGATTATTAATAAATCTAATGTGAATCTACGAATGCGGAAGCTTAATTCGTTTTCGATTAACACTAAGTTTGAACTAGATCTCTACAAGGGTTAATTTAGAGGAAAACTCAACTCTTTCATAAACAAAACAACTCTACTAACTACCCAAAAACAAATAACTTAGACCTTCTCTTTTATAGAACACAAGCGGATTAGAATTAATAACCCTAATTCTAATATAAATAGAATTCTACTTAAATTAGGAAAACTTCCTTTTTAACCTTGTGTTGGTTAAACAAACAAGTCCCTAAATTAACGTAGCATCTCCAGCAATGGAGAGGCTTGAATCAAAAAGAGCATAAATATAAATATTCCGTTGACAGTGAGAACGACCATTAGAGGACTATTCACATCAAAATCTCTCAGTTTCTTTGAGTGAAGTTGAATTTATTTTTGTTAATTATCAATTAAATCGTTTCCACCAAATTATTATCTTAAAAAGTGGTATCATAGCCACATTTTTTTTTGGATTTCCCGACCAAATCGTTTCTTTTCAACAATGGTGAGTGCATAGAAAGTAAGAACCAAAGTTCTCTCACCCAAATTGGATTTGATCTAATCGATGAAACTCTGCAGATGCATGCGACTTTGTTGCAAAACATTATGAAATGGGCTGATGTCGTCGTAGGTAAGATAAATTGTGGCAAAAAGGAGAAGACGATATCCGTTGTAATTAATAGTTCGTTTCGCGGGAAGCATATTATTAACTGTACTCGTTCTGGAAAGCATCGTAAGGATTCTTATGAGGACACCGCGATGTACTCTTCTAATAGCTCTCTTTCACCATTCACTCGTCCTTTTAATTAAATGGGACGATGCAAATCGACACAATTGTTGGAAGTTATTTAGATATGAACAAGTTCTTTGGTAAAAAAAAACAAAACAATAGGGAGATATTAAGATTGATGCCTGAGTTCAACGGGATGTTATGCTTTCTGTGGAAAGTTGCAACAAAATGTCATCATTAGCTAAGCTGGTTAACTAATATAGAGTAGGTGTTTGACTAAAAACTTAGAGGATTCAAAGCGTGTTAAATTAGTTTCGCATTTGAAGATTTGCTAAGCACTTCTTAGATTGGTGTTATTCTTTAAGTTGTGGCTTCGACTACGTGGAAAAATTTGTGAGCCGAAAAAATGAATTTTCGTGTTACGTACTGTGGAGAAACCCTTCATTTAGGCATATATTGTCTAGTAAAGAAGAAGAGGTTAGGTGTATTTGTAGATGCGACGTGCTAGTATGTGCGAGGAAAAAAAAATCTGCCGGTCAAGATGTCATTTGCTTACTGGTGCCGATCCACTTTGAAGTTCATGGCTGAACTTCTTAAAGTTTGATGTTAGGGCACATGATTAAGCGATTTTTGAGGCGTATTTTCTTTCTCTTTTCTGAAGTTAGTAGTGTTTGTAGGATTTTGGTCTCTTATATAAAAGGAATATCCTAAACTGATTTTAGGAATATGAGCACTTGGGAGTATTAATAAAATTCTGAGTTTCTTTGCGTGAAATTGAATTGTACACTTGGATTATGAATTTTTTTGCTTCCGCCGAATTGTTTTCATCAGTGCTCATCGCTATCACCATAGAAAGGTGGATCGCTGTACAGATCTTCTTGCTGCTCTCCAACTATGTATTTTTTTTATGTGATATGGTCTTTCCCCTGGCTTCTTTCTCTAGAACTTTGTGTCAAGATCGAGAAAGATGCAAGGGATAGAAGTTCATTAGGATGTAATTCTTTCTTTTCTCTTACATATGGTTCATGAGGTACCCCTGCTTGCCTAGCAAAGAGTAAAGATAATAGGGACACATCTTGTTTCACTGTCATCTCTCTTCTTAGAGAGATACAAATTGGATTACTGTTGTGTATTCTTATGACATTTTAGAGTCACCTGGAAGACAGTTAGTTTTGGCGTCTTTTGACATATGCACTTAACTTCCCAACAGAAGTTAATGAACATTTAAGCTAATGTGATAATATGGCTTGCCAGGGAAGACTTCCTTTCATGGAACCTAGACAAAAAAAGGGAGGTAAGGCCCAACTGATGAAGAGGTGTTGTTCGAGGGTTAAATGCTTTGTGGGTATGATTGCTTCAACTCACCATTATCATACTTTTCAGTTCTTAATGCTATATAATGATGTTTAGTAAACTCTTTGTGACTTCAGAGACTGATGCCGGTTTCAACCCCAACCCTTATAAGGTTTGCCTCGTGCATTTTATTTAATCTGGTTTTGAATGGTTCCGAATTATGAGTAATGAAACATAGTTGAATGCCGCCGATCACCTTGAAATTTCTAAAGTAAAGTATGCTTTCTCAATGACACTCAATGATATCTACCCATGCTCCATGTGACACTCACGTGTTCATGCATCTAAAGACATGCAAATATATAATGCGAGTAATAAAGCAAACTTAACCAAATTCAAAAATGTTATCAAATTCTTACAAGTGTAAGTTCAGAATTACCTATATGTTTTGTATATACTTTCCCCCTGAGTTTCTCTATTACGATGATTTTTTGTGCGCATTTAACTGAGTAATCACACACACACACACACACACACACACACACACACACACAATTGGATTTATATTTTTATCTGAAAGTTTCGATTTTGTCCAATTTGTATTTCTGTCTATTTGACTCTTTCATTGAGGATACAATGTTATTTACAGACTGATTTGGCGCATCATCATTCATATACAATCGCATTGAAGAACTTTGGCAACAAGCCAAATCCAGATGCTGGTAGCTTGTCTTTTCCTTGTAAATTCAATTTATTTTTATTTTTTACCAAATAGAGTTTTTTTATTGATTTTTGGCAATGGTACAAGTGGAGGACATAAGGCCTTGCCACAACAAAATACATCAATATCTGATTGAGGCAACCAACACCTTCTTCATGAAATATGTTGCTTTAATCTGCCTAGGCATATAGATAACATTCCAACATAAAAGTGTTTGCTGAGAGCTGCCTAATTTAGAAAAATCATCAGCTAATCTATTGCCTTCTCTGTAGTTATGCACCATGATAATCTGCAGCTCTTCTCCAAGAGGTTTAATTTGTTTCCATACTGCACCATATTTTATAGGACAGTTGGAGTTGCCCTTGTACCAGTTCACCAATATTTCTGCATCCACTTCCACCTCCACAATCAATGGAGTCCAGTGATGTTTGCAATGTTTCAAACCATGAAGAAGTCCATACATTTCTGCAGTTGTGTTTGTACCATTACCAAGAGCAATGCTGTAACGTAATCGTAGTTTTCCTTGAGAATTTCTGATGATTCCTCCTTCATCCCACAACCCTGTACTTAGAGGAACATCACAGTTTAAGTGTATCATTCTGGATTCCTGGGGATGGATGTTTCCATCTAACAATTGTAGTTCTCCTGTACTTCACAAATTTCTTCACCAACGGTAGCACCTATAAGTAAATAAATTATCCAAAGTTACCATTTCTAGTTACCTTAGTCTTGATCATACTCTTCTGTAGCCCCTTGTTGATCTTGTTGATTATAGATTGAGAAGACATTTGCCTTCCTTCATATCTTGCAGTACACTGTGCCTTCCGTATCTCCCATGCAATATATGCTGGAAGCACTCCTTTCACAATGCCCATTTGAGAACCTTTATTAGCTGTTTACAACCAAAGCCCCTTGTCTAGTCCACCAACTGTCATTCACACCGTGTTTAACCCCACACGCACTTGCAAAAAAAAAAAAAACAACCAAACCTCAGAAGCAATCTCACCGTGTAATTTGATAATCTAAGGTTTCTCTCTTTCCATTGATACAACAACTGCACATTAATACATACGGAACTTTCTGTTGGAGAAAATCATCAAGGGACACCACTATCTTCCATGCTTTTCAACAGAATACCTGAATTTTAGTGGGAATTGTGCTATACCAGATCCAATTCATTCTGCTTTGAGTGTCTTCCTCTCTTCTCCAAATTGCCATGCAGATTTGACTGTGAAATTTCCCTTTTCAGAAGGACCCTATAATGGTTTGTTATCCTCTATTCAAGAAAATGTTTTTTTTGATAAAGTTTCCCTCCAAGGTACTGGTATTTCATGCTCTATTGCATGTCATTTCCAATTTCCATCATTTACTATAACATCTTTCACCAAGTTTGGAAAACAATCTAACTCCAAGATATCTGTGAGCCTGCCTTCACCAGTCCAATCATCTTGTCATGAGTCTTTTTCTCCTTTACCTAAACACCATGTAGTATTAGCTTTCACAGTGGGAATTAAATACTTGATACTTTTCCAGAGAGCATAATTTCCCACTCTTAAATTACTTTTCTCTCCATGCATTGTATATTTGGATTTGAAGAACTCGGCCCATGTAGATTCAGAGTAAAGGAAGTTCCAACACTTTTTTTACCAATAAAACTACCTTGGGAGACGTCTAGAAAAGGTTCAAGCAAAACAACAATTGAGATTTGATGTTGCCTAATAATCTTTTTTAGATGATTTATTGTTTTGGCATTGGCATTGCCATTGCCCCCACAGTTCGAAACTAATAAAGGACCCAACACCATTAAAACTGTTTGGAGAGGGGTTTGAGAGCACTCTTGTTTCTGGCTTCTGTGGTTTAGATCTGCCTTTCTTCACTGAAGTCCATTCCCTTGCAACTTCTCCTCCATAGTACTTTATATCAGAGTGGAAACCCCTTTCAAAATCTTTGCTAAAAACTGCCTCAAGTTCTCCATCAGACACAAGGCTAGCCTTCTTGTTTTGTTCTTCATTCATTGCAACAAAAGAGCTCCCATTCTCTAACACAACAACATCATTGTTGACAACATTTGCAACCTTCTTAGCCTCCTTAGCCATCACAGCATCAACTGCAACCTTGACTTGAACACTCTTAAACTGCACCTCGGCTTCAGCATTCGAACCATTACCCTTGTCTGACCCAACTTTGACAAACTTAGTCACCTTCTCCTTGCCTTTGTTTTTGCCATGATATTGTTTCCCCATCAATTTTGCTTTGCCTTGCTTGATCTCCTCTCTCTTATCTGCTATCAAAATAGAATTGAGCTTTGTGCAGTTTGCCTTGTAGACTGCAGTGTGTACAATACCTTGGGAGTCTCTCTTGCATCACTGCTTGCTCCAATGTGTAGGTCTTGGTGAGAGCAAGCCCCACTTTGACTGGTAGCTCCTTCATTGAATTAACAGTGCCAGGTTTGCTCAACGTTAGAGGTAGTTGTGTCTGTGATGAGGTACCTCCCCACAAGTCCAGCCAACTCCTTGATAATCCCATTGATTTGAAGATGTATCTTCAACCCTGGAAACTGGATCCACACAGGAGCAAAAGGAGAATCCTTTTTTGGATCAAAATCAACTGTCCATCTAGAAAATTTGAAGAAAAAACCTCTAACTTTCCTTGACTCTCTAGATAGGGCCCTAATGACATCTTTCTCAGGCATTATCATCACCATGATGTGCTTGAAATCAAGCACTGCAACTTGCACTTACACCCCAATTGGAAATTATGTTGCTTTCAATCTCATCAGCCTTGGGTTTACCACCCGGGAAACTCATTACAGGAGTTGTGCCAAAAGCGGCAGCAGCTTTTATCAGATCTGAAGGAGAGAATGATATCATAGGCATCCCATCCTTCATGAAACCCTAGTCTTAGGCTTGAACTCCTCTAAAACAGGTTTGACTGCTTTTTCAGTGGCCACACTAGCGAAAGAAGGTTTGTTGTTAGTGCAAACTCACTAAATGTGATCACAGGATGAGAACCCATGAAGGTCTGAGGGATTGGGGTAGGGTTAGATGGAGGTGGATTGATGGAGGGACAGGATGTGTTGTTGGTGTTGGTGTTGGTGAAGAGATGGGTTGGAGTGGTTAGGGTTTGAGAGGTTGCTCAAAGAAGGGACAGAGCTACTCGAAGCCATGAGAGAACTTCAAAATAGAGCTGAGAACAATGAGAAAAGAGAAAAATTGAAAGCTTGTGAGGCAATCAATGAGGAAGAGAGAGAGAATGAGAAAGAAGGCGAGGTTATAAAGGATAGATTAATCACCTAGGATGAATCGAAAAGAAGAAAACCTAGCTTGGGATGGCGGCTAAGGTTAGGGTTTCAAGAGAGAGAGACGACTCTCATCCATGTAAGCTTCTTTAGTGTAAATTCAATAAGATATTTCAGATATATTAGGAATAGTGTATATGTCATTATATCCAATATGGCTTAAAATAGCCTTATATTTGCATTTCCCATAATTTCAATCGATCGTACCTATACCTATTGGTGTTATTTTTGATATTTGTAGATATTTGTGCTGAAGTTTATAGAGGTCAGAAGTTGTTGGATGTTTCTGATTTGAGAAAAGAATATGAAGATTGGATCTCCGTGATGCATGGCAAATATGATCAGGAAGTCGTATGTGGTGACGGTCAATCTGATTTTTTTGTGTTGTCACCAGTCAACAAAAAAGTGCTTGCTTTTTCTTCTGATGGTAAGTTTAAAGCATGGTTTAAATAGCCTCCGTATTTCCAACACATTTAAAACAGGCTGATCAATTCAATCGGTCGATTTAAATGTCGGAGATATGGCGTTTGAAATACTTATGTCGCATTTCCCATAATTTCTTTTTAATAAGCAGTCGGATTTAGCTGGAATTCCTGCATATCCAGGATACTTTGAAATATTGGCTGAGTGATATATCCTAACATTTGAAATACCGATCCTTGGTTTGAATAAAATGATGGTCAATCTGTTTTACTTTTCTAAAATGTCAACTTGACTGTTCTCGAGTTGCTTTCGAAGCTCACTATTTTAAGTATTCCCTCATGCAACATGCAAGTATGATCATTTGAGTGATTTTACATATTTTTTGGTTACATGTATCTAGTTGTAAGAGTTCGCAAAGATATAGAGAGGAAAGGGACGTCTTGGAAATCAGGTCAACGAATCAAAATTCTTAAAGGAGCAGCACCTGGTTGCCACAAAAATAATATCTATGCAACATTGGAATACATCTTGGTAGAAGGATTTGAAGAGGATGTTGGTGGTAAGCATTCCAAATTATAAATTGCTAGGTTATTTACATTAATATTCCAGGCTCCATAAGTAGTAGCTCTCAGTACATAGAAAGAAAGCTATTTCTATGGTTTCGTCATTAAATGCGTCCTCTTTACCTTTTTTCTATCATTTTCAGCAGGGGAGGCTCTGCTTATATGCAGGTACGTTTTATGCTACGTAGTTTGATCTTGCAATTTTTCATTTAATGCTTACTATGCTTTATTGCGAAACCTCTTCTCATGTTTCAAATCTTCTTTGTGGAAAGGCCACTGGATGTGCCAGAACAGGACGGATGCTTGTATGAAGTGAACTCCAAGAATCCCAGTTTAGATATTCGACGCTCTTTACCGCTTCCCATCAGTATAATTGATTTAGGAAAGGTTGTGCATGTCTTTTATACTGAATGTACTAAGAAGTTTTTATATATCTAGGGGCACAAATTCCTAGGGTGTACCTTATGATTATCGTAAACTATCATTGGGATAAACACAACAAACCACTATTATGTATCCCGAGGATGGTAAACAATGACAAAACACAAGATTTTGTGTTATATACTCGATATAGAAGTGCAACTATTTTCTTGGATGTACATATTAAAATTTGAATTATTCACATCAGTGTCTAGCAGTGACAAGTGCCGAATGGAATTCCCAGCTTGAGAAAGTACACCAAAAAGCCCCATCTACGATTGACTTACTGACTACCCAACAGTGTCTTCAGCTAGAGCTTGACGGGGTAAGTTCTTATTATTCATTTTGAAAGAAGGTAAATTTACTTAGAAGCATAAAGCAGCTTTCTGTGGTGGAAAGCAATACCCAAGTCCAAGAGAAAACAAGCCAAAATACCTTACACTGGAGAAACACAACTTTAAAGTCACATGTGCAGAAACTAGGTGCCATCATCCAATTACAATATCCTCAAACCTCAACTCTTTCATAATCTTGAGGGTTGACATACAAATTTCCCGAGTATCCAAAATAAGTGCATAAATGTCTTCGCTTTTCCCTCGAAGTGTCGATCATTGCTTTCTTTCCATAAATTTTTCCCAATGGCGTCCATAAAACCTTTCCTATCTGTCTCTTGTAGGCCATGCACCACCAAGCCGTTAAAAGTGCCGATCAAATCATCTTGAAACATCCAATCCATACAAGAAAGTGTTCACATACCGAACACGAAGTAGATGATAGAATCTTCCTCCATCCCATACACACCAAGGCTCCACAGTCATATCCTTCTCCTTAACGTATTACTCGTTGGAGAGTTTTAATCTATGCGAATATGATCAGTTTTTATTTTAACTTATTTTAAGAATCAAAATAGGATGTTATGCCGATATATCGGCCAGCTTAGATTCCTAAGATTATCAATATACTGAAATATCTTCCCATTTATCTACCACTTCAAGAAATCTTAAGTCTCTGAAAAAGTGGGTTGATGTATATCTCTTAAAATATATTTTTAAAGATTTTAGCATTGATTATCTGGTGTGTCTTGTTACTCTTGTAATGCCGTTGCCTTAACTTGTGAATGGTAGATGTTGTTATTGGGAAAGTTACCTAACAAGTATGAGAGTATATATTGTACCTTTCGGCCTAATTTTGTCTATCGGTTATTTGACCGATATACTGTCAACGTTGGTTTTAAAAAAAGTATATCCTCTTAGTCAATCAAGTTCTCGATATATCTTATTATTATATCAGTTTAAATTTGGGACCAAGGACTCTGCAAATGTCTAGTTTCTTTATTATCTGACTAGTTACATTACATCCATT
The DNA here is from genome assembly GCA_014058105.1 of Kingdonia uniflora. Lineage (NCBI taxonomy): Eukaryota > Viridiplantae > Streptophyta > Magnoliopsida > Ranunculales > Circaeasteraceae > Kingdonia > Kingdonia uniflora. Next base: position 1,252,126 of record JACGCM010002017.1, read on the forward strand.
TAGCTACATCTTACTGGTGCTTTCCCATTCTATTTCAGACATTACCTATTGATGCATCAATTTATGCGGGACAAGTTACTCTGAAGCAAATTGTTGCAGTTGTCAGACCTGTTTATTTTAATTCGCCAAGTACCACAAACACTCTTGATCAGAAATATATCATCAAAGATGATCTTGAAATGTCACTGGAGCTTAATTATATAGCTGGAGGTAAATATCATCTCTCTTGCCTTCGGGTTATATTTATCTTTCCATTTCTGAGAGCTTCTATTGAATGAGTTGTTCTATTTAATTACCTTCTCAATAGAAAATAAAGGCAAATGTTATCAAGAAGCTATGCATATTTATGGAGCACGAATAAAATCTTCATCGCATAAGGAGTTACGCGGTTTATATATCTTTAAACTGGACACCAAATTTCAGGCTCTTTTTCGTAAAGCTGGTGTTTATACATTTTCGTTCTCTGTTGTAAGTAACTCGTGGACTCCTTTTTTATTATTTTTTCGCATTTGTATTCTATCGCTAAAATTCTGCTTGTGATTTGATCTTTTGTAGACTTGTAAAGATTCAAGCTTGAAGAAGTATGAGAAAAGAATAATTGTCAAACCTTGCACTAGGGTTAATAAATGGGAACTCATTAATGATGGACGGAAGTCATGCTATAAGATAAGGTAAGCTACCCTAGTTGTATTTGTAAAGAATATTGGAAGAAAAATATTTATTAACTTGAATTAAAAAATTAAAAAATTAAAAATTGAATGACATACCTCAAAAACTAGAATTTGGAAATCTCTTGTGGTAATTCTGTAACTCTGCCATAACTTCTTTAGTCTAATTGGATACATCATATGATAAATTCTGCTATATGCTAATACAGTAGACCGCCTCATATTTTCTAACACACCCCTTCAAGCTGGAACATTTAGACTCTTCATGTTCTAGTTTGGGTTAAAATAAAATAATAAAGGATAACAATAATTTCCCCCGAGTGGTCACAGATGCTCGTACACCGTATTAAGTGGGGAGCTGAGAACTCCAACCTCGTATCTTTGCTTCTCCAATTGATGAACCCTTAGATTAGTTGGGACGTCATCTTGTGGCCTTTTTGTAAAAGGAATTCCTATCTACGTTCTGACTTGATTTAAGATCATCTTCTAAGTAGTAAACGCAGTAATTACCCGGACTGCGGAGGAAAGTTGGCTGTAATTCAAGTGTGAATCATAAAATTTGTTTGAGAGAGTGGGCATCTATTAAAAATGTATCGTATGAGAAGTTCAGGACCATATTAAGGGAATATTTACAAAGAAATTGGGTAAATTTGTATTTATTTAGTGCTGTGTAAACAGTAATTCGTACAGAGGTGCCCATACAAAAGTATTTGTATGGCACCACTCTCTAGGACATCAATTGTGTTATTGAACTATTTCAATGAAACATGCATCAACAAGAGTAATAAATTCTCAAAACTCCCCAAGGTGAAGTTCCACTTAAAGTAGGACGCCAAAAAGAACTTGAACTAGAAGCCAGTTTTTCACTCCAACTCAGCCAGTAGGTTTGGGTTGTCAGACGAACTTACTATTTTAGTAATGGGAAATGAAGAAGCCCTTGATGGGTGTTTTCAAATGGTCTTGCTTTACCAACTTAAAGTATATTACATATAGCTTTATTATAACTATCCTTATAATCAACGGACTCAAAAAATTATGGTCGTGCTCTTAAGTATTCAAACATACAAGCTGAGGAGAGGCTCGAGAGCGATATACGGGAACAATAATAAACAACAAGAACAAAAGAAAATATAAAAGATGGTGCTGTATTATGCACCATGAAACAAATCCTAAGGATAATTTCTTGTAACTGAGTCCTATCTAGCCACGAACTTCTTGAAGATGTCATGGGTTCGGCTCCTAGAAAGTGGAGAGCCTTAATTGGTAATTGATTAGAGGCAGACTCGTAGTCTTTCCTCTAAACTACGTGTTATTCCTTTCGCACCATTTGCCCCATGAATGGCAAAAGTGAAAGACTCTAAAGAACACGAGTCCTCTGGACCGTCTAAATCTTGGGTTAACAGCATATTTTGGCCCCAACCAAACCTGGCATAACCGTTGTGACCTTAGCTGTATCAAGAGAGAAAGTCCAGAGACTCCAGACCTTGGAAATAATGCCACATGTAACAAGAGGTGATACACTGTCTCTTCATCATGCTGGCACATATGACCCACTCACAATAACTCAATTCGTAGCAATAAGATTATCCATTGTTAATTATTTACCCATTGAGATTTTAGTTGGGTTTGTCGAGGTTCAAGTATGTTTAGCAGGTTCAAATATCGGGTCTAAAGGAGAGAGAAGGATTTAAGGCACTTACGAGAAATATGTTATAGTAAATCCAATCCCTCTAACATCCCTACTTGGATCTGGACTCCAATCTCTCAATAAGTCTTAGTCGACAAGGTTCGTCTAAAATTGTAGTTTCAGGTTAGCAATTGATTCCATGATGTTTCTAGTTTTGCTTCAGTTAAGCCACCTGTGACTTGGTGTGTTCTTAGCTCCTTCATGTATCGAGGAAAGGGAATGGGGTGGCTTATGTGCTTCCTAAATAGGGTTCTTATTGCAATACTTATATGTCTTTGACTGCTCAGTCTATTCTTCAAGAGCTTCGTGGTTCTCGTGTAATCGATAGATTGGACATAGGCTTCTTATGTGCTAAATGATTTGTTTCCCAAGAGTTTTGGCTTGGTCCCCCACTTTTTCTGGGTAAAAGTTTGGTCTCCGAGGGATCAAAAATTTGATCCCTCCACCACCGGTGCTTGACATGTGTACATAGAATCCACCTTAATTCAAGTCTCTTCGAATAATCCCCCGCACAAACAACGGTGGTGGTATTATTTTTTTACACTGAGCCTGTTGGTATTATTTTTTTACACTGAGCCGCTTCGAATAATAAACCAAGCACGAGTCAAGGTGGTTTCCAGATTATGACACATCAAACAGCGGCGGGGGAGGAATCAAATTTTGATCCCTCAAAGACTTCAAACTTTTCTTTGGAAACAGAAGGGCTCCAAGCCAAAACTCTTGGAAAACAAACCAACTAGCTCTTAAGAAGCCTATATCCCGTCGGAGAGTTCAAACCCTTTCGCTTCTGTTTCCTTTACTTTTTCTCAATAAATTTCCTTTTGAGTTTTTTTGATAAACTACAGGGTAGGTTCTTGTTTCCCGGGTCTTTCTGTGGCATCTTATGATGAATATGGGAATCAAATGCCATTCAAAAGCACTCCTGATGTTTCTGTCAAAGTAATGATTGAAGGAAGTGAGCATGCCCATGTAGAGAAGAAGAACGTGGCCCTTTCATCAGATAAAATGATCCTGGAAGTTTCGGTAAGTAAATACATGCATATATAACATACTTCATCTTGTTCATTTGATTTCATTGCAAATATTTTGTGGTTACCCTTACTTTCACTTTAATGACAATATGTAGGATATTCTGGTCGAAGAAAGTGATTTTCACAAGATCCGGCCTAGTAATGAAGTAACATTGGAGATAAGTTCCAAAGCTGAACCGTTCTCTGTAAGCGTACCCTGTGTAGGTAAAATTCTAGTTATTGCAACAGTCGTGCTTCTATCTAAAGCTGAATCTTATAGATTTTTCAACATTTTAATAAATACTGAGCTTTTTTTGCAGTTGCTCCTGGGCCTTTACATCATGTCAGGGATTTGTCCCCAAAATCAGAGATCCACTTTGTCCCTGGCAATGTGATCGGGCATGTTCTATTAGAGGTAAACCTGTGTCAACTATACTATTTTAGTCGTGTAGAAAATTCCTTCAACTAGTATTACTAGCCATTTGCTGTATCAAGAACGCTCCCACTTCCATTATTGTTGAGAAATTTGTGCCTCCACCCTTGTACACTCACTTAAGGTTACAACATCTCGACCTAATGAGTGCCTTCACCAGTCGTCTTGATTTCGTGTGCCTTGAATATTGGAATTTTCTTATAGTATTTGTCTTACTGTAAGAACATGTACTACATCGGTGTAAATTAAAAGATTATCGAGAGAACTTTCCAACGTCCAACGTTGGTTGAAGCATATGGCCTTCTGAAGTTTAGGTTTCGAAGTACGTGCAGTATCGAATGACCTCCTACGTAGTATACAAGATGAGCTGAATTTTTGTAGCTTTTAGCTGCCTTAAGGACTCACATCCAAGGTGATACCATCGTGGGCATTGTTGTGATATTGCTTATGTAATAGTTACTTGAATAAAATTAAAGAAGGGCCCAGTCAAATTAGGGATTTGGGAGTTGTTTTGGTAATTAAGCTTTTATGCTAGGAATAGGGATTTGGGATAAAAAAAGCAAATTAAGGTTGTACTTCTTACCTTGATTGAGTTTATCATACTTGTTGTTTTCGCCGAGTAGAGTATTAAAATTAATATCATAACGACAAAGATCTGAGGGATTAGTTGAGCTGTATGCCATGACAAAGGGAAATAACTTCAAAAATTGGTTGTAGCGTCGTTATTAAAAATAATTGATAAATTAGTAAAAAAAATCCACGCGTCATTGTTGGCTCAACAACCCCCACTATTAGTTTCAATGTTATTGACGACTAAAAGCATGAAAATGGTGTTTGAGTTTTTCGTCTGAGGGCGGAGAATGATCCCAACTGGAATCCTAGTTGATGCGAGGGGAACCGGCTTTAATCTGGTGATACCGATTGAACATCGAGTTGCGGAAAAAACCACACGACTCCTTCAATCATCAACAAAGACAATCTTGTATCATGCGAAGATTATTCGTTTGCGGGATTTGGAGGTACTAACATCGGGGAGGGTTGTGAACAATTTACAGACCCCGTGAATTTTGACTAATCAGAGATTGAAAATCGCACAAATTACAATCACGGTCGTAAAATTTATTACCAAAGATAAAGACGAAGCGAAAGTCGTTTACTATTACGGGATTTATAACGGAAGAAAGGAAAATCTCATCGCTAAATCGAAGGTTCGGGTGTAAATTTTAACGCCAAAGAGAGAAAGAAAGTGCAACTGTCAAAGATGGGGGAAGGGAAGACGAAGCAGATCGAGAAGGGGAGTAAAAAGGATCGTGAAGGAGGAGACTTTAGGCACGATGCCGAGAGAAGACTCTGAAAACAGTTCGATCAGAATGCAATTACGAAAAGCATACCTGGATTGGGTCCGATCGAATCCTGATCCAAGCAGTTGATAAAAAAAAGCCTCGATCTAGGCGTCACTAAGTGGATCGAGGTACCAATTGGATCGGAATGCAGCCCCCTCACATAGTATATGACACATTACCCGTACTAGTTACAGCCCCAACAGTTGCAATTCTAACATCGTTACTAGTTGTCCCTCAGCCAGTATTATTTCAACTTTACTTCGAGTTTATCAACGTTGAGACAAGGATCCAACAGTTGTTCCACCTGTTGCAACACTTTTGTAGAAGAACGACCAACGAATAATAATGATCTCATCTTTGTTCCGTTATTACCACCAATTGACTTGCAATTTGAAGATCCAGTCACAGTTTCCATTGAGTCAACTAATGAACTTCCCATCGCTAACAAAAAAAGTGTCCGTAAGTATACTCTTCTAGCCACTAGTTCAACTGGTCATTCCTTCTCTAATGGCTAGTTCAACACAGGTAGCTAACACTATTTGCATGGTACTTTTCTATGCTCTGCCGTTTCCTACACCCCGTACTCGTGTTGGACCCAACATCCGTATCCATGTCGTTATCTAGCTTATCTCCCTTCTACAAGGAGTTTTCTTGTTCTTTGCTCCCTGTTTGCAAAATTTTAGGGATGCAATTTCTTCTTCGGGTTGGAAAAGAGTAGTGGAAAGGGAGATGGTGGCGTTGTATTCGAATGATACTTGGGATCTTACGTTAGTTCCTGCATGAAAGAAACTTAGTGGTTGTCGTTGGGCGTATATATTCAAAGGGACAATCTCCCGATTGAAAGCAAGATAGTTTCAAAAGGTTATACTCATACATATGGAATAGTTAAACTCTGTTCGTATCGTAAATTATAAGCTCATGAAGTTATATCGTGAATTGATTTATACAAGTTGGTGTTTGTCTAAGGGAGGAGTGGGTTATGTGGAATGGAAATCCATATTATTACATTTCTTATGATGCATGGAACATGAAAGTCTCTTTATTTATTTGCTCATCAGTTACAAGTGTTTTATATTCTCAAATAAAGTTTACAAGTGTTTCTGGTACTAAGATATTTCAGACAAACGATTGCATATGGTGAAAAAGTTTAACCCTTACTTGAAATACTTATGTATAAAGTTTAGATTAATATTTATCTATGAAACTTGTATATGAAATCTGTGTTTCTTTTTCCAACCATTTTATTTTCCTGCAATTGCTTCAGATGTTAGATGCTTATGATAATCATACTGAAAAGGGGACCGAAGTTCTCTTGAATGTTGATGGGTTATGTTTTCAAGATCATAGGGGTTCGAAGCACGAGGTGAGATCTTAATGCCAACATTTCTTAATTTTGTTTATCATCATGCAGTTCTCTGTTAAAATTTAATTACTTCTTTTCAAGACCGTAAATGTAAGAGTACTCCCTTATTTTTTTTTTTTTTTTTATGAATTGTTGTCGGAAATTGGGATTATGGGGAGGGAGAAATATCTTAAAGATCATCCTTTGCTTAGACAACTATGAAAACTTAATAGCAATACACAAGGACATGATCTGAACTCGTGCTAATGTAGTTAAAAAAAAGGAGATTGAGGAGATGTGCAAGATAGGAATTGAATTCATGCCATTGTAGGTAAAATCAATATGTTTATGCCGATTGAGCATTCACTAAAACTAGATAAGCATGAGTTTTAAACATACTAAAATCTTTTTCTAAAGCAGGTTACATAAAATGTAGCCGAGGGAAATCAAGCCCGCATATAAGCGAACAGAACTGACAAACGAGTCTGCCAGATATGGTCAAAGTTGAATGTGATTAAACTTTTTTTTAAACTAAATATTTATCATTTTCGGCTATGGGAAAATCGAGTTTCAGGAGCAAAATGGAAATAAAACAACAGGCGAGAGCACAACATAAAGCCGGAGAGGGCAAAACTCCCTAATATCTTCCTTCCACCTAGCGGCGAAACAGTACAAAAAGGATCACGTAAATTACTAGATTTAGACCTAGTTTGAACATTATCGGTAAATAAGTTAATCTAATTGCATGGGAGAAAGGGGAATAAAGAAAATGGTGGTCAATGGATTCCCCATCTATACATATATGGAATGGGGCTCATAGCTTGAATTTTATGCACAAGTAAATTATCATAATCATTGCCTTATTGAAGGAGACATTCCAAGCAAAGAAAAGCATATTGCTATAACTTCGAGAATCCATAATTTCTTTTAAGGAAAACCAATAACGTAGCTGGGAACAAAAAAACCTTGTAGAATGATCTCACAAGAAATACTCTCTTGCAACAATCCACCCAAATTCTATTATCCTCTTCTCCTGAGGAAAGCTAGCCTATCCACCAAAATAATTGTCAATGTCGTTAATTTGTAGGGATTAAAGATGTATTGAAAGCCAAGGAAGAAATTAAAACATTTTAGCATTTTGAAATAAATGTGTACAGAGCTTCTTGAGTCATCAAAGGAATTCGGCAGTCATCACTATTTGATTCAGAACATCATATTTGGTTCTAATGGAGTGGCAAAAAATATAACTAAAAACAAAAAATATAAACCTGCAGGTTGAAGAATAAGAGAGGGAGAATCCAAGAGAGACAAAATCTCAACATTTACAAACTCAAGAAGGACTCGAACTTTGTTCTTTTCTGTGAATTAAAGATGAAGTTATAAAAAAAAATCCTGAATTGGAGTTTATTTGGAAAACTATCTATTTTACCCAGTTCCAAAATGAAAAAAATGAAAAAATTTGGTATTATGTTTTATTAGGGTACTAAACATAACAAAGTTTCATACTAGGGTCTAACATTAGTTTTTTTTGAACTCCAGGGTATTAAATGTTATTTTTAGACCATTTGAGGCCTCGTATAGTAATTCCTTCCAAATTCTATTATCCTCCTCCCATGGGGTGAGGATGAAAGCTAGTATATCCACCAAAACGATGGCCAACGTCGTTAATTTGTGATGATAAAAAATATAACTAAATTCCTTGACAATCTCATATGGTCAATAGCCATAATTTCTTGAAGATTGAACTCACGACAATATAAAATTGTGAACTAGGACGGATATCACACCTATTTATAAGGTAAACAACCAACAATCTTGGGAAATCTCTCCCTATGACCTATACAAACATATGCATAATTTCATGTTATACTCCATACCTATAACTTTACCAGCTTCTTCATATTTCACCCAAAATCTGTAATACAAAACCTTGAGATTACTTTTTTTTTTTCCGGACCGTGATCATCAATGCCAAATCTCTATAACCACTTCGAAAGTAAGGCCTCGTTCATCTGTGTCAAGGAGAGATGGTAGGCTTAATCTATTACCCTTATTCGAGTTTTTCTAAACTTTTAAATAATCCGCTTGATCTATTTTATGGAACTCGATTCTCTGACATATCTTATGCAACAAGTTATTTGTTGCACGCATACCAATTTGATTATTCTCGTAGCTACCATCAAGATATCTCACTCAATGGCGGAGCCACATAGGAACGAGTGGAGCAGCTGCCCCACTAAAATTATGAAAAATCTTCAACTACTCGAGACTCATACCAAGAAAGATTCATAATCCATTCCTCCTTCTTTGTTCATAGTCTTTAAACTTAGAAAGAGGAAACCATGCATATCTTTATACTATATCCCAAAAAAATTTGGGGGCTCACGCCCCCAAAACCCCAATTCTCGTTTACGGATGTAACTTTGCCCCCGCTCATCTAAATTGTTGGCTCCACCAATGATCTCACTCAGGCAGGGATTTTCCTCGATTTTACAAGTTACCATTAGACTTTAGTTAATGTATTGTTCAAGTTACGAACAAAGTTTCCTTGCTTTACTATATACAACCCAATGTCGGAGTTATTGAATACAACATACAATGTCGGATTTGCAACTGAAAAATGGAAAAATTCAAAGTTTTCTCTAATGTCCATATTCCATACAGATAACTCAATGGAAAAATCATTTCCTTTGGAATGATTCAGTTGAGGAGCATAAAATCCATCAAGTCGGTTAGGATCAAGTTTGTAAGTCTAGAGAGGTAGGTGGGTTGGGGATCAAGTTGTCTAGGATGAATAGGTGTTGTTAGGTAAATGGTTATTGAGGTTTTAACAAGAGAAAGTTGGTTTGTGGAAAAGAGTTATTATTTCTTGGTTTGCTGTGTCGGAGTTTGAATGGAGTGGTAGGGAGGTGGTTGCGACCTTCGGGTGTGGAGTGTGGAGGGAAGTAATGAAGTTTAGTGAGAGTTTTTGGGATTAAAGTTTGTGTTGGTAATATGGTGAGGTTTTGGGAGGATCGTTAGCTTCTTGACTCGTCGCTTAGATTATTGTATCTATTACTTTTTTTTTATTAGATTATCATGAGTACTCAGTTTTAGAGACGATGAATTTGGATCGTACAGGTATTTAGTGGAATCTTGGCTTTCATCGAAACTTGAATGATTGAAAATTGAATCTTGTTACCTCTCTTTTGGTTAAACTTACTAGCTTCCATCATTGTCCAGGAGAAGATGATAGAATGGTTTGGATTGATTGTTATAAGGGCGTGTTCTCTCTTAAGACATTTTCAAGACTTTGGATTATCCAATCCACAATACTCCTTTAACCTTCCCTACAAAGAAAATTTGGATTGGATTCCCAAGTTGCCTTCTAAGGTGGTTTTTTCGCTTGAATGTTGTTCTTGAATAAAGCTCTTACTATTGACAATCTTCTTAAACGCAAAATTCTTATTGTCAATTTTTTGTTCTCTGTGTAAAAAGGATGCGGAGTCCATTGATCATCTCTTCCTTCTTTGCCCTTTTTTATTTTTAACTAGTGGTATCCAGGCCACTGCTAGACCGTCAATTCCCGACTAGATCCTCAAGGGCTCGTGCACTCATACTTACCTCGAAACCCACACGAACTGGGCTCACGATATAAGGTCGACGGGCTCATACCTCATACTTACCTCGAAACCCACACCTCCAGTTAAGTGTTACCCTACCTCACCACTGAAGCAGGAGCAACAGGTAGTTGGTTCCTTCCTTCTTTGCCCATTCGTTGGGAGTATTTGGATTGAATTATTTACTGGGATTGGCATTTCGTGGCCACATTTTAGGAACGTTAAAGAACTCTTATCAAATTGGAAGACGAGGAATCTTGTTGGTCGTTGTAAGGTGTTGTATGCGTTCTTTCAACAATAAAATTTATATTCATAAAAAAAATAAAAAATCCTCTTCATATATTTATCAGAAAATCTCTAAGCCACTCTTCTACCCTTCAACCATTTCACACTCAACTCCTTTGATGAATAGTCTGCCAAGGAATCTTCACTACAAGAATGCTCAGAATAATCAAATAATGCTTCTCCCAGTTTTAGACTCAGAGAGTCCTTAAAGAATCCAGCAGTGGAACTATTCACGAGAACGGGAAAGAAACCTGGTATTTGCACATCTGAATCTAATGCCACATTAAAAAATTGGATTTTCTCTCTTTGCTTCCAAATAAATCTTCTGAACTCAGTGCCTCTATAATATCCTCAATGAGCCCTGCTAGGTATAAATTTCTTTTCTCTAGGGTGAATTTGTAGATGCAATATATTAGCTTACTAATCTAATATTCGCATTTTTTGCATTTGGATCATTATAGTTAAACATAACAAAACTGTTATTAGCTCCAATAGCAGCAAAGTCAGGCAACTGATTCACACAGCAATAATGAAAGATCTTCAAAAACCTGGACTTAATGCCAATCCAACTACTCTTTGAAAAGTAAATACGTTCCATACAGCGATTTTTTCATAGTGATGCTTTCATTGTGAAATCCGTCCAACACGAATCTTCTCTATCTCTCTTCAAAACTTAATATAATATTCTGCTTCTTCCTTTCCAACTGATTCCTCATCCTCCAGTTTTCTACCATCCACAATAAGTTATAGTAGTATCTCTTTTCACATTATGAGCCACCTTATGTAACTACTTTTTGTTATTGGTTTTCCTGCAACCTTCTTTTCCCAGACCTTTGCCTTCAGAAAGTCGGAAGTTTACATTTAGAAGTATCTAAAGAGTACCACTTGAATTATCGGTGTCAGTATAGTGTTTAATTTGTGGTCTCTTAGGCTTTTGCTCTTTTTTTATTTATCTGTCATGACACTAGTTTGTGATCTAATCCTGTAATATATTTCTCATATATGTTGACGTATAAAGTAATTTGGCAAGCAACATTATTCTCCAATGCAGATTGATGATAACGGATGTATCAATCTTAGTGGCCTCTTAAAAGTTGTTGGGGGTTATGGAGAAACTGGTATGTGGTTATCTTTCCATTCTTTCTTTTATACTGTGCTGGCACTATATATGTACAATACAAGACTTTTTTTCTATTTCTTGGTAATAGTTTCCACTTTCTTCTTGAATGGGTAACCCTCCAAGATAGAAAGGAACAAAGAAGAAAAAAAGAATGAGTGATAGAAATATTCTAGCATATATATTAGCTGATACTGTCTGTGTTTAACTGTTAATAATTTCTAGAAGTTTAGAGCTAATAATATATTGCAAAATTTATAGATAACGATATAGGTGCAGAGAATATCTTTGACATCTTGTGGCCTTAAAAATATTACATAATTTTCTAAATGTGAAGTTTCGCAATATATAAAAAAAATACAATAGATTGGATATACTATTATTTTGAATACAACGAATTTACTACTTTTTATATGGTAACCCCGGTTTTATAATCTATATCTTGATTTTCCCTGCCTTGACTTATATTGAAATTCACTCAGACAGTCCCATCTTTTTGCACTCCACCTGTTTAGTTCATTTCATCTTCTTTGAATACCTTCAATTTGTCTACCCATTATGTGAAATTTAACACCAGTAAGGCATCAAGCATGTAAATTCAAATCTGTTTTGGTGGTTTCTTACTAATGTTACAATCTTGCAGTGTCACTCTCGGTTAATTACGAAGGCAAAACTATTTTCGAGAAAAAATTTCAAGTTGAGAAAAGGTTCCTGAGAACTGCTTCCAGGGTTGGTATTTCCTGCTTAACATGTCCTTTCTTCTGATTACCTGCTCTTACTCCTCACCAAATGCGTTGGGTTTGTAGGTGCCTAAATGCTGTTATGTTGGTTTCCAACTGGAAAACATTTATTTCGAGATTGTGAATTTTGAGGGTGTTGTTGATGAGACCATAGATGATATGAAGTTTGGTCTCTCTCATACGCTGAAGATAACTTTGGAATCTGTTGGAGTAGATGGCATAGATGATATATGTCGTTACGTTTTTCGCCGTGGGAGGTGCCATGTATCTATGATTCCTATTCCTCGAGAACAAGGGGTCTTCTCATTTCTAGTTGCTCACTCTCTTTACTCGGAGCTTTGCGTCAATTTTAAGGTTGAAAGCATCTTCATAGAATTTAATTTATTTGTAGAAAATTATATTAAACTTATACCCTTTTTGTAGATAAATGTTATACAATCTCCCAAAGTAGAGAGGATCGAGTTGAGTCAGCTTGGTGATGTGGTGCATTCTCAACTGTTCCGTGAAGATATCTTGGCCCTCCCGGACTCATCCTTTGCTGTATCAGATGTGGGAGCATTGATTTCACCACATAAGGCATTGGAAAACTATGTGGAGGTGAGGTATTTAATTGTATACATATAACTCTTCATAGCAGTCACTTCATTTGTAGTTAACTCTAGCAGCCAATCTTTTTTCCGGTGTGCATGTCTGTTAGACCCATAGTTTCTATGGCTAAGGTTTTTTTTGTTACTGAATTTGCCTCTCGACTTTATGACATAGTTTGTTTGGAGATGCTTCATTCAGGTATTTGAACGCAATGTTACTAAAGCTGCAACACGTTTTGCGGACTATGAACGTAATTTAGCAATGCTCAATGAACAAAAGAAAGAAATAGAGCAAGGAATAGAGGAATTGCAAGGTTTGAACTCTTTCCGGGATCTTTAAGTATCCAATTTTCCACCATAGTTTTAATAGTATGTAAAAGGAAATCTCTCCAGTTTTGTTTAAATTTGGCAGTGTACAACTATCATATAAGCATTTTTCACGTTTCTAGAATTCAAAACACACGGTAATGATATTTGTGAATGAATGCCCCAATACATTAACCTTGCAATTTATTCAAGGCCATCTATGGAAAAATCAAGTATAATAAAATATCTTAAAATATCTTGTTATTCGCATCAAATGGCAAGAATTCTAGTATTTTCAACCTAAGTCAGACTTTCTGCTTTAGACAGTCTAAGATCAGATTTACTTTTTTTCTTCTTCTTGTATATCGATGTTGCTCACAGGTTCTATCCTGCCTCAGTCACTAATAAAATTGGACTACGTAAGGACAGAAAAGGAGGCTATCTTGGAAAGAATTAATGGAAAGTGCAATACTGCTGCTTCTGTTTTTTGTGATCTTGCAAAGGCTATTGAACTTCAAGAAGCACAGAATAAATTATTACGAGATATGATCGGTGTTGTTTTTCAACTTGGAACAGTGGAGAGCAATAGCCTTAGTAGGTAAAATCTCCTTCCATTTCATGACTCATGGATACTCTTGTCTTCATCCGTGAATATTTAATTTTCTATGAACCAAAATTCCTTTTTTTGTGTTTGTACTTCCCTTCATTTCTTTTTCACCTTCAACTTTCAGAGTACTTTCTGATTATCTGGGTGAAGATCAAATGCTTGCCGTAGTGTGCAAGTCATATGCAGCTGCAAAGGATCTTGAAAAATATGGAAAGCATGGTAACATAGACCATACGGATGCGCTTCATGCGGTGGCAACTAAACTTGGAAAGTCAATAACCGGCAGGTTCCTTGTTATATGCCTTGAGGACATCAGGTATCATATAAGTTTTCTAGTTCCATGTGCTATAATCTTTCACATATGAACAAAATTGATAATTAGGGTTCATACAAAAATCACACCTTTGGGAAGTGTCCAGTACTAAAGAGCTGTAATTGATATTTTTTGTCAGTCCTTATTGCGGGGAATGTAAAGGTGACGACCAACAGAATAAACTTGCTTTGCAAGATCCGCTCTTACCAGATGGAAATATACTCTCTGGTTTTTTAGGCTATGCTGTTAATATGATCAACCTTGATGCTGATCATTTATTCACAAGGACAGCTAAAGGTCATGGTCTTAGAGAGACGTTATTCTATTTGCTTTTTGGCGACCTCCAAGTTTATGAAACGAGGGAACACTTGCGGCAAGCATGTTGCTATACAAAGCATGGGGCAATTTCTCTTGATGGGGGGATTATGAAAGGAAATGGAGTTCTCTCTCTTGGATATTGGTATGTCAATATACTTAGAGAAATGCAACGTAGTCCTAGACAATACGTTATTTAGTCATGTAGTAAAAAAAACATCTCTTTCACCTGCCTCTTACAACTTTTTTTCTTGAAAGCATGAAAAATCAGTTTTAATGTTACGAAATAACCAGTAATTACTTGTAACAAGAGTTATAAAATGTGGGCCCACAGCTTAAACCCTGACTCAAAACATGACTTTGTATTTCTTCTTGGTTTTTTTTTTTTACCAAAGTGAGCTTACTCGCCAAAAATATGTTCAAATCATGACTTATTTTTCAGTTATGGGGAAATCCATTTAGACATTTTGCAGTCTAATTACTTTTTTTTTCTCTCGATTTAGTGAAGAAAATTAACTGCTTTGACCCATGTTGGACATCTACAGGTATTTTGAACAATTATTTGTTTATTTTGGTGTTTTCAGCCAACCAGAAATATGCTTTCCCGTCATCGCATCAGAAATTCATGGAGAACTCTCTCCCTCGGAGATTTGTAGTCTGAAACAAATCCAAGATAGGAAGCTGCAGTTAGAGAACATAAGCGATGAAATACAAAAAGAAAACAAGGCCTGTGCCAAAGCTAGGAAAAAGTTCGAAAGCGAGAAGAAAAGGTTTGATATAATCTGCAAGGATTGTCTCTTGCTTAGTCAAAACTATTTGGAGCACAAGTCTGATACAATGGACAGGAGCTAGGAAATTTCTTCCCCATTTTGTTAATATGTTTGCTTAGTGGAAGGAAACAAAGAAGAAAGATAAAGAGAAAGAAAAATGAGTGATGAATAGCTAGTATTTACAGATGAATATTGCAGCCTTTTGTGAATAGCTGCATTAAATAGGATAGAGTTTTGGCCTTAAATGAAAACGAATGTAGATATAGTCATTGGTTTTGGAATCTTTGTTTCTTTCTATAACGGTATCAAAAGGTTTGTAATGTAAGTAGTCATGGGAGAAATGTCTGGAATCTGGATTTATGCACAACTTTGAGATATCTGGCACAAGCTATGTTCTTTGTGAAACCATTAATTAGTTTTGTTAATATAGATTACTAGTCTTTAGGGGGGATATTATTGAGTTTTTCAAATGTCTCTTGACTTGATAATGTTGTGGTAAACAAAATTGTAATCAACTTTTTTCTTTTATTTCGGTCTTTAGAAATATGAAAAATTGATTAACTCAAGGTCCTTTATGCCTTGACTGAACAATGCCATTGAATCGGTTAGTGAAGATTTGTATGCCTTGAAAATTTGTGAAAAGATGTACAGCGAGATTATTATTATTATTTTAGGACAGCGAGAGACTATTGTGTTTGCTCAGATTGTACTGTTAATTTGAGAAGATAATGATCCGTCTGTGGTGCCAGTAAATTATTTGACAAAATAGTTTTTTTTTTTTTTAATCTGAAGATTTAATTACAAGTAAAATGCTGAAAACCACATAATTTCCAGAGTGCCAAGTACTTTTGATAATACAAGCAGTCCTGCTGATAAATCTCTAATGCCTTCCCATGCGAATTATTAAGCATTGGTGAGCAACAAAGCAATGCTCGAGGATGCCCAAAGAAGCAATGAAGTTTCCCCGGGTTATCCTGGCATTGAGCAACCAGTAAATCTTACAATTGAAATGTTTTTCAGGCAAATTTTATTATATTTTTGGAGACATCTCTTCATTTTAGACGGCTGAAATTGAATCCAAGTTTTCTGCCTAAACTATTATTTGACCAGCAGTAAATTAGAGTTGTGAGCAGAGAAGTAATTATCTTGAAGCAGGTGCATGAAAAGGATCCCAAGATGACCAATAGTTTTTGTTCTCAGTATGTATTCATGTAAATGGCTACGTTTTGTCAGAAAGCTGGTGTAACCCTTGAGAATCATTTTACTCCATTTGAATCCCTTCACCATTCATAATATTTTAAGAACATTCTAACTTTCAACACCACTTCAGAGTGAAATTATATTTAATATCCCCAAACCACATTATGGCTCTTACCTTTGGAATCTGATATGTAAGAGCGGGTGGATTCGCCCAAAAGCAGGGTGAATCCACCCCAAATCCACCCAGAGCAGTTGTGTAAAAAAACCAAGTTGATTTTCCAAACGCACTTCTAAACCGCGCGGCAAGTTCATGCCAATAAGAAAATGACACGTGTTTTAATCTTGAACGTTGTGTCTACGCACAGTTCTAAAGTGAAGGTAATGGGAGCCACTGGATTGTTGACACGTGTTCTAATCTTACTGGCTCATTGACTACACGCTCTTCTAAACCGCGTGCATTGACTACGCGCCCTTTTGAACTGAGCGACATAAATTCACCCCAAATCCACCCTCAGGGTGAATTTTGCCATTGCCACGTCACCGATTCACCTAATTGCTGGGAAGCATTTGGGGTGGATTTGAAATTCACCCTGCCACATCAGAATCCACCTAGCTGTTGTGGATGCCCTAAGGTAAGTTGACTCTCCTGTTAAGAAACAAAATTACATATACACCCAGAAAAGGATCAGGGGCAATGACCAGATTTTGGCTTAGCCCAAAATCAAAAACTTAGGCGATGGAGACCTATGTTTAGGTTTGATTATATCAAAAGTCCAAATATTACTATATATTAAGGAAATAAATATGGCTACAGGAGAGTGACAAATCCAAATAAGACTAAGGATGTTAATAGAGATAAATTTATTCTAAATTCCAAGTAATCATGCATATAGACATAGCAAATAAAACTTTTCATTGAATTATGCATCTCTAATGGTTCTTGCAAGCTTCTGTGACAAGCAGAAGATAGTGTCAACTGTCATCCCATCTTAAAACCGTTGTATATAAGACAAAACACAGAATTGCCCGTTTGAACATACCATGCTCCTTCATAAATTCACAGGAAGGGCGATTATGATATTAAGCTCCCATGAGGAATTCGAGTTTGTTTGGAATTGATAGGCTTGCAGATGATTTACCCCACTGGTCACTGAAACTGAAAGCTTACCGTTTGAACTTCCTTTTACTTTGGCTCTTCTTGCTGCATGAGTATGACATGAATTAGGAGGAATGCAGGAATCGGACATGTATCATATTGCAAGACAGATCTTGAGTGCTTTAACTATGTTATTTGGAGCTCCGGATTTGTGCATTGTGGAACTAGAGCTCCAAAGTAAAGAATCCTAGAATGCAGACACACAAGCTGCCACTTCACTACAAGATCTGTATTTTTCTTGCATGTTTTAATTTCAGAATCAAACAATAAGCAGAGCATAGATACATAGATATAGGTATGAAGGTCTTAGTTTTTCATTCAGAAATAGGGGTATATATCATAGCTTTAAAAACCCCTCCACCGGCGCATTAGGATGAGTTTTGTTTACAAAAGCTTATTACTTTTGAGCATGAGACCCTTAGTATTTTTGAACGTGATGCCCCTTTCCTGCAGAATTTTCATGGGTGCACTCAAGTACGATAAATCACTTACTGAGATAAATAGAATAAAGACTAATTTGTTTTTCATGAATCAACAGTTCAATTGAAATTGACGACAAACTTTCCAAGAGAAGTGGAAGGGAGGGGTATGATTTGAATGTATAAAATTCATGAACATCCTAAGTCTACAGGCAAGAATAACTGTGAAGTTGCAAAAAGGTGCGGGCCGAGTTTTCAGAACCTAGAGAGGAAGATGCATTATCACATGAAAATATACCAAAAATGCACCAATGTCAAAATCGGGATGCCAAAGCTATAGCTCAGTGAGCCCAAAGGTTCACCATACAAAGAAGTTCATAGGGGAAAGTAGATTACTTAATACCCGGTAATTTCAGTCCATTTGAATCATTAAGGAGTACTTTCAGAAGCCTGGACGAATAGTAGAGTTTTGTAGAGCGTGATGCGGCCATGAGGGCGCGTTGTGGCAATTGGCAAAGATTCGCATATGATAGTTATAGGCTCATATGTTCACATTATAACCATCCTCAGAAATTCAGGCTAAGTTTAATTAATTCCATTAAATCATTTAGCACAACTGCAAATAGGATAAGATAGAATGGTGACATAACAGGTTGCAGCCCACCCATATCAGTCTCTCTTTAGTTGCTGAATTTCGAAAAAGCTCCTACTAATTCCAAGTACCAAGGTATTTCTAGCCCAACTTACCAATATACCCTTTTGACTTTGACTAAATAGATATTCTTCCTAATTTGACTAAAGTATAAAACCTTCTCTAATCTTCCATTTCTTCTTTTTTTCTTTGAAAAAATTCTTTCTTCAATTACCTTCACTTTCATTGTTTATATTTTTCTTCTTCTTCCATTAGTGTTATCCAACATTCTTAAAACCTAAATCAACGCATTTAATTAACACACTTTCGTTAAAAGGATTTTCCATCAATCAAGCTATTCAAGGGGGTTTTGGCGATTATCAAATCGAAGGCTCTAAGTGTACATGAGTGAGATTATTTGTGATATTCTTGAACCCATCCCATGACATGGTTTCAACATTTGGTTGTTTTAACTTGTTTCAATTTGTGAGACAAACTTTGATTACGAATTAGTTTTAAAGTTGATTAGGCAACTAAGTTGTGAGATTTTGGTCCTGATCAATCATTATAATTGTTGCACGTCATGAAATTATTGGATGTGATTTTCTTTTTTTAAGATTGGATGAAATACTGGAACGTTAAAAATCTCCTTAATCCTTAAAAGTAAATGAGCGCTTGCTTGGAATATGGCCTAATGTTGTTGATACATTTGCTAAAAATAAGTTAGTGTTGAAAAGGAAGATATCAATTAAGAAAAGATCTTCTCTCGCATTAAATCCAGTTGAAAGTGAAGGCAAGGGTATACTTGTAAGTTGAGATGGAATTACTAAATTGATCCTTGGAAATAGCATGGCCCTTTAGAAAATACATTATTATATTTGCAAAAATTAAGGAAAGATTTTTTTTTCCTTTTAGGGATTTTATTTTGATTTTGATTACATTATGATTTGGATGGATAAGGAAAGTTTCAATTTTGGTTACCAGTAGGTTTCCTTTTTGTTTTTTGTTTGTTTTTGCAAGGTCAATATAGGGTTTTAATTAATTTAGTTTAAGAAGAATGTTTTTTAGATTGTAATAGGATATTATTTTATTTCTTGCAGGATTATTGACTACTTTGCCCAGTCAAAATCGTATCAGAGCCGTCGAATCTTAAAATTTTAGAAACCGGCACGCGATTAAAAACAAAAGGAAAGTGAATAAACCAACTATCGGAGAACAACTTGCATCTCTTGTGCAGAAGATCGACCATTGAGTAAAGATATTTCGTGCCCCTCGTGGTTAAGCAAAACATGTCTACCAAGCACCAAACCTTAAAAGTTGTGAAACATGGAAGGGGGCCGAGAGGCAATACCGTCGAGCCTCCTCGGAGATGCACACCGAGTCGTAATCAACCATGTAAGATCCGAAAATCCTAGAATCGTGGGGAGAAGTAAGAGAAATGTCCCCAATCAAGTCAAATTGTGACTCGGATATGAGTCCTTACGATGTCCTTGACTCCTAGTAGACTTGGGGTAAGCCAGTGGAGATGGAAAAGGCAGTCGGTAGTTTGTCGACTTCCTCAAAGGTGAGGAACATTGAAGTAAAAATAGGTGTTTTTTACAATGAAATCAAGTTTATTCCACCAATATTGATTGGGATTTTTTTTTCATCCCTTTTGGGAAGCGTTTGATGCTCGTTTTAGCGAGCAGTGGTGACCTTTTTTGTTTCTTCTTTTTTTTACGAATTTTTAATGTTGTTAAATTTAAAGATGTTGGTACAAACATTCCTATTCATGAGACAATCCTTGGTTAAAAAAATTACGGGAAGGGTCCGAATTGTGAAGACTTTGGCAACTATTCAAAAAATTTCACCAAATAAGTGAAGATTACAAGGGCGCACCAGGCGGTAAAAATTTGAATCGATTTTTTTTTTATGACGAGGAGAGTTACTGTAGCAGGACACCCGCCTAAACCGTGCATTTTCTATGTTTTGAAAAGATTTTTTTTATTTTATATTATTAGCAAGAATAAAGGGAATATAATTTTCATTCTTTTTTAAGGGATGTTATTTCTTTTTACCTAATTCGGTTAGAGTAGGGTTTTGTCTTTTATTGGACTTCTTAAGCCATAAGAGAATGTCCTTAGATTAAGGCTTTACTTTAGTTGGTTTGCGAAAAATTATTTTCGATTGAAGTAGGGTTATATGAGATTTTAATAAAAGTTTTTTTTAGGGCTTTATATATTTTGTGTGGAATAATTGATTAGGGTCGCCAAAAGACTTGTTTTCGCGGCTTTGCCCTATCAAAAGTTCCTTCTACTAGTAAGTTAGTATTTTCTTCATTTTACTACACGTTAAGAAAGTTACCCAATCTGTACAACACCGTTATGTATTATAAAACTAACAAAGTATTGAACAAACACTTTCATAAATAAAGCAGAATATTATTATCAAAAAAGAAAGTATGCTATAAGTTCTACCTTGTATCAGTTGGTTGTACTTCACCCGTGCTTGTGATTGAAATTTCCCTCTCTGCTCTTCCCCAAGCAACCTCATCCATACTTTGCCCGCGTCTCTTGTACCTTCCTCCATATGCTACAAATCCTGGGCAAGGCCTATAAGCCTTTATAGGCCACCAACCAAAGCCAGGTACTGTTGCTATACCACCTTGAATCCTTCCCTCACCATTACAACCACTCTCCACCTCCTCTTTCCCACAAGCCTTGCATCCACTACGAATGAATAGTGTTACAATGATTAGAAATTATTATTCATACAGAGAAAACTCTAAAGAAATTTCACTTTCAAATTAGCCGTATCATATCATAAAAACCCATGGTCAGCCTAATTTACACTAGAGCCAGAATGTTACAAGCAAGAGATATATGGAACTCTAGATGCTTACTAATCCAATAAATAAATACGTACATTCAAGGATATTTTGAAACAGTACTCCCAATGATAAACCAATACATAATAAGACAGGGTGCAGAAAATATGTTTACACTTTAGAGCGAAAAAAGGGACAAGATAGAGTTAAACAGCGAAATAAGATTCATAATGCATAAACTAGTATTTGTAATGTGAGTTCTTAGCTGGGAATGAGTACTCTTATACTACTAAAGAAATATATATGACACAATTACCCTAGTAAGCCCAAATATGAGGTCTCAACATGACAAGTTTCATTAATCCTTCATAAGAACTTTCAAAGATTTCATTTATTAGCCAAACCTCGTACTGACTACTAATTATACCTAGCTAGACTCATCAGTCAGAAAAAAATATTCATTGCCCTATCTCCAAATATATGTATCACGTATAGATTTTAGTAACGAATTCAAGATACTGCCATAATTCAGCAAGGAAGCGATTCGCTTAAACTGAGAGCAAAATAAAAATTAGAAAGTTTCAAATACAGTGAAAACAGAGGTGGGAAGTAAGGGGAACCCAAAAATCTTAGGAGAAGAATTTTTTTCAATTAAATAACTTTTTGATTATACTCTATCTAACCAAATAAAAACATTTCAATAATTATCCCAAACCATGAAAAAAAAAAAAGGTCTAGCACAGAAAAAATAAAGTGAAAATAAGTATTTTGGGTGCTGCTTAATTCAGTTATTTGGTAATAATTTAAGAAAATGGAGAATTTTGTGATTATTCTAGGATTAGCATGATATGTCTACTTATTACATGTTTATAACACCCAACAGTTCAAAAGGAATAATAATCAGTTATACATTAAATTTGATTATCAGGACAGTCATATAAGTATATAACTAAAAACAACACCCCCAGTAAAAGTTCATTTTTTAGTGAAAGGGGAAAATAAAGAAGATCCATTTGAAACCAATCTTGTAGGAATTTTTTTCTGCATCTTTAATGGAGAGTTCAGCTCCATCAGATGATAAGTCTTTTTATTGATCAGTAGAAATAGAATGAAGCGAAAAGAGAGAAATGGTAAGTTTAGGATGAGGATTATGTGACATTGTGACTGATGTGGACATTATCGTCAAGCTCATCTCGATGTTATTAGATTTCCTACGAGTTTATTAATATTCTGATTTTATTTTAAATAGGATTTGATTGAAAGATTTCATGGATAAAGAAACTTCATTAATAAAAGTTTGAGGGAATTAGGAGGATTTTCTTATAATAACCTAGGTCAATTTCAAAAAAAAAAATTGTTGTGCAACCATTAATCGTAATTTTCACCGATTCGTTTGCGTAGAAATAATTTGTTCTTGCTACATGGGAGATATGGGGAAATGGAGATTGGTGAGAATGAGAAGATGAGGTTGGGAGAAGAGTTGTTGCCAATTGAGAGCATAACTACTACCACTACCAGTAGTTTGGAGTATTTGGACCTCGATGTAGATAAAACGGAAAAATATTCTTTCTTTGACAAAACTTCACCAAACAAAAAGATAAGGTTCCACCGAGACTTGAACTCGGGTTACTGGATTCAGAGTTCAATGTCCCAACCACTAGACCATGGAACCATTTTGATTGTTCTATTTAGAAAATCCACCAAAATATTGTTTTTCCTAGTGATTCATGGTCACGTGAGATGGTCAAAGTGTCATAAACTTGAGTGAGAATGCAACCTTTTCCTCAAGGACAAACATGTCGAGATCTAGTATAATTGGACACTGGATGTGTTGGAAAACAGCTCAATGGATTTGAACAAACTTCATGCAGATTTGAATCCAGTAAATATGATGATACTGAAGGTTGTCACAAGGGAAAAGCACAAGTTATTTAGAAGCTTGCCTAGTATGGATGTTTATTATGTATAGGTTGTATGACCTCATTAGCAAGGGAAAACCCTCATTGATGGAGGAGAGATTGTTGGGTGGTTCAACAAATGTTGAGGATCCACAACAAGTCATTTAATATGGTATGTTTGTATCTTTACTGAAAAGGTGAAATAATTCACGATTTCTAGAAAAATGTTGTCTTCTCTATAACTGTAATCGGGAACTTGGCATTCATTACTCACATAATTTTTTTCTTTTCTAAAGAGCGTATTTGGGCGTTTTAACTTGAAGAAGAAGAAGCTAATCCATCTCCATTGTTAAGAGGTGAAGAAAGTCAATTCCAAAAGTAAGTGTGAGCTCAAATCAAGCGACGAAACAAGAGTTTCCTCCAGTTTCAATATATAAAAAAGGATTGATTTGTAGTGTTTCAAGTTGAAGATAACATCATTTTCTAGTTCTTTGTTTGGCATACGAAATGCCGATTTTTATTGTAAGCCTTCCCATTGAAGATGATTACAATTTGATTATTTTACATATTGGAGTAGGATTTACCCCATGTGTTTTTCCCTTTCAATGTGAATGGATTTCCACGTAAAATCTTGGTGTCTTCCTTGTGTGTGTGCTAGCCTTTAATCTTCCCTTTATCTTTCTCTTATTATTATTATTCATTCGCACATAAAGAAAACTAAAAGGTCTAGATTTTTTTTCATTCGCACATGAAAAAAAAAAATTGGACACTGGTACAAAAATAGAAAAATGAACATTTGGGTATTTCTTAACTCAGTTAATATATTTGTCTATACTATTAAGCCGATTGCCATTATAGTGTTCGCAGTTCGCGGTTCACGGTTCGCGGTTCGCCGTCCCTCTTTTTGGTGGTCCCTCCGTCCAATAATAATGCGACACGTGTTAATTGGTCTGCCTTTTCTAAAGAAATTTCTCCCTCTCAACAATTGCGACTCTTCAATTCTATTTCTACTCTTCGCCTTTCTTCCTCACAAGTTTTTCTATTTCCTTTACATCAAACAATATATATATATATATATATATATATATCTCATAACATCTATCTCCATGATTACATTTGGAGAATGAAAAGCACAATCCACTTCAAACTCTGCTGCTCTCTCTCAATTCTCCTAGAGGTGCGCTCAATCTCTTAATCTTTCTCTGTGACACATTGTGATTAGTTGGTTTTGCATGGTGATTGGAGTCCCATTGTAGTTTACAATTTTAGGGTTTAGGATTGGGAAATCTCTTTTGATACAGTGTAGTCTTATATAGAAAAGCTTATTTTCACTTTCTCCATCAAACCTAACCTAAAATTGAAACCTCTGCAAGCGTTTGCTGGAATCCGTTACTAGTTTCTTTTTTATTTATTTTTATTATTTTCACAATCTTATTTTGAGGTTTACTATCTTCAATATTTGGTTAACTCATGTGCATAAAACTAATTGCAGGAACTCCATTCATTTTCTATCCCCTCTAAAACGTCGAGGGAGGAGACAAAGAGAAGATTGCGATCTCCTATTTCCCTTTAAAAGGTTTGCTCTCTCTCTCTCTCTCTCTCTCTCTTTGTTTTGTCGTTTATGTTTCTCTAATGTAATTTTGAAATTGATAAATGTTTTAACCGAATTCAGTTAAATTTCATTGGCCTATCCATAATAGTAATTGAAATAAAGTTAGATTATATCTAAATTATTATCAGATATTTAACCGAATTTAATTTCTTCAAAATCACCAAAATCTCCAAAATCGTGTATTTTTAGTGAAAAGAATCATTAATCATTATTGTTCACTCGAATTTCGAGCATAGGTCAAATCGTTTTCATGAAACCCAATTTATAAATAATGTTAGGTTAGTTGGCTGAAAAATTGCCTAATTTACTTGGTGCTTTTATTGGCCACATTAGATATTGCAAAAGTTGATCGTGTAAAAGGTTCTCGAGTCTAGCATTTCTCAGCTTTTAAGAGGGAGCTTTGTTGGATATATATATTTTTTCCATTTTTAGTTCTCTCTGTCATTTTCTTTACAGCTTTTATATTTACTTTCTGAGTAGTTTAATTATTACAAATGACATACACGAACTTCTTGACATCCATGGGATTTAATGGGAGTGCAACAAGATTGACAAACATGCCTTTTATCAGTATTTCCTGAGTATTGTCTCAATACACATTCGAACTCAAGGTTTTAATTATTGATTCAAGGTATGCAAAATTAAGTTTGTCATTATCAAAGACTTAGGTCAAATAGTGTCTGTCATTTATTTTTTTCCTTGTATCTTAGTGGCAGGAACTGCTTAAAGTTACCCAGGAAGAAGGCGTTGGATTGTTTAAGTAGTTGGAAGACTACTCTTGGGTAGAATGGTAACTTTTAAAAGATGCACTCAGTGATTACAAATAGCACTGAAGTTGTGTTTGTTTCTTATGATGAGCTGCAAACTATACAAAGGAATTGGATAACATAAAAAATATGATATATTTGGGTCTTCAAAAGGAAATGGGGAAATGATGGGCAGAACTTTCTCTATCTTGAAGGTGCCTAATCTAGGGGTTGCAAAACTGCTTGCATTTTCAGTTAGTGGTTTGATGTTCACATTTTTTTGAACTTCTGTCCAGTAGGGAATGTAGTAGTAGCTGAATGCAGTTCAGGTTTTAGGCTTAACGATTGGGCTCTTCTGTAATAGGTTCATTTTATTTCAAGAATTTAACTTCTTTTTAAAAATGATTTTGCAAGGTTTTTTCTCTCATGATATTAAGAAATGGAAAACGAGGTTATTTTTTCATTTTTTCTCTCTTGCTCCTACACTTGGATTAAGCATTCATAGCGAGTATTAGCGAAGCCCAAACATTTATAACAGAAAATAACCTCTATGAGAAGTTATTTGTACTTTGGAAATATAAGAAAATTGATAGCTTAATGAGTAATTATGAATTTTTCATGTGATAAGAAAGTCAGCAATGACAGACTTCATGCGAGAATTCACCCTGTTACAAACTCTAAAGATATTGTTCTGTTGTATACTACATTATTAGTTTAGTGGCTCAACTTATAAAATATAATAGGTTTGAAAAGGGAAGGGCTCAAGAAATTAAATGTAATACACTAGTTAGGATTAACATGATATGTTTACTCATTACAACACCCCAAAAAATAATAATAATAATAATATACACTAAATTATCTCATTTCACTAAAAAAAATTGGGTTTTTTTTAGTGAAATGGTTGAATAAAGAAGAACCCATATTGAAACCAACCTTGTAGGAAGCTTTTGTTCATCTTTAATGGCGTCAGGTCCATCTGATGAAAGGGGAGAGTCTTGTTGTTGTTGAACAGTAGAAATAGAACGAAGTGGAGAGAAAGAAATGGTATGTTTATGATGATGAAGAGTATTGTGGGAGAATAGAGAATGAGGAGATGGGGTTGTTGCCATTGAAAGCATAACTCTGAACTCTGGACCTCTCAACTCTAATCATCAGTGTGGGATAATATAAAAGAGAGCTTTATTCTCTCTCAAAGCAAAAAACAATTGAGGTTCCACCGAGACTTGAACTCGGGTTACTGGATTCAGAGTCCAATGTCCTGACCACTAGACCATGGAACCATTTTGTTATCAATACAAGAAAAATAAATAATATTATTAAGTTTTATACGCAGATCCCTACAATATCTAATGGTGAAAATTTTAATTTTGTTTGGCAAGGCAAACCAGTTTTATATAATCCCCATGAGGTTTTGAACAGTAACCTCTCTCTAGGTGGAGAGATACAACAACCACTTGGCCAAGAACCCAATTTGCTACTGGCCTAGAAATTTAGTATCACTTGCTACAGTCTAAGCGGCCAATTTAAGGCACCTATTGGAATGGCGTCTAGAGTATAGTGTATTTACATGCCCAGTCAAAAAATATTGGGATGAAATTAGGGGTTCGAGGATTTGCCATGGCAGCAATAGCTTGCTTTTGCTGCAATTAGAAAAAATCAAAAATATTGGGCTGATTGTTGTAATTTAAAACCGCTCAATCAGTGTGATTGCCTTTCAGCAAACAATAGTCATAGACCATAAGATAATATACTTGGTCATTTTTTAACTAACAGTAACATTTTTATTTCAGAAGGCCAAACAAAATGGACCTTTCTAACGAGTAGCTTTCAAGGAAACAACAATTTTAACTTGCAGCTCGTACAATGTCAACACCATGGCTCTACTAACCAAGACCAGTCCAAGAATGTAAGAAGTTGGGTTACAGTGGATGCGGATCTTCCACCTGCCCTGAAGAACTCAGCCTGCCCCATAGTACGGTTCTGTGCCAGTCCAATTCAGACATTATTCCACATGAGTAGGCCGCCCAGTGCCCCTACCCATACCAATTTCAACGTTGTGGTGTTGGATGTAGAAGGAGTTTCAAGCAATTAAACCAGAAAAACGAAAAACTAAAGGAGAAGAATATATTAAGTATAACCAACAGAAAAAATAGGACAGGGCACAAGAAATAAATGAACATCCTCTTAATTCCTCAAAGATCCAAGAACATTCTTCCGCAGTATAAGACACCCTAAGTTAAGAAAATAAATCCAGAGTATCGGTTACCCTTATATATTCTCATTTTTCTATTTTGGTCTAAAGGAACAAAGGATTTTGATGCTCCATATCCATATCAACAACCATACCAGTGCTGTGATGGTGAACCATGTACCACTGACCATTCTGGAACTCGAAAATATTGGTCACATGAAATGGCCTCGTCTCCATGTCAACAAAAGTTTTCAAGGTTTTCATGGTCACCCATGCCATGTCTGACAGCACCCTAGTCCGCACATCTCGAACCTGGAAAGCAGCCTCTTGAGCCCAATTGAACATCATCTGCCAGCTCTGCATAACCCCATCATATCTACAGAAACCAAGTGATCAACAGATTGTTATAAAAAAAATATTATCAACAGATTAATTTAAGATTCAGTTGTATAAAGATTATCTGTCAATGTAAAATAGAACTTGATCTATACGAGACCTATATTACATTTTTGAAGAGGTAAACAAAAACATATTACAAGTGTAGAAAAACAACGTCAAGGGATCCTAAAGGAATGTATGATAGCAAATCAGCTATCCGCAAACAAAAAAGTTAAAACTATGCTAAGAATATCAAATTCTTTATATCAAAAAAGTTGATAAAGTACATGTTGTTGCATGTCCTAATAACTAATTATATGTGGGTGAGAAATAAGGGGAAAAAGGTGTAGTAGTGTGCTTCTGAGAATGAGTGGGACATAAGTTGTCAGAAGTAATGGGAAATGGATATCAGGAATGAAATGAACCAAGATTTATACAGAAGAATCGAGATGTTATTTTATTTTAGTAAGGTTTCTCTAATATGTTTCTTCGTTGTATCAACTTTGTAGGACACGCTAAAGAGAAGACCAATGACAACAAACATGAATCCACTGTAAACTAGAGGAAACTTTAAAATGGAGGCCTGAAGCATTTACTTTTTAGATTAGTGCATAGACATTGACTATATTAAATGTTTAGGCTAACAATGGCGAAACTTCTCATCAGAAAGTTTAACCAGATCCTTTCCTAGCTTCATTTATTTTTTTTCTTGATGGTATTCGCAGTAGGAAGTATTGAGTAAGTGTTATTAAGGTTGGGTAGTTTTCCTCTTTTTCAGCTAGGCATGATAACTTCCTTTTATAGGCAAATTTAAACCAAATAGGATCCTTAAAACAACCAAAATGCATGATGCTATGTACACAACCTGTAATTCTCCAATGGGAGCTACTAAAGGCATCCAAAAAACCTATTCATATGTGTACATCTATATAACAGTGCAGATTCTATAAGCAGCATACCCAGTAAAGAACTCTTCAGTGGAATGAACACACTTCACATAATCTGCACGAAGCCAGAAGTGACGCATTGCTGGAGGGGAATTTTCTCGAATAATATTAAAAAACTGCGCTATAGGCAAATTTAAACCAAATAGGATCCTTAAAACAGCCAAAATGCATGATGCTATGTACACAACCTGTAATTCTCCAATGGGAGCTACTAAAGGCATCCAAAAACCTATTCATATGTGTGCATCTATATAACAGTGTAGATTCTATAAGCAGCATACCCAGTAAAGAGCTCTCCAGTGGAATGAACACACTTCACATAATCTGCACGAAGCCAGAAGTGACGCATTGCTGGAAGGGAATTTTCTCGAATAATATTAAAAAACTGCGCATTGACATTCACTACAGCTCTTGTAGCAGCATAATATGCTTTCCATCCATCACGGGGAACCACATTGCCCTGTTCCATTGTGAAATCCTGAAAAAGATAATAAAAACAAATGAAATTAATAGACTTCCATTTCAAAAGGTACCCCAAAAAAGGTTAATACATGACAGTGCCTCCCTATATTATAGTAGAATTGACACAAGGAAATTGATTCATATTAGGTGATGCATATAATGAGGGCAATGATGATTGATGATAAAGAAGCAACATAAAATAGTTCAAAAAACCCATTATATTTTGAGGGCATTTTGGAATACCTCCTATCGTCTACAATAATAAGAGACACCTCCACTCATCACAACTGAACGAAGAAGTCAGATATCCAGTACTCACACCCCCATCATCTCTGTTTTGAACGAAAATCCAAGATATACTATGCTCTTCCTCCTTGGAGTCCGGAGTACAATAACAAATAAGAGCCTTGGATGCTGAAAATGGTTTCGAACAAATTAGCAGTATGAGTCACTTCTCCGTCAAAGAAGCACCATCAATATCATAGCTCCAATCTCATCACTATTTCTTAAGAAGAAACTAGAAACGACTCTTAACTTGTATCAATAATTGAATATTACTATATTACTAATACATATTTTCCAGAATGGTCATAGTGCCACCCCACAAATTCTTTAAAAATATGGCTTCGCCCCTTCTTCCTATTGCTATACCAACTACCCTCAAAAACTACAATTTTATTGAAGGAGGTTCTCGCAATTTATCTACGGTCTCCAAGTCATGTATAAATTTGTTATCGTCATTATCTCTAGTTATTTTGGCTCTTTTACTATATACTAATGAAAGGAAAAAAGTTACGAGATAAAACTTAGATGTGGATAGAAGAAGTGAGTATAAATATATCAAGAAGCACAAGAAGAATCCTAACAAGATGACCCAATTATGACATATCCATATCTTCTCCAACCATATTAAAGGTCCTCTCATTCTCAATAAATAGCCCACATAAGCACAAAAAGGAAGAACCCGCCACAGCAAGCATCCTCTAGCCAAGTGTCCCAACAGATAAACAAACAAAAAATATGGAAGGTCTTCAACTTGTTGCAGCTTGCAAAATACCTAAATTATTACATCTTGATCTAGAAGAGATATTGGAAGCTACATTCTTAATCTATAATACATGAAGAGAAAAAATACATACAAATTATGAATTATTCTCTATACAATAAAAGAATAGGTAGCATATAATTCAAAATTCATTTAAGTAGGAGCAATCAATTCAATGATTATTAATTCAATATACCTTACATTGCATGAAAGCATATGTTGGTGTGACATATCCATTATTTATGTTGGTGGGACATGTTCATTATGTTGGTGTGACATATCCATTGTTTTATGCTGGTGTGACATACTGCATACATTATTTTTTTAAGGATACTGGTGCTTATGATGTAAATATAATTACTTCAAAAATGTGACATATCCCATTGGGCCAATTCGCAATTTAAGTATAATGCATCCCGTACTCGGAACGTTACCATGTTGGTGTGAACAACACACAAATCAAGCTCAAAATAGTTTGTGATTAAGCACTTCATCAGCATGCACTGCATGCCATGACTCAAGATGCTAACACCGCATAAGAAGCTTTGAATCACAAAAACCACTGTCCTTGACCACTTGTATAGAGTTAAGGTTAGAAGGTTCGGAGGTGATGAGTGAGACACTCCTATCCACCCCTGTTCCTAGCTATAGTTTTTCTTCCCATTCCAGTTTCCATCAGACTGCCAAATCGACAATTTAACTTATACTTGGCTTAAGTAATCGTCGAGATGACTCGTGGATCTAGAGAATTAATCTACTTCTATACTTGTTATTATGTCCATGCATGTGTGACATATGGTGGGATACTTGTTGAGATTAGGAGTCCCGAGTCGCAACTTGCATTTGATGTTAACCTTCCTATTAATTATATATCAAAGACCGGTTGGTCTTTTACATAATAGGAATTCCCCATCAACTAAACCTTGCCACCCACACCCAAAAAAAGGGTCCAACCAAACCTGCCTAAATTGCAATCCTATCTAAAACTCGGTACTAAAGTAAGGAAGTATTGCAAACTTCAAGGTCAATACCCACCATAACCTCAATATATGATATTGAACTTTGGGCTATACTAGCAGGAAAACAAGAAGCTATGGAGCTTCTCACTTTGAGACCCTGTACATGCTAGCATATTTTTTGGGCATTTTCCAAGTTAAACTTGTGATTGACTATTAGTAAAAAAATTGAATCCTTAACATGTTAAGCAAATTGTACCACCAACAAACAAACCAACATCCTATTAAACCCGAAATCATTCCCAGCAATTTAAAACTAGCCCTTAACACAAAAACATAAATAAAAATCTCAAACTTAAGAAGTACACATTGCACAAAAAGAAACAACTACTAGTCACATTCCAGTGATAATACATTGCCCATGTATTGTCATCGTCTGCAAGCCTTTGCATTGCCGAACCGTCATCAAACGATGACAACGGCTCATAATAGAGCATAATGATAAAGATAAGTCAACTAATGCAATTTGATAAGCACCACTAAGCCCATCAGAACCCACGATACACATTTAAAGGCGCTAGGATCATAACCAATTGGGTTATACTGTCACTTGTCAGGATATCTTGATGGCATAAAGCACTAAATGCTTCTTTGACCATCGTGATCTTTAAGTTGGCTTAATTAATTTCCCTTTACTTCACCCTATCACATTAGCACTGCCAAATTTCCTTTTTTATTCACTTCTACACTTGGTCTAATATCTATACATGTGTTGAGGTGGGAGTCATGAAACATTTATTAAAATAAGGATGGCCTTAATCCCTCTTTTCAGTTGGCTAAATTAATTTCCCTTTACTTCACCCTGTCACATTAGCACTGCCAAACTCCCTTTTTTATTCACTACTTGGTCTAATATCTATACATGTGTTTCATATGGTGGGAGTCATGAAACATTTATTAAAATAAGGATGACCTTAATCCCTCATTTCATTTGCAAGACCTGTTGCCCAAATCAATGTAAGAAATGGGTTGCATAAAAGGGATTTCCATCAAGTAGTCAACTTAACTCCCCGCCCAGAAAAAAAAAACTAGGTCCCTACCTAATTAGCCCAAGTTGCAAACTTAAAAATAGTTTGTGAATAGGCAATTCATTAGCATGCCATCACCCAACATGCTAACGCCACATAAAACGCTTTCAATCACATTAGTCGTTGTCCATAACACGTGTATGAGCTTTTGAATTTTGAAAAGAAAAAATAGAGGTTTGTTGAAGGTCATGACGTGAGTAAAAGTAGTTTTCCTTCCTTCCTGATAGTGCATGATTATAAGGATATCTCAACTAAGGTAAACCCATCTTCATGGGCAGCGCAAGACGTGGTTCACATTCGTTGATGCCTAATTCGAAGCTTTAAACTTCCCTTCTCACACTAGCTCTGAGACACTCCTATTCGCACCCCCTTTCATAGCTATAGTTTCTCTTCCCATTCCATCACACTACCAGATTGACAACAAAACTTATACCTAGCTTAAGCAATCATCGAGATAACTCATGGGGGTTCAAAGGCCTTATCCGATTCAATATGCGGTACTATGTCTATGAGGTTCCTTTTGGCGCTAGCCCGCTAGCTATCACACCTATGGAGTCAGTATGGGTGACATATGAAGGGATACTTAATGAGATTAGGAGTTCCTATTTCACTTGGTGTTAAGCTTCCTATTGTTCATATATCATCCATACTAAAACAATCAGGTCGCTCCATTGCATAATAGGAATTCCCCGTCAACTAAACCTTTGGCACCACCCACCCCCAAAAAAAGGGTCCAACTAAACTTACGTAAGTTGCCACCTTACCTAAAACCGGTATTATCACTAAAGAAGCATAGCAAACTTCAAGATCACTAGCATCCAAAAAGACGTTATTAGGTTTCTCACCTAGAGACCTTGTGCACGGTAATCTAATTTTTAGGGCATTTCTAGGTTAAACTTGTGATTTTTTATTTGTAAGAGATTCGCATCCTTTAGATGATAACCTAAATGTTTGACAGTTAAGCCTGTAATTTTTTCAAACTGTTACCACTAAGGCACAAACAAATAAATCATCATCCTAAAGACCCCAAAATCATTCCCCAACATATAACTACCAGTCCCTAGCACAAAACCCTCGACAAATAACTCGAACTCAAATACATATTGAACAGAAAAAGCAAATACTAGTTTAAATTACCTAATGAGAAAGAATATTCCACGTATTGCCATCATTTGCAAGCCTTTGCATTGCAGAATTCGTCATTGAAAGATAGCAAAGGCTCATAATAGTGCATGATGATAAAGATATATCGACTGATGTAGTTTTTTAAGCACCTCTAAGCCAATCAAAACCCATGATACCAATCAATATGTGTTAGGATGATGACCAATTGGGCTAAACTATCACTTTTCAGCATATCTTCACAGCATAAATAACTAAATGTTTCTTTGACCATCCTGATCTTTGAGTCGTCTTATATAATCTACCTTGTATGTAACTCTTATCTTCTCAATTGGACTCCTACAGTATGGCCAGGGCAGTTAGTTCAAATACTTTGATGCTTAATTGAGAGCTTCAAACTTCAGCCCACACTCACCCTGCGACACTCCTATTTGTACCCCATCTCCCAGATATAGTTTCTGTTTGCATTTTTCAAACTTCTAACTTGCCTTGACAATAATCAAGGTTACTCGTGGCTCCCAGACCTTATCCACAATTAGTCTTGGTCTTATGTCTATACATCTGACATATGTTTTATGCAATGGGACACTTATTAATCTTAGGAGTCTTTGGCCCCTATTTCCATTTTGAATTGAACCTTCCAGTTGTATAAAATGAAAAAACTTATTTTCATTTGGAAGTCCCATTGAATAAAACATGGGGTTACATTTTTGCATAAAAGGAACTACTGTCAAGTACTAAATCCATTCAACTGTGAAGTATACAAGCCTACAAAAAGAAATTAGGGGGTTTCTCACTTCGAAACCTTGTACCTTCTAACCTAATGTTTTGGGCATTTTCTACATTAAACGTGTGCTTCCGAATTTGCAAAAACATTGAGCCCTTCAGATTTATTAGCTAAATGTTTGGATATTGATAAGCCCATAAGTTTCACAAGTATTCAACTTAAAACCACTAACAAACAAACATCCTAAAATCACTCCCCAAACATATAATTACCACTCCAAGACACTAAACCCAACAAAAAACACTTCTTGAAACAGCAAATAAATAACCAAATACTAGTTCAAATTACCTTGCGATAAAGCGCTTTCCACGCATTATCGTCATTGGCAGCCCTCCGCATAGCCGAATTCGTCATCGATAATCTACAAAGACTCGGGAAATCCAAATAACTCAACGTATGAGTTGTTATCTCAGGCACCAATTGTTCCATCATGGACGCCCCAGTTTGCCCCTCCACAACAGCCGAACTCTCCCCCATTCTACCCTTATTCGTACAAGAGCAAACACACTCACAACCGTTGGATTCCTTCCTGATAATAGATGATGATGATGAGTGTCGAATGATCCGAAACACAGCGAAACAAGAGAATGCTGTTGCGAAAGCTGCAAAGAAAATGGACGAGAAGGGGAAATCAAGTGAGAAAGGAGATGTGGTGGTGTCCATTAACGGTACAACATCGAAGGTTTGAACATGGAAAAACCCTAGATCTAGGGTAAGGGTTAGAAGAATTAGGGCTAGGGTTTCTCTCTGAGAGAATTATGAGATTTTGTAACGTTGAGGGAGAGAGAGTAGTTGGAGAGAAGGGCCGTTAGCTAAAGGTAAATTGAGGAGGCTGCTGGAGTTCCTTTTGTTATGTTTGGAATAATACTTCTCTGCTATCAAGCTCGGGTGTTTATTGTTACGCCACCACTCATTGGGAATGAGCCCTTTGGGAGAAAAGGTAAGAGGGTTATGGGAAGAGTTTGAAAGAGTATAAAAAACCTTAATTGGGTTATCCTTTGTAACAAACCTTTTCTAATACATAGAGATATTGTTCATCAATAAGATATCCCTATTAATTGGGTTATCCTTTGTAACAAACCTTTTCTAATACATAGAGATATTGTTCATCAATAAGATATCCCTACTCTTTTTTCATATCATGTCTTTTGATTAATTGATAGAATAGTATCCAATATTATCTAACACATTATCAGCACGTTGAGCTAGTGGATCAGAAGAGATAAAAAAAAATCTCCAAATCAGTGTTTTCCTATAATTTTTTGCATTGCGGAGATATATTTCTTACCTATTTTTCGAATTTCTATATAATTTTTTCTTGATCTGTGATATAGGATATCTAGATATGAATTAGAGTATTATCACATAATGTTCAGTTTCGGGGAAACAACTATGCAAGTCAGGGACGCAAATATGAAAAGGGCATGGGAGGATACAAGGGAAACAGGAAGGGTGGGAACCAGAAACCCATTGGTCCTAGGAAAGGTAAAGGATTTCAGAAATTCGGCAAACCATGAAATGTGAAGAATAAAAAAAAGTCAGATCAGGGATCTCTTTGCTTTAACTGCGGTGGCACCGGACACTGGGCACGGGAATGCCTTGCACTACGGATGGCCAGAGATAACAGAGTCCAAACCCCACCACGCAGTTATTGACACTAACTCCGCCCTTGTGGGGTTTGCGGCGTCAGACTTCTTAAGCGACAGTAATGTCGACATGGATCAACATACGGAGTAATCCGTAGCGATATCTCAGTAAATATGTAATGTCACAGTATAGAGTACTAGTAGTTTCTTTTCTTGCAAAGACTTGATTTACTTTTTGTTAGTATTTTTAATTATGTTATGAACAAATCATTTATGCTTCAATAAAGTGCTCGTGACATACATGAAATTTTTATTTATGTTATAATACTAACTATTCAAATTATTGTTTGGGATAGTAGTTAATTTGTTATATATAGACTTTTAATCTGTTATATATACAAGTATCCCATGAATTTTTCTACCTATAGAGCACTAATTGATAATAGGACGAGTCGCGACACATGTCTAGTAGACAGTGGTACTACGCACTCGATCCTTCGAGATAAACAGTATTTCTCGCACTTGACCGCGTTTGTTGGGGACATTCACACTATTACTGGGACAACCAGTATCATAGAGGGTTCGGGGAGAACCATATTAATACTCCCTAACGGTACGATACTGAGTATCCAGACCGCGTTGTTTGCTAGTAAATCTCTCAAGAATTTACTAAGCTTTTGGGACATACAAGATAACGGTTATCAAGTCAAGACGATATGAAATGATGAGAATTAAATTCTATGCATCACCTATTCGCCTAAAGGTCAAGAACTTATATTGGAATAGTGTCCAATGTATTCCTCAGAGTTTTATTCAATTACCGTCAGGCATGTATAAACATATGCAATCACTAATTTTTCTCCGTTACAAGAGAAAATGTTTAAGATTTGGCATGATCGCTTCGAACATCCTGAACAACGAATAATGAAGAAAATTATCAATAGTACCTCTGGATATTCACTTACGGGAGAGATGATCAGAATTTTGCAAGATTGCCCGTGTCACGTTTACTCTCAAGGAAAGCTTATAGTCCAACCTAGTAAGACCAAGGTGGAGTTGGAGTCTTCAGCCTTTCTCCAACGTATCCATAGAAACATATGTGAACCTATCCATCCACATAGTGGTTTGTTTAAATAATATATGGTCTTAATCGACGCATCTGTGAGATGGTCAGACGTTTGCCTATTATCACCTAGGAATATGGCATTTTCATCGTTGCTTGCACAAATTATCCGATTACGGGCACATTTCCCGGATCACCCTATCAAATCTGTGAGATTTGACAGCACTGGTAAATTTACCTCAAAAGTTTTTATTGATTATCATACGGCCAATGGGATAGATGTCGAGCATCTAGTACCCCATGTTCATACCCAAAATGGGATGGCAAAAAATCTAATCAAGCGATTACAGTTAATCGTTAGGCCACTGTTATTACAATCTCATCTTTGGGCCACTGCGTGGGGCCATGCAATTTTGCATGCTGCCGCCCTGATTATAATTCGCGTAACAACAAATAATCAATATTCCCCATTGTAACTAGTAACTGGGGCGGAGCCCCGGTATTGCCCATTTACGAACATTTAGATGATTCGTACATGTGCCAATTGCACCACCACAATGTATGAAGATGGGGCCCCAACGTCGGCTTGGTATTTATGTGGGTTACGATTCACCATCTATCATTTTATACTTGGAACTCACTACCAGTGATGTATTTACTGTGAGATTTGCATATTGTCACTTGGATGAGACGATATTCCCAGTATTAGGGGAAGATATGACAGTCAATGTTGAGGATATTTCCAATATTAGTTGGAAAACACCATCATTGTCTCATCTAGATCCCCTAACCAATCACGTTGACAAGGAAGTACAACGGATTCAATACTTACAATAAATCATTAATGAATCGCTAGATACATTCAACGATGTTGCTAAAGTAACCAATGAGCATGTACCTACAAGTAATGCACCTACACGGCTGGATGTTCAGGGAACTGGTATGCAACTCGCTAATAAATCCAAACTGTACGTCACGAGAGGATGCCCCGCTGTAAAGGACGTTGAGCTGAGGGCTAAGAAACAACGTACGGGAAAATAAAAAACTAATAGTGTAGTCGGTTCATCAGGGATGGAACCTTCCATAGATAGGGCCATAGTAGCTACGTATCTACGTGAAGCATTAGGAGACAAGCCCAGAGAGGCATATGTACATGATAATCGAGAGATCTCGATTAACTTTATTTATAGTAGCACTACG
Source organism: Kingdonia uniflora (assembly GCA_014058105.1). NCBI lineage: Eukaryota > Viridiplantae > Streptophyta > Magnoliopsida > Ranunculales > Circaeasteraceae > Kingdonia > Kingdonia uniflora. Next base: position 1,290,544 of record JACGCM010002017.1, read on the forward strand.
TGGGATCATTCAAAAGTAGTAATCAACGAAGTATTCACTTTCGCTGCTGCGATTGCCATCGAGGATGATAATCCAAAACCACTCACTTTAGACGAATGTAAAAGTCGTACAGATTGGCCAATGTGGGAGACTGCGATCAATGCAGAGCTCAACTCACCAGCTAAACGCAAAGTATTTGGACCAATAGTCCATAGGCAAGTTGTCATCAAGCCTATCGGTTATAAATGGGTATACTTATGGAAACGTAATGAACTTATAAATATATTAAGGTACAAGGCAAGACTAGTTGCCCAGGGCTTTTCTCAAAGACCTGGCATCGATTACGATAAAACCTACTCTCCAGTCATGGACGCTATAACGCTCCGTTACTTGATTAGTCTATCAATCATTGAAAACAAGCTTGACATGCATCTTATGGATGTAGTTACTACGTATCTATATGAGAAATTAGATATGGAGATCTACATGAAGCTACCATAAGGGTTTAAGCTTCTGGAAGCGACAATATCAGGCATACGGGGTACCTACGTAATAAAACTGGATAAGTCATTGTATATTCTGAAACAATCAGGGCTCATGTGGCATAACAGGCTGACTAAATATTTGCAAGCCGCTGGTTTTGTAAATAGTCTTGTTTGCCCATGTATTTTCATCAAGAAAACAAATACTAGTTTTGCCATCATTACAGTTTATGTAGACGATTTGAATATCTTCAGAACTTCGGGGGAGATCGCGAATGTTGTCGAATACCTTGGGATGGAATTCGAAATGAAAGACCTTGGGAAGACCAAATTTTGTCTCAGTTTGTAGATCAAACATCTTGGTCGCGACATCATCGCACATTAGGCAACGTATATCGAAAGAATCATTAAATGTTTCGGAATAGATACGACACACAATGCCAAGACGCATATGCATATTTGTTCATCGGTTGCGAACAAGGACATTTATTATTCTCCAAGCGAGTGGAATAAACTTTTAGGACCTGAGATGCCATATTTAGGTGCTATCGGTGTTTTGCTATACTTAGCAGGGTGCACTCGGCCCGACATCTTATTCACAGTGAACTGTTTGACACGCCATAGTTTTATACCTACCTAAAGGCACTTGAATGGGATCAAGCACATTATGAGATATCTCATCAGCACGAAAGACTGAGGGCCTGTTCTATCCAAAAATTGGCAAACGATAAATTATAGGATACACCGATGCAGGATATTTGTTAGATCCACATAAAGGCGGATCATAATTGGGTTATGTATTTTTGTATGGAGATACAACGATTTCATAGATATCGGTGAAGCAGACGATAGTTTCTACATCCTCGAACCACGCAGAGATTCTTGCACTTCATGAAGTTGGCAGATAATATTTTTGGTTACGGTCCATAATTAATCACATCAACAGAAATTACGGTCTAAGTTCTATCCAAGATAAACCGACGACTCTTTATGAAGACAACGCAGGTTGTATCATTCAAGTTAAAGACAAATTTATTAAAGGCGATAAAACGAAGCACATTTTACCCAAATTCTTCCACATACACGTGTTGCTGAAGATGAATGAGATTGATGTTATTCAAGTCCGTTCATAAGATAACTTGGCTAATCTATTCACGAAGAGCACATCTTACGTTCAAGAGACTGGTACACGAAATCGGCATACGGAGTTTACACGATTTATTATCTCAGGGAGATCGACATCAGGAGGAGTAATCTTATCCTAACGTGGACACGTGCATGTTGTATTATTTTTCCTGATAGTGCAGTTTTTATCCTATGAGGTTTTATTGACTAGAGGTTTTGATGAGGCAATATATACGCGTCTACAACCCATACGGGGTATATGATTGTACTCTTTCCTTCCACAACTTTTTGCCCAAGGGGGTTTTGCTAGGCAGAGGTTTTGATGAGGCAAGTCATCCTGGTATGGAACACCCCAAAGGGGAGTGTTAAGAGTTGGGTCAAGCCCAATATGGGAACCCAACTAGATTGGGATGTCCTACTGAACTCCTAACAAGCTCATAGACCATCAAAGTTATGGAGAAAGTTTGAGAGAGTATAGATAACCTAAATTGGGTTATTCTTTGTAACACAGAACTTCTGAGGATATAAAAAAATATTGTTCATCAATAAGATATCCTTACTCTTCTCTCATATCATTGTTTTTGATTAACTGATAGAATAATATCCAATATTTCTAACACTTTTATATGCGAGAAAGGTCTAGAAGTTATGGTGTTTGGAGCTAATCCCACTGGACTTAAATTTGGAGCTTTTTATCCGAGTTGAAATTGGGCTTGGGTAAATGGGGTGGTATACTAGTATATCATCAGATGGATGTGATCGGAGCGCTAGAAGGGTTATAAAGTTGATCCAAGATCGATCATGACTATACGCCCAACAGGATTTTAGGTGATACGGGGTGAGACTAAACATTAGTGTAACCATCACCACAATTCGGTTAGGCGCTTCTAAATACTCGCTCAGCGGGAGTGCTATACTCGATGAGAGAGTAAGAAAGAAAGAAAGAGAAAAAAAAGATATAGAGAAAGGTATTATAGTTTTTGTAAATGATAAGTCTGTACGGGTGTTTGTTATGAAAGTTATCGTTAGCACGCTCGGGTTGTCTTTATGCCATCTTGTTATAATCAACTAAGACTTTTAAATTTGATTTGTGTACTTTTTTATATGTGGGATTAGAGAAAGCTCTTGAAAGTATAAAGGGATTTCTTTAATAACTGATTACTTGGAAATTAGAGTTTGTATGAATGACAAATTGCCCCGCCCCGCCGGGGATCTACCTCGAACGGGGAGGATTTGGGATGACATTACCGGGTTTGGGGAGAACCTCAAAAAATTTGTTATCGGGGCGGGTATGGTATAGGTTTAACAAATCCCCGACTCCCCCCCCCCCCCCCCCCAGCTATTTACTATATACCCTTAAGTAATTGGGGATAAAACCATTTATACACTTTTGATCTCTCACTTGTCTTATTTAATGACTTTTCCTAGGTATTTAAGTCAAAGCATTTGGACTCGTGACTTACGTTTTAGTTTATTTTGATGACTTTGGTAATAGTATAGCTTAGATAAAATAAAATTTCACATAAGATGATATTTTATTTTAATTTTTGGTGTAGTAACAATTAAATGGGGCGGGGATGAGATTTAGTGTTACAATATGGGTAGATCTGGGGATCCCAGTTTAAATTAAACGGGTTTTGGGGAAGATTTGGAGAAAGGAATTTATGCGGGGATGGGGATGGTTTGAGCTTCTCCCGCCCCAAATCCATCCCATTGCCATCCCTAAGTTTTTGTGAAGTTTCATAGTTGATTTGATTTAAAGGATGAAGGGTAAAAATGGAAGAATGGTAGTTCATTTTTCAAGGCCTACATGTGTATGGCCATTTTTGGAAACTTTCCCCACCCTTCATTACATCTTTAGCCGGTCTTTTCATCTACTTTGCCATTTTCTCTCTCTATAAAAAACTCGTTGAATTCAAATGCCATGGTAAATCTCCTTCTGTGTAAACTCGGGAATCCTTGAAAACAAGGTGAGAGATGAAAATGGAATTATGCCATCTTATGAGAAATCACATAGTCAAGCAAAAAAATCGGGTGGCAGTTGATTTTTTTCTTTCCTTTTTTGCTTTTCATAGCTATTTTTTTTAGTTACAATTCATTTGAAAATAAATTATTTTCAACAGAATCTCATCTGCCATCTCCATAACAGGTTTCGACCACCGGTATCAACTTAAAGTAGTCTACACTATATCCTCATAAGTCTTAAGCATATGTTGGAGCTAATTTTCGATTGCATATATAGGTGAATGGGAAAGTTGTATGAGAGATGGAGAAGAGAGAGGAGACGCGAGGGAGATATAAAGCTAAATTATGTTTTGAACTATCTATCCTCGATAATTATATTATAGTCTAATAAATGTAAGGTTTAAATTAATTCCTTGTCCTAATTTTTTCAATGGCCGAGACTACTTTGATTAATGTCTAATATTATCCAGACAATCTAAAATATCCTCGAGTACCACGTCATGGAGATGGACGGTTATGGCTTAGCCTAAAAGTTGAGTTTTTTTTTTCTTAATATAAATGTTATTTTATTTTTTACTAAGAGTGATAACTTAGCCAATTTTGCCCAAATTCTTATTCACAGTTGACAATATCATAACGAGGAGATATGACATGGGTTATTTCGCTTTCGTGATCAATTTTTTAATGAAATTTACTGTTAAAGATCTGATTGTTTTGGACTACATAAAACTGCTAACTGATCTCGTTCCTGATCCCAAGAAACAGCTCGATAAGAGGTATGCTTTTAATAAATAACACTTTTAACCTGTATACCTCGTGTTTTGCAATGACTTTAATATGAATTGCTTCGATGCTTTTATCTTGAGCCTGAAGTAGTTTGTATGGTCTAATGGTCTCTTCCTAGGATTATCTTTACGTACTTTCTCAAACAAGACTATAGCTTTAGACTGACTATGCTGTAATAATAAAAATTATAGACTTTTAGGTGACCCATCGAAAAAAATAAAAAGATTGATTGAGATAATGAAAACAAACCTTGTAGCATGTTTATTAAAGTTTTCTTACTGACAAAAAAAGTTTGACAATCTAAGAGTAACCTTAAAAAGTAAACTTAAAAATAATCTTATTAATAGGATAGTGCATAAGTTTAATAACAGCGTACATAATTCTCATCATAAGAGACGCGCCAAAAACATCGAGAAACTTACGCAAAATATTGTATGTATTTACTATTAGAATTTATTTAAACTCATTAGGTTTCACTTAATAAATATCATAAATTTCTATCATATTATATTTTAATTAATTAATTAATTAATTAATTATATTTATTTATTTTGTACAGAGAGTTATCTTTGTTCCCACTTTTTGTTCATTGTAAGCTCTCGTTGCAAAAAAACGGTACATAGTTCATTCTGAACTAGATGTCATTAATGATATAAGACTTATGCAAAGAGAATTCTTTCGTCCATTATAAATAACGAATGTGAATACTCTTAGGCAAGAAGAAGAGGTTTGTTTTGTTACTTTTATTTGACTTAATTTTTTTATTTACGGATATAATCTCGCCGTTGGAGAATTATTAATAAGCTATAGGTTATTATGACATTTGTAAAAGGATTGCATATTGTTAAAACTCAAAGCAAAAGTAAAACCCCCAAATGAACATCATAAAAATTATTCATGGTAAGGAGATCGTATAAAACTCTAAAATTGGAATTTGGATTATCTCAGTGCATGAACTATGTGTGTTCTAGCGTATGACTTGTTTATACCAAGTTATTGAACATTTTTATTGATAATTATATTTTTTATTGAAGTTTTGCTTTAATAAAAACCAGGAGAAGACTTGTGGTGGAGAAAAAGTACAGAGAGTTGGAATATGATACAAATAGCATATATGCACGTATTTGGTTATGTATTTCGCGATTATAAGGTTAGTTGCATTTAGCCAATATTGCATTTTATTTAATCTTTTTCTTTTTGGGTAAATATGTAGTTGGGCAATATGTTGGAAGCCTTTATCATTAAATTCTAGTGGAACAACCTTTATATTTTTCTTTTTGGGTAAATATGTAGTTGGCAAATATGTTAGAAGCCTTTATCATTAAATGTTAGCTCTCTCCTCAGCCCTCATTTCATGACCTCTCACCCTTCAAAACCCTCCACGTGTCCAAGAGAGAGAGCTAAAATTTCAAAAACCAAAAATTAAAAACTTTTTAAGAAGTTGGAAGGACAAACCTGAAAATTTGAAGTTTACGAATGGTTCGAAGGTTTTTGTCAAATTTTTTGATTGAGAGAGATAGAAAGTAGACGATAGAGCGATGGAGTTATGGTTGTGGGGAGTTACGAGAAATGTATTTGGAGAGAGTATAAAGGAAGTTAGCGATACTTATGAAGAAGAAAGAGTCGTGGGTTATATTGCTCTTGTTTCTTTAGACTAAAGTACTATTTGGGTTGCTAAGTTCTATAAAAGTTAAATAGATTTAGGCCGTCGATCTCGCTATTTTCCCCCAATCTCTATAAAATAACATTAAATCTCATCCCTTTTGTCTTTCTCTTATGGGCAATTTTGTCTATACGAAAAACATCATATTACTAAGAGCATTTCCAACGGTATCTCTTGTCAAAAACTTGGAACTCAAGTTTCTACTTGAGAAACTAACTCAAGCTTCATTTAACAATGTTTTTTTGAAGAAAAAAAACACCAAATAGACGCATAAGTCTTAAGGTGAGTTTGAATTCTTTTTTCTATCTTGATATCTTTGTTCTTTACTTTTTTTAGGGATATTGTGAAAACGAACTAACTTTCGAAAAAGAATTTTCAAGTTTGGGTGTAAATTGTTTGGAAATGGTTTAAAAACGTGACTGTTTTTAGTAATTCTCAGAGGAGGAAACAATTGGGGATGAACGCTACTAGTATATATCGTTTGCGGCAGTATTAATTTCAAAATATAAAATACCACAACTTCTTCAGGTTTTAGATTTTGTTTGTTTGTTATTTTTGTAGTGATGATAACACACCTCCCCCCTCTCAATTCTACAGGTCTTCATAGAAAGATGGTAGATGCAGTTGCAAATGCGGTGGAAAATGAGGTTCCGTTTTATCTTTCTTATGGGTAATTACATCTGGCTTTAGAGTTTTTCATTTTTTCGGTTGCGTATCAATTTTTAATAGTTTATGTTTTGTGTTTTGACGTAAATTTCAATTGATATTTAGAGACAAAGCCATCTTGACACAAGTAGAGTTGCAATTTTAGATACAAGGCTAACAACAATCACCATCTCAATTAATATTTTTGCAACTCGTCTTTTTTGTGTAGGCTTGATCAGTTCGGATTTGAGCATACAACAGAGTCATTAGAATTAGGGGAACACATGAAGCGTGTTGTAGAGAAGGTAAACTTTGGTTATAGTGAACTTCATAGCTTTTAACAAACTAATGAATGTCATGTTGCTACGCTGTAATTTATTTCAACTCGATACATTTTAAAAAAGTGTTGAGCAAAAGCAATCGTTAAAACTTGAATATGCTAAATAAGTTTACTAAAAAGTGTTGAACTAGGATTTTCATTTGATAATTAAATTTATCTCCCAAAGTAGTTGATAATCAAATTTGTTTCTTTCAACATGCTTTCGGTTCTAATAAATCTAACTTCTCTGAATTGAGGTATTTTTTTACAGGTTTATCTTTATTGATTATTATTTTGTTATTTTTTAATTAATATTTTTTTTTCTAATTTATGTAGGCAATATGTCTACAAGGACAATTCGAAAATGAAAACTTGGACACATGGCGTATTCGTCGTATTTTATAGGGCATCCTCATTTGATTTTTACGAAATCAACTATTCCGACATTAGGATTATGATTAAAAGTGAACTTAAAGATAATCTTATTAATAGGATAATGCCTAAGTTTAATGACGGTGTACAAAATTCTCATCGCAAGAGACACTCCAAGGATATTGAGAAACTTACGCATAATATTGTATGTATTTACTATTGGATTTATTTAAACTTATTGGGTTTTCACTTAATAAATATCCTGAATTTCTATTATATTATAATTTAATTTAATTTAACTTTTTTTACAGAGAGTTATCTTTGTTCCCACTCTCTGTTCATTGCAAGCTCCCGTTGCAAAAGAACGGTACATAGTTCGTTCTGAACTAGATGTCATCAATACAAGAAGACTTATACAAAGAGAATTCTTTCGTCTATTAGAAATAACGAATGTGAATACTCTTGGGCTAGAAGAAGTGGTTTGTTTTGTTATTTTTATTTGGCTTAATTTTTTTATTTACGGATATAATCCTGCCGTTGGAGAATTATTATTAAGCTATAGGTTATTATGACATTTCTAAAAGGATTACATATTGTTATAACTCAAAGCAAAAGTAAAACCCCCAAATGAACATCTTAAAAATTATTCATGGTAAAAAGATCATATAAAACTCTAAAATTGGATATTCGTTTATCTCAGTGCATAAACTATGTGTGTTCTAGCGTATGACTTGTTTATACCAAGTTATTGAACATTTTTGTTGATAATTATCTTTTTTAATAAAGTTTTGCTTTGATAAAAGACAAGGAGAAGACTTGTGGTGGAGAAAAAGTACAGAGAGTTGGAATATGATGTAAATAACATATATGCACGTATTTGGTTATGCATTTCGCGATTATAAGGTTAGTTGCATTTAACCAATATTGCATTTTATTTAAAATAGGGTCGACTCGGAAGCTTTCCGTATATGGTTTCATATCTTCGTTCACAACAATTTCTCTCCTCCATATCGCTTGCCGAGTCAACTCGGAAGAATCCAATTCGTTTGTGTTTTAGTTGACTTGGTAACGATTCCTCTTTCGTCGATTTTAGAGATTTTGAGAAACGTGTTTGTTTCACCTAATATACTCAAATTAGGGTTTAGGTTTAAACAAGATTTAATTTACTTGTCTTTGACATTCTCGGCGCAAGGTTTCGAGCCTGGATTCGATAGGGTAAGTTTGTGATTCGATGATTTCATAGTTTTTGTTTATTAATAATTATAGTTTTGAGTTTGTTGTTTTTAGTTAAAAATGGGTAATCAAGTAACATCTAATTGTACCTAGATACGTAAAATCAGTTCCTTAGAAACCAAGTTTTTATAAAATAAGACTAAGTCAATTCCTAATTGATCTCTAATTATTTGCCTTTGACATTTAATCGTGATTTAGATATGACTTATAGTCAAATTCTAAATTAGTCTTGGTTTTCATATTATTTTTGATCCTAGTCAGGATAATTAGTATCATAAGGGCATACTATTAATATCTTATTATCTATTCTAAGATATTTAAATATGTGTTAATCTATTTTCTTATATTACATATAAGTTAGTCTGTTTTCATATACAAGACACCCGTTCCAAAATAAAATTAAAAAAATATTTTTCATAAAAGAATTTAAAAATGGGTCCTTCACCAGGGGCAGGTTCAGTCAATAGAAATTTTTCAAAAAAAATTTGGACAAAATTTGATCAAAAATTGAGTTTTAAAAAGCTAATTTAGTGTATGGACCGGTCTGACTTGGTCTGAGTCAAAGCTTGGACCGAGTTGACCATCTACCACCTGTAAAAAAACCGATCCGGAGACCAAATTTTAGGCGCTTGATGGGTTTTTGGAAAAAAAGAAAACATTAGGCAACTTAAAAGTTTAAGCCTGTTCCGCAAATCAATTACCCAGGATTCACCACAACGACCGTCTCGATTCGTGTCTTTTCGGTCACCACATCACTAGTTTGATAGCAACTATTGGAGAAGATACAAAGAGTTTCCTAAGCGCTTCTTGCTAAAATACGCATTTCTCACTCCATTCCCCCCCCCCCCCCAAATTCAAACATGGATCCTAAATCAGTAAATCTAAAACCCTACAAAATCACACGAGTTCACTCTACTGAGTTCATCCCTAACTCGTTCTTCAATAGTCGCTCTCGATGCAGAGTAAAAACCTTCTCGTACTCGTTCTTCATTCTTCGTTCCTAACCGTTTCTCTCCTCCAAATTGAGTCAACTCGGAAGAATCCGATTAGTGTGTGTTTCTTGTGGACTTGGTAACGATTCCTCTTTCGTCAATTTGGGAGATTTTGAGAGACGTGTTTGTTTCACCTGATATACTCAAATTAGGGTTTAGGTTTAAGCAAGATTTGATTTACTTGTCTTCGAATTCTCGGTGCAAGGTTGCGAGCCTGGATTCGATAGGGTAAGTATGTGATTCGACGATTTCATAGTTTTTGTTTATTAATAAATATAGTTTTGAGTTTGTTATTTTTGGGTTTTAATTTTATTTATTTGGTGTGAAAATTTGGTGTAGTTGGAGCCTATTTTAGATATTTTGAGTATTTATGGTCATCTTCAATGAAAGCAACACAGAAGAAAGTTTTACAATGGCGTGAAAAGTTTGGCTAGTACATATGAGGAGGAGCGCGATATTGGCAAATCAAAGGTTTGGGTTTTGTTCACATTTTAGTTTTAATGGTTTGATCGCATATACATGTGAGTATGTGTGTTTCTGGGCGTGTTTTGATATTTAATTTGAGTGTTTATGCATAGTATAAAAGAAAAGAGAGGAGAAAAGACAAAGCTCGATAATTGGAATGGCTATTTATAATGTTATATTTGTAGATCAGCTTAGATTAGCTGCATATCAACAAAATTGGTAACTCGAATTTGAAAAGTGAAATGTGTTCACACGACTATGCTAGTATGATCTAACATGTGTATTGGTCCTAAAGCCCTGTTTATTAGTTTATTTTAGGGAATTTAAAGCTATATTGTATAATGAAAGACAACTAAGTTGAATGCTATTAAAAAAAATGAGAAAATGGAAAACGGAACGGGCAAGTCAAGGACCGACCAAGAGAAATAAGATAAAATCAACCATAACATGTGTATTGGTTCTCTACTCATCTCTCTCTAATTCTCTATCTATGTTCGTGTATGCAGAATTACTTATAAGGAGAATTTGTGATAAATTATCAATTGTTACAAAATGGCGGAGGGTGGCGTGATCCACAAAGCTGGCAAAACAAATTTTTTTGATTGCTTTCATCTGTCACGTTCAAATCCTTATATTTTGCGGCTTGCATTATCTGCTGAAATTGGAGGGATACTTTTTGGCTATGACACAGGTATCTACTTCTCTTTACTTTTAAGTTATTAATGTAATCTAATCATTATTACCATATTTTAGTCCAAATATGTTTCATGTGGTTCCTGATTGAATCTTTTTTATTGCTTGCGATCAATTATCTAATCCACTTAGGGTTTATGCTTTCTTTTTCAAACTTGGTGTAGTTATAGCATCTCAGCTGCTTTACCGTATCTATTACTAGGTCTGTTTTTGAATCGGATCGGATCGGAAACGGGGGCGGGCGGATTTTTTTATATTTTTTTCGGAACTGTAAAAATAGATCCAAATCCAAAAAATTTAGAATTCCAAACATTTCAGAAAAAAATTGAAAAATTATGATAAAATCAAAGGCTTGGTCCAAAATCATAAAATAAAATGTTTTGACCTTGAATACATGTCAATTCCAAAACTAATTTTTTCATAATCTAATCTAAACCCCTTTGAGCAACTTGTATGCATGGGAAATAAAGTTTATCAATATCTTCAATACAGTGTCACAACGTACCACACGATTAAGTTTATTAACATTTTTCTTCAATACATTACACTATGACTTCATCAAAGGTGATAATTGACAACGTTCCACAAAATTAAGTCATAGTTTAATCACAATGCAAGTCTTAAATCAACATAGTACATCTTCAATACACTAGACGAAAAATTCGGATTAAATCGGATGGTATTCGAAAAAATTGGATCGGATCTTGTTCGAAAAAATCGGATCGGAAATTTTGGAATAGCTATCCGATTCCGATCTAATTTTTTTTGGAAAAAATCAAAAATCGAAACTGTAAATAGGGTTCCGAAATCGGGAAAATCGGATTGGATTTCGAAAAAAAAGTTCAGACAAAAGTTGCAGCCCTATCTATTGCCAAGACATATATTGGGCTTGAACATAATTATGCTTTAATTGTTAATATAACCCGGAATAAAATAGTTTCTTACTGCAACTTAAATTAAACTCATTTGTCCATTTGGTTAAAACCATCAAGGAAATGCAGTCACAAATTGTCACTATTATCGACTAGAATCGTTTAAGATGCACTTAGTCTCAAAGTTTATGTGATTGACAACAAACATACATATTCAAATGGAACTTGGCTGATCACATTGTTGTTATCTACAAGAGTTATCTCTGGTGCGCTTCCTTACATTCGGGATGACTTCCAAAAAGTTGATAGGAGCATTCCTCTGTAGGTTAGCTACGTCAACTATTAATGAATTTAATTTTGTTTAACAAGGGATCCTCATATTTTAATTTGCTATGTTTGGCAAGAAATCATTGTTAGTATGGCTGTGGCTGGAGCTATAGTTGGTACTGCAATAGGTGGTTGGATGAACGACAGTTGGGGAAGACGTATATCAATTTTGATTGCTGATGTCTTATTCGCAATCGGTGCAATAGTCATGGGTATCGCTCCTTCGCCCGGTTTTATTATTCTTGGAAGGGTATTTGTGGGTCTTGGAGTTGGAATGGCTTGTCACGACCCCACTCTACGAACACCGATATTGTTCTCACTTAGCCACTGCGGATCTCCTGCAGTGTGAGATTTTTCTTCCTAAGAAAAGGCCTCGGTGACATGTAGAGTGAAATCTTAACTTAAGGACCATACACGTGGCAGGATCTTAAGCGATGTGGGACTAAACTATTGGTACTACCGTCACCGCTAATAGGTTAGGCGTCTTTCCAATATCCGCTCAGCCGGGGTGTTACATGGCTTCTATGATGGCACCTCTTTATATATCTGAAGCTTATCTTGCAAAAATAAGGGGAGCACTTGTTAGCTTGAACAGTTTATTAATTACAGGAGGGAAATTTATAGCATACCTTGTCAATCTAGCATTCACCCATGTACGTATATATAAAGCACCTAGACTTTTATGCTTCAATTCCTTTGTGATAGAATGAGATAGTATCTCTATTTGAATATAACATGTGGGTGTTGCAGACAAGCGGAACCTGGCGTTGGATGCTTGGAGTTGCAGCAGTACCCGCTGTCATTCAGTTTACCTTAATGATGTTTCTCCCCGAGTCTCCCCATTGGCTCTACCGAAAGGTTAGTATTTAGGCGTCATTTTCCCCTCAACATTCCCCTTTCCTGTTTCTCTTATTGGGGTGCCTTGATTTGTACACATAGTGTACCATTTTTTTTTGTTCTTTCTATCTTGCAGCATGTCTTTCTTACCAGTTTTTTGTTTTACCAGGATAGGAAAGAGGAAGCCACAGCAATCGTGAAGAAACTATACCCACCTCATGAGGTAGAGACAAAGGTGAAAGCATTAAGGTTATCGGTTGAGGCTGAAATAGCCGAGGAAGGATCCATTGGAGCAGGAAACATCTTCACTAAAATCAAGAACGCATGAAACAATACCGTAGTTCGTAGAGGGTTCGCCGCTGGGATAGGTTGTCAAGTTGCTCAACAATTTGTGGGAATCAACACTGTGATGTACTATAGTCCCACAATAGTTCAGTTAGCTAGATATGCTTCAAATAGTGTGGCCCTGCCACTTTCTCCCATTACTTCTGGAATTAATGCCTTTGGTTCCATTGTTAGCATGTTATTCGTTGATAGATACGGGAGGAGAAAATTGCTTCTTGTGAGCATGGTCAGAATCATTATGTCTTTTTATGTTAACGGGTGTCTTTGAATATGCGAAAAAACATTCTTCAGCTGTTAGTGGAGTTAATACTGCTGCTATTGGGAATAGTACTTGCGTTGATTACACCAATGCACCCAATGCAGCAAACTCGGACTGCATGCCATGCTTGCCTGCCGTTGATGATTGTGGCTTCTGGTGACCATGTAAGTATTTCTATATTACATTGCTCTTGTTTATATATAGTTTTTGGCAATAACTGACATATTCGCCTTTTGCAGCTAAAACTCGGTGCATGTCTGGCTTTTGGATCGAAAAAGACATGTCAAACGAGGGATTGGGAATGGTACAATAAGAGATGCCCAAGCAATGTCGGGCTTTTGGCAGTTCTTCTCTTAGGACTTTATATTCTCGCCTACTTGCCCGGCATGGGAACAGTCCCATGGATTGTTAACTCAGAGATCTATCCTTTGAGATATAGAGGAATGGCTGCGGTAGCTAATTGGGTCTCAAATTTCATTGTGAGCCAAACTTTTTTCTCCCTAACTGAGGCCCTTGGGTCTGGCTACACATTCATGCTGTTTGGCTTCATATCAAGTGGAGCCTTGGTGTACTTGTATATGTTTGTTCCTGAAATGAAAAGGTTGGCTTTCGAAGAGGTTGAGAAGAAGTTGGCGAGGACCTGGAAAGCTTGGGAGAATCATTCAGATGATGAAGATTCAACATCTGGTAAAACAGTCCCCTGAAAGTCTCGTTTAACCATTTTATGTTATCTTTTGTTTCATTTAATTAGAATCAGAGAACACTATCTATGTGCATTTTGCAAATTATTTATAATGCAAAGGTTTCGGTTTTGTCTCGGGCATTTCTTCCTTCAATGACAGATAAGTTTCTTGTATTCTCCTCGGTAACAATTTTCCGCGCGACGTTTGACAGATGGAGAAGTCTCATACATGCATACACAGTTATCTTGTTGGCGTTAACACATTTTGAACTGGGAACATGATTGAATCTGATCTCAAGTCTTGAAGATATTAGAAATTAATCGTTTCTTACATGTTACTTACTAGTCACCACCATATTGCCAACCCTAAGTACAGATGGTCAACCTCAAGTTACTCAACTTAGAACAAGGGAAGAAGGTTCCAACTGTGCTTAAAACTCGGGGCCGACTCTACAGTGCCCGGAGCTCAACGGAATATGAGATCTTGCGGCGTACATGCACGTGTGACCGGCATGCACAAACTCATAGAGCATAGCGGCGCCCTATATAGCCCTATCTGGAAAAGCGGCCCGCATTGCGAGGCAATGTTTCTTAGAGGGAGTATGCCAAAGCACACTTAATAATTACTTTTTAATGGTCTTCGGTTTAACATGTCGCTTCTAAACACCGATATCATCCTACCTAACAGCAGGCGCTTGACTTAGCAAAACCTATTTCTTCATTATAACCCAAAACGTTTAGTGCTGAAATTGTTCAAAGCATTTGTAAAGCCCATTTGGTCACCAATCCCTAGGGCATTTTCTTGTTGCAAAGTTGCTTAAATTGAGAATTATGTATGTTTCCTTGTTGTACCTTTCAATAGTGTTAAACTTAGACGACCTACATGTTATTGCTTAAGCATAATAGCCAATCTTGTGTTGGTATATATTATGCATCATTACATCATGGTCATTGCCTTAGCAAGTCACCGATGTCCCTGTAATTGTAACAATACTTCATTCATTCTGAGATTTGTGTAACATTTATTTGTATTATGCTTTACTTTGATTTCATCTTACTGTACTCCGAAGCACAAATGCTTCAAACAACCACTAAACTAGAAAACATAGTATCTGGTATACTCTACTATGTTAAAAAATGCCACTTCAATTACAATCACAAGTGACAATTTGTATGTATCGTCATTTATATAATCTAATAATACGTGCGAATTATACATCATTGGCACCTTAACTACCCACATTTCACCACTAAACTAATATATAAACATATACAAACATAAATAACAAAGACTCAACACATTGCCTCAGAATTGCGGTAAGGCATACAATGGCATTCAGTCCCGAAAGATGGTGTTAATTAAAATATTTTCATCACAGGTAAATAAACAAAACTAGAGCAAAAATACATATAAATGTCATCTTCATGGCCACCTCCATTGAAGTAGTTGCAACAATGCTCCTTTTCCTAGGAGATGGGATATGAGTAGGTCTCACAAAGAAAGTTGCAAAATCACTTTGCGACAATAAAATTTACAAACACTAATTAAAGTTTGCTCCATGTACGAACTCTTTTAAACATTGTGATTTAACCAAAATTACAATGCACAACATATAGTAGTGTCCTCCATAACTAGACTCTTGTAAACAATGTGCTTTAAACAACATTTTAAGGCACACGCGACAACGCGTTCCCGACTGCTAGTATTATTGATTGATTTGTTTCTTTGGTTCTCAGAGGTTACATAGACTTAACTCTTTATTTGGTTATATACTAATAGTTAAACTTTCCCCCATTTACCCTAATGGTATATGGACTTGTTAGGAGTCCAGTAGGAGACCTCAACCCAATTGGGTTCCTACCTTGGGTCGAACGCAACTCCTAACACTCCCCCTTGGGGTGTTCCATACCAAGATGACTTACCTCATCAAAACCTCTACCTAGCAAAACCATTTGGGCAAAAAGCTGTGCAAAGAAATAGTACAATCCTATGCCCCGTATGGGTTGTGGATGCGTATACGTTGCCTCATCAAAACATCTAGTCAGTAAAACCTCCTAGGATAAAAATTGCACTATCAGGAAAAAGAGTACAACACACATGTGTCCACGTCAGGTTGGGACTACTCCCTCTGATGTCGATCTCCCCGAGATATTGATAAATAAAAATTTTGCATGCCGATTTCGTGTACCAGTTGCTTGAAGGGAAATGGTGCAAGAGTTTTCGTGAATAGGTTTGTAAAGTTATTTTTTGAAATAGTCAATCTCATTCTCCTTTTGTAATTTATAAGTATGGAATGATTTCTGTGAAATGTGTTTCTTTTTGTCGTCATTGATAAAATCACCATTGACTTAAATGACACTGGTGGGGAGAGATATTGTTAACTGTTTGTTATGTGTTAAACAGAGTTCCTAACTCGATGGCTTTGACCGCACCTCTGGAATTATGTAATGGCAGAAAGCCGAATGTCTCATACTTTAGAGTTTGGGGTTGTTTAGCTTATGTCAGGATACCGGATCCTAAGAGGTCGAAACTTGCTAGTAATGTGTTTTTATTGGTTATGCAATTAACAATAAAGTGTATAGATTTTTTGTCTTGCAAAACGAAACTATTATTGAATCTATTGACGTTGACTTTTATGAAGACAAGTTTTCTTTTATATTTAGAGATAGTAGGGGATCCTCATCTAGTTCTGTTGCACTTATGATTGAAGAACCTAGAAACTTGAAAACTAAAGACATTATTACTTATGTTAGAAGGAGCAAGAGAATTCGAGTGGATAAGGACTTTGGTCCTGATTTTGAATTGTATATACTCTAGAGGGAGATCTGTCTACCCTCAAAGAGGCTCTTACATCCCCTGATTCGGATGCTTGGCAGGATGCTATTAACAGTGAGATGGACTCTCTGGAGTCCAATAGATCTTGTAATCCACAATACAATTGGGATGCCTGTGTTAGTAGATAAATACGAAGAACACAAATCAGTTTGGAAAAATAGAGGATTCGATTACTATAAACAAAGTAATTACAAGAAGAAAATCTCTCAAACCCTAGGTTTCTCTCAGAACTCTTTCAGATCTAACATAAGAAAAAAAGATAACCTAAGTTCCCTTTATATAGAGGGAACTCGAAATTACAAAATATAATGCATCTCGAGGCAA
The DNA here is from genome assembly GCA_014058105.1 of Kingdonia uniflora. NCBI lineage: Eukaryota > Viridiplantae > Streptophyta > Magnoliopsida > Ranunculales > Circaeasteraceae > Kingdonia > Kingdonia uniflora. The sequence continues at coordinate 1,307,745 of JACGCM010002017.1, forward strand.
GTCAACGCTTGAGAAGCAAAACCACCGCCAGAGTCGTTCGAACGACATAGGAAGTCGTTCGAACTACTTTACGCCTAATTGGTCTAAACCCTAGAAAGGTAGACCAACTCGTTCGAACGACACCTAACTCGTTCGAACGAAAATATGCCTATGGGCCAAATTCCAGAGGACATGACAACTCGTTCGAACGACAATCAAATTCGTTCGAACGAAATATGGCTTTGGGCCAAAGTTCTAGGGAACATGTCAACTCGTTCGAACGACTCTCAATGTTGTTCGAACGACTTTGACAAAGTCTTAAAAAACACTAGATCCTCCTGGATCAACTTGGGTTATGTCTAATTTACCTCCCGGTTGCAAGGCAATTGGTTATAAATGGACCCTTAAGAAGAAATTGAGACCTGATGGATCAGTTGATAAATACAAAGCTAGGCTTGTAGCTGAAGGAATATTTAGACAGAGAGAGAACATTGATTTCTTTGACACTTATTCTCCTGTTACTAGGATTACTTTGATCCTACTTTTATAAACTCCAACCCTTCTTTCAATACTTATCAAATAGCTTTCACGAAATGGGACGTTCAGTCGCTATTTTCTCGCTCATTATGGTCATTGTTTTTCTTTTTGTGGTAAACGACCGTCTTCTATGTGAAGCTCATCCGACAGAAGGATTCACCCTTGTGCCTTGAACGGAAGCAAACTTCGTCATACAGAAACCATACAATTTAGCACGAAACCAACGTTACAATTACAAAGATGGAGTGCAGAGTTTATGGGTCTATAATGATGACAAGCCATTCAAACGCGACACCAGAAGTTCACTCATCTTACAGCCACAAGAACGTTTTTGCAAGAGTAAACAGCAATTTGAAGTCTACGGTTATGTCCCAAAAGGAACTTCAGGTGTCTGCATTGTTCAAATTCATGGAGCGGCGGCAGGAGCTACAACACTTCAGTTAAGAATCTACGACGGGGATATGAAGTACTACAAATATGCTGTGGTTGCTACGGATCTCTACGACAAATGGTTTAGGGTGAACGTGATTCATGATGTTGATATTGGAAAAGTGAATGTTTTCATCAATGGTGCACAAATTCGAGGTGAAAGATCAGGGACCGGGAGACTTGTACTTCAAGTGTGGGGTTTATGCCAATAGAAATGCAAGCCACTATATGGAGTCACGGTGGAGAGATATCAAAACATATAAGAAATGAAAATGAAAACTGAAGAATTATAATTTCTGAATGCAAGTCAGTTGACGCCGTAATTCTTGCAGTAATCCGTATGTATCTTGTTATCTTGTCATATATTGCTATATCTTACATGTAATATAATATAAAATGTCGTTCGATTTAGAGATTGTACTGTATGCCTAGTCATGCCCAATAAGATTGATTCCAAATAATAGGCACTCTGCACAAACAGATGAAGAAAGATCATACCTGATGGGCTAGCTTTTCCTTAACAGTGAGTTGATGAAGAGTTTCACAGTTGCAAACACTGCAGCAACAACGCTTTCAACTTTTAAGGAAGGAAAAAAATCTCTGAACCGGCACAATTTCTCTCCACAAAGTATCCAAATAAAGACCTGAACTTTTGTAGGAATGATTGCATGCCACAAATGCTCAACTATTCTTCGTAAAACTCTATCCCGATTTACAATTGAAATCTCCATTAACAGAAACATGTATCATGGTTATTTGATCAATTCCATTATAGATGCACTTAGAGTTCAAGAATGAAATTAACAAAAAAATTGCAAAATATTTTAGTCATCCCGTATAACTAAATATCAATGGTACTTTCGGCGCTTATCCATCAAACAGAAATAGTAATAAACATGCCTACAGGCCTTGTGCCCATCTTTGATTTTTCGTTTCTTTCATATAGATCGGAGTCTCCTCGACTACTAAATATAGATAGTGAAAGGTACAACGATTATAATTCGTAAGGGGCACACAAGTTCGGAACATACACACCTATGGTTTCCTAAGGATTATCAAGTATCAAACGTGGCTACTGTAATAATTTTGATTACCTATAAAAAAAGCAAGCTAAGTCTTTGCTGATCAAAAGCATAATTAAGAACGTCGAAAAAGTAGGGAGAACGTATGACATATTTTTTCTTACTCGTTGCTCTTCAAGAGTTGGAAACAATTCTCTTTAGAGAATATTCCATTGCTGTACTTCAAAATTATTCACGTAGTATCGTTCATCATTTGATATTGCTACTATACGTGAACAATATGATCTTGCACACCAATGGAACACCCTTTAAGGAAAATTATTTCAACATAGGGTGGAACTTCCGTGAAAAAAGAGGAAGAAGAGGAAAGATATAATATACTAAATTTGTTTGGCAACAAAGGATATATAAACACAGATATATATAAGTTGAGATAAGCTTGAACTCCAAGCTATCTATGATTTTAGAAAGTTTGATTTAGATTGGAGTCTCTAGTGCATGTATTGAGGCCCAAGGCCTAAGATTTTGGTCTATACGAAACTCTTTTTCCTTCCTAAAACACCCCTTACTATTTCAAACCCAAACGACTGTTAAACCATATCCTCCAAGCATCCCGATTTACAATTGAAATCTCCATTAACAGAAACATGTTTATCGTCTTCAATTGAAACTTAAATTAGAACAGCAAATCGAATAAGAAAGCAGATATTCACAATGTAAAATAATACGTAGATTAAAGATTAGAGGTAGTTTGTATGAGATTAATATACACAAACTAATAACGCTAAACGATACAAGTTAACTAAGACTAAGAATAACAGGTCTATACTTGTACCATTGTGCAGACCACATCTGATGTGCCCAACACCAGTGCTGATAATAGCTTGCCCATCTGTGACGACCTACCGAACGCCGGCCAAATCCACCCGAGCGTTTTGAGTTATGTTTGAATGTATTTGTTTTCTATATCCTAATATAGCAGCACGCCAAGTTTCGTCGCAATCGGATTCAGTTAAGGGGGCGAAAAGGTCCAGTGCGCTTCGTCTCATGTTTTAACGTTTCCTTTTGGAAATTGACTATTCACTTAGTAGCTATATTAAGGAGGAACCTTGGTCCGATCCTCCCCATGACTAAAAGAGCTTTAATGCTTGGTCATCAAGGACCCCGGCTCATGGACTATCTACAAGGGATAGTTATGAGTTCTCCTAGGCCTAGGGAAGGCTAGGGGACATTGCCTCGCAATGCGGGCTGGTTTTCAATAGAGAGCTTCATATGGCGCCACTATGCCCCGCGGGCTATCCGAGACGCACCGCCCCTTTCAGATGGACAATATAAATAGTCCAGGCACGTCGCCCCTTGAGATATGAGTCCCTTATGTGGAAACCGGCATATTGAGCTACTCTGATCCGCTACAGGACAGGTGTGCTTTTCGTACCTCACGCGTACCGCGAGAGATTACGCTGTAGGGATTATTGAGGGAACCTTCACATTGTTGCCTATACCGAATACATATTTAATGACCCCTCACGAGTATCCACGATTATCCGGATGTCACTCTAGCATCCGTGGGTTGTATGCCACTGGCGCGCCGCGCCCGTGAAGATGGCTGGTACACGCCGACCACGCGTCCGTGTACGCCGCACGGTCCCTTATTCCGCTGCACTCCGGGCACTGTAGAGGCGGTCCCGGACTGGGCCGTGACACCATCAGTTAACTCATCTAAAAGCTGAATCGCATGCTGAGGAGGAATGGCTTCCCCGAAAGTCTTAAAGCTCAATGGGTAATTCATCTTTTGTTCGTTAAGCTCCTCTCTCCACGCAGCAAAATCAAGTTCAAACTTCAAAAAAAATTCCTCCAACAACCCGTTCAATCCTTAACACTAAATTTACATTGGTGCAAATCAAAACATGGGGTTATTTTTCTTTCCAATCTCAGCAGTGGATTATATCTAGATACGTACGGTTAGGGAGTAATAGCGTGTGGTACATCCAGAGCCTTCTATCACGTTGGTCGGGCTAGTGATAGTGGTGACATCCTAAGATGTACAATGTCAATGAAAAGAAATATTTGCATATTTCAAAATGACCGAGTGCGTGGTACTACTGTCTCTGAAATATGTGTCGCCACTCATCCAATTATCGATGAATGCTCTATAATCACATAATGCTATGAGCAGAAACTGCTCTATTATGAGCAGAGAGATCCTTTGGGCAGGTTGTATATAGTAGATCAACTATGATGCGTGGAATTTAACTACTTTCGAAGTAATAAATTTAAAATTATAGAACAAAACGAGATCTCATCGATGTGATACCTAGTGCATGTCACAAGCATTTGAAGAAGCAAACCTGTAAAGAGTTTCAACTCAATCAAAAGTGTTAGGATTACGACTCAAAATAAGGGAAAGTCGTTCGAACGAGTGGGGAAGTCGTTTGAACGACAGAGTTTTCGTTGAAGTCGTTCGAAAGACCTCATGACTCGTTCGAACGAAAAACGCTATGTTTACTTGTTTCTAAGTTCGTTCTGAAGCGGATTTATTTCAAAGCGATGGTTTATCTCGTGATGCATACTTCGGAAATGACCTAATAGAGAGTCTATAAATATAGAGTATGTGTTCAAAGCCTCCTAACACAGTGTGTGAGTTAAAAAGCCTCTGCGTGAGAAACTTAAGATCTAGTAGAGATGTAGCCTCTGTGGTAGGCATTACAAAGAGTTGGTCTTTACAAGGAAGAAGGTGGAGGGTGTTGTTATCTTGGGATTTGATGGTGAGAGGGGAACTACCTCTTGGTTGCTAAGAAGAGAAATTAAGGTAGAGAGAAGATTGAAGGGTTTCAAGAAGAAAGTATGCAACATGGTCTTTGTTGAGGTAATCTTCGATGTTCTTGATGGATCTCTTATAATTCTTTTTATCTCTTGTAAATCTATGTGATGATTATTGCGAGATTAGAGATTTCCATATTTATTGGAATCCCTTGAGGGCTTCTAATTGAACTTGGATACATAGTGGATTTCTAGCTTGGTGGGGGGAGTAGCTTTATTGTGAACATCCGGTAAATATTATGCTTTGTCTGCATGTTAATTTCGTTTCTATTTTCTTGGTAGATTATTTGTATGCCATGAGGACAACGGATAAAACGAAATTGCGTGAGGATGATGTATTTCACACGTTCACCCCCCAAATAAGGTAGTATCTAATGAAGTAAAGCTACTACTCGCAACAAGCAAAGTTATTGCTTGGTAATGCTCTTTAAATGATATTACTCGTCTATTGAGACTCAACTATTGATCGCTTTTGGACATGATCCAAAATTGCGTAGGTATCTTGGAAGAAATGTGGCTTTAAATTTTGCAGTTGGAATATTTACCTCAGCCATGGTCACGTGATAAGGTTGGGGATGATCTGTTAGGATCGTCCGGGTTACCTTGTTGTTCCGCACCCAGTGCCTAACTCTTCCGTGTCCAGCTTCTGATGTTTCTTTTAACACTTTGGTTCATAGATGAACTTCGTGTTCCTGACCCTTATCTGGTTATCAGTAGTAGGATTATAAATCCTGTCAGTATTATCACCTCTTGCCTATCTATGGTTATGACATTGTCTATAACCCTGTCACCATACCTAACATTGTGCGACGCAGGCACATGCGTATGCTTAAAAAGCAAGAGCTTGTGGTTCTGAACCAGCAGTTATCGTTTTACTCAAGAATGAGTAAAACTGAAATCAGGTAGTGAGTTGTCGAATATTTGCTCGAAAACACAATATTTGAAGCGTGGAAAGTAAACATAATATTAAAACAGGACCATTGTGGTTTTGTATTCTTATATCACATATAAGTTAGTCAACTTTCCTATACAAGACACCCGTTCCCAAAAAAAATTATTTTTATTTTTTAATTTTTTTAATTTTAAAAAAAAGGTCCCCAGGGGTAGGTCCAGTCAATAGGAATTTTCCAAAAAAAAAAAAAGACTAAATTTTACCAAAAATTGGGCTCTAAAAGTCAATTTTAATGTTTGGACCGGTCTGACTTAGTCTGGGTCAAAACCTGGACCGAGTTGGACCAGTCTAACTTTGTATGACACGTGCCCAACTAGAGTGCTGACACGTGTCCGACAACAGTATCTGTCACGTGTCACTGTTATAGTCTGTAACGCGTCATACCTTATGATGCCACGTGTCTGCTACAATGCCTGCCACGTGTCACTGTTACAGTACTGCCACATGTCATCGCCCTGTGATGCCACATGTTACTGCTAGCGATTATCACGTGTTACTGGCATGACAACAGGTGGGGTTCACATACCGCATGGCCCTGTCACGTCATCCCAAGTGGGTCCCACATGCCACGTGTCAACAATGAACACTACCACATTAGCATTGTCGGTCCCACTCCCTACCAAGTCACAAAATCTGATATGGTCATGTTTTGATTTGATTAGGTTTGATTTTCTGAAATTGGATAGATGAAACACGAGTTTAAGCTGTGCCAAACTTGGATCGATATCATCATATGCTAGCCAATTCCTACAATAAAAGAGTTTGAAATCGTGAGTTCGAAATCAACGGCTTAGTTCTCCGTGAAACCCCTAGAATAGAAAGGAGGTTAAATGCTGGGAAGCTCGCAAAGAACTGAGAATGTCCATTTCTGGTCATAGGTCGAGCTGGCCCCGGATCCTACTACCTCATGACAGAAGAAGGCATCAGGATACCTAGTCCTTGGAACAGTAGGAGGTTGAAGAAATATTATCGCTAGCCCGAGGTATCTCCAAACACAAGACACTTTCTACTATTGTTATTTACATTCCAAAAGTGAGATATGATCTCCAACCTAACAGTATGTATAAAATCTCTCTTCTTTTTGTTAGCAAATACTTATTTAAAGTAGGTCTTGCTACACGTCTACAGAACGTGTTCTCCAACTATTTCCTCCTATTTAAAATTTAGAATCTAAACAGGCAGTTTGAGTGTCCCAAAAATAAGTATCTACTGATCCGTTCCCTGAACAAATGGTCTATACTAGTTTACCAACGACCTGCTTGCCTCCAGCAAAAGAGGTACATGAGAAAATCGATTGCGACAATTTCTTTGTTTCTCATTTTGAACTAACAGCATTTTGCCTTCACAGGACGGGCGAGTACAACCTCAAGAGGTGTTCCAACAGTTTGTTTGAGTTCATTTTTGTTAGACGCCACTTTCTTTTTAGTAAACACAGTTACACGTTTACTCTTTGAGATTCTCAACTCTCATGCACTTTGTCAGGCGCCAATTGGTTTGGCGCGTGGTATCTCTCTCTCTCTCACTTAGCATAAAATCTTTTTCTCCATATAATCAATGGAGGTGAATCCGGTCCTACCTGCCCAAGAATCAAAACCAAACCCTACTAACCCTAGAAAGAGAGAAGGAGGACAATGTCAAGGCTCATTGAAGATATAATCACTAAAATACTTCTGAGATTACCCGTCAAGTCGTTGTGTCGATTCAAATGCGTCTCAAATCCCTGGTGTAGCTTAATAACCCCTTTGTGTTCCTCTGAGGCGATCTTCAAGACTATCTACGACCCTAAAAACCCCTTCGTGTTTTGGGAAACCCTAATCAATTTCCTTCGAAGGAAATCTGATCTTTTCAATGACCCGATAATTTTAATAGATGCCCGTGAGTTTTTCTATGATGCGATTTACCCAATCGACCCGGATGATTCGGTCTGTACGTCACTCATAAGCATGTATGTTGAAGCTTTTGATAAACCGAGTAAGTTCCTTTCCATATTACGAGTTTTTAGTTTCAGTTTTCTGTAATTGACCCTTTCAACTTGGCTGATTCTTAAACCGAGTAAGTTCCTTTCCATATTACAAGCTCATACTCATATGGAGGTTTGGAGCAATCTATCTAGTATCTGTCATAAGTATTTAATGATGTTTACGAGTAGAACACAGTTTCTTAAATTGCTGTAAAGCTTTGAAAAATATGAAACTAAAAGATTGGCTCATAAAGAATATGATTGTAAGCTTTTTGCAAAACCCCAATAACAGTATGAGTATCTTCAGTATTTAGTATTCATGTTTCAGAGTATAGATTACATTTTCTGATTATGTTTTTAGATTCTAGTTTTTATTAATTTGTATGCAGCTTGCATCGAGTCTCATTACATGGAAATGAAACATGACGGTGTCTTCACTTCATTAGTTTCCCAGCATGGTACTGTTGGTGTCTTTAAGTATGCAGTGAATTTTCTGATTTCCGAGAACTCCGATCACTTTTTTCAAAATGTTTACAAGTTCATGCAAATATTTTGTGACGAAATGTCCTATTATATGTATGGTATGTTCTACTACCTAATAGATTTTTTTGTGGACGCTATTATTTCTGCCATGCATATATATAAACTTTGCGATTGTGTTTATGTTGTATTAGTTGCGCGTGCCTATCCGGTTATTAGGGAACTTGCTTACGACAACAAAGATGTATTTAAACCCATTGAACAACATACAAATATTGAATTTTATTGTTGGAATTGCGGGAAAGAGCAGCTGCAAGTATCTTCAAAGTTTTGTGCAGACTGTGGTCATAAGAAGGTATGCATGTTACCTTTTTACTCTCATGTACACCCCTTGAGGACTGTCTTTTTGGTCTTAATTATTTTCACTCATTCTTCTTGTTAATCCATTATCTGCTCTTTATGTTTCAGCATATGGGTGTTCCAAAATTATGTCCATATTGTGGAAAATTAGGCCATACAGAGGGCTTTAAATTCTGTTCTGAATGTGGTTGTAAGATTTTAGGTGGTGACAGACTCTTTCTACTTCATTTTCAAATTACCATATCATTCTTTCAAGTTTTAAATTTTAATATGAGAAATTTGTGACTATCGACTTATTGGACGACTATTCTTTTATATGTAGGATTTAATCCCTCGGGACCGTCGGAGAATCGAAAAGTGGCGCTTTGCATTTAGGACCTCTAGATGGAATGGAATAGCTTTGAAGTTACAATGATTTATTTTGGTATTTGGTGTTAAAAAGGGAAAGTTTTGTGCAGTTAGTGTAGCACGTGATCTAGTATGCTGAATCGTGTTGTGCTTCAGTCAACCGCAAAGGTTTTTTGGATATCCATTTATATATGCGGAAAAGAGATCTTTCTGCCCTACAATGTTTTCTTGTTGGAACATCATAGACTGAGCTCATGTAATATTTTGGTCACTTATTTCATTGTATTATTTTGACGACTTCTTACATATAATCATATTAATGTTTGGCCAAATCATTTTCCTTCAAGTATGAAGATAACTTTGATTAAGTTTAAGCCAACTTATTTTGCAGTCATCGACTTCTAACACTTTCTCGCAAGAAATTATTGATGTAACAACTTTATAATAAGTATTCAAGCTTTGTACCAAAATCAGAAGCCCCCTGTGGTGTTGGTTAAATATTTGACTGTATTAATGATATTATTTTATTATATCAGTTAATCATAATATAGACATGAGAGAGAGTAGGGATATTATTGATTGATTTGTTTCTTTGGTTCCGAGAGGTTATATAAACTTGACCCTTTATTTGGTTATCTAGATTATAAATCTCAACGATTGTGTTGAGATTGTCCTACGTGGCGTGCCAGAGCTAACTGAGACAAGATGACGTGTCGTTGATAAATAACAAGTCTGCCCTTATGTCCGGAGACAAGGAGGGGTTTTGATTCTCTTTGGGTTTCTCAAGAATGGTACATGGAGGGGCAATTTTGGGATTTCAAGTCTTAAGCCCAAAAGCTAAACAAACTAATCCCGATAGTAAACTTCTCTTCCCGACACTTTCTTCTCCCAAACCCCTCAAAAAAAAAAAACCAACAAAACCAGCGCTCTCTCTCTATAGCAACTAAAACCCTCTACTCTTTAGAATCCTGCGCTCTCATTGTCTCTCTCTCACAACAAAGGTGCAAAGCTTTGTGTTCTATTCAAATTCCTCTTATTTACTCTTATTTGGGGTAGCTTTAGATTTGCTCTGATTTGGAGCTTTTTCCAACTTTGATTTGGGGATTTTACTGCTCGATTTCAAGGAGTTTGGTGTTCGATGTGTTCATTGCTATCTTGGTGCTTGATCATTGATTTATAGGTATGCCTTTGAGTACTTGATTTGGAGGCATGTAATCATCGATTCAACGACTTTTATTTAAGTTCAATTTGGTTTTTCTGTAATCGACTCGACTGTTGGATAATGCTCTTAATTAATTTAGTTATATACAATTAGACGATCTCCAGTAGTGGTTGTAATTTGTTAATGCTAAAGTTCGGCATTCCAGCCAAAATGCCAATGTTTTTCGGTGATGTTTGATTGATTGATTAGTATCTCTTGCAAATATTCTTTAGTTACAAGCGGTAATTAGTGAAATTTTAGTAGCATTTAATTATGTAAATTTAAACAATGAAAATTTACGGCAAAATTCATCGTAAAAAAGGTATATTAAACATCATTTGTTAAAAACGGCTCTAACTTTCCGTAGTTTCGCCTTTAATTAATACTTGGTCTCTATATACAAAAATGTCATTTGAGACTAATCTCACTGATACAATGTGAATGAGAAACAAAATGAGTTTGGGACAAATGAGAATCTGGTTTTTTTGTTAAGCATTGATAAATTTGGTGATGTTGCTTAATCACGGTGAAGCCTGTCTTGCTCCCGGGGCTTATCCGGTGGCATTTCCCAACACTAATGTCATCCTTGGCCCTTACAAAAGAATTCCAAGAACTCGAGGGTGCCTCCCCATGGTGTCAACTGACACAAACCTGTACCAGCCAATCCTTGGCACCGTGGTTGTAGTAACATAAACCGTTGACAATAGGTATTCCAAGGCAGTTTGATAGCAGAATGTTTTTTTCTTTTCCGCTTCCACTCTTGACATTATTTATAACTGTCTCATGCCTGAGTAACGATCTATATATTTAACTAAGGGTTTCAAACATCATTTAACATGGAGAGATTGGGATCTACATATATGAACACAATCTATTTTTTGTTTCATCAGTAGCAAATGTATCAGTTCTACAATCCTGTGACACCGATTTTTCTTTTCTTTACTTTTTTTGAAATTGTAAATCTGCTCTGTCATACTCGGGCTACAATACAGCTACTTGAAAACATCGGTTACATGTACAACAAATAACTTGTGTCAATCAGTAGAATATCTCTTGAGCTTCGATAATGCTATGCTGACTGGAAAAGAAAAAAAAACCGTATTATTCAGACAAGCTTTAAGACACATGAATGAAGAATGTGAGTGAAGTGAAGTGAATACTTACTGTTCATCTTTGTGACCCTGTAGTATCTTTCTGCGTGTTGTCGTTGGCCTATTAGTTGGGCAAATCGTTCATCGTGATTACGATTAGTTAAAAATTCTCCTGGCCTTTTCTATCTTCCATAATTCTGAAACCATAACGAGGAAAGAAGCAGAGCTTAGATATGAAGGCATCCATTCAGCAAATTTAGAGACATCAGTTTGTGCATACCTTAGGAGAGCAGCAGCAAGGCTCTCAGCATTTGGGCCTTCCAAGTTTATTGAATATTCCTCTCATTTTCTTTTAACTCCAAAAAATAACTCAAACGTATAGTAACCGACTCTCTTCTCTTCACCTTTATTTACATGGTGAAAGTGTCAAACCCCCATCTCTAAACATCTCTTACTTCTTTCTTCTCTCCTCAACTCTCCCATAATTGATTACCATAATATCTCACTCTAATTTGGAGTTAAAGAAAGATAGATACGATGAAACTGTTCTTTGAACCGTTTCGCCCAATCCACGGTGAATTCAATTTCTCTTTGCCTTTCTTATACGATGTCTGCCATAACCAAGTTTATCTCAATGAAAAACTCTTTGACATTCGGCTTTCCCGGTATGTATAAACTGTTAAATCGTTCGATTCTTGCCATTGTAGCTATAGTTTAAGCTTAATTGTGTTTTGTATTTATTGTTTCCACAACCAAGTTTACCTCAATGAAAAACTCTTTGACATTCGGCTTTCCCGGTATGTATAAATTGTTAAATCGTTCGATTCTTGCCATTGTAGCTGTAGTTTAAGCTTAATTGTGTTTTGTATCCATTGTTTCCTGATTTCTTATGATGTATTTTTCTATGTTTGTAGCAACCTCTTTTTTATTCAATCGCCTGACCACCTTACTCATAGAAACAAGTTTGATTGTGAAATTTTCCTTCCTCCATATTGTGAAATTTGCACCAATCCCTCATTCTCTTCAACAAGTCCGAGTTTTTACAAAATAAGGTAACTCTCATTAATTTGTTCGAATTTTTTCTATACATTTACAGAAGCACTGAACTTCTGCATCAAAATTTTGAATTATTATTGGAATTATGAGAAAATGCTATTTTTCATTACCTACAGGTTTAGTAGCTGCTCAAATTTTACTCTGATTAAACGCAACTTCTGCAAAGGTAAGTGATCTTTCAATATACCTAGACAATCTATTATAATATGTGTCTCCTACTTTAATCTTACATCTTCTCCACATTGTAATATTCAGATATATGAGGACATGCAAACATTATGACATTTGCCTCTGTAAAGGCAAGTTAAACCTCCATTCATCTTCTAACATAGCAGTAACAGTAAGTAGAAATAGAGATCAATATTAAGAAAAAGGTAGCTCATATAACCGTCCATTACGCGACGTTGAGCTTGAGGAAACTTTAGTGTCTATTCATATTTTATGATATAAATTGGCAATTGAAGAAATTAGGGTTTATTAATCTCTACAATTGCAGCAAGAGCTTTTTAGGTTTCATTGAGACTTGATGTCTTTCATTTTACAAGATATTTGTAGTCCAACATATTTCTTTCATATTTGTACACGAAGTTATGAAAATTGTAAATTAACGGATCTTCTCCAATGTTTAATGCAGATCATGTTGCGGTTGCCATGAATCCTTCTAAAAGATATCCAAATACCGAGCTTGCCTTATTATGTTAACTTTGTCTTTAATGTTAATGAAGACTTTCAAATATCTCTATGATTTCAACAAGATCTTATTATGTTTATTGCGATTAGAATGAATATGTTTCCACCTTTGCAATTATATTCATACTTGCTAAAATGTTTTGCAAAGCTATCTTGAGGTGATGTGATTTTGCAGGGTAGCTATAGAAGAAATTTTTTAATGGTTGTTTCAAACAGGGTTATGCATTGAACTATCTTTATATGTTTACTCCATAGCCTTTTCTTTTGTTTATATGTTTAACATTTTTTTTTTGTTTCTTGAGGCTATCTTCTCTGTGTTTGTTGCTTCCAAGTGCGATAATTCTTTTCGAGTGTGGTAAATTGTTGGAGTATCTACATTATTAATATCTTTGACCCGTAATGAGTATGTGGACTTTTAATATTGTTACTATTTCCAAGTGGTGTCTTATTGGTGTACATATAACACCAAATTATATGTACATTCAAAAGTATGCAATTGGAGACTCCAAATTATGGTTTGCTAAAATCTTATTGGTGTATATATAACACATTCTACCTAACGTAAATATTTTTAAATGTTAGTTTGCTAATGATTTCCCCAACAAAATATGGTTAAAGGACTAAGAATATATGGTTTTCTTCAAAATTCATAATGCATTTTGACTATATTATGAACTTCTATTAAAACCTTAGTGTTGAAATTAGCCAAAACCGAAATGCATTAGCCAAATACTACACAAACTCTATATTTATCAATCAATATAAACAAACGCATTCGTGCGTAGAACGTGCTTATAACCTAGTATATGTTTGGAGTTGAGTCCAAGCCCAAGCTAGGAACCCAACAGGGTTGGGGTGTTCTATACAGACTCCTATCAAACCCATAGGCCCAATAGGGTTATGGGAAGAGTTAGAGTAGGATAATGAATCCTTCTGGGTTACCTATATATATTGTTGCACTATGTACAGAGAACACGATGATGATAATCAATAAATCTCTTTCTCTATTTCTCTATTGTTCATGCTTTAGTATTATTTTATTCTAGATTGATCATATCCCAATACGTTATCAGCACGCAAGCTCTAGGAACGAGAATAACAAATTTTTCCATCTAAATCAGAGATTTCACGGAAACAAAGCGATCAGGAGAAGATGTATTTTAATTTTTTTTTTATACCTATATTCAGATCTATAATATATCAAAGATCAGCATGTTTCGAAAACCTATTTTTTCGAATTAAAAACTAGGGTTTTTAGTATTTTTTACCCTTGATAAAGGGCCATTTTCGATCGTGCATATCTCACTGTGGAGATCGGATGAAGGCAAGACCAATTTGGTTGGATAGCCTACTCCGAGATTTTTTCAACAATATATGGCACATCTCTGGGAGATGCCCCAATCGCTAGGAATAGCTCGTTGAAACTAGGCAATTTCACGGCCAAAAACATCGCTTTTTGGTCGCTGACGTCATCAACAATATTTTTTTTTCAAAAATATTTGTTATTTATGACGTCATCTTTATCCATAGTGACGTCAACAGTGACACGTGTCGAGGACGTGCGATACGCTGACGTGACATGACACGTGTGTGGCACATGTGACATGCATGACACGTACGGCATGCCACGTCACCGGAGGCCAACCGGACACTAGAATCTCACTAGAATTTTGGTCGGACGGTTGCCGGAATATTCTTCCTGATGAACGGAATATTCTTTGCCTTACCAGATCTATGTACGTGTGTGACACGTGTGGTGCACGTGTGACTGAGTCAGACCGGTTCAAACCAAATCAACCCGGTCCAGACCTTGGCCCAGATCGAGTCAAACCGCTTCAGAACCGGTTCAGACACTAAAACGGCTTTAAATAACCCTATTTTTTGCCAAATTGAGCCCAATTGTTTTTAAAAAATTCCTATTGACTGGACCTACCCCGTGGGGGACCCATTTTTTATTTTGTTTTATGAAATTATTTTTTAAATATTTTTTGGGAATAGATTCCTCGTATAGGAGTATTGGCTCACTTATATGTGATATAAATACATGGTGTAATACCTACTTAAGTATCTTTCGATAACTAATAGGATATTGCTGGTATGCCCTTATGAAACTCATTATCATGATCAGGGATCACAAATAATGCGAAACTAATACTAATTTAGTATACGACTGTGAGTCATATCTAAATCATAGTTAATTGTCAAAGACAAATAACTAGAGTTCAATTGGGAATTGACTTAGTCTTATTTCTAAAAACTTGGTGTCTGAGGAACCAATTTTTCGTATCTAGGTACAATTAGATGTTACAAGCATAACATTTAGAGGTATATATGCATTAATAGCACCCTATACTGTTAGTTCAAAAACATGCCTCATCAACCTATCTTCTGAACCCAGCTGACTTTGGGATGGAACCACTTGTCAGCTAAACATCTAATACCCTCATATTCGTAGCAAATGGTTTATTTGGCTAGAATATACCTACCATTATAGAACTCAAGGGCTTAGAACACCCTAGTTCTCAGAATAAGGATATCACACATCTAGTGGTTTTGAATAGTAATCTTGGCTAAGATTCTATTAAAGCGCACACCTAAGATTAAGATCATCATTTTACAGGGTAAATTTAGGATTTAATCATTAGAAAAGAATTTTATGAGTTTTAGAATATAAACATGGTTCAACTATAAAATGATTGGGAATCATTTATTTTTCGTTATTCTAAGTACTATGATTTGCCTTTTAATGCATTTAAAATGTTTATCAAGAATTATCACTAATTACGATATACATTTTTGTATTACAGATGTCTGCCACACCATGTTACGATTACGAACCATTGCGGCTTGATGGTTCCAACTACCTGTCTTGGTGTACGAACATTAAACTCCATCTCCAGATAATGAATGCCTCAAAGATAATTGCTGCAGATAACAATATCTCTGAACCACTCAAGGCACATGCCATATTGGCTATGCGCGCCCACCTTGAGCCGGAGCTGAAATTTCAGCATCTCCGTTACGGAACTCCATATGCGTTATGGACGAGCTTAGAAGAACGCTTTGGTCTTCAACAGACCCTAGCGAACTATAAGAACCGTAACCGCTGGAACAACTTGAGGTTATGTAACTTCAAGACTGTAGTTGCCTACAATTCAGTACTACAGAAGATTGTTACAGCCAGGAGGCTCAATAAAGAGTATGTCTTCGATAAAGAGGTTTTGTAAAAGACTTTTTCCACATTTCTGCATTCACATGCTGCTCTCAGGGACCAGTATGCGAAAATGGAATTTTGTTATCCTAGAGATCTGATCCAACACTTGCTCACTGCGGAACAAGATGGCACATTTGTTTTTGGGAAAAATAAGAGGTTTCCTCCTAGGAGGATGAAACCAGCTGCACGAAAGATCTTATCTCATGACAGAGACAACCATGAACAGGGTTCTGGGAGTGGGACAGCGACTGAAGGCGGGAATCGGGGATTCTTGGCCCTCCGAAGCACAATCGGTTTATAAAGGTTGGAACACCACAAACACCAAAGAAGATCAAGAAGCCAGATTTTGAATCTCCTTGCTTGAGATGTGGGGCAGCTGGACACTGGTTTCGCAACTGCAAGACACCATGGGTGTCTAGAGTCAAAGTCCAAGCTCACCACATCACCACTGATATACCTTCTATCTCTACGAAGTTAGCAGGGTCAGACTTTTGTGGCGACACTGATGCCAACATGGATCAACAGACTGAGTAAACCGTAACGCTTCTCCAGTAGTCATGTAATGTCACATTAGAGAGAGCACTAGTAGTTTCTTTTCTAGTACAAACTTGATTTACTTTTTATTGTCAGTATTTTTGATTTTGTTCGGAACATATCATTTATATTTCAATAAAGTGTTCGTGACATACATGAGTTTTTCATTTTGTTCTAATAAATTATGATTACTCAAATTTATTGCTTGGGAAGTAGTTAAATTCTATGTATGAGAGTTGATATACTACATACAACCTGCCTATGGCTCTCTCTGCTCATTGAGCATGACCGATAATCGGATGAGTGGCGACATATGTCTCAGAGACATTTAGTACCACGCACTCGATCCTTTTGAGCTATGCATATATTTCTTGTCTAACCTTGTGCATTAGGGATGGCACAAATACCATTGGCACGACCAACATGATAGAACGCATTAAATACGTTATGCTATTACTCTCTTACGGTACGATACAGGGTATCTAGACCATTTCATCAACTAGTACATCCAGCCAAATTTTACTGAGTTTAGGGAAATACATGATAATACTTATCACGTAATGACTATCGAGGAAAATGATAGACAAGGTTTTGTGCATTTACTCCATGTCTAAAGGTTAGAGTACACTATTGGAACGGTTTCCAATATACTCCTTCGGCTGGGATAATGAGGAGGATTATCGGGATTACATCTCAACTTTCCTTAAACGGAAAGACGATCCAGAGAGTGTAGGTGTAATGATTGCTTTCAAGGAAAGTCTATGACCAAGGTGGAGTGGGATCTCCAGTCTTTGCTCTAACCGCATCCATGGAGACCCATGTGGACCTTTCCATCCACATAGTGGTACACTTAAAATATTTATGGTCATTACAGATGCATCTAGGAGATGGTTCTATGAATGCAACATTAGCACGACTTCTCACTTAGATCATTTGATCGCAGGCTCAGTTCCTAGATTAACTGATCAAAGTCGATCGATGCGACTTAACGGGGGATTGGGAGTTGGACTCACAGGCTTTTGATGATTATTTTACCGCTAAATGGGATAGATGATTGAGCATCGTGAGTACCCCATGTCATACCCACACTTGGGATTGGTGGAGAACCTAATCAAACGATTATGGATAATTGTTAGGCCATTGTTATTACGATCACAGCTTCCAGCTAGTGTGTGAGACATATAATTTTTCTCCCGCAACATTGATTAGGGTTCGTCCCTTAGTAAATCAATAAATTATTTTTTCCCAAAAGCGACTAGTAACTGGGTTAGAGCCCGGTGTCCCTTATTTAGATGTTCCGTACAGGTGCCAATCGTACCACAATGTAT
Organism: Kingdonia uniflora; assembly: GCA_014058105.1. NCBI lineage: Eukaryota > Viridiplantae > Streptophyta > Magnoliopsida > Ranunculales > Circaeasteraceae > Kingdonia > Kingdonia uniflora. Next base: position 1,325,746 of record JACGCM010002017.1, read on the forward strand.
GAAGATGGGACTCTCAACGTTGGCCTGGTATTATGTGGGTTATGATTCACATTTATCATTGGATATTTGGACCCACTGGCATCGTATATCCTGCAGGGCAGATAATTATCACTTTGATGAGATTATATTCCCAGCGTTGGGGGGAGAGATGACAGTCAATGCTGTGGATGTTTCTAAGAGGTCTTGGAAAACACCATCATTGTCTCATCTAGATCCTTATACATAAGTTAGGTGACAATAAGGTTCAATGGATTACAAACCTCCAATAGGTCGTAAATGAATTGTTAGATACAGTCATATACACTATTGAAGTACCGTAAGTGTATGTACCTACAAGTAATACACCTGCACAGCCGAACGTTATGAGAAAACTAGTACCGCAGCAGAACAATCCAAGGGAATTAGAACCGCAAACGAATCTGAGGCTCGCACTTCGTGTGGAGCACCGTTGGAAGAGAGTATTCTGAGGCGAGGTACTGCAGAATAAGGGACACATATGACTAATGGTGTAGCCGGTTCATCAAGGATGGAACTACCCATTGACAAGGTATCCATATTCACTGTTGTGCTTATCATCTAGGATGAGGATTTTAAACCACTAATTAAACGACTGTGAGTTGTTATACATTAACAAATGTAGGTGTCAGGAATCCAAGCGGAGCTCAGCTTGTACATAATACGAAATGTTACCATTAAGCCAATCGATTATAAATGGGAAAGGTAAGGAAGCACAATTAACTCAGAGAGATAATTTGGTCAAGGCAAGACTAGTTGCCCATAAAATCTTTAAGAGATCTGGCATCGATTGCAGTGTGGCCTATTACCCGGTTATGAACGCTATAATATTTTAGTACTTATCAGTCTGTCAAGTTGTCGGGGACAAGCTAGACTTGCGTCTGATATAAATACCGCGTATTTATATGGGAAACTAGATACGGATAAATACATAAAGCTACCTGGGATGGTATAAGCTTCTGGAAGCAATTAAGCCCAACACACGAGGTGTGTATGTAATAAAACTGGAAAAATTATTGTTGACTTGAAGTAATTAGGACCTATGAGACATAGTAAGTTCACTGAGTATTTGAAGGTCGAGGACTTTGCAAATATTCTTATTTGTCCATGCGTTCTTATTTAGAACACAGATATTAACTTCACTCATCATAACAGTGTATTAAATGATTTGGATATCATTAGACCTCCGGGGGAGATCACGAGAGCCGCCGAATACCTTAGGAAGGAATTTGAAATGTAAGACCTTGGGAAATCAAGAGTGTCTCGATTTGCAGATCGAACATCTTGATAGTGGCACTCATACACCAAGCAATATCTATCAAGAGTTATCTAATACTTCGACATGGATGTAGTACACGGTGTTAAGTCGTTTATTGCGCGTCCATCACTTGGGTATGTACAATGACATATTCTACCATCTTAATGGGGGGAGAAACTCCTATGGCCGTGGTGCCATAGCTAGGAGGTACTTTGCTATAGTTAGCTAGGTATATTAGACCCAATGACTCACTCGCAGTGAACTGTTTGGCTTGCCATTGTTCTATTCCTACCCAAAGGCACTAGATTGAGATCAAGCACATTCTGAGATATCTCACCGGTACGAAAGACTGGGGTCTGTTCTATCCACAACTTGGCAACCAAGAACTTATAGGATATGTCGATGCAGGATATTTGTCAGATCCACATAAAGGCCGATCACAATCGGGTTATGTATTCTTGTATGAAGATACTGCGATTTCATGAAGATCAGTGAAGCAGACGATGGTTTCTACATCTTCGAACCACGCGAAGATTCTTGCATTACATGAAGCCGGCAGCGAATGTTTTTGGTTGCGGTCTATGATCAACCATATCAACAGGAATTGCGGTCTCAATTCTATCCAAGATAAGCGGATGACACTTTATGAAGATAATGCAGTTTGTATCGTTCAAGTCAAAGGCAAATTTATTCAAGATGACAACACAGAGCATATTTCGCCGAAGTTCTTCCACATATACGAGTTGCAGAAGATGAATGAGATCGACGTTGTTCAAGTTCATTCAGAAGATAATTTGGCGGATCTATTCACGAAGGCTCTTGCATATCCTACGTTCAAGAGATTAGTTTATGGAATCGTCATGCGCAGTTTACAAGATTTATTATCTCAGGGAGATCGACGTCAGGGAGAGTAGTCCCAGCCTGATATGGACACATGCTTGTTGTACTCTTTTTCCTGATAGTGCAGTTTTTATCCTAGGAGGTTTTACTGGCTGAAGATTTTAATGAGGCTACGTATACGCGTCCACAACCTATGAAGGTCATATGATTGTACTCTTTCCCTGCACAACTTTTTGCCCAAGGGGTTTTGCTAGGCAGAGGTTTTAATGAAGCAAGTCGTCCTAGTATGAAACACCCCAAGGGGGAGTGTTAGGAGTTGAGTCCAAGCCCAATCTAGGAACCCAACAGGGTTGGGGTATCCTATACAGACTCTTAACAAACCCATAGGCCCAATAGGGTTATGGGAAGAGTTAGAGTATGATAAGGAATCCTTCTGGGTTACCTATATATATCACTGTACTATGTACAGAGAACACGGTGATGATAATCAATAAATATTTTTCTCTATTTCTCTCTTGTTCATGTTTTAGTATTATTTTGTTCTAGATTGATCATATCCCAACAATATATTAATATTCAAACTCTCCCTATAAACCCTAATGGTATATGGGCTTGTTAGAAGTCAAGTAGGACACCCCAACCCAGATGGGTTCCACCTTGGGCCGGACCCATAGCATTTTGCCTTCCCACGGGGTGTGAGTACAACCTCAAGAGGTGTTCCAACAGCTCGTTTGAGTTCAATTTTGTTAGACTTGCATGCGTTCTCCATAGCTAAGTAAATCAAACAAAATTACAAGGAGATTGAAAATAAAAAATTAAAAAAATCATGATTCATGAGTCATGTTTTACAGTGAGTATTTGCTAGATCAATAGGACCTCACTATTTACCCCATTTCGCCTAGCATGTTTTCCCTACGTCGGTTTAGGACGCCACTTTCTTTTTATTAGACACTCTCTCCTCCCTAAACACAGTTACACATGTTTACTCTTTGAGATTCTCATCTCTCATGCACTTTTGTGAGGTACCAATTGGTTTGACGCATGGTATCTCTCTATAATCAATGGAGGTGAACCCAATTTAGGCGCATGTCCTACCAGCCCAAGTTGTTATATATATACATGCTGAGGAAATCAAAAACCCAATTTAGGCGCAAAACCAAACCCTAGTAACCCATGAAAGAGAGAAGGAGGGCAATGCCAAGGTTCATTGAAGATATAATCACTAAAATACTTCTGAGATTACCCATTAAGTCGTTGTGTCAATTCAAATGCGTAGCGAAGCCCTGGTGTAGCTTAATAACCCCCTTTGCGTCCGTCTGAGGTGATCTTCAAGACTATCTACGACCCTAAAAATCCCTTTGTGCTTTGGGAAACCCTAATCAATTTCCTTCAAGGAAATTTGATCTTTTCAAAGACCCGACTGTTTATTCAGCTGCTCGTCATCATATCTATTATGTGACGTACTTAATCGACAATGATTTATTCATCCGTAGATCAGACGCAGATAGATCGCTCTTTAAATCACTCGTAGGCATATATGCTGAAGCTTTTGAAAAACCGAGTAAGTTCCTTTCCATATTACTAGTTTTTAGTTTCAGTTCCTCAACTTGTATTCAAGAGCTCGTAGACAACTCTGAAAGATTAATCACAGCCCCTCATTCTCTCTCGCGAGCAACACTTTGTGTGATTCTCAAACACAAAGATTAATCAACTTTTTGCAAAACCACAATAGCAATATGAGCATGTTCAGTATTTAGTCTTCATGTTTCATAGAGTATATAGATTACAATTTCGGATTGAGTTCCTAGATTCTAATTTTTATGTCACTTTGTATACAGCTTCCATTGACTCTCATTTCATGGAAAAGGAACACGATGATGTCTTCACTCCATTACTTTCCCAGCATGGTACTCTTGGTGTCTTTAGGTGCGCAGTGAGTTTTCTGATTTCCGAGAACTCCGAGCACTTTTATCAAAATGTTTGCAAGTTCATGCAAATATTTTGTGACGCATGGTAGGATTTTCTACTTGAGAGATTTTGTGGATACTATAATTACTTACTTGTAATAATTGAATCATTTATTCTTTCAAACTTGAAATCTTGTTAGTGGTACTTCTCTTGTTAATCTAGTGTCAGATTCTTTTTTTTTAGCATAAGATCTTCAATAAGATCTTCGACCGTCTGAATCCCTTTGTCTTCGTGGAAGCCCTGATCAATTTCCTTCGAAGGAAAACTGATCTAATGCGCAATGAGGATACACGTGAAGCAGCCCAACAGTTGCCTGACGATGTGTTTGGAGAAATTGTTGATTTTCACGAGGACCTTGTACTATATTTGAGGCTTCCTGTAAATGATTTTGATGATTTTGATGGTGGTTAGTTCTTACTCTTAACTTACTTTTGTCGCATTCATTGTTTATCTTATAGTGTATTTAAATTTGAGCATCATATAATTTGGAATTATTGACCTCCACTATTTAGATTCAAACATCAAATAATTTAGAATTATAAACCTTCCTTTTCTAATTGATAGTTGTGAACAAGACTTAGGGTTTAGATGATGCAAGGTTTAGAACCCGTGCAACGCACGACTACCGAAGTTTTCGCGCAAAGTAAATGCATACACTGTATTTCACGATATAAATTTTCAAGTATCTCTTATCAAAAGAAAATATTCATAACACTCAGGAACCTCACAAATGATTATTACAAAGTAGTAATTTGTGGAAGCACTTCCGGATCACTACAATTACTACTCTGACAATTAAAAGTAAAAAACAACAACTTTGAAGTAGGGTGAAGTTCAACTCAATAACCTCAATTGAATCTCTTACAGAAAAGTTATAAAAATGAGTAGGTAACTTTTCTTTTTGCCGAGAAAGTATAAAATCCGATGTTAGAAAGTTAAGAATCTCAACTTTCTTTGCGTGAAAAATCAGCATCCCCTATATTGTACCCAATAGATCCCATAAAGAATAAAGTCGAACAAGTTTGTCGGAACTGATAACCACAAAGACCATTTCAGAAGAACATTTTTTCACATTCAGACTTCATCTTCGTAGCTAGTCTTAGCCATGGAGCATTTCCTTCTCGTGTGGACTTCGCCTCCACGATTAATCTTTGTTATAGAGCATCTTTCTTATAAGACCGATATAAAAAAATTTAATAATACATCATTAAAGCAAAAAAAAAGTTGAAGACTGTAAATTTTAAATATTTTATTTTTGGGATACAACTATAAATGAGATACGTTTATCATATGATACGTTAGTGGAACTGAAAAGTCGACCAACTACCAATAGCTCAAGTGGTTAGGTTGTTCTTGTGGTGATGGTTCGTAATGGTCTGTAGAACCGGGAGTTCAAGGGTTTGATTCTCACCTCTGTGTGCGCTTCGAGATTGGTATGAGCCTATCGGCCTTATGTCGGCTTACCCGGTTCATGTGATTTGTGGGCTATTGCACGAACCCTAGGAGATCTAGTCGGAAATTGATTGTCCTCGGCCTGATGGCCCGGATACCTCTATCATAAAAAATAAAAATGTGGGACTGAAAAGTCCGAAATATTACTGTAAAGTAATTCTGAATATGAATCAACTGTCCCTTTCTTCAACTTAGGAAACCTGAAAACTCAATTAGATGGATCATAGTGACTAAATCGAGCATTAAAATGAAAGACTGCATCTTATTTATAGAGCCGATATGTTACATTTGTATAAAGTCACGTTCAAAGATCATAATTCACTTAATAGAAAATGTGCGCAACAGGTTCTCTAATAGGGAGATACACCACAAATTCTGGCCCAACAAAATTAATTCTTATGTGATACCTGAAATCAGAGGTGAAGAGGATTTTCTTTTTCCCTCCAATCGTGTCAAAGTGGAGTGTTTCAAATTCACCCAAAGTGCTGAGATATTTATGTTTTTTGGTTTTGGGCCCAGGTCGTTCGAACGACTCTTGAAACTGTTCGAACGACTCTTGTATCCTCCTGGAATTTTGGCCCAAACGCAAAGTTTCGCTCGAACGACTCCCTATATTGTTCGAACGAAATCTCGTAACTTGGGTTTTTTGATGGTTTTCGAACCTCTTGTTTGCCTCGAGATTTGAGCAATTGTAATAGGTTTTCCCTAGTATATAAAGGGAAACCTAAGTCATTTGTGAAAAACCTTTTGACAATCTTTTGGTGAGAACATTTGGGGGATTTCTTGAGTGAGAAATCCAAAATTGGGACATTGAATAAACTCTCTCTCTCTCTCTCTTGAAAGTGGACGTAAACAATTTGCCGAACCACTATAATCTTGGTGTTGTGTGTTTCTTTGTTTGTGTTTGTTCATTGTTAACCCAAATCGACTTGGAGTTTGTGGCTTCTGGGCTTGCGGCTCAACACAAAGTTTGTCTTCCATTAACTTGAAATTAATTGAGAAAGTCTAGTGGAAAAGTTGAATGGAACGAAAATCGTTGAGGAAGCCCAAAAAGAAAACGTAGATTGAAGAACCCAATTAAAGTGTGATCAATAGGTAAAATTTGAATTACTAATAATGGCCCAGAGTTTATACCAAATAACACTTTTTATCACATTTTTTTTATTTTTTATTTGAAATGTAAGCTAGGGTTAGGCAGGGACCCCATGACCAGATATATTACTGAACCATCAATTACATCCTAGTAAATTTCTTGCCCCGAACATCATCCTCAGAATAAGCTAACCTTTTATCACTATAATGCCATGTGGCACTCTATTAAGCAAAGGAATCCATAAAGAGCTCTCTCCTTTCAGAGGTTTGTGAGGAGAGCTCTCCATCCTCAAAATTCATCAACTTAAGTTGAAAAGTATAGATTTCCCTGAGACTTATGTTTTCTAAATATCTAACTGGTAAATCCCCAAATGGTATACAATGTAGTGGTAATGGATGTTTACTGTAGAATAATTTGGAAGCTTAGGTGAAATACCTTGGTATAGGAATAGGAATTTTCAATGCGTTGTTAAAATAGTAATGTTGGAATTTTTTATTTTTTTTGTTCTTCTGTATAATTGTATGCAGTGGCTATTATGACGAAAGGAGAGTACGACGATATCCTCCATCCATTACTTGACCATCATAGTTCTATTAAAATCTTTAAGAGTGCATTGATGTTCCTTAGATCGGAGAACTTCGATATCTTCCATCCAAGTTATCAAGTGTATATCTCAAAAATACTCGATAGAGAGGAACGTCTCGACAAATATGGTAAGTTATTCTAATAGTCTATTCTTTTGTTGGTAATTTTACTTTAATGTGGGTTCATTTGACTTGAGGAGTTGAGGAATAAGTGTTTTATTACTGTGAGGGTTCATATGTGGCAATCGAGGTGACGAGTTTGCAATATACCTGACTACATTTTTGTTGTTTTAGTGCAATTTAACAATCTGAGAGTTGAGGAGGACCATTTTCCGTTCCAGTATCATGGCATTAGAGTAAAGGCTGTGATGGAAGAAGTATAATCATCAATTAAATTAATTCCCCTCTTGTTTCAAACCTGACAATCTTTTTGCTTTTATTTATTTTTGAGAATTTTTTTGCCAATCCAGCTTCAGAAGTTAAGAGCTGTAGATGAATGTTTAGTCTGTGGAGAATCTTTTGTGAATAAGACTTCGAAGTATTGTATCGAATGTGGTTGTCGAAGAGGGGTATGAATATAATGTTTTACCCCTATTTTGTAGTCTTCCCAATGTGTTTTTTAGACGTATTCAAACTTTTAAATAATAACTATATTTTTCTTTATTTGTAGGCTTCAATCCCTGTAGACCCGCCGAAGAAGCTACCATGTTTCTGTCCCACTTAGAAAGTGTGTTTTACAATTGCCAAAGATGATAATTGATAATGGGTGTTGAAGTAGAAGCCTTACTGATGCAGAATTAAATTCGAATAGAGGGTTGTGTCTGGTAGATGTAGCACAGATACTGATGCAAAGGTTTTTGAATAATATGTTACTGAATTAATTTGTATGGACTCTCCATTTTGTCATAGGGCTCTTTTTTTCTGTGATTGATTTGAGATGATCACTCCCACGAATTGTGCAGTCCTTAGAATGGTGCAGGGTAAACGTAGTTTTATTGTTGCTTTATACCTACGAATTGTACAGTCCTTAGAATGGCACAGGGTAGACATAGTTTTATTGTTGCTTTATACCTAAGATTACTTATAGTAGATAGCAATGTAGTATCTTTTGATTTCTCTTTTGTTTATCATCTTCTTTTTTTAAACCATGATAATCTATCATATAGTATAGATCTGAAAGAGATCGAGTATATATTCAAAAAATTGTAAAATACCACTTCTCCTGATCGTTTGGTTTCCCTGAAAACTCTTATTAGAAGATAATTTAATGCTCTCTGCGTGCTAATATAGTGTTGAGAGATAATCAATATATACCAATATAATAGTACTATATCATATGACAGTACTATATCTTATGGAGAGAGAAAAGAAAGATTTCCTAATACAGAGATATATAAAGATAACCCTACAACAAATGTTACGTAACCTACTCAAACTCTCCCCATAACCCTATCGGGCCTATGGGCTTGTTAGGAGTCATAATAGGACACCCCAACCCTGTTGAGTTCCTAGCTTGGCCTTGGACCCAACTCCTAACAATAACTTTCATTTAGTTTTTAACGCGAGTGCTACTTATGTCACCACCCAATTGGTAAAGTAGGCCTCAACTCCCCTTTAAATATTAACACCAGGAAATATTTTAAGCAAATGATACGTGGGTATCCAGAACCTGAATTAGACCCGATAAGGTAGGCCTAAAAACTCCTTTATGTTTTGGGAAACCCTAATCAATTTCCTAGGAAATCTGATCTTTTTAAAGACCCGATAGGTTTAATAGATGCCCGTGAAGTTATTTATGATGCGATCCCAATCGACCTGGATGATTCGGTCTGTAAGTCACTCATAAGCATCTATGTTGAAGCTTTTGCAAAACCGAGTAAGTTCCTTTCCATATCACAAGCTCACTCATATGGAGGTTTGGAGCAATTTATCTAGTATCTTTCATAAGTATTTAATGATGTTTACGAGAAGAACACAGTTTCTTAAATTACTGTAAAGCTTTGAAATCTGGAAAAATATGAGATTGAAAGATTGGCTTAGAAAGAATATGATTCTAAGCTCTTTGCAAAACCCCAATAACAATATGAGCATCTTTAGTATTTAGTCTTCATGTTTCATAGAGTATATAGATTACAATTTCTGATTGTGTTCTTAGATTCTAGTTTTTGTTAATTTCTATGCAGCTTGCATCGAATCCCATTTCATGGAAATGGAACACGACGGTGTCTTCGCTTCATTAGTTTCCCAGCATGGCATTCTTGGTGTCTTTAAGTGTGCAGTAGGTTTTCTTATTTCTGAGAACTCCGAGCACTTTTATCAAAATGTTCGCAAGTTTATGCAAATATATTGTGACGAAATGTCCAATTATATGTATGGTATGTTCTACTACCTAATAGATTATTTTTGTGGATGCTATTATTACTACCATGCATATATATAAACTTGCGATTGTGTTTATGTTGTATTAGTTGAAGATGCCTATCCGGTTATTACGGAACTTGGTTCCGACAACAAGGATGTTTTTAAACCCTAAATCAGCATACACAAATTGAATTTTATTGTTGGAATTGCGGGAAAGAGCAGGCGATAGTATCTTCAAAGTTTTGTGCAGACTGTGGTCATGACAAGGTATGCATCTTACCTTTTTACTCTCAAGTACACCCCTTGAGGACCGTCTTTTTGGTTTTACTTATTTTCACTCATCCAATTATCGGTGACCGAATGTGTGGTACTACTATCTCCAAGACATGTGTCGCCACTCATCCAATTATCGGTGAATGCTTTATGATCACATAATGCTATAAGCAGAAACTGCTCTATTATGAGCAGAGAGATCCTTTGGGCAGGTTGTATATAGTAAATCAACTATGATACGTGGAATTTAACTAATTTTGAAGTAATAAATTTAAAATTATAAAACAAAATGAGATTTCATCGATGTGATACCTAGTGCATGTCACAAGCATTTGAAGAAGCTAACTAGTAAAGAGTTTCAACTTAATCAAAGGTAGTATACTAAAGGTAGTATCTAATGAAGTAAAACTACTACTCGCAATAAGCAAAGTTATTACTTGGTAATGCTCTTTAAGTGATATCACTCGTCTATTGAGACTCAACTACTAATCGGTCTTGGACATGATCCAAAACTGCGTAGGTATCTTGGAAGAAATGTGGCTTTAAACTTTGCAGTTGCAATATTTACCCCAGTCGTGGTCACGTGATAAGGTCAGGGATGATCTGTTAGGATCGTCCGGGTTACCTTGTTGTTCTGCACCCAGAGTCTAACTCTTCCGTGTCCAGCTTCTGATGTTTCCTTTTCCACTTTGGTTCATAGATGAACTTCGTGTTTTTGGCCCTTGCCTAGTTATCAGTAGCAGGATTATAAATCCTGCCAGTATTATCATCTCTTACCTATCTATGGTTATCACATTATCTATAACTCTGTCACCATACCTGACATTGTGCGACGCAGGCACATGCATATGCTTAGAAAGCAAGAGCTTGTGGTTCTGAACCAGCAGTTATCATTTTGCTCAAGAATGAGTAAAAATGAAATCAGGCAGTGAGTTGTCAAATATTTGCTCGAAAACACAATATTTGAAGCGTGGAAAGTAAATTGAATATTAAAACAGGACCATTGTGGTTATGTATTCTTATATCACATATAAGTTAGTCAACTTTTCTATACAAGGCACCCATTCCCAATTTATTATTATTATTTTTAATTTATATAATTTTTAAAAAAAATGGGTCCCCCAAGGGTAGGTCGAGTCAATAGAAATTTTCCAAAAAAAAAAAGACTAGAATTTACCAAAAATTGGGCTCTAAAAACCAATTTTAATGTTTAGACCGGTATGACTTAGTCTCGGTTAATGCCTGGACCGAGTTGGACCAGTCTCACTTGGTATGACACGTGCCTAACTAGAGTGTTAACACGTGTCCGACAACAGTATCTGCCACGTGTCACTGTTATAGTCTACAACGTGTCATTACCCTGTGATGCCACGTGTCTGCCACGTGTCACTGCTACAATACTGCCACATGTCATCGCCCAGAGATGCCACGTGTCAATGCTATAATGATGTCACGTGTCACTGCCGCAATGATTGCCACATGTCACTGGCATGACAATAGGTGGGGTTCACAAACCGCGCGTCAGCAGGTGACCACATGCCACGTGGGCCATGTCACATCATCCCAAGTTGGTCCCACATGCCACGTGTCAACAATGAACACTACCACATTAGCATTGTGGGTCCCACTCCCTACCACGTCACCAAATCTTATATGGTCCTGTTTTGATTTGATTAGGTCTGATTTTTCGAAATTGGATAGATGAAACACAAGCTTAAGCTGTGCCAAACTTTGGTCGATATCATCATATGCTAGCTAATTCCTACAATTGAAGAGTTCGAAATCGTGAGTTCGAAATCAACGACTTAGTTCTCTGTGAAATCCCCTAGAATAGAAAGGAGGTTAAATGCTGGGAAGCTCGCAGAGAACTGAGAAGGTTAATTTCTGGTCATAGGTCGAACTAGCCTCAAATCTTACTACCTCATGGCAGAATAAGGCATCAGGATACTTAGTCCTCAGAACAGTAGGAGGTTGAGGAAATAATATCGCTAGCTCGACGTATCTCCAAACATAAGACACTTTCTACTATTGTTATTTACATTCCAAAAGTGAGATATGATCTCCAACCTAACAGTATGTACAAAATCTTTCTTCTTTTTGTTAGAAAATACTTATTTAAAGTAGGTCTTATTATATGTATCTCAATTTCATCCAATTCAGTGGTTGGATTTTTTCTATTTTGATGTTGAGAGAGTAAATCTTACTTTTATTATGATGGCTACACGTCTACAAAACGTGTTCTCCAACTATTTCCTCCTATTTAAAATTTAGAATCTAAACAGACAGTTTGAGTATCCCAAAAATAAGTATCTACAGATCCGTTTCCCTGAACAAATGGTCTATACTAGTTTACCAAACGACCTGTTTGCCTCCAGCAAAAGAGGCACATGAGGAAATCGATTGTGACAATTTCTTTCTTTCTCATTTTGAACTGACAGAGCATTTTGCCTTCCCAGGGCGTGTGAGTACAACCTCAAAAATGTGTTTTCCCCCACGCCTATATCGGTTTAGCACGCCACTTTATTTTTATTAGACACTCTCTTCTCCCTAACACAGTTACACATGTTTACTCTTTGAGATTCTCATCTCTTAAGTACTTTGACAACTACCACAGTAGGGCCGTCAATGGACCGGATCAGGTCAGGATCTTGGTCTATCCTGGCCCTATCTGTTAAGAAATATAAAAATCCTGACCCGATCCGTGATCCTGACTCTATCCGTTAAGAAATGTTGAGATCCTAACCCGATCCGTTAAAGATTTAGATGATTCTTATCCGATCTGATCCGTTACGCTTAAATTTTTCGCAAATTTTCAATCATTGCAATATTAAAATCTAGCAATTAACAACGAAACATATGTTTATAAACCATGGACATTGGACATTAGACATTAGACATTTAACATATATACATAATCGACAATGAATACCTATAAGCCATAAATTATGCATTCTATATACCAAAATAAGAGACAAAGATAAAGATTTGCTATACATAACCAATAGGTATATGTTCTTGCTAACGGATCGGGTTTTTAAAGGATTGGGTCATGGTGAATCCTAACTCGATCTGTTAGTTAAAAGATCGGATCATTAGCGAATCGGGTCGTAGAGGATCATTTTTTCCCTGATCCTTATCATTTGTTAACAGATCGGATACAGTTTCAAATCTAATCCATTGACAACACTACACCATAGCATGCACGTTAAAACTGAAACTTGGATATAAGTCAAATTTTGTTTATGCTTAAAGATGTCTCAGGTAGAGCTACACCTCGCGTGATCCCTGTTTGGTTGTCCCTCAATAAAACCTTTCTATTCTTTGAAAAAAGAGTATTTCAAAGAATGTGAAATACTCTGTTTTCTCTAGCTTTTTGCAGGTGGAAGCTACTCTAGCACCTCCTTAATTTCTTCTCCTTTTCTATATTATGGAATTGCTTCTTCGCAAAGTTTACATGCGAAATATTGATTTCTTCTCTTTCTTACTCTTGTTTAACGACAGGGTTCAAGTTGCCAAAATGTCCATCCAACAATGAGGAAAGGGATCCCAAGGTGGCCTGTAAATTGACATGTTAATAGCTTGACCACGTTCTCTATGATTCTCAATGATCTCCTTAAGGAGGATGAGTTATTCTTCTTTGATTTGCTTAATAACTCGTTCCATTAGAGTGAATTAAAGGTTGTCTGATTTCCTATTAGGATGGTCGTTGTCCAAATTTTATTCAACAGGCAAGATAACATTGAAACTGTCGACCTTCTATGTGTACTTTCATAGAAAATAATAGAACTTTGAAAGGTCTTGAGAGGAATGCACAGAAGCGTTTTTAAGCATAATAAAGGGAGTTTTTCTTTTTGAACTGAACATTTATATAAATAACTACAGTAAAGCATTTAACAGATTTTAGTTACAGTAAATTTACGGATGATGGCATTGTGAATGATTAGGTTTTTTTAGATCATGTTGGTTGCTTTAAAGAGTATATATTTCATTTTATATAAGATATCTCATAAATTATCTTGCCTATAGCATTGTTATTAAATCGGGCGATTTTACGATTTGAATCAAAATAGAAGAAAGCGAGTTGAATCAACTAATAAATCGTGATTTACTATAAATCGAGTGAATCAACAATTCAAATCACAAATCATGCAAATCAATGACTCGTACGAGCTGGAAAATTATTAACTTCGAAGCTTTTGACGAAAAATAAAACTGTATTACAAAAATTAGTTTTCTATTTTTAGTTTATTATTATTCAGTCGATTTATGAATCATTACTCCTAATTAGTGTAAACTATAAATTTAAACCTTCCGGTAAGCCCTCTCTCAATAAACTATTCTCCATACTAGTCCACACAATGATATGCACTTGCTAAGAGCATCTCCAACATAGTGGTATGCTGTTCCGGTTTACCATACCGGTATTCCAGAATCGCATACTGTTTTGGTCCAACAACAAATTACGTTTTTTTTTGTATTGGACGCTTAACGGTTCAGCGCATAATACCAAAAAGCCAAATGATATGTATTTTTTCTTGGGCGCTGAACGGTTCAGCGCCTAGGCGGTATGTGCATACTCCTCGTCAAGTTCATGTTTCGCATACTTTGGAGGGGTATGTAGGTGAGTATGCTGAACACCATACTCCTGTTGGAAGGGGCTTTTGCAAGAGTATGAGAAAACTTTAACAGCGTACCACTCTATTAGAGATGCTCTAATGATGGGTTTGGGTTATTATTCAAACCCCATTCAACCAATTACAAGGGGAGTGTCACAATAACCCTACAGGTCCGCAAACTCATATTCAGTCAACCCCCGTTAGGACACTATAGGTCACGTGCTCTCTCTCTCTCTCTTTAAACATTTGCAGAATCAGATTAGTTGCACCTTCAGGTCCTCCCTCCTTCATCACTCCTGAAAATCAATTTCGATTTCTTCAACAATGGAGTCGGAGAAGAATCGTTCATCGATACAGTGTAGCTCAACATCTCTACAAGGTAAACCTCACTCGCATGAAGACGACGAGACGAAGATGAGCAAGGGAGACGAAGGAGGTGGAGGTGGAGGTGAATCGAGTGGTGTTACGAAGAGGAAGGTAGGGTTTGATGATGATAGTGATGAAGAAGAAGAGCTTAGGTTTAAGAGATCGTATCGTAAGCGTCAACTAGAGAGAAGGAATCGATGTTCGAATAAAGGGGTTAAGAGGATTTCAGAGGCGAGAACTAAGGATTTGGATGAGTGTAAGGGTGTTTTGGACGAGAGGGCGTCTCGAAAGCCTTCATCAAAGACAGAGAGTCGAGGTTCGGGCAAGGGGGTGGAGATTTTGGAGGCGAAAGCTAAGGATTTGGATGAACTGAAGGTTGTTTTGGACGAGAGATTGTCTCGGAAGGCTTCATTAGAGACAAGGAGTCAAGTTTCGGAGAAAGGGGTGAAGATTTCTGAGGCGAAAGCTAAGGATTTGGATGAACTGAAGGTTGTTTTGGACAAGAGATCATCATCTCACAATCCATCATTAGAGACAACGAGTCGAGTTTCGAACAAAGGGGTGAAGAGGATTTCGGAGGCGAAAACTAAGGATTTGGATGAATGTAAGAGTGTTTTGGACGAGAGAGCGCCTCGCAAGCCTTCATTGGAAACAAGGAACCGAGTTTCAGGCAAAGGGACGAAGATTGTGGAGGCGGAAGTTAAGGATTGGGATGAACTGAAGCTTGTTTTGGATGAGAGATCACCTCAAAAGCCTCCAATAGAAACAAGGAATCGAGTTTTGGAGAAAGGTGCGAAGATCTTGGTGGCAGAAATTAAGGATTGGGATGAACTAAAGGTTCGAAAACCTCCATTAGAGACAAGGAATCGAGTTTCAGACAAAGGGGTGAAGATTTCGGAGGCAAAAACTAAGGATTCGGATAAATGTAAGAGTTTGTTGGATGAGAAACATGTACTTAAGCGTAAATCGACATTGGAGGCTGATATAGAAGAGGGGAGTTTGGCGAAGAGACATAAGAGCTCTAGTGGAAGTGTGGAGGGGAAAGATATTGTAGGATCAGGAAAGGGAAAATCGGCCGGCGAAAGCAGGACACCACCCACAAATATAACTTCAAGGGTATGTTTATCACTAGTTATTTTTGGTCTCTTAGATTGTGCAAAATCTCAATTGTATAATCTCCCAAACAGTCAAAGCTTGATAACTCGTATAGGACACATTGGGACATTGCGTTATATTACGTAGCTGCTATTTATCGTATATGGTATCTACTATCTAGTACTGTGGAGAAGTGGAGGACCACCATTGCGAAAATTAGTATTAAGTTGAACCATAGACCCATTTGTTGACAGTGCTTTGTATCGGTCATACGGACCTAATCGAGAACTTATACATTTTGAAGTTCCTTATAAGCTAATATATGGTTGGGTTCCGAGAGATTGAGAAGGAAAATGTTAAATTGAAGAATAAAAAGGTTATGTTTTTTTGGGCGAAGGAAGTTCACTATCAATGTCTTCTTCACTTTCATCTTTCAGATTAACATTTTTACGTCATACCTAATTCTGATATTTAAATCTTTTAGTAGTTATTTCTGCAATGGATTCTACTGAATGGCATATGTCTTAATCTATTATCTTACCACACTATATAATTGACGAACTATAATTACTAGATTCACCTGCATTGCATATGTCCCTGTGCTTGGACGTTTGTGTTGACATGTTCCTTAGACGTACATTGGATAATCTCTACTTGCCATGTGGAACACATTAAGGCATTTTATATAAGAGCTCATAAGTAGTGTAAAAAAAACTGTCAACTCTTTGATTTTTGTATATAGTTTTAATAACAGTACTTGGGTTTCCTCTTGATATTATATTTTGGTTTACAATACCCAGCTGTTATTTCGAAACTTGTTTGCTCATTCATGAGATCCATTGGAATTGTACTCTCAGTCTAACACAGAGGAGCTTTGTCCATACAGTGTAGTGAGACATCTCTACCAGGTAAACATTACTGTGAAAACCACCATTCGCATGAGGAAACGAAGCTTCAAACAAAAAAGGAGGAAGAAATTTCAGAAGATGAAGGTAAAGGGGAATCGAGTGGTACAAATAGGAAACCAGGGTTTGATGATAGCGACGAAGAACAACTCAGGTTCAAGAGATCATCTCGCAAACCTCCGGTAGAGAGAGGAAATCACCGTTCGGACAATGATATGAAGATTCCAGAGGAGAAAACTAAGGATTCGGATAAAAGTAAGAGTTTCTTAGACGAAAAACATGTAATTAAGCTTAAATCGACATTGAAGTCAGATATAGAAGAGGGGAGTTCAGCGAAGAGACATAAGAGTTCTAGTAGAAGTGCGAAGGATAAGGATGTAGTAGGGTTAGGAGAGGGAATATCTGCTGGCGAAAGAAGGACATCATCTGTGAACATAGCTTCAAGGGTATGCTCATCACTGACTTGTTTTTTTGTCATTTAGATTTCAGAAGATCGTCGTTGTATAATTTCCCAAATGGCTGGAACTTAATAACCCATGTTCGTTGATAGAATTGTATAGAACATATTGCTGCATTGTGTTGTATGTTGTAGCCGTCAGTTACGATATATGTAATCTAATAATATGTAAAAGTGTACAACCTCCATTGCAAAAATTAGCATATAGTTGTATTACCAACCCAGACGTCTTACTTTATCTTACCATTCTTTATAATCTAAGAACTATAAATACTAATTTCATTTGCATTGCATGTATTCCTTTGCTTAGACATGCATATTGATATGTTTTTTCGTATACAAATCAAACACTAGAACTTGAGTTCCTCTTGATATTATATTTTGTTGTATGATATCCCAACAGTTTTTTTTATTAAGGCAAAAAAGCAAATTTACTAATAAGAAAAACAAGGATTACAAAACTGATAAGAAGGCCCTAACCATGTGGTATGAGGGAAGAAGTGTAATCACCTTTTCTGAGAGTGCACACTTGCCTAGAAGCAATTCCTAGGTAGCCAAGCACTAAGAGAAATGATATCCCAGCAGTTATTTTTCACCTTGTCTAAAAAATAAAATTGGTTTCTTTTTCTTCTGGATATTTCAATTACAGTTTTATGATAAATATTTCCAAGCATATCCACAGAGTGATAAACCAATCTGACGAAAAATTGCCATTCTTAGCAAAACATTCCCAACAAAAATATTTCGAGCTGGAAATGTGGAGTATTTTTCGAAGGAACAGAAGCACCATCTTATGGAAAAAAGGAAAATTCAGTTTCGTATGAGCTTTTATCCTTCCCTCTCATATTATTGAAAACGGGAAGGTATGCTGTTACCTTCAGCTTACTATTGGTATGTCAATTGTTTGTTATCTGACGATTTGAACTTAATAGATATCTGTTTTGCTCATTGATGAGTGCCATAGGTATTGTACTTCAGTCTAACAAAACCTGTACTTTTCTTAGGATTCTGTTGGTGAGAACAAAAGGTGCAAGTCTCTAATGTGTCACCAATGTCAGCGGAATGACAAGGGCGGTGTGGTATTTTGTTCCAATTGCAGTAAACGATATTGCTACCCCTGCATTGAGAAGTGGTATTACTCTGACCCTCTTTCCTATTATTTGTTATAGGTTTTTATGGAGATACCCTCTATGGTTTGGAGTCATTTTGTTGTATTCCCTTGATTATTGTACCGTCCTGATGTGTCAAAAGAGTTACTACATTAGGGGGTATCTCGCTTTTTTGTCAGTAGTTGACAGGTAAATATAGAGTGTATTTCTAATAATGTTCATAATGACTAGGTATCCTAACAAATCAAGAGAGGAAATCGAGAATAAATGTCCGTTCTGCTGCGACAACTGCAACTGCAAAGCATGTTTACGACTAGATATAAGGGTTAGATTTTCCCTTTATTGTAGATTATTTTACTTTTGTTGTACGGGGCTTCTAGATTACGAAAATTACTTTTGGTGCCTTTAAGCTCTAAAACCTGCCATTAGACCTTATATTTGAAGTTTAATTTCATTTGGTACCCTGAAATTCAAAAACATCAATTTTAACCTTGTATTTATTTCAATTCTCTTTGATCTAAAAATTGGTCCTGCAAGAAAAAACAATTAAAGAAAAGGAATTTGGGCTAAATGGATTCAACCAATACCTTTCTTGAAAAAAATAAAATAAAAATAAAAGCAAAAATGACAAACTCGTTGCTTTCAGTCTCATCCATTTAAAAATAATCAGCTCCCAATCTCCCTTTCTTATGCTGCGAGGGAAAATCATTTCCATCAAATTACAAGATGTATTCCTTTATTTTTCATATTAAACAGAAGTCTTTGTGATAAACATAGTAAGAATTTTAAGATTTTCTCAGTATTATTTAAGTAACCTGTTGGGAGCCAATGGAACTAGAACATGCGATTCTTTGTACTATAGCAATACTAATAGACTACTCCTAACAATCTCGACTTTCCTGACAAGCTTAGTGTCGATTAAAGATTGTTCTTCCCTTTGAGGAGATATAAATAAAAATCGGGTTAGGAGTTCAAGTTGAACCAGAAAGGAAACCTTATTCAGGTGTAAGTTGGGATATTTGAAGTTATGAACTAAATGAAATACTACTGTAATATTAGAGTTTTATTGTAATTCTCAAAATTTGAGGGGTATGAAATGTAACTTCCATACAACTCTGGCCATGTACAGTGAAAGTTTCTAGATCAGGCCTGAAAACTGAGTTATTGTCATGGAAGGCGAAAAGACAGACTATCTTTTGTTGCCATTTGTCTATTGCATTCGAGATGCAAAATGTGGAGTTGTTATGTGCATGCGGATGCTGCTCTATGATAACCTCACAGTCACACGAGACAATCGCTTTCATGTCTCTAACGACGTGTGAATCTTCTTTACTTTTCTGAACTTGTTTCACTTGAAACTATCTTGTTTGGCACTTTAACAGCCCAACCGTGATGAGCTAGATCCAAGTATCAAGCTTCAGCGGCTTCTTTACTTGCTACATAGAGTTTGCCCTTTTCTCAAAGAAATTTACTCGGAACAGACATGTGAACTAGATAGTGAAGGCACGATTAGAGGTAATCTGATCTTATACCTCCAACCAAGGTTCAAATTATTTTTGATATCTCCTGTATACGTTTATAAATGCTCGTGGTTATAATGCAATTTTTACCAGTTAAAGTAACGATATCGCCTGATAATATATATTGGAATATATATTGTATTACATTTGTACAGAGAAACAAAAATACCAACGTATAGGACTTCATTATATATATCCAATGTATAAGTTGATGTTGGTGATGTTATTGTTAGCTATAGTACATTGAACCAACGGGTATATTGACAGATAGTACAATGTATATGCAGACTTATTGGTTGAAAGCTATAACTGTCACTATTCTTGCCTTTAAGGCAGTAGAGATTATATTTACATTTTAGTTTATGTGGATTTATTCAGTTTCACGAGCTTTTAATTTTTTTTTTTTCTTTGTTGTTCCGTTAGGAGTTCGTCTCACAGAAGCTGACGTCACAAGGTCTAAACTTACTGACGATGAGCGCCGGTTCTGGTATGTTCTAATATCCTTGATGGTTGGAATCGAGATATGCGACTATCTTTATAATTTCTACATATCTATGCTGAGAACTGCATCTCCAACTTAATAGTCATCGCAATTCAATAGCTTATGGACTGGGTTGAACCCAGGTTTCTATACCTTTCTATCCACATTTAGCATGCAAGTAACCATGGGCAAACCAGCACAGCCTAAAAGCATAGAGTAAGATAGAAACCGTGTCACCATTATTCAGTAAAATATCCATTATTCATGAATTTTTATATATAAAAGAAAATATAACTCTATTTTAAACCCGAAATATAGATGAAAATAGGGCCATATATAAATTTCTTTTGCAAACCTTCCTATCTACATTTAGCATGCAAGTAATCATGGGCAACCCATTACACCCAAAAAACATATCAGAGTTAGTAAATACTAAATAGAATTTGTCATGTCACCCCGTAAAGACAAATCAAGAAAACAATATGATATACAATCTAATATAAATGTATACGCAATAAATATCCATTATTCCTGAACTTAAATATAAGAAAATAAAATATTCATACCCAAAATATAGATGAGAATAGAAACACAAATAAAGTTTTTCTGGAGTTCTTTACACTCCTGTTTCCCAACGTCTCTCTCTCTCTATTTATTTATTTACTCACTTTTGATACCGTTTGACAAATTTCAGTAATGGATTTGATTACTATTGCAATCATGATAATTATCACTTGCATGGCTAGACACCATCCTCACAAAATTTAGTTTTGTTCAGAGGAGAGAATCTATATTAATCAAAATTATGATAATGGAAAGTGGATGTGTTGTAGTCAGCTCTTAGTTACCGATTTTTCAAGTAATTGGCGTTTACTACTCAAATTTGGCACATTTTTAGTGAAGCATATATAGTTGGATGCTCGGATACTTTCACTTATTGTTATTATATACGTATGCTTAATATTTTACTCACGTTATTCAAAAAAGTTAAAGAAAATATGTAGTAATCAAAAACTAAGTGTAGTAGTAATTTAGATGATATCCATTTTTCAAGTAATTGGCGTTTACTACATAAATTTAGCTCATTTTTAGTGAAACGTATATAATTGGATGCTCGGATAGTTTCACTTATTGTTATAATATACATATGCTTAATATTTTACTCATGCGTTATTTAAAGAAGTTAAAGAAAATATGTAGTAATAAAAAACTTACTCTAGGTAATTTAGATGATAATCATTTTCCAATCCAAATTTTACTCAAACTTTTCCTGCACCGTAATTCTGTAGTATTGCCATTAACTTTGCAAACTGAATTTATGTAACAGCGACAACTGCAATACATCTATTGTCGATTTCCACAGAAGCTGCCCCAACAATGATTGTTCATATGATATCTGTCTCACTTGTTGCCGTGAACTAAGGGAAGGTTCTCAGCCTGGCGGTAATGAAGCAGAATCCTCTCACAGAAATTTTGTTGAAAAGCCCACATCTAAGAAAAAGAACGGCGAGGAGTGTAAAGGGGCACCTGTGGTGAAAAGTTGTACCACTAATGTTTCTGCTGATTTCCCTGATTGGAAAGCTAACGCTGATGGTAGCATTCCATGTCCCCCTCAAAAGCGTGGTGGTTGTGGGTCTAAGATACTTCAATTGAGGCGTACCTTCAAAGCTAACTGGGTTGAAACACTGCTTAAGAATGCTGAGAAATTAACTAGTAAACATTCATTCCCAAATTGGGATCTTTCTCTGGGGTGTTCTTTGTGTTTTAAGGATAAAAGAAATTCAGAATTGAGAGAGGCAGCCTTCCGGGAGAACAGTTGTGACAACTTTCTTTACTGCCCTAATGCTGTTGAAATGAGAGATGATGAAATAGAGCATTTCCAAATGCATTGGATAAGAGGTGAACCTGTTTTGGTTAGAAATGTACTTGAAAAGACAGATGGTCTTAGCTGGGAGCCGATGGTCATGTGGAGGGCTTTAAGAGAGTTGGGTGCAAAAGCCAAGCTTAAAGATGAGACACAAACTGTGAAAGCTATCGATTGCTTGGATTGGTGTGAGGTCAGCCTTTCTTACCCCTTATTGTTTATCTTCTAGATATATTGGTTAGCACACCTTTGAATTTTCAAATTTTCATGGATCAGTAACTTACCTCCTAGTGGAGCATCTCCAGTGATGATATATTACTCTGCTCATCTTTACCACTTTATCATGGCAATTTGTGAATTTGGATAGTATGCTTATTATTATATTTTTTGTAGGTTGAGATTAACATTCACCAGTTCTTTGAAGGCTACTCAAAGGGCCGTGTGCACAAGAATAACTGGCCGGAGATGTTAAAGCTGAAGGATTGGCCATCATCGACTTCATTTGAAGATCGTCTGCGGAGGCATGGTGCTGAATTTAATGGTGCGCTTCCATATAGTGATTACACCGATCCAAAATCCGGTGTTCTTAATCTTGCAGCAAAACTTCCAGAAAAGTGTCTGAGGCCGGACTTGGGACCCAAAACGTACATCGCATATGGCTTTCCTGAAGAACTCAGCAGAGGTGATTCGGTTACAAAGTTGCACTGTGATGTGTCTGATGCGGTATAATATCAGTTTCTGCTTTATTTTTTTATTTTTTTATTTCTAAAGTGGAAAGATATTTGCGCGTCTATTGAGACAGGAAAACACCGACTTCTCATGGATGGAATGGTTCATCGTGAAACATAATTGTCCAAGTTATGTATTTTATGGGCGTTCAGCAAACGAAAAGTACGAGAAGTCTGTGCTTTTCACGTCTCCAAAAGAATGTTTTCTTAAAAGCATAGATAATAACTTCTCTTATATTCTTTGATCCTTTGATTTTTTGCATGAGAAATACTTTTACACTTGCAACCCACCAAAAATCTAGGTTTCTTATTAAAATGCCAGGTCTCTCTTTCTAATATCACTTTCACTGTCAATTCCAGCTTATTATTTCTCAAAGTGGGCCTTTTATAATAGTTATCCTTTGTAATCTAGTTATCCCAACAATTCATAGTGGTTCAACATCTATAACTGTGCAATACAAACTTGCTGCATTTCTTACCATTTTCTTACTTGCACAGTTATACTCATATCCGACAGTAAGGAAAAGAAACAAAGTATGAATTATGATATCTCATAGCGGTTCAATTTGGTGAAATTGGGATTGAAATCGTGATATCTGATTAAATAAATATGAAATCTCCATTATGTATCTCAATGAAGTGTATATAATTATTAATGAACTGAAATCATAGGTGCATAAAAATTATGCATTCCAAGAAATACTCTCATAGTATATATCTTAATATATTTATCAAAACGAAAAACAAATCAATCATAAAATAGATCAAACCAAAGAGGGCTTGCTCAGTTGGTTGGTAGGGCTAGTGCTTGGAAAACCAAGTGGTGTATACATTCACATCTCAAGGTGCTTGTATTTATCAACAGATTTATATGATGATCATCTGAGATTTTTTCTTTTTGAGAAGATAAAATAATTTGTTGATGAATAATTCAAAAGATTACAATCCCCAAGGCGAAGGGAAAACAAATAGCCAAGAAAATTGATCACCCAGTATCATGCTGGGTCCTCCATTCCTTCAAAATCTTCAAACATCTCCTCTTATAATTTTGGAAGAAGTGGACCAAATTCTATTGTCGCCTACTACGGTTTTTACTTTCCCTTAAAATATTCTTTCGCTTCCCTCATTCCGCACGACTCATCCAGTCACATACGAGTTAAGGTCCCAAAAGTACTTCCAATCTTCCGCCTGCACCACCATGCTTTTATATCTATGATAAGACTTCATTAAAAACCCATGAGACGCCAAATAAGTTATGAAAATGGTACCACACATCAATTGAAATCAAATAATGTAGAAGGAAGTTATCACTGGTCACATCCGTGCAACCATGGAGTAAATCCAAAGGATTGAGATGGCATTTCAAAATTTGAAGGTTATATCATTATCATTTATGACATAATTGCTTGGGTTTTATCTTTTTTGATGAGTTTTTGTAAGCGGCCACGAATCAATGTTGAGCACGTACAACTTTTCTCCATCGAGTGCTATGATTTTCTACTATCATTTTTTGAGAATGTAAAATATTTTATTAATCATCTCAACGAAAACTACAAAGAGCACAGCATCACGCGAGTCCTTTTTAACTAAATGCTTCATGACAAAATCTCTCTCCACCCCCCCATAATTATGGATGAAGAGGACTAATAAAAAATCGTCGTATACATAGTTGAAATCTCATGTCATGGTGTGATATTTGTAAAAGAAATTGGTTAGTTGGAATCTTCTGCAATAAAATTCTGTTTTTTTATTTATTTTATTTTTGGGGTATATTGATTTATCTATCTTCAAATTTCTATTGAGTGGTTAGTTGAATAATTCTTATAGTCTATAAGGAAACTTGAACCTCTTACAGACTGATACGTTTTTGTTGTGAAGGTAAACGTATTAACACATACATCTGAAGTGGATATTCCAAAAGAGCAAAAAGCGCGTATATGGAAGATGAAGAAGAAATATGAAGCTGAGGATATCCGTGACCTCTATTGTGGAAAATATGAAGCATTAAATAAACTCGAAGGAAAGCACCTGAGCCAACCTCACAAAGATGAAGTCATGGAGGCTGGACCCGCAAATGCTGGCCAGAGTGATACTCTCATGAGTCTGGAAGAAAGGAAATTAGTTAACCACAAACTCATTTCTGGGGAATGTGAAGATGGACAATTAGTGTCTGAAACGGTAAATATGGAGTCAAAGATGCGAGTTGAAGATATAGCTGATACTGGGGAAACATGTTCAATAGAGACGAAGAAGATTTCTAGTGGGGACATGGTTAAAATTGGAAGTGCCGTTTGGGACATATTCCGTAGGGAAGATGTACCAAAGTTAAAAGAGTACTTGCAGAGGCATTATACAGAATTTCGTCACATTAAAGAAGCTCCAGTTAATTCTGTGAGTATCTATACTTGTCCTCATGCTAAAAGTTTTCATGTTGATTGATATTTGTCGATAGTTTCTGGCTTTGACTTTGACTATAATTGCTTCAGGTAAGTCATCCTATTCATGATCATACTCTTTACTTGGATGCAAAGCATAAGAAACAACTGAAAGAGGAGTTTGGTAAGTATTTGCTTATAGAAGTAATGAAGATGATCACCCCCTCCCTTTTTCTCCCCGCCCCCACACACACAACAACACTCGCACCCACCTAGACACCAAGCCTCAAAACATGGGGGCATCTGAGTTCTTTCACGACTGGAGAATTTATGGATCACACAAGGGGTAGCATGAAATGACCTCAAAGACTGTGTATGGGTGGGTAGGGGCCTTTTTTTTGCCTAAAGAAAGTTGACCATGCAACTGCCATGACACAATTTACTGTCCGTTTCTTTCTCTTCAGATGTTGAACCTTGGACCTTTGAGCAAGATCTCGGTGACGCTGTTTTCATTCCAGCAGGATGTCCTCATCAAGTTAGAAATAGGAAGGTTTGTTATCTTTATGTTTTTTTCTCTGCAAGGCTTGTTTGTATATATTACACGTCCAGGAAAAAAAATCGAAGTTAACCTAGCATCGTATATAGTTCTCGAACATTTATTTAAACTGGATTTTTTATTGAATATTACTTCCAAATTCTGATAGTGTCAGTGATATTAAGGAAAGCGGTACAAAATCATATGGCGTATCTTCATCACCTAACCTTTATTGAATACTTAGATTAGAGAAGATTTTTAGGTAGCTATTCATTTGACAAGTTTCTTAATAAGTGGTATCTAAGCTTCGGGCAGCGTCTCATATATCAAATATTCCTTTTCAGCTTTCGCAAATCTTCATTATTCCAACCCACATATTGGATGCATGTTTTACATATGTAGCTGGCAAACAACATTACACACTTAAATGCTATTTGTGAGTAACCACATCTCCCTATTTCTCATTTTTCTTCTGCCCTAAAATCAGTTCCTTTTGCCATTTTCATTCTTCATATGCTAGTTTTGCCGCCTCAACCGTTTGACTTCTTCCAACCATCTTCATTCTCCATTGGTGCATCTCCTCTGTGGTCTTGTCACCTCTTTGTTGAGGTGCTATTTTATACTTGCTTTCTTTTTCTCTACCTTGCAGATATTGACTAGGCAAATGATTTTGATCATGCTAGATGCTATCAAGTCGCTATTTGCTTCTGCACCGTTTCTTCCCAAGGAAAAAAAAAATCTAAATTCCGAGCTTTGTTAATCAACAATGCATTTTCCTTTAAAAAAAAAATTCAATTCTAGCCTTCATATGCACTGATCTGAAGGAAACAGACAGGATCTGGGTAATTTCGGAAATTTTAGATGAGAGATGAGGTTATATATAAAGGACACTTCAAGTCTATACTGAATTCAATTTGCGGTTGTCTTGGTGGTTAAGTGTTGGGGTTTCGGTTCTAACTATTACGGTTGTATCTAGTAATTGCGAGTGACAATTTTGCCTAGTTGAGAAATATAATTGCTGAAGGAAAAGAGCGTCAATTCTAATATATCTAGGTTATTGATTGTCTTTTATGATCTATCAAGCTCATATACTGAATCCCTTTCTTCTATGACATCTTTGTGCACACCAGTACCAAAAAGTTAGGATTGATATCATTTCATATCGTTTTTATCCTTTCGAGTCTGCAGATCTTGAAACATATCCACATTAGTCCACCTCACAGCTGGTAATGATCTTTTCGACTCTTGAGAAAATTTTATGGACAAAAAATGTGATGTATGTTCTTATAAATAATGTATCTAGTGCGGATGGGGGTTAAGTTGACCCTACCTAAATATTCAATAAAATGGAATAAATACATGTAAACTATGAGCGTTCCAACTTTTATGGGACCAATGTGGTCCAATAAGTGTTTATGATTTGTTAATTGGTTTTATCCTTCTAAATATCTTCTCACGCAACTTAATAAGCTAATGATTTACTGCGCTCATCTCTCACATTTCAGTCTTGCATCAAAGTGGCCCTTGATTTTGTATCCCCTGAGAATGTTCACCAGTGCATTCGATTGACTGAGGAGTTTCGTCTGCTCCCAAAAAATCACAGGGCCAAGGAAGATAAACTGGAGGTACTTAATAAATATGTTTTATACTTGCCAGTGTTCTTTCCTCCCACCTTAATTTCCCCCAAAAGAAAGTTTTCAGTTCTAAAATATAGAAAATGCAACATGAAGTGTCTATATCCTATACACAGACGTACTTTTTTCGATTCTTGAGAAAATTTATCAGCTTTTCCTATAGAAATTGATATCAAGGGATATCTCAGCAGTTTTCCGTAAAAGGCTAAAGTAACACCTGATGGAATGCAAACAGTAAATTAATCTTTTTAGCTCATGAATGAGTCCAGGTTATAAAATGGTTACCTTTTTTTTTGCTTCTTTTTTTAAAAACTTACAAAAGAATTGTTTCTAAAATATCAAAAAAGAAATCTGGAAATGTCAAAAATGAAGTATACATTTAGCTTCTTTTATACTGTACTTGTGTTACATTTTTACCCTGGACTAATGCTTGATAGACATGAATTTCCTATTTGTTACATTTTCTTCGAGTGCTTTTGCTGATGAATATCTAAATTCATCATCTGAATTCTGAGGTTCAAATCCAACATGATTTTTGCAAGGGAGTTTTGCTACCTTGGAACCATGTAATATTCCTGATTAACGTATATATATTTTTTATGAAGGTAAAAGCTGAGGTTAAGGCAAGACTCCAATTTAACATATATATATAATTTGTATCCTAGTATATACATTTATTTTACTATTTACTAAATTTAGTCCAATGAACTTACGTTACTTGTCTTTATTTTACAGGTGAAAAAGATGACTCTGTATGCTGTAAGTGCAGCTGTGAGGGAAGTCAATTCTCTAATTGAACGCAAGTAAGATAATTGCTGGATTCTAATTTTTTTTTTTCTAGTAATATTTTCGAGTGTTCTTTCATAGTAATTAATTAGACCACCATGCTTTATTCGACTGTAATCATCGATTTTCATGATCTGCTTCAACAACCTAGAAAGTCTTGATACAAGCTGATTCCAGTAATGGCTTGAGATGATTTCCATATTGATTATCTATTTAATCTTTTTTCTGAGTTTTGCTTATTAGTATCTTGTTCCAATCTAATGTTAAATGCTATTTGGTTATAGCTCAATTATGTCTATCTATTTATCTTTCTACATATACATCATATGTATATACACGGCCAAAGGATACTTTGACACGCTATTCAATGACCCACCTGGTGATAAACATTTGTGGGCCTACCGGCCTACCTTAAAGGAAGTTTTTCCTTTCGGATATGATCTCCTTACACTAACAATCATCCTCATAAGATGGGTCATTTCAACATTTCTAACATTGTTTTAGTAATGCAAAAGTATACCTGCCATCTGAGCCGTGGAAATTGAGAGATCAAATAGTGTTAAAACATGATAATGTCCTAGTAATATCCAACAGTAAATAAAGAACAGTCTGAATAGTAAATACATCTTTTTTTCTCCTCTCTCCTCTCTCTAATCCCTCACCGTTCAAAAGCGCATTGAAAGCCTACAACTATCACACTTTCGACCAGATTTGGGTTGATCTGGTGGTCTTCTTCAGTAGATGGTGCCTAGAGCTGAATATTTGCATCTGTTTTGGTTAGTTTCAAGTCTTAAGAACTTCAGATCTGTCCTTTCATTTTAAACGACAAAATATATAATAGTGATTCAAATAGAAGCCTTACTAGATGGAAACATCAATGAACCAAAAGGTAATATAAGAAGCTAAAACCAAAGGAGAAGAAGTCAAAAGTTACTGACTGAGTTTCGTCACACGAATTCGTCTTATAAACTCACTGTTCCAGTAAACGGTTTGTAGACAACAAGATCAATCACTAGCAACAACAAAAAACTGAAAAGAAAGGACTATAACACTACGCAAAGACGTTTTCAACGTGCTTCACCCTAGAAACTATATTCATGTAGGCACAGATTCGTGAGTCACTGGATTTAAATGTTGCTCAAATAATCTATGATTTGTCTCTCCCTCATCTCTGATCCCGGGCCTCTCTCTCTCTACTTCTCCTCAATTTTAGTACTATACAAGTTTTTAACCGTCTTGAAGTTCTTCCAGAATGTTATTACTGTACAAGTTACTCAATATATATGCAACCCAGAAGGATGAGATTTATACAATAAATACATGAAAGTATGAAAATACATGAAAGTAAGAAAATGACTTGGTTCCCAAGCAAAAAAAAAAAAAAAGTATGAAAATACCACTGATCTCTCTGGAGCCTTGGAACCAAGTCATTTTTCTCAACAATGGTGAACTTCTATAATTTTACTAATCTTAACTGTCTCTCTTGCAGCAGTAAAAAGGAGAAGAAGAAGGGAGTGCTACGACCTTGAGATATCTGAATGCAATCATATATCGTGTGCTCAAAACATAGGAGGGGGTGATGTTGTAAGACCTACAGAATACAGATGTATCAAACAAAAGTTTGCTTATATGTCAGATATCAAAGCCGGATTGTCCAAAGTTACTAAATGCAACTCTTTTTTTTTGATAAATTATATACTAGTACAAAACAGGTGGGAAAGAAATGGGTTAAGATATGAATATGTATACAGTACACAAGATACAGTTTATAACTTATTATCTGATCGAAGGAAAAGAAATAAATTTATTTTTTGAGCAGATGAAGAAGATTTAATGTGTTACGTTCCTATTATCAGGCGCAAATTATTTATTTACTGTTAATCTATATCACTGCAGAAAGATGTTTACTTCATATTGTATTATCTTGTGTTTTCAATTGAACCTCAAGACATGTAAGTATTACACGCAATCATCCTATTTGGAAAGGTGGCCAGGCGCTCCAACCTTTTGGTTCCTAGACTAAATAGACTGAAATAAATAAAGCAAGCTCACTGTTTTTTGAAAGGGGAGGCTTCGGACCCTGCGGCATTCTTGGAGTTAGGATTGTAATGCATGAGGGACTCGATCCTGTACACTGATTGTTCAACAAGAATGCAGAGGTAGAGATAGAGGATGTCTTTTCCATGGTCTACAATTCGAACATTTGCTTTGGCAATGGTTCCAGAAGCGGCAGTGACAGGTTTTAGGAGCTTCAGATTAATCTTATGGTCCAGGTGACCATTGAGTAGTGTCTAGCAACCACTCAGTTGATTGAGATTTCAACAGTAGCGAGCGCTCCAGAGTACTCCCTAAGGAGAGCTTTGTTGGCAACTCCTTGACTTTGGTGGAGGTGCATACAGATTATCCAAACTTATGATTTCTAATAGGACTGTTTGGCAACGAGATTTTCAAGAAAATCAGACATTGTTGAGCTATTCTATGTGTTATTCTATTCTTAGGTGTACTGAGGGCACCAGACACCTACAGTTAGATGTACCATATATTCAACCTCTGAAGCTTACAGGGTTCACTCAGGCGTATTTGCATGTTGCAGTGCTTTCCGCCACCATTGGTTGATTTCTAGTGTCCTCAAATTGATGATTCTTTTTTTCTCTAGGGAAAGTAGAAAGTCGTAACCTTAATAAAATCGCCCCGAGTAACAAAGAATCCAGTTCCTTTAAACAAAAAAATTTCATTTACATGCAACAAAGAGCAAGTACAACATGACAAAGATGGCTACCAAGACCTTTTAACAACAAAATTTCATTTACATGCTACAAAATGCACTAATTACAATTACAACATGACAAAAATGCCATTGGAGGACTAGGCAGAAGATGTAGAGCTATACAAAAAAAAGATCAAGTGTACAGTAAGGCGATTAAGGTTGTCACGATGCTGCTAATGAGTAATAAAACCCATCCTCTACTTGTCCTACAGACCTTCTCAGGCCGAGAGGATCGAAATAACATAAAGATCTGCTCCCAAACTAGCTTGAGAACTGCAACAATTGCAATGGAAGAACTCACAGCTAGTATGGCAACCTCTTTGTTTTCCAGACTTGCTTGATCTCTTAAAATCTTTTCTATGTCTACTCTGTCATTACACATGAAAAAAAAAATGTCAGTAGTGGTAACTGAAACTAAATAAAGGAGACATTGGAACATTAGTCTTCTAAAGAAAGGATGCAAAGTGAGTCTCAGTCTTTTTCAGTAATCCAGATTATCTAATTATTACCATGCTAACTATTAGCCGCCCTTCTCAGGTTGGGACGAGTTGACCAATCTGCTTGGATACAAAGTATAGATTAATCTGTCCGTCATACTATATTCTTGGTTATCTATTGTTAATGCCTGGGTTATGGTCAAAATCAGAAAGAAATGTTCTATCAGGGGTACGATTGGAGCAGCCAGCGGGGGTTTGGGGACAGGAGTCACCCTAGGTTCTTCTTTGGGTGTTCATACGACTGCAAGGATATTTTACTACTTTTCCGATTGGGTTATGTACAATCTTCCTTTTGACCTGAATTATGGCTCAAATCAGTAGGCACTGTTCTATTCAAGATAAACTTGGAGCAGTCAGCGAGGATGCCCTTGGTTGATTGAGCGTTAATACAATTGCAAGGATGTTTAAGTACTTTGCTCTATAGATTAGCCCAAGTGTTCCTTTAAGAGACCTGCTATGCGTCTTTTGTCTGTAGAAAGTAGGTGTTGTGACCTGTTCCAATTTCTTCTTCATTGTGAAAGCTTCGACCTTTTTCGCCCATCGTTCTCCCCCTTATTAGAGCTTTCCCCGTCAATCTTTATGCTTGGTCTGATTGTTCTCATTTCTTTAAATCTATATTGTTGCATATTAATCATTGATTTGGATTTTTGAACGCTATTTTGCAGCAGCTATCTGGGCATCAAACTATTGTATACTTTTAGAATGCTTCATACTATCACATACATCAATTTTAGGCTTGAATAGGTTTTTGGTGTAACATTTACGGTTGATAAGAACGGTAGAATATAAAGTTAGGACTGATGTTTGATTTTGTGGAGACTGATGGTATTATGCCAGCGTTATAAGGTTATCTTGAAACATAAGTAAAACTGTACACTTGTTATGGGGCTTGGTTGTTTTTGTTCTTTGCGAGAAAGTGAATTTGACAAGATGGGTTTTTTCGAGATGAAATGCAGTGTACGTCCAAGAGGGCAAGAAATTTTGAGATGGAAATGTTAGGACTATGACCTAGATTGCACAAGTGAAGATGTTAGATTTAGATTTACTTTCTTTTTTCACTTTCTGTTGATACTTTTGAAGTATAGCTGAGATTTCGTTCATATAGTACGGGTCAAAATCAAGATGTCTCCTAAAATTGGAAAGAGAAATACCGAATGGGGGTAAGCATAAATTTGATAAGTTCGGAGGTGCATGTCTTATTTTGATCAAATTATGGGAATCAAAGTTAAAATATCACAGCCTATATATGGGAAAAATAGAACAAATCATAAGAGATAGTCACCGACCTTAACATGGAATTTTCCTTGATTAACATGTCAATTTGGGATGCCACATCAGATTTCCAAGACTTGAGCTTACCAATTTCATTTTCCTGATACAGATGTAACGAAATAGAATGAACAACTAGTACATGAGTATAGCAGTAAACTTAATATCTGACTACTACAAAACAATATTAGAGTTCCCATACCATAACCTCCTTCTTTTCAATGAGAGCCTTGATTTCATGATTTGCTTTCTCCAACAACAAAGTATTTTTGGACAACTCTTTATCCAATTCTGGCAACGTATCCGCATGTCTTCGGTTCAGTTCTTTGATATATTCTTGCAACACTGTTAAGTTGAGCTCGAGCGACCTCACCTTTTGCATCAGAATCTTTAGAACCGTGTCACCGGGTATTCTTCCATTCGGTTGATGGCGAACTTCCATTACTGGATCGGGAACATTGCTTTTCAAAACCGCACTTTTTACTGTCTCCTTATTGAGCTTCTGTCCGTCATCAATTTTGTCAACTGGATCAACAACCTCACTTACATTTTGAACTTGATGGGAGCCAGACTTTTCCGAAGAACCTGATTTTGATCCTGAAGAAGGTTTTACTGAGGAGTTAGGTTTAGATGGTCGATCAGTAACTTTTTCTTCTGAAACCACAATGAGATCTTCAAGCATTCTCTCAATGGCATCAATCCCATACACCTCTAACAAACTCAATGTACAGTAAAATTCTGATCCATAATGACTTAGCAAGTTCAATCTCAAGTACCTCACCCATTTAGGCTCGGGAAGCATGAACCTTTGTGCTTGTTTAATGTTGGCCGCACTGAATTTCCCCAGTGGAGTCCACACCTCGGATGGGTACATCAAACTACCTGACAATTCAAAATCCTTGAAATTTGAAGAGTAGTGCTCAAAGTTTGCAATCTTCACTGCGTCAACTAGAGTCTCCTCAGATAGTTCTATGACGACAAACTTTTGTTCAACAGAGCATGGATTTCTTAGATACTTATCTTTATCTTTCCCCAAGATGTTACTTGCCCCTTTTGCTTCTTTATTATGTTCTAAGACTTTTGCTCCTTTAGATGCAGAGGCGTAATTGTACTCGGCTCCACCTGGTTCAAGCCGATGGGTGATATTCACAAGTTGATACGGAACTTCTTGTTCTTTTCCTTGCATTGATTTATTACGGAACTCGTCAAGATCAAGATAGGAGGGAAGGGAAGCTCTGTACCTACGCTCTTCCTGAATTGGCTTATTAGTGCTTTGGCCATCTTGGGATCTTACTTCACACTCTAACACAGCACAGCCTAGAAAGTTTCGGACAACTTTCTCTAACCTGTTTCCTTCCCGAACTGAATAGTTAGAATCTGCAGAGTTATGAGCATGAGCTGGGGGCTTGTTACTGATAATAGAAAGATTTAACTTTAACAGCATTCCAATCGTACTATTATTGCGTCCACCTTCAATGTACAAATCTGCACGGTTGCAAATTTTACTGTTACAAACACTATAATGGGAAGAAGAAAAATTGCATGATTATCGCGGCAAGAACTTACAAAAGAATAAGCATGCTTGATATAACTGAAGGAAGAAGTAAGAACATATGGATAACTACGTAGCAATCACCAATTATAGACCAGTGCTTTAACAAGTAGATAAGTCCGCAATAAGCACCAATTACAGACCAATGTTTTTCATAACAAATTATGCTTGATAAAATATTTTTACGGGTAATCTGCTATTTCTCTTTGGTCTGAATATATTGAAGAAGTATAGACCAAGTTTTAAAAACATTCTTTCCCTGCATGATTTTATTTGGTTTCATTAGCCACAAAATGCAACAATGTGTGTAGTTATAACTCCATCTTTTCGTATTCGGGCATACCTATGAAAAGTATTAAACCTCACACTGTGAGGAAACAATAAGACAACTGTCACGAAAGCTTAACACATGGTGGCTAAATTTGCTGCACCCTGTTTGTCTTCGTGTATAAGAACCTTGGACTCTATTCTCTCTCTATTGCTGTTAAGAACCCTTAGTTTAGTTCTTCTTTCTCGTTAGCCCCCTATCAGTTTTTTTCTTCTTATTTATCTTAATTTGTAGTACATTCTATCATTTCTCTGATATCCTATTCTCCGGAAACGATAGCCGTTCTCCACATTATACGCACTAGTACTGTCTTGGGGAAGGCTTTCTTCCTCTATTTAGGTAATATGATAACTCTATGCAAATCCGTTGAATTCGAAGTTTAAAATCCATAGTTAAGTAAAATTCTCCCTAAATGTGTAACCAAATCCAGCTCACAAAATTTCTCCAGTCCAATAAAATCAAACATGGGCACTACTCCCTAAAGCAAAACATTCTAAAAACCAAAAAGATAAACTTAAAACACCAAAATATATATGACCCACAATACTAATCAAACAAATATCATAAATTCAACAAATGGGTATTGTTAGAAATCAAAAATAAAGACATGGGTAAGTCAGAAATCAATCAAAATACTCATAACATGATGAATGCAAGAAAAGGGTGTTGTTTATACCTCCATTTCCATGGCTATCTCCAAGTCTAGAGTAGAACAAAACGAAGACACACCAAAGTGAGAACAACAGAGACAAGGAGAGCTCATAGATGCTCTTCCTCATGTTGTTGTTGGTAATTATATGTGCATGTCGAGGTTTCTTCATATCTCATCCGCACAATGTGTTCTCTGTTGCAGATTGTTTTTAGTTCTCAAAGAAGCAATGGTGGTGCTTAGAGAAGGTTGAAGAGAAACCATTTTTGGGTTGTTTGTGTTTTTGTGGTTAAATTATTAGTGAGACCCTATGTATTAGGAAACCCCCTTTGTGCTTTTGTTCAATTAAGTCCACATTTCTCCAATAGAGAGAATCACCAGAGGGGAGCATCTCCAACATGGGTCAAGCTCACCCCCACCTAACCCCTACCACGCGCGGCTCAGGTGACTTCACAAGTAGGAAAGTTGATCCGAGGCGACTTTAAGGAGTTTGTAAGTAACTATGGCGCAGATGGAAGAAAAATAAAGGGTACGATTAAGTTGAATGCACTTTTAAGTTTTTGCGAGTTTGAAACTACGACAGATGTCGAAGGCAGGTTCAAGATGTTGGGACTGGAAAGTTGCTCTAATTCCAGGTAAGTTGCAATAAGTTTTTAAATGGGTTGCGGAATACAGAAGAATGTCGCATCTAGCTTGACTTTGAGAATGTATTCAGACTTTGTAACCTATCACCTTTGCGTCCAACTCCAAGTTGTTTGTGATTTTTCGCCTAAAAGTAGAGTGTATTATACAAGTAATTTTTTGGTTAAATGGAAGCACATATTTTGGGCACAACAGAGTGTCAGAGTCTTGGTGAGCTGGTAATGGCATTCAACGGGTATGGGATGTGGCATGAAGGTTGGAGTATAAAAGAACATGTAACACAGTGTAGTTTGGACTTTGGAAGCTGCTATTATTCCAATTAGGCCAGCTAATAATTGACCTAATTGCATGGAATGCTAGTTGATCTTACGGGTTTATGGAAACTCAGTTGTTCTTAATAGATCCTGTTGTTTTTCAATCTTCAAGGACCTATGTTGTATGAATAAGGGTTACATGCTGGTAATTTTCTTGTTACGGTAAAAGAATTTGACGATTTTGTATCAGAATAAGATATCTGCAAATTGATCATGGATACAAGACTAGCCAGGGGCAGGCGACGGACTGCTAAGGCTCTTTTAACACAAATTAGCACATGAATTAAAGTAGATCTATATTGTGGCTAGGGTCTTATTTTGTAGGCGATTTATTTTGGCTACATTACTCTTAATTGGTGCATCATTAATGTTGTTATAGGGACCTATCCCTCAACCTAGTCCAAACTTAAACTACCTTAATATCAGACTCACGCATTACACACGTGACGTGTACAATCAGTATTGCCACCTAGACCACGAATTGATAAAGAACGTGGATCGAGTATTACAGCAAAATATGAACAAGTCAAAGACACATGTCTCCCATGAACTAAACAGTTATACATTCAACTGCCACTTACCTCATTCTTCAGAGAACGTGCTTCTACACGATAACGAGCTATGGGTAAGGTCTATATAAAGCAAAAGTTCCAGAGGAGATAGAGACAAAAAAAATTACACCAGATTTTCTAGACTCTAACACAAGAATTTCGAGATTCACAACACCACAAAAACTTCTTATTTTAAGATCAAGTATTTCTAGTTCAAGAGATCACTTGTAATAAGATATCAGCCTCAAACAATAAAAATTACAATTACTAAACCCTCAACTCGAGGTCGTAGTTTTTACCTATTCAAAGGTTTTCCATGTTAAATCACCTGTGTCATTTCTCGTATTACATTAATTTTTGTCACATGTACATTTGGTGTTAGATATAATTTTGAGCTGCGGAATTAGGCCATTACATTTGGCGCCGTCAGTGGGAAATAAAACATTTTCCACGATATCCTAAGGCATACATTCACTCTGCCATCCATATCCAATCATGCTTACTTCCAAAAGACCAGCAACATGAGTCCAGCTTGATCTTTTAGTTGAACTGAAATAGCTCGCTGAACTACGGGCTAATCTT
Source organism: Kingdonia uniflora (assembly GCA_014058105.1). Lineage (NCBI taxonomy): Eukaryota > Viridiplantae > Streptophyta > Magnoliopsida > Ranunculales > Circaeasteraceae > Kingdonia > Kingdonia uniflora. Next base: position 1,363,212 of record JACGCM010002017.1, read on the forward strand.
CACGCCAAAACAAAGAAACGTAATGAGCTCAAACGTCAGTTAGCTCTTTGCCGAGAGTTCTGCGACAAAAAGCTCAAAGATGAGCGTCAAACTCGTTTGATAGCATTCAAGCAGCATGAAGAACATATGACAACTATGCAGACCGCTCTATAAGCTTTGCAGGATACTCAATAGACTCCCTATACCAGAGATCGTGATCAGGTGCCAGAGAACTCTAGAGTTTCTGTACGAGAAAGATTAGGCCCTCGAGGAGAAACTAACAAAGCCATTTCCAGAAATCTTCAGCACGAACCCCAACCTTCAATTCATTTGGGCAGATAAGCTCAGTCCGATATCAGCAGAGGTCTCCAGCCTTCCAAACGTCAGGAGGAAGAACAACGACCTCAACCCCAAATTTCACCACGTAATCGCTTAAGTAAAGGCACCGTTAGTCATAATCCTCAACCTGCTCACCAGGCCACTCAGGCTACACGTTGGTACGTCACACAAGAACACATGGATCAACGTATTAAGGAGTTGATTGAAGCTCAAGCTCTAGGCAATAAAGACGATTTCTCAAAGTTACAAGGTAGTCTGATTACCAAAGAGTTATTTGATATGGAAGTACCGACAGGTTTCCATACTCTGAAGATATGTAAATACAAAGGCACCGATCCAAAGGAGCACATCCAGCAATTATGAGATTCTTTGGGATTGTATTCAAACCTCAACCATATTCTATGTCGTCTGTTCGCCACAAGTCTGCAAGGAGGACCGCTACGGTGGTTTCATTCTCTACCTAAAGATTCCATCCTCACATTCGATCAACTACAAAATAATTTCGTCAAGACTTATGCTCACAATAAAGATAATAAAGAGAATTTATATTATCTTATTCGTCTCAAATAATCACAAGGAGAGAAGCTCGAGGTCTTTGCCAAGAAGTTCAAGGAACTTGCAAGAAAAGTTGATAACCTGGATAAGAAAATAGCTATTATTGCTTTTACTAATGCGTTGCAACTCGATTGTAAGGCAAATGAGCATTTCTTCTTAAACAAACCAGCGACCTTGGAGGATATGATCACCAAGGTTAATGGGTATGTCGACCTGGAAAAAATGATGACTGAAATGCATAAATATACTAAATTCGTCTTAACCACCAAAGGTCTAAACACAGAACGCAACAGCGAACCGAAGGAGGACCAGGGTGGTCAAAATCATTCCAAGGCGAACACAGGCAAACCTTAGAAGGGCAATTTCTTACCCAAGCCAGTCCCCCCCAAGATGAATGTCCGAATCTCCACAATTTTTCCAATTCTAGCAAATTACAAGTTCTACGGTCTATCTCAACCTCTGGAACCGATCAAAGGCAAACTGTATTGCATGCACCACAAAGTAAATTATTATGAAACTGACAGTTGCTATGCTTTACAGAGGTTGCTAAAATATATTTTCAAAGACGGGAGAATGCACGAGTATATTGTCGATCTTGAATCATACAAGAATGGTAAATACAAAACTCAGATCGAAGTAGTCCAGGTCGAAGATCAAGCTGAGGAGAAACACATGTACCACATGTACCAGAACAACATGATCGAGATTCATCAGATTAACAACTCTTACAGATTCAAGCGATGGAGATTGTTAGAATGCTGCAATTTCATACCTCAAGATAAATAAGCAAAACTTCTTACCAAACAGAGCAATCGCCGGTTTGGGATTTTATTTGAGGATTGCGACATCAGTCACCTCAAGTTTCCTCATCATGATGCACTCGTTATCAAGCTCAAGATGAAGAAGTTTGTCATGCATACAATGATGATTGATATTGGTAGCGATATTGAGATTATCTTTCAGAGCACAATCGATCAAATGGGCTTGGTAGATCAGGTTATTCCAAGCGACATCAATATCAGTGGATTTAATGGTTCTATAGAAGAACGAGTGGGCAAGATCATCTTACCTATCACCGCTAGACCAGCCACAATCGACATCGTATTCTACATCATCAACGCCAAATCTCGTTATCTCGGGATTATGGGCCGTTGTTGGATTCACAACATGGAAGTAATCGCTTCTACTTATCATCAGGCACTTTGCTTCAAACATAACGATGGCATTTACAAAATCAAAGGCAGTCAAAAGCTTTCCTGAGCTTGTGAAAATATTGTTTCTGCCATTCTCGACACATCTAACAGATACGCTATATAACAATTACAGAAAGCTGGTCACATCGATGATCAACCTTCCACAAAAGAGCCTATAGAGTACATAGACATTGATAGACCTAGCCGAGGTACTTATATTGGTACCAAGATGGTCCAGCACGACAATGAAGCCCTCGTTCACTTCTTACAAATGAATCAAAAAATCTTCGCTTAGACTTTAGAAGAAATGCCTGGGGTCGATCCATCCAAGACATGTCACAGATTAAGCATCAACAACAACTCCACGACGGTCAAATAGAAACAACAAAGACTCTCACCTCGTCTTTGAGATGAAGTCAACATTAAGATTGAGAAGTTGATCAAAATGGGATTCATTCGAGAAGCCAAGTACCCCGACTGGATCTCCAACATTATCACAGTTCCAAAAAAGAATGGAAAAGTCCGAGTTTGTATAGATTTCACCTACCTAAACAAACACACTCCGAAGGATAATTTCCCTCTTCTAATTATACATCAAATCCTTGATTCCACTTTAGGTCACGAGCTCTTATCAATGATGGATACTGCTTCTAGTTATAATCAGATACCTCTCTTGGAGGCCAATCAAGAAAATACCACTTTAATTACTAAAATGGGACTTTGCTATTACAAAGTCATGCCATTCAGGCTAAAGAATGCCAGAACAACTTATCAACGGTTAATGACATCAATGTTCAAAGCACACTTGGGAAAAATTGTTGAAGTCTACATCGATGATCTCCTGTGCAAGAACTTACTATCAAAAGACCACACCACAGATCTATTCGCAATATTTAACATTCTCCGTTCTTATAGGATGCAGCTCAACCCTGATAAATATTCATTCAGAGTGTATTTAGGTAAGTTCCTCGACCATCTCATCAACAAGAAGAGGATTAAGGCTGATCCAGATCAAATTCGAGCTCTCCTCAACATACCATCTTTGAAAACAAAGAAGGATGTACAAAAAATCACAGGCAAGATTACTGTAATCAATCGATTCGTATCTAAATCTTCAGATCGTTGTCGGTGGCTGTTCCTACTACTTCGAGATTGTACCAAATGAGAAGAAGTTCTGTGCAACGAAGAGATCCTGTGGACAATAGAATACGAGGCAATTTTTTAGGAACTTAAAACCTATATGGGGAAATCTCCCATCATGAACACCCCGATAGACAATGAGGAACCGATCATCTACCTCGCAGTAACAAAAATTTTTATCAGCTTAATTCTCATTCGACTTGAGAACAAGATTGAAAAGCCAGTCTATCTCATTCAAAATGCTATCCAGTTTAGAACGGTCATCTATATCACCGCTCAGTTACATGGCCTTATCTCAAGTGCCTCTCGAAGAAGAAAGTCGATGGAATGCTCAAAGAATTACATAAAGGGACTTGTGGCTCCCATGCCACAGTTCGATCACTTACAAACAAAGCAATTACACAAGAAATATTTTGGCCAGGAATGTGCAAGCAAGCAGAAGAGTACTCACGCAAATGCTATACATGTTAACGACATGGACACATGATCCGCGCCCCTGCACTCGAGCTATATGAAAGCAAAGTGTTCTGGCCATTCAAGTGGTGGGCGTTCGATCTCGTGGGAGAATTTCTCAATACACCAGGTAATTGACATTTTTTATTGGGAGCAACAGATTATTTTACGAAATGGTTGGAAGTAATTCTTCTTTGTCGAACTAGAGAAGAAGAGGTCATCTATTTTATCTGGGAACACATAATCACACGGTTTGGATACCCCCACCTGATTCAGATCGCTAATGGGCTACAGTTCGTTGGTGAAAGGGTCGTAGCCTTCCACAACAAATACAACATCATCCCTTCACCATCCAATCCATACAACCCACAAGGTAATGGCCAGGCCAAAATCATCAACAAACCATAGTGGATGGACTCAAGAAAAGACTCCAATCATAGAAGAAGGGAAACTGGATACGGGAGCTCCCTCACGTCTTATGGGTATACCGTACTACTCTACGATAATCAACTGGCTGTTCCCTTTTCCTCTTAGCATACGGTACATAGGCCATCATTCCAATGGAATACCAGCAATCTGTCAAAAATCATGACCTTATAGACGAAGAAAATAAATTCGAACTAGCCTATAATATCAACTGGATTGATGAAACCAGGGAACGCGCTATTGCTAACCTAGGTCGATATCACCATATGCTGGCCAACTCGTATAATATAAAAGTCCAAAGCTATAATTCTAGATCGACGATCTTGTCATCCGAGAGATCCCATAGAACAGAAAAGAAGTACATACTGGGAAGCTCACAGAGAATTGGGAAGGCCCTTTCCTCATCATTGGCCGAACTGGCCTGAGATTATACTATCCCATGACAGAGAAAGGAGTCCGAATCCCCAGTCCTTAGAACACTAGACAATTGAAATAATATTATCGCTAAATTACTAGTTTATCTAGTACATATTATACTATTCTCGCTCTTTACATTCCAAAAGTGAGATTTTAATCTCTAACATTGTATATTATATTCTACTCAATGAAAACTTCCAGCTTTTTTCCTCTACATTACTCTGTACTTACGTAGAATCTACTAAATCTTCTATATATAGATTAAACCAAATGTAATACTAGCTTTCAATCGACCTTCTATACATGGATTAAAGTAAAGGTAATACTAGCTTTTAATTGACCATTTATACATAAATTAAAGTTAAGGTAATACTAGCTTTCAATCGACCATCTTTAGACAGATTAAAGCAAAGGTAATACTAGCTTTTAATCGACCATCTATACACTGATTAAAGTAAAGGTAATACTAGTTTTCAATCAATGATCTTTATCAGACAAAAGATAAAGCAATGGTAAAACTAGCTTTCATCTTTATACATATTTGCAACTACAGGTTACTTCTATAGGTACTCTTTTTTACTTATGGGAGGTCAGCTACGCTTTCTCCTAAGCAGAAGGACATTCAGCCATAAATTCTAGAGCTCGAGCAGTTATAACAATCCTGCCTTGCTCTATCAATTCATTAGGTCGGGAGCATAGTTCCATTTCCATGTCGTTCAAACAATTCTCTCGATTTATATCAATATTACAGATACAACCTCGGAATAACAAGCTGTCATGCAAGGTATCCCTCTCAAACTCGAGCCTCTTTACTTTTTTAACAAAAATAGGCAATAACAACCATTAGCTCATGTGAGTGTGCTATTTCCGAGATAGTCGTATTTCGATCAAGCATAACTACCTTATAAAAACATTTTTTTAATCTACAGTAACGTTGTTGCAAGCTTTTGTATTTCTTGCCATGCGCCATGCGCTACTCTACACATGCCATCACCTCATTATGCTGCACCATCTTCTCTACTGTTTTATCTAGCTTGACCTTATTCATCATCCTAGACTCTGCCACTTGAGCACAAAGTTCCACCAACTCCCGACCATTTGTATTTACATTACTTCTCCCAACAGGACCCTTCTTCAATAACTCATCCTTCTTCTTGACCACTCCCTCTAACTCTAGCTCTTTACGCGGAACAATTTCCAACTTGTTCTCACTCTCTCTTAAACGTTCTTTTTATCTCCTTACATGAGCTTGAATACGAACTACATCTGCCTCAAACTCTTGAATACGAACCATGTCGCTTTTGGTGGTTGAAACACCAACATCATCTTTTTTCTTCTTTGACCGTTTTCCAGCTTCGGCCTTCTTGACACGCGAATTGGCCAAGACCAAATCCACCTTCAATTTGGCCACCCTCTCATTCAGTTTATCACACCATTTTTGAATAAGCCGAAAATTAATATCTTTAGTAGGCATGGCCTCACTCAACTGCTCAACCATACTTTCAGAATTGGCAAGGTCAGCTCGAACTTTCTCAAGTTCGTTGTCTTTCCTAATCATTTTACTCTTTAATTGCTTAACCGTATTTTTGGAACTTATTAGGTTAACTCAAGCCTTCGCAAGTTCGTTTACTTTCTTGATCATTTGACCCTTCAAACTATCCACAAATCTCCGTAACTCTTTCTCTGTTACTTCTAACGACCTGATACGATACTGAGCGACATCCGCTTCCTTACCTTTTACCGCCAGCAAATCTATTATGCTTTTGAGCCGCGCTATTTTAGCCTGCGCCACAACGAACCCCCTTTACATTTTTTCTATCTCGGTATCCTTATCTTCAATCTTTCGAGTCAGGTCTTTCATAGTTTTTGTCACCTTAGCGAACAGGATCTGTACTTTAACATAGTGATTCTCTCTATCTTCATATGCCTCGTACATCCTATCCAATTACGCCCTAAACTCATGATTATATTGAAGTGTCTGTAGTTCGCCTAAGCAAGCAGTCTCTAATTTGACCTACATCACAGATACAATACATCAAGCTAGAGTCAACAATACATCACAGATACAATTTCTGCATAACACAAATACATTACAGATTTCTAACAGATTTCTATTTATGACTTGACAACAAGTTGAGATCATACTTCGACCTCAAGATAAGAAGTGGTCTCATAACAATGGTAATAAAGTCTACATCCCTTTTCAAGGTATACAATTTTTATATTCTAATTTGCTCATACTTTGAAGAAGTCTGCACATACTCGATGACTATTGCTTCAAATTTCTTAATCCATTTGTGATCTATATCTATCTTCTAACTTTACTTTGTAGCTCTAGAGTAATGCAGCATACAAGTCAAATATTTATTGCTCTTTTCTAACCTGTAGCTCAGCTTGCGAAGTTAACAGGGATACAAAGGTATATTTCTCCTTAACAAGCTTTTCTTCTAGTTCCTCAATTTTAAGATGCATATCTTTAATTTCCTACAAATCAATGTTTACAAACATTTCTTAGCCTATCTCAAATCCGTCCTATAAAAAAATGTACCATACACTTAGAGTTTTCAACCCACACAGAAAAAACAAACTCCAAACAATTTTTACTCTACCTTTTCATCTTCTTCTCCACGATTCTCTAGATCAGTCCTAACAGAGACCGTTCCCAGCCCTGTTACCACACCTGGATTAACGCCATCCTTAATAGGGATCTCCTTCTCTGCTTCGTCCTCCTCGACATATGTACTTGCTATAATGGATTTGAGGCCAGCAATAGTATACCTTACTGCGAGGAGTTGGCGCCCAAGTTTGTCACGAGAAGTTGCAATATCATCCATATTCATCTTCGCTTCGTTTGTGAGTTCGTGTATCAACACCTTATGCGAGTTCTTTACGGCTACCAACTTACCCTGCTCAACTCGAACTGTGTGGAGGTATTAACCTCCTCAATACCTTTTTGAGCTGCCAGCCTCAACCTATTCTCAATAGCCAGCAGCTCATCCTCCTTAACAGGTCGATTTTCCACAACCTTCACCATTCTCAGAGTAGCTGGTGGATTAACCCTCTTCTTTTTTATATTCACCTCGGCCTCACCACTCACCGTGGTATCAAAGGACAAATTGCCCTTCACAACTTTCTTCTTTGGGTATTTTAGAGCTAACTTGCTCAAAGTAGTACCTCCAAAAACATCCTCCAGTGATATTTCTGCAGCCCTCAGTAATACCAGATGCTCTTCCCTGTCTGCTCCTCTTTTCTTGCTAGCTCCAAACCCTGTCATTTGTCTCTTGGCTTGAGACTTTTGTACCTTCTCCGACCTATTATTAGCTCTTTTGTTTATGTTGATGTTGAGCTCTTTCAAAGCTACCTCGAGCTCAACACCTTATCGAGCAACAGTATCTAACAACGATTCCTTTCTCGTCACCATAGATCGAGGACCTGTGACATAACACAACAAATTATTAAACCACAGAACAATCCTACAAACTACGACAGTTCGATATTATATACTCTTACTTACTTTTCTTTAAGGTTTTATACAAAAGTTCTATTGGTTCTTCATCCACTCTCTACAGACAATCCCCTTTCACCCATATCATATTATCGTTCCAAACTCGACCTGCTGAATTTAGATCGAAGAACAGAGGTCTTGACGAACTAGGATAAAAATACGCACCTTCGGTTGCCGCATAATATTTCACAGAATAATACTGCAAAACATCTGTATGAGTTATTCTCATCTCCACCTCATTATTCTCCCATAATCTATTCAGAGTCTCACAAACATTTATTACCTCCCACATATATCAATTCAGTTGGGTAGGATAAGCCTCTATGGTATTCAATATACCTTTAACAAGATTGCTAAGAGGCAGTCTCAGTCCGTATTCTAACTAGGACAAATAACATAGAAATCCCTGGTTTAAATCGCTTTGGACATTCTCATTAAAATACTCCAAATGGATTGATTCCCCCACTTTCCTCTTCAATATCTTATGTTCTAAGTCAAGCAACAAAAATAAATACTCTTCCCCACTATTGTAGTATGCTAATTTCTCTCAGAGACGACAATGTGTTTCTGATCGTTCTGGGCTTGGAGCGTTCGACCGGAGGAGAGCACCACTCAACTCATTTTGGGCTTTTCTCTTTAAATCCTATTCTCTCCGGTTTCCCTGATCGTCTCAAGCTTAATAGGTAGAAGAGGTGGAAGAAGCAAAGAGAAGGTCCTCTCTATGTTGCCCCCTTTTCTCTATTTATAAGGAAGGGTTAACCTAGGAGTACCCCTGCTCATGGGCCCTGGGAAGTTCCTAAGTTACCCTCTCAGGGTCATGGGCTCGGGTACTTCCTCGTGGGTAGGGACGAGACACGGGGTTGTCGCCGTTCTTACCTTACGAGTTTCTTTTTTGTATGCTCGGTGTACGAGGGAGTCTGGTGAATGATTTTGTTACAGTATTCCTATTCTTAGTGGTGAGGTTGACGTGCGACCACCCTCCTCGTGGCTAGCGGGAGCGTGCTCCTACAATCACCCCCCTCAGGGCTTGCTTGTAGGGAGGGAGCGCTGAGGTGGTATGGTCGAGTGCAGGGGTCGTCGTATGGGGGTGTGTGTAGCCGCATGGCTGTCAAAGCCTTGGGAGGCGAAAAGATTATTTAATAGCTAGAAAGGTGTGCAACAAAGGGCAACGTGTCAAATCATGGGCGTGGGCTTAAGGCATTAATGATAATCGTCTTTTCTTCTCTATTATAAAAGGATTGGGGGGAATTGTGGAGCGTCTCTCTCCTGGTTTGAATTTCTCTGTGAAAGGAAGAAAAAAGTTGTGTGTGTTCACTATGGTGTTAGACGAAAAGAGTAGAGAGCTGTTAATCTGTTCGCGCGAATCTTCCGGTGAGTTCCCTGGTAACTTTAAGCAATTTTTTGATATCGTAAAAATTCGTTAAATGTCATAGTTTGATTAGAAAAGGGTGTTGTCTACCGTAAAAACTCGTTAAATGCCCTAGTTGATTGGAAGTGGTGTAATGGGACAGTCGGGAGGGGAACCATTTTTGGTGGTGACCGAGAATGGTAGATTGACCGTGATGTCGAGGCGATCCATGGGTAATTCTCATGGCGTCGTAGTGAGGATGTCGACTGCCCTAGGGGCAATGAGGGTGAATGGGTATTGCGTCTCTAGGGTACCCTAGTAATCTGAGTGAATGTTATACCCTTCATACTTGTAGGGTTGATCTTGATGTGTGTACCTTGCTCGTGTAGGGACGTATGTGGGCCGAGCACGAGTCGGTATACTCCGACAAAAAAAAGGACGAGAACGAAGATGGTGGTGTCTGGCGAAGAGTCGTCGATGGAGGGGTCTACGGCCGCTCCACCATGTGTCGTGCCCGTAGAATGGGTGGGCAGGCATGACTACAAGGCAGGGACGTCGGTTCCACGAGACTTGGGGGCAAAATCAAGTGCGGGTTTCATGGTACCGGGGAGGGTGCCCGGGGACTTGTCCCAAGAGGCCATTATCCGTGCTCGAGAAAGGGGGGCCTCAAAAATATTTTGGCCTTATCCCAGCGAATGGAGGTTACCTGCCTCGTTTGTGAAGTATGAGAGCCCGGGGATCCGTATATATTTTCTGGATGATGTGAATGAATGTGCGAAAGCGAGTGGTAGCAGGGAGTGGATATTGCCAGACTGCCAAACATTGGCGCCCAATCAATGTATCGTCTACTATGGTCAGTTTAATCCAGGATTGAGGTTTCCTTTAGATGACTTAACAAAAAAATTCTTGAACTCGTTTGGGCGAGCACCTGGCCAAATGAATGGAAACTTCTACCGGGTGATGACGGGGTATTGACTGATTAACTAGTCAGTACCACCTCGGTAGAATGTGGGTTGCGGGGATAAAATGGTCGCTTATAAGATGGGACGTTGTCCTCGTCAATGGGATACCATCCCCGAGAACGTGGGGAAGGAAGTGGATGAGCCAGGGGCGTTAGAAGGGCCGGCGTCGCCTCGTGTTACGCGTTTGCGAGCGCGAACGGGTCGTAAAGGGTGGCAAACCTAGACCGCGACCAAAGCGAGAAAAGTAGTGGCCAAGGTAGCCCTAAGTAAAGAAGGTGAGGCTGTGACGAAGGGCTAGCGGGTCATGCGTACGTATGCGCCAGAGTGGAGGCATTGGTATTATATAGCTCGGAAGTCTAGCGAGCCCATGATTTTTAAGTTGCCGACGAGCGGTAACTATTGTTGTCGGCACCCGATATTGGTTACTGGGGCCTTTGATTTTGACGATGGTCCCAATCGTCGCTTACACCATAACGCGCTTAATACGAAATGTACGTTACTCAGTCTGATATGTATTAATATGTGCTCATATGTTACTATCGTATGTGACACCATAATGTATTAATATGCTGCTCGTTGATGTGCAGGTGTGACTATTGCGAGAGTATCGTATAAAACTTCTTGTTTACACGTACTCGGCCAGAAGAATAAGAAATGTCAAGTGTTAACGAGCATTTTGAACTGCACCTTTGATTCAGATTAATATTGGTCGGCGAAGAAGTATAGCGAGCCTCGTCTACGACCGACCAACGACACTTATTCGGTGGAGAGTGTGCACAACAATAAGTCTTTAGAAAGTGTTGGGATGAAGCCACATCTCTTGAATACGAGGAGGAGGGACGCTTCGGCGTCATCCACAGCTGCACCTCTTGTCGTAAGATTGAGCCCCGGTCTGAAAGGTATGAGTGGTTATCCGAGGGAAGTCCCCATTGCGAAGCGGCAGAAGACGGTTGGTGCCGGTCTGATGGACTAGGAGCTAAAGGGGCTGGAGGAGCTGCGAGGTAGGGAGAGGGAGCCGCTATCGCAGTCCTATGTGGAGGAGGGGACTCGTTCAGTGGGTAGTAGTAAACTCTTTGCTGGAGGATTGCCTGAGGGGGAGGTGCAGAGTACGCCATATAAGGACAATGAGAAGATTCGTGTGGCAGAACTGTTGAATGACCACGGCCGCAGCGTGCAGCCATTCTGGCGGCTGTCAGAGTAAGTGCTTTAGTCGCTCATTTGTGCTTGTTCAGTTTCCTTGTGGGTTCATACTTGGTAAATTGGTTTAACTGTATATTTGGCTGTTGTGCAGAGTTTTTTGACCCTTGCGGTTGCGTTACTCTGTAGCGAGAATCTGGCAATCCGCAACGTGAAGGGGGCTATGCAGAAAGAGTTGGTTGAGCACTTCGCGAACGCGACCGCGGTGCTCGAGGAATGTGTGAAGAATATTATCGAGGAGAAGGCGTTGGTGGAGTATTAGAGGCCACCCAAGGCCGTCTGAAAAAGCTGGCGCTAGAAAGAGACTCGAACGAGCAGACCTTCGTGAATAGCTAGCAGGTGCGAAACAGGTGTCAGGCGACCTGTAGGGTCGAGTTGTAGAGTTGGTGGATGGTAAAGCGCGGTTGGAGGAGGAGTTTTGCCTCTTCACCAAGTGGTGGGTGGTGATGTTGGCCCCGCCCATGCTCATGCTACGTCAAACCCAAGACGTTCCCGAGCTCCGCCATCTTGGCTACTCGGCTCGGCAGGGGCCTCGGCCGTACAACTATCGGATGGACATTACCCCGGAAGAGGAAGTACAACTAGCCGAGGAGCAGAAGGTGACCGCTGAGGCGGCGGGTGAGCCAAAAGTGTAGTTGATATTGTTTGTCAGGCTCTTTGGGGCGAGTACGTGCTACTCAATTATTTGTAAGCGTATGTCAAACTATTGTCGGTTTAAGTATGCGGGGTGTATGTTAAACATATAATGCGTATGTACGCGTAGTAAGTTCTAAACAGGTCGGGCTTATTTGTGCGTCGTTGATGTAAAATAGTTCGTGCTTATGTATTAGTGCATCCCATACAGGTTGTGTTTATTTGTGCGTCGTTCATGTCAAATAGTTCATTAAGTGCTCGAGGAGGGTTCCAGCTTGCCAGGGATTCCCTCGTTGATCATATTTCGTCGGAAAGCCCTCGCATGAGCCGCGACGAGGCAGACGAGGGAAGCCGAATTGTCATGTCTAATAAATGAGGTGGGAGCTTCCAAGAGCATTGAATGGGGTTACGTTGGGAAGAGTGGGTGGCGTTTCAGAGGTGCTATAAAGATGTAGTAGGTGCATTAATAAGACTTTTGGTTTCTCGAGATAAGGAACTATATGAGGGATGCCTATATAATAGTGAAGCTTGAAGCTTTACATAGCTTCACACAGCTTTACATAGCACTGGCTAGGGCATCACGCCGGAGGGTCAGGCTTCAGAAACAGAAAATGCAAACGCGATTGCAGGTAAGGTTTGAGTCACGGGTGACCGCATGGGTAGAGTTTTACAAGAAGTTCTATTTTGGCAATCGTGGACTTGGGGGGAAACCCTTAGTGCGCTCTTATATTGAACCGACGTCCCTTCCTGCTCCTAAAAAGAAGGCGCAGGAGAAGCGGTGGTTCTGGTACCTCGTTTTATGGGACATGGTTCAGAACTGCGTGAGTCGTGAAGTGGTCCTGCGAGCGATGACGATAGAAGACATAAAGGCAGCGAGCTACGAAGGGCCAAGCTATGGGGTTTGGGAGAGGCCGTGCCCTTGCTGCCTATAATTTTACTTATTTCAGGGTCGTGTTTTGTATGTTTGTGTATTTTGGGGATGTTTGATGACCGTGTAGGTGGTTTTGTTGTAATCGTTAATGCAGTTGAAACTTATTGACTGTTTTGTACCTCTTGGGTGAACTAGATGTGTGTAAGGTGATCGACTAACGTACCAAGAGTAGGAGCCCGACTGTTTGGTAGCGACATTAAGAGTAATAAATTTAACTTAGAAAAAATAACTCTGCCGGGCGATACAGTCGGGGTCGCTATAGCAACTTAAGATTGTCGAAGTGTCTAACCAAACTTTTAGGTAGTCCTCGTTGGACTATGTGCTCGTTGTCGTTATGGTGATCTGTGAGTGATTTAGTGTCTACTAGGTATGTTATGGTGCACAAAATAACTGTCGCTATCGCGTGGGCACCCGACTTCAAGGGCGCCCCAGGTTTGTTAAGTGCATTATTTCGTCAAAAAATGACTGTCGTTATAGCGAGGATGTTCTACTTCAAGGACGCCCTAAAGGACTATCTTTATAGCGAGGACGTCCTACTTCAAGGACGCCCCCAGTCTCGTAAGTACATTTTTACTTCAAAGATTGATTGTCTTTATAGAGAGGACATCCTACTTTAATGACGCCCCCAGTCTCGTAAGTACATTTTTAGTTCAAAAATTGATTGTCTTTATAGTGAGGACATCCTACTTTAAGGACTTCCCCAATTTCGTAAGTACATTTTTACTTTAAAAAATGACTGGCTTTATAGCGAGGATGTCCTACTGCAAGGACTCCCCCAATCTCGTTAGTGCATTTTTACTTCAAAAAATGATTGTCTTTATAGCGAGGACGTCCTACTTCAAGGACACCCCCAGTCTCGTAAGTACATTTTCACTTCAAAAAATGACTGGCTTTATAGCGAGGACGTCCTACTTCAAGGACTCCCCCAGTCTCGTAAATGTATTTTTACCTCAAAAAATGACTGGCTTTATAGTGAGGACGTCCTACTTCAAGGATGCCCCCAGTCTCGTTAGTACATTCTTACTTCAAAAAATAACTGTCTTTATAGTGAGGATGTCTTACTTCAAGGACGCCCCCAGTCTCGTAAGTGCATTTTTACTTTAAAAAATAATTGGCTTTATAGCGAGGACGTCCTACTTCAAGGGCGCCCCCAGTCTCGTAAGTGTATTTTTACTTCAAAAAATGACTGACTTTATAGCGAGGACGTTCTACTTCAAGGACTCCCCCAGTCTCGTTAGTGTATTTTTACTTCAAAAAATGACTGGCTTTATAGCGAGGACGTTCTACTTCAAGGACGCCCTCAGTCTCGTAAGTACATTTTTACTTCAAAAAATAACTGGTTTTATAGCGAGGACGTGCTACTTCAAGGACGCCCCCAGTCTTGTAAGTGCATTTTTACTTTAAAAAATGATTGTCTTTATAGCGATGACGTCCTACTTCAAGGACGCCCCCAGTCTCGTAAGTACATTTTTACTTCAAAAAATGACTGGCTTTATAGCAAGGATATCCTACTTCAAGTACGCCCCCAGTCTCGTAAGTATATTTTTACTTCAAAAAATGATTGGCTTTATAGCGAGGACGTCCTACTTCAAGGACGCCCCCAGTCTTGTAAGTACATTTTTACTTCATAAAATGATTGTCTTTATTGCGAGGACATCCTACTTCAAGGATGCCCCCAGTCCTGTAAGTGCATTCGGTTAAAACTGATATATATATATATATAAGGAGTTGTTATGTACACGTAAGGAAATCCTACTGAACCCATTTGTAGAGGTTCCTGGTGTTCCAGGGGGATTTGAGCTCCTCTTCGTCGTGATTTAGTAGGTAGTAGGTGTTGCCAACAGTGACTCGGGATATAAGGTATGGGCCTGCCCAATTAGGATGGAGTTTGGCCTTGTTATGGTTGTGAGATGTAGTGAAGACCTTCTTCATGACGTAGTCCTCTGCGCTGAACTGCCGAGGAATCACTCCTTTGTGATAGTGTCTCTTGAGTGTCTCCTGGTACCAGAGCATGCAGGACAATGCTTCCTCTCTAGTTTTGTCTATCAGGTCGAGGTTTTAAGCGAGAAGTCTATCGTTAATTTCGGTGCCTACAATTAAGGATCTCATGGTGTTGGCGATGACCTCCGTAGGTAAGACTGTATCGGAGCCATAAGTAAGCATAAATGGGGTGAAACCCATACTCTTCTGCGAAGTCGTGCGGTAAGACCACAATACGTGGGGTAGCTCATCCACCCAACGACCTTTGGACGCATCCAGTCATTTACTGATCCCATCAATTATTGTTTTGTTAGTAGCCTCGGCCTGGCCATTGCCCTGGGGGTATTTGGGGCTGGAGGAGAGGATTTTGATATTATAGGGTCAGATAAACTCTACAACCTTGTTTCCCACAAACTATGTACCATTGTCAGTCATCAAGACCGCGGGGACCCTGAAACGTGTGATGATGTATTTCCATAGGAAAGTGATGACCTCTTATTCTCAGATTCGGGCAAGGGGTATCGCCTCCACCCATTTAGTAAAGTAGTCAGTCGCAACGAGTAACCACTGGCAATGCCTGCTTGCCATGGGGAGAGCGCAACGATATCTAATCCCTATTTTGTAAACGGCCAGGGGCTAGACACTGTGTGGAGGTCAAGAACAGGTGCATGAATCAGGTGGTCGTGGAACTGACATTTGCCACATTTCTGGGCATACGTTATGAAATCTTGTCGCATCGTTGGCCAATACAATCCTTGTGTACGGGTGCGATCGACCATGGAACGACCCGCTGTGTGGGCGCCGTAGATGCCTTCTTGAATTTCTTCAATGACTCGGTTAACTCTTTCCCCAGCGATGCATGTAAGATGTGGGGCATACAGGCTAGTTTGTAAGAGTTCGCCATTAATAATCGTGTATTTACGGGCTCTGTTGCGAATGCGTAGGGCTGGCAGTTTGGGCTAAAGCCCATGGCCCGGCCCAGTCTAGAAGAAACCCAGCCCAAACTGGCCCGACATACTCTTCGGGCCAGCCCGAACCGGCCCAACTAATTCCATGGGCGGGCTATGGGTCACCTTCTTTAGACAGCGGCCCAACCCAAGCCCAGCCCGAAAGTGACTCGTACAAAGCCCGACCAAAGTTAGCCCAAGCCCGGCCCGAACTAGCCCGAACTAGCCCAAACCATCTCGGCCCGAACTTGCCCAAGTGTTTTAATGAGCCGTTAGTCTATGGAGAAATGGGATTTAGAATGCCCGAACCCCCTATTTTGGGGTTTTCTTTAAATATATATAATGAATCTTTAGTTTTTGTCTTATAAGATATATAATATGTTTAATTTAAATATGAATTTCATCAGTATATCGGCCTGAAAAGCCCCTTTTAAATCCCAGCCCAGAATGGCTCGCTCAAACCCAGCTCGTACCAGCCTGATTATACCATGGGCGGGCCATGGGCTAAAGTATGTTGACGTCAGGCCGACCCGGCCCAGCCTGAATAATGTGTATGGCCCAGCCCAACCCAAATATTTGTTTAGCCCAGAAAAACCTGGCCTGAGCCCGACCCGACCGCCCAAACTGTCAACCCTACGAATGCACTCTGCAGTGGACCAGTTAGCAGGAAGAATGTGGCGTTCCTCGAGGAAGTCAAGGAGAGGCTGGCGCCAGTCGGGGAGGGCATGGTGGTCAATCTCCATGACCTGGATCAGAATGTTTGTTTTATCAAGGATTTTGACCTGAATTACGTGGAGTTTGTCGCCGATAATGCCAGCCAGGTATGCAAGGGCGTCGGAATGTCTATTCTCGCCGCGGTGGATGTGTTCCAGATTGACCTTTATGAACTTACTGAGTCGTTGTTTTAGGGCTCCCATGTAGTCGGACATTCTGCCGTTGGCCTGAAACGTCCCGTTGTGCTGGTTGACAACTAGTTACGAGTCGGTAAAGATAGAAATTTCTTCCACGCCCAGAGCCAATGCAGAATTGACGCCGCACAATAATGCTTCATATTCAGTTTCGTTGTTTCTAAGGGTAAAGTTGACCCAGATGGCTTTCTCGATTTTTTTATCAATGGGAATAGCCAGGACGATCCCGAGGCCTGAGCCGCCTGCATTGACAGACCCATCTGTATGGAGCCACCACCCCTTAGTGTATGCACAATCGTTAGGATTAGTGAGGGTGTCATGGTCTTCATCCTCGTCATTGTACCAATGGTCGTCCGCGATGGGGAAGTCTGCAAGGAGGTCGGCAATCGCCTGTCCTTTAATCCCGACCCGTGGCTCGTAACGGATGTTAAACTCCTCCAAAGTAATCGCCCATTTAGTGATGCAGCGAGTCTTATCCTTTTTGGCAAAGATCTTTTGTAGCGGTTGGGTAGTGATGACCTTGATTTTATGGGCTGGAAATATGGTCAGAGTTTCTGTGATGCATATATCAGGGCGAGGGCCTGTTTCTCGACGGTGGAGTAACGCAGTTTGGCTTCCAGGAGGGTTTTGCTGACGAAGTAAACTGGTTTCTCAGCTCGGTTTTCAGTACGAACGAGGACGGAGCTTATGGGCTCGTCTGTATTCCCAAGATACAACCCCAGTAATTCGTGTTCGTTAGGGGAACTGAGGATGGGTAGGGTGGCCAGGTATCGCAACATGTTCTGGAAGGTTGTCTTGCATTGATTATTCCATTGGCAGTGTTTATTCTCGCGAATGCATTGAAATAACGGACGACACTTGTAGGAAGCTTTGTAAATGAAGCGTCCGAGTGCGGCAATTTTGTCGACGAGGGCTTGAACTTTTTTAAGTGTTCGTGACGAAGGCATACAGGCGAGAGTGCAGATTTGATCGGGGTCTGCTTTATTTCCCCGAGGAAACTCCAAAACTGCACTTTTCTGGGTTAAGGCGTATCTTGTAGGATCACAACTTTGTGAAGACTGTCTTGAGGTCGGTAAGATGGTCGCTGCCCAGCCTGCTCTTTGCGAGCATGTTGTCGATATAGACCTCAACGGTTTTACCCAAAAGTTCTTCAAACATGGTGGTAACGAGGCATTAGTAAGTAGAACTCACATTCATGAGACCGAATGGCATGACGGTATAGCAGTATAGGCTCTGTTCCGTGGTGAAGGAAGTACATTCTTGGTCTTCGACGGCCAATGGAATTTGGTTATACTCAGAGTAACCGTCCATGAAGGACAACCGCTCGTGACCGGCCGTGGAGTCAACGAGTCTGGTGATGAGGGGCACAAGGAAGCTATCTTTGGGACAGTGTCTGTTGAGGTCAGTAAAATTAATGCATACCCGGGTTTGTCCATTCTTCTTCGGGACTACGACGACGTTGGCTACCCATTGTGGGTAGTCGACGGGTCGTATAAAACCGGCCTTTAGCAACTTCTGGATTTCGCCGTTGATGGCACCGCGCAATCTTGGTTATATTCGGCGTGGTTTTTATTTGACTGGGCTGGCATTGTCGCGAACGTGCAAGTGATGACAAGCCACTGTGGGGTCTATACCCGACATTTCTGTGAAGGACCAGGCGAAGATATCTTTGTACTGCCGTATGAGCATGATGAGGCTTTTACGGTCATCCCCTATTAATAAGGAACTAATATATATTGTCCTCGTGGGGCCGTCGAGATCAATCTTAACTATTGGCTCCACGAGAGGCGGTGTCCAAGCTCTGCTGAACATGCTTATAATTGCATCATTCTGATCAGTGGGGGTGGCCGGCATTATCAGTATAACGGGGTCGCGAGGAACATGGGATGATTCCACCGCCATGGGATCATTCCCTGTTCGTTGCTATTCCTCAGTTGCAATATGTTTCCCCTTTTTCGTCGAGTTCACATGGTTTATTAAGTTTTGTAGGAAGTTGGCGTAATAGATGTGGGCCGCGACATGGCAGCCGCATATCTGGTAGGGACCGAATTTTGTTGGGAAGCGTATTACCTGGTGGTAGGAGGAGAAGACATCCTTCATGGCGTGGATCCAATCGCGTCCCAGGATACTGTTGTAATAGACCATGGGGCTGTTGATAACGATAAACGTCATGGGTATGAAGAACGGATCGGCCTGTACCTGAGTTACATGTTCACCCATAGCTCATTCAGTGGACCCGTTGAACCCGGAGATCCCTATTTTTTTTTGAGGGGGGGGGCTAGGCAGTCTTGCATGTTCATGTTACGGAGTGTATCATAGTAAAGGATGTTGGTACCACTACCTGAATCGATCAGCATGCACTTTTCGAGGATCCCGCCAATGACAATCCAAATGACGAGGGCGTCGTCATGAGGATAGGATACTGAACCGAGGTCGTGGTCCGTAAAGTATATGGCATGTTTTGGCAGCATGTTGATGACTATTTCAATGTCGTGTGCCATTCGCTGGCATTCCGTGAGGCGATAACATTATCTAGTAGAATTGGATAAGGTATGCCAAGATGGAGCTCGGTTGAGGCCTCCCAACATCATCTCGTAAACTGCTAGGTGACCCGATGCCCGTACACTTGTTGCTGGTTGGTCAATCGACTGGTGAGGCGATCTATCGGCTGGGGGAATGAGTTTTTTAAGGTATCTGGTATAGCGTCCGATGCGGAACAAAGTCTCAGTCATGTTAATGAGGTCATAGCATTCCTCAGTGGCGTGGTCATGGATGTCGTGATGCGCACAGTAAGGGTGGCCAGGACAGTCGGGCTTGGGGCGTGGTTTTCTATAATCGGGATCATTCCTGACATTGAGTAACAGGTCCACCCGTGATATGGTGAGATCGCTGGGGGGATACCGTTCCCAGCGTGGGGATCGTTGACGTCCATCTCGAGGAGGTTCTGTTTTATCTCGTGAGTCGGTACATCGTTTGTTCCTGCCCTCTATGAGGTCCCCTTGTCGGTCCCTCGAGTGTTTAACGACCTCTGATCGAGCCACTGGTGACGGGGCAGATGCGGTACTCAGGAGGGCAGCGGTTTATGAGGCTGAAACGCGATTATCGGCTTCCACGTTCTGATATTTTATGACTTTCTCGTACAGGTGTCCGAGGGTTTCAAGCTATTTTTTGTACAAGGCCTCATGGAGCTTGAAACTGGGGCGGCAGTCCCCCATGAAGGCAAGGCATGCGGTCGGTGCGTGGACCCATTCTATTAGGGTGAGCTTACTCTTAAACCTCGAGAGGAAAGAGTCGGTTGTTTCGCCAACCTGGTGTTTGAGGGAGAAGAGCTCCGCTAATCGTTTCTTCGATTACTGGTTGTGGATGTACTTCTCGATGAAAGCCAACGAAAGTTGCTCAAATGTGGATATAGAGTCGGGCTCGAGACTCTGAAACCAAGCAAGGGCCCCGTCAGATAATGTCGAGAGGAACAGGCGACACAGGTGTTCATCTATCTGATGCTGGAGGTCGACACTGTATTGGAACTTGGAAAGATGTTAACCCAGATCTTGGCACCCTGTGAAGGCCTCAATTTTTGGTCGGGAGTAGCTCTGGCCCGGGACGTAAGTGTGAATGGCCGCTGTAAACGGGGTGTTATGGAACTTGCGGAGGGTCTCCTTGGTTAACCTCCTAGTTGAATCTGTGCCTTGCATATTCTGGATGAGCGCCTCGACGGACACGGCTGTTAACGGCTGCTGATCGGGGATACCCGTGGCTCACCGGTTGACTGTCTCGCTCTGTGTGGAGGATTCATCAAAATGACTCTCGTAGTACGGAGCATCGCATTGTTCATATGGGGGTCGATTCAGGTATCGGTCATGAAACTGCTCGTTATCTACGTGATACTTGTCCATGAATGGGGGGTATCGGAGGTAGGAGGGCTCGTCGGGAATTTAGGCTGGGAGCCATGGTTGGTGGTTTGTGCGGTCGTCACGAAGTCGTGCACGGTAGTCCCCGGTGGGGGCTGGGGCTCTTGGCTCGTAAATCTGAGGGGCGTACCGTTCAGGGGGCGGAGGGTCATTTCGGCTAAGTTGATAAGGTGGTCGTGGCTGTGGGGCACCCTTTCCGTGGTAGTTTGTGGGGGGCGGGGACAACAGTCGTCGTGAGAAAGTTGATTGTACGGGCGGTCCACGAGGCAGAACGTATGGATAGAGTGGTGTAGCCAGGTGGCCACAGGCGGGAACGTGGTCGAGGGATGGCACATCACTCTTCGGGGCTTGTGCATGGGGGGTTGATTCCCTGACAGAGGTGGAGACCCCCAGGCTTTCTGGTGGTTGTTGAGGGCCGACGACGAGGGTGTCGCGAAACGTCTAATTTGCGAGCTGAAGTTGGCGGATCTAATCATCTTTAGTTATCATTTGCTCCTGCAGTTACAGCAACGCTGTCCTCATCTCTGTTAGGGCTTGCTCTTGAAATTGGTTGCATGTTGAGACTACCATCGTTAGTCGTAATAGGTAGAGTATGGAGGGAACGCAGATGGCACCAATTGTAGTCTGCTGATTTCTCTCAGAGACGACAATGTGTTTTTGATCGTTCTGGGCTTGAAGCGTTCGACCGGAGGAGGGCACCACTCAATTCGTTTTGGGCTTCTCTCTTTAAATCCTGTTATCTCTGGTTTCCCTAATCATCTCAAGCTTAAGAGGTAGAAGAGGCGGAAGAAGCAAAAAGGTCCTCTCTAGGTTGCCCCTTTCCTCTATTTAAAAGGAGGGTTTAACCTAGGAGCACCCCTGTTCACGTGCCCTGGGAAGTTCCTAAGTTACCCTCTTAGGGTCGTGGGCTCAGGTGCTTCCTCGTGGGTAGGGACGAGACACAGGGTTGTCGCCGTTCTGACCTTACGAGTTTCTTCCTTGTGTGCTCGGTGCACGAGGGAGTTTGGTGAACGACCTTGTTATAGTGTTCCTATTCTTAGTGGTGAGGTCGACGTGCGACCTCCCTCCTCGTGACTAGCGGGAGCGTGCTCCTACAACTATCCACTGTGCATCACCTAAACGACCTACTGGCATATTCTACAACATTACCCCAGGCCCCCTAAACTGAATTTGATTTTACCAAATTCTTTGGACACATCAGAGTTTGGAGGATAAGAAAACAAATTACCAGGGAAATCTAAAAAATTGTACTTCATCCTCCCCCTTAGAATCTATATCTATAGCTTCTACATGTTTGGACTCTCCCATACTACTAGAGGTCGACGTCTCTATAACACATCAGAGTTTGGAGGATAAGAGAACAAATTACCAGGGAAATCTAAAAAATTGTACTTCATCCTCCCCCTTAGAATCTATATCTATAGCTTCTACATGTTTGGACTCACCCATACTACTAGAGGTCGACGTTTCTATAAAAGATTCTCCTTACTCCCCAACCTACATACAGGTCCAGATATTCTATCAATTTTTTCATTCATTATCTTTTGTCTATACACATCCATACATATATATACTATACATATGTTATACATATACATACATATATCTTTTTACATACATTCAAACAGTTTATTCAAACATTTACTATAAATAGCAAAAAAATTCAAAATTTGAAAACCCACAAAAATTTTTACACTTCATCAAAAATCAAATAACTAACCTTCAATGTCTGAGTATGAATCAGAAGCAGCGCCCAATCCCACTTTCATCATGGCACTGTGCAACTAACGTCTTGACTCTAACTCCGCAGCCTTCTCTCCCTTTCTGCGATGATCACCTTCGTCCGCTCTCTCACGCAAATCTCTATAAGTTTTCTCTTTTCTCTCCTAGTGTTCTTTTATTTTTCAGAGTTTGATAAATGTTTGAATGAGGAAGAAGAACTATTATTTATACTTTCTCTCTCTAACCGTTGGCTGTTATTGGACTTTACACAAACCGCCCTCAGTTTTGGAACCGAGGTGTCCCTTCCATAATTAATGTCAGACGTTTCACACCTTTTTAATTGAAATGCCTTCCCATCATTATCCCATACCCTAAATTATATTATATTATCTCTCCTACCCAAATCTCTCTTTGACCTTACCATACTCATGATGACTATATACCTATATGCAATCGAACTTTTTCTACCCTTATACAAAAGCCAAAAATCAAAGTTGATGTGCTTTTTCCATTCCTACTTCTGTTACTTATAGAACTACTGACGTCTATTCCGATGTTCAAACATTTTAAAATTAATTTTTTTTTATTCACAGCAGTTTCAAACAACATTTACAACAAAACAGGAACAAATTCTAATGAAACTTTCCTACAATTACATTTCATTTAGTCGAACTCATTCAGTTCACTTCCTCAAATATAATTACACATAAAACATCCCGAATTCCCTGGAACACCACACCTAATCAGTTCGCCCTCATCAATCCTCACATCTTCATCCTCTACCTCTTCTACAACAATTTGCCTCACAGTTGCTTTTCAAGTTGCAGGCTCCAAAATCACTTTACAGAATATCTCTAAGTATAAATGACGCCCAATCTCATGTTTTCTCGCCCTTGCATCCAAGCCTTTGAACTGAATTTCAGATACAGGCAAGTCAACATCATAATCTAGCAAACCAAAAATCCTCTCGTGCACTTCTGTAATCTTTATCACTAGACTCCTCTTTGACGCGTGACGAACTCTCTGGGCATGAGTCCTCACCATTTTTACTACTTCCTCCTCTCTCCTGACTTTTAAATACTATTTATGCACTTCTTAGAGATAACATCAAATCCCACACGTTACGTATCCAGTATAATATGTTTTTCCATAACTGGAAACCCTAAGATCATGATAGAAAATTATTTGAACTTATATTTCCAAATCGACCTCAATAAAATTCATCTATCCACATTTCGACCTAAGTTTCACCGTCTCTCTTCCCTGTAATACATATCATTAGAGTAATTCCATAGCTCGATATTTCAATTGCCCCCTATTCTACTCTCTGTAAGAATTTACCTCCCAGCACGATTCTTGAACTCTAATTAGTTCGATACACATTTTTAAATATATATATTTTTCCATCTACAAACATATCTTAACAGTTAAACTGAAAATGTTCATTCTTAGTTCATTTTCTACAAAACAACATATATTTCTTGCATTTTCTATTCCAACATATCTTTTTAGTTCGATTATATTAATAATTGCTAATCGATCTATCCACATAACTTTTTACACAAATACATATTTTATTAGCTCAAAAATTACTTGCAGAATACTTTACAAATAACAAGTCTTTCAGACATTTCTACAGATCGATCTACAGGTTACATAAAATTTCCGTTTTCAACACTGTTTTATTCCGAAACTCTTCCATAAGAAAGGTCCAAGAGCTGGAAATCACTGATCTTCACATGAAACTGAAACTGAGGAAGCTATAATAGTATCAGTGGCTGAACCAACCTTAAGCAAGATGACATTCTTCACGATAAGAGAAGATGATTGTGTAGAAGAAAGATTCCCAATCTCTGTCTCCCTTCTCCACCACCACCGTCTTTTCCTCCATAACCCCCACTAATTGAGAGTTAGTAGAGATAAAAAGAAGTTCTACCTTAGAACCCATCCCTTCGCAGAATACTGGCAATACTGCCATGCATATACGCTGACCTCTATATCTGTCTCTTTAACCTTGTCCTCCGCCAATAGGCAAAGACATCTCCGACACTGCTCTCCAGACAGAACCATGTAATAAAACCTCTACATGTGGTAAAAGTCATCTTCAGCTTCAGCTATTTTTTCCTTCGTTATCCCATGGTAAGTTGGTGGTGCAGGAATGGGCATAGGCATCTCCAGCGCTTAGTTTGTTAGGAATACAGACCAAAAACTGAGAAAGTCGTTCGAACGAGTAGGGAAGTCGTTCGAACGAAAATAGAGCTTGGGCCAAAATTCCAGGGGGTCGTTCGAACGACTTTGGCTATGTTTGTTTGTTTCTAAGTTTGTTTTGAAGGGGATTTGAACCAAAGCGATGGATTATCTCATGATGCATATTTCAGAGATGACCTAATTGAAAGCCTATAAATAGAGAGTGTATGTTAAAGGCGTACTGTGAGAAAGAGTTAAAGATAAAAAATGGAAAAATCTAGGGTTTAGCTCTAGAGAGGTTTCTTGGGTTTTTTTTATAGGGTTTCTTGCTGGGATTATCTGTAAGGGTAGAGGTGAGATTTTAGTGATCTCTGTAACTTCTTGTAACCCTTAGTGTGATAATATATTCGTTATGCTTGTCGGGGGTGGTTTTGATCTTGTTTAGGGTTTCCACCTAATTAAATCTTGTGTTATGTTATTTATTACCTTAATTCGAATTGTCATTGGTTAGAGTTAGTTCTTCGAGATCATGTTAATCGTATTGTGCTTCCGCGTGCGATTTGCCCCCTCGGTTTCCCAACATAGTTGCAAAATAACGCAACTTCAACCTCTGAACTTTTGTAGCCACCCTTTCTTCATATACCATTCTCCTAGTCTTCACCATTAATAAAATAGAGTACAGGGATTATATGCACATCAACAGCAAAAAAAGAAAAGAAAAGAAGATAAACTTGGCGGAAAATAGAGAAAAATATTAGAAATCTGGATTATAGTGTGATAATCTTTGCACTGAATCTATCCGTCCATTTATCAAAAGCTTTGCCTTCTATCTTTCTCGATCATATCATCATCAGCATATCCTTTTCTCATTACCAGTCTCTACCCTTGATTTCATCTTCTCATGTAATATCTGCAACATAATCCAAAAAATAATGACACTGAGAAAATAACAAGCTGCTCTACTAAATTCATGTGTTAAAACATTTAGTTTACCCACCATGACATATAATCCACATTTACAAGTCGTATATGACATGGTCGACCTTTCTTAATTTCCTGTCTTTTTGGTAAAGATCGATTACTGTGTTGATAAATAATTTGATATCTTTGGTTATCATCGTATATTGTATTATATATATTGGTAATAACATGCCATACTGATCTTCTCATAATCCAAAGTTTACAATATATCGTTGCGACTTCCGAGATTAAATTATTTCCATGAACCAATAGGTCAGTTGGTAGAGCTCCAATCATGCAAACTATCACTAAAAACCACAAGGATTGCAAGAACTTGGGCCCATGTGTATTCAAACCCTTGGTTTATTACAATGTCTCGACAAGACGAGCTTCTAGGTCGAAACAAGATGAAACAAGCATCACTAACATCAAAACAAGTCCTTTAGTAATCATTGTTGAAATTCAGTTCTCAAAACCCAAAACTCTGTTACAAGTATTGTTGTGGACAAAGTTTGGAGTTGTTTCTAAAATTCTATATGCTCGTAATTAATGTATTTCGAGAAAATAGGTCAAAACAATTCCTATCAATCAATAGTCTAAGGTTAAATAGAAACAATCAAAAGCAAAGACAAGGAATTAAAGGACGCAAGCTAATGTTCACCCTGTGGAAACTCCTTACTCAGGAGAAAAACCACAGGTCGTTGTCGAGGATCACGACAACCAAAAGTTTCACAAATCAAAAAGAGTTATACTGAATTACACTTACAGATTTAATAACCTAGTCTCAAGATTATCACTCTTCTGACTAAAGCTTCGCGCTCCACCTTCTTCTTGTTCTCACAACAACTCTTCTTGATCTCTCACCAAGAAACTTCTTCTATTCTCGCAACAGCCCGTCTTGATGTCTCACCAAGAAACTTCTTCTAAAATCGCTCTTGAACAAATAATTGAGAAGTCTTTGAAACTCTAACTCAACATCAATCTTAAGATCAAAAGATGATTGATTGATCTTCAGTTCTTCTTGCTCTCTGATAGCGTCTTTTGGAGCCTTTGGAAAGAAAAAACGTTTTGCCCAAGAAAAAAGAGAGAAAAAAAGAAACTAGGGTTTCTTTAAATAGTAGTTCTATTTTTCTCGATATTCGTTTGAACAAGACCAAAAGTCGTTCGAACGAATCACGACTAATTTGGTCAAAAACCCTAGAAAGTTTACATCTCGTTCGAACGAAAAGAAGTCTCATTCGAAGGACAATTGCCTATAGGCCAAATTTCAAGGAGACATGATACTTCGTTCAAACGACAAGAAAACTCTTTCGAACGAAAATTGCCTATGGGTCAAATTTTCAGGAGATATGATACTTCGTTCGAACGACAATAAAACTCGTTCGAACGTCAAAATTGTCTATGGGCCAAATTTCTAGGGGACTTGACACTTCGTTCAAACGATAAGAAAACTCGTTCGAACGTCAAACTAGATAATCCTCCCTTAATAACCATTGTTGAAACTCAGTTCTCAAAACCCAAAACTCTGTTAAAGTATTGTTGTGGACAAACTTTGGAGTTGTTTCAACAAGGATCCTCAATCCACAAGTCTATAAGGACACCAAGAGAAACTGGGATACAATATTACACCTTTCTTTGCACTGTTTCCTTTTTTTCTTATATTCTTGGCGCATCTACAGTCTACACCAGCTAATCGATATTTCGAAGATGTTTTGGCAATTTTATAATGCAAACAATCAGAATCATCCCAAAATATTGCTGGTATTTTACGATATGTTGTCAGTCAAAATTCCAAAACATAGAAAAGATTATTATTGAAAGAGATTTTTGTGTTATTTACGGTTTTCTGCTCTAGGCTAGCAGCCTAAATATCATGTCGGCGGACTAGTTTTTCAATTTATCCATGCTACAGAGAAGATTATTACACATACCTCTTTCATAAACAAATAAGTAGAGAAAATAAACTTTAATCTTTATTGATATCAAATTACTAAATTTAAGACTGCAAACTCTACAACATATCACTAAACTAGAAAGCAGAAGAAAATTTAATTAATCAAGCATGAGTCAACTGCTATGAGCACCACAATAATGTTTAAACGCATCCGAAAGATTTGAATCGCCAGCAAGGAGATCAAACATATGCGATTTACAAAAACTACTAAGATTGTTGAACGCAGCACAACACGGAGAACTAATACTGATGTGACCTCCATAAACCGGCCCAGTAAACTGGGGTATACATGCTGATGATTGTGCACTGTGAAGGGTCAACCAACATTGCTCAATATATGGAGGCAATAGCTCTGGTATACCGTACTCGACCGGAGGTGGTGGTGATGGGGATGAGGGAGGAGATGGTACTTTTGACGGAGGAATAATCGGTAAAGTCGGAAGCCTTGGATGAGGAGGCACAAGAGGAGGAAGTATTGGAAGAGGACGCGGTGGAGACAAAGAAGGGCGGGCTGGAAGCGGAGGCACACGCATCTTGGGAGTGGGACTTGGAAGCAAAGAAGGGTGGGCTGGAGGCATAAGGACCTTTGGAGTGGGAGGAGGATGCAAAGGTTGGGCTGGAAACGATGGCAAAGTGTTCCTGTGAGGAGGCAGAGAAGGGTGGGGTAGAGACGGATGCACATGGAACTTGGGAGTAGGAGGAGGACTTAAAGAAGAGTGGGGTGAAGGTGAAGGTGGAGGTGTAGGCAAGAAGTTCTTGTTCCTGGGAGGAGGCAAAGGAAGAAGCTCAGAAGGAGGAACCAAAGAATGGCGGGCTGGAGAGGGAGGGGTTAATGGAGATGATGGTCTTAGCCAAGGATAATGAAGATACCAAGGTATACCTACTTGATCGGACGCTGGAGAGGGAGGGGCTAATGGAGGTGATGGTCTTAACCAAGGATAATGAAGATACCAAGGTATACCTACTTGATCGGACGCTGGAGAGGGAGGGGCTAATGGAGGTGATGGTCTTAACCAAGGATAATGAAGATACCAAGGTATACCTACTTGATCGTACCATTGAGATGTTGAACGAGCAGCTTCGAGGCCCTGTGTAGCGCAGCAAACAAGCAAGAGCGTAATCATAACAACTTCCTTCATAGCTCTTGAGACTCAAAACACCAACTCAAAACTCTGATAAGTGATGGTTTAAACAAACGTTTCCTTTGTTTATATAGAGGAGTTTAGACATATTTCTCTTCAGGTTAGGAGTTGAACTTCTACTCCTACTCCTGAACTTGTTTTACAACTAGGAAATCTTACGACATAATAAACACCCTAATTTAAAACATGAAATAACCTTGTCTTTGCTCTAGTCCTTCAGCCCTTGAGAGCAAAACCAGTTGCATAATACAGAACACATGTTAGAAATATTGAGACTAATGCAACCCTTGTAGGCATTCTCCCTCCATCCCTTCTCAACACCATGGCTTCATATATAGGCAAAGCATTTACCACCACAAAACCGCACACGAACAACTGTGCAAACATCTATGCAATGTTCCCATCTCTCATTACTTTCATAAACCCCCAACTAAACGAGACCAAATTGAGTATCACAATAATAGATAACAAGACAAACAATGGTGTCTCTACCCCAAAATCAAACATTTCTTGATCATATCGCTTCTGTTGCTCGTTATCATTTACTTTACTAGTAAGGTTGAACTCGAGAACTTGTAGCCCAATTTGTTTGCAAGAGAAACCGAGGACTGCAAAGAAGGAAGATAATGCGCTTCTTATAATCCATATTCGTTGCTCGTTCCACCATTTTTTCAATGTCGTTCTCCCGTATAAGTTACTTTCGATGTAATCTTGAATATAGGATGCTGGGAAAAGGTAGCAATAGAGATAAAACCAACCATCATGCACCTGCGTAAAATATAAGGCGTATATATCATCTCTTGCAAACACCAATATATCCAAAACTGCTTTGACGATATTTTTAAGACATTAGGTTACACTATCTAATGCAAATAGCCCAATAATCCTCAAATATCCAGAGTATGGCTGTATCTTAAAGATATCTGGCCATTTTTGTAATATCAGAACAAACTAAATATTTATCTAGTGATATTTGGAGTATTATACGACCACCTTTCTCGAATTTTGTTATGAAATACATAGGTGCAAAAATTATTTGAAATAAATATTTATCTAGTGAGAGAGACATACCTTCGGAAACATGCAAATGTCGTATAAAAGACCAAGTTGCGGAACAAAACCTTATATGAGAGTAGGGATAGACCACAAGAGCCAAAAGGCGAAGAAACTATATCTCAAACCCATAAGCAGAGATCTCTTTTTTGCACCAAAGATGAGAGGGCAATATTTGGAACAACCAACCTCAAAAAGCCCTACCGCCCATCGTCGATTTTGTACTAACGAGTCGTTCAAGGTAATAGGAATGTCTCCAAGAAAAGCTGGAGTTAAAGGATCGCAGAGCACCGAACTCCATCCTTCACATTGCAGACGATAACCCGTGAAAAAGTCCTCAACTAGTGAGCCATATCTAAGCCCCATCTACACGTACATTTTTTATTTTTATTTTTTGTAAAATGAGCTGATAATATATAAGGAACAAAAAGAAAAACAAGGTGGGGATAACTCTTTTCCCTTACAACCAAGGAGAAAAAAGAACCTGAACACCAAAACCAAACATCTTGCAAGATTATATAATCAAGAGTAAATCTCCAGAGCATCTAATCTCTCAAGAAATATCCCACATGACCAACATTAAAGCATATTCAAACCAGCTTGTCGCCCTTCCGCAAAGCATCAAACACTGAATCCAAAGATTCATCTTCTAAACCCCAAAAAGCATAACAGAAACCTACTAATTTCAGTTAACGTCATACACCCATACTAATGTCTTTCCCATTTGAACTATCGCCAAAATAACATTGCTATCCAAACGATGGATTTTTCAGAGAAACAAAGTTGTCCTTGCTGAATCGTGAAGTTTCCATGCACATCAAGCTTTCCCAGCAACTGTCTGTTTCTACTGTTGCCTTCAAACTCTAATCAGATGGAGCAGAGAGACAAAAACAAACACAACAACAAAACAAAACAAAACAAAACAAAGTCCTAAAAACACCAAAAACGTAGAAGAAAGAGAACCCTAAACGCTAAGTCCTTACATACCACTTCGCAGTAGCATCTTCTTCAATAATCAGAGTGAGTTGATTGTCAAAGTCTTCACTAAAAACCTCCAAGAAAGGAACTCCAGGTTTTCTAAAACTTTCTAGCTCAGCAATCAGCTTGTGGATGTCTCTAAGTAACCATCTGGCTTCCCAAGGAGGATTGACAACTTTGTTGATGTATTGAATGGCCAACATAGCATCTGTCCCAATGCAGACCCTCTTGAAATTGTGAGTGATAGCACCCTGAAGCCCCATAAGAATACCCTGGAACTCATGGAAGGGAACCGACACAGTTTGAGAGCTACCTGTAGCAGCAAATAGAGTAAGACCACCAAGGCTCCTAATAATGGCACCACAACCACCAATATTGCCAGTAATAGAACCATCAGAATTAATCATAACTTCTCCTTGCCCAAGAGGAGTTCACTTGCATCAAATCACAGGTTTAAGCTTGAAAGCAACCTGAACATTAATCTTGTCCATAAACTTCCTATTTCTATCAATGTCATCCATTACAAAATCAATATAGGTAAGTTTAGACTTAATGTCATCATAGATGAAAGAGAAAACCTGATGAGTAGTTTTGGCCTTAGATTTGAAAATTCTATTATTTCTTTCCATCCAGATATGATAGTAAAATGCATTGAAGGCAAATTTTCTAGTAATAACAATTGGGTCCTTACAACCAAGATGAGTAATGCACCAATTAATTTCCTCTAGCTAAGATTGAGAATAGTGTAAAGAACTAACAAGGTTAAGAATGTCATACCAGATGGATTTAGAGAAGCTGCAATCAAAGAAGAGGTGTTCCTCATATTCATTACCTGTATTACACAACAAACAATCATCATTGTTAACAGTGCCCCAAACAAGAAGTTTGTCCTTAGTCCTCAGAGCTTTTTTAAGGGCAAGCCAAGTGATAAAGCTATGCCTTGGGATGGATTGAGAGAACCAAACAAGTTTAGTCTACTCTACAGTAGAGTTGTGGTTCCTAAGATGGTTGTAAGTATCCTTCATGGTGTAATCACCATTAGGGCTGACAGTCTAAATAGCCTCATCAGGGTGGCCAGTGTGGATATTAACACCCATAGCAAGGTTAGTAAATTCCCCCATGGTCTGAATAACAAATTCAAGAATAGCCCAATGCCCATCGTAAATGATATTACTCACAATAGTTCTCTTGTTAACAGTGGAGTTATAAATGAATTGGGGAGGGAACAAAGAATAATGGATACCAAGGGGGTGCCAAGGGTCATATCGAAGACTGGTATCTCTCCCATCACCAATGGTATAGAGGGTAATCCTACTAGCAGCCTCAAGCTCATCTAACACCTTCCTCCAGCACCAATTGCAATCCGTAGGAGCAGTAATACTCCATTGTACAATGCTTTTCTACGTAGAAATGAACCTGTACCACAATAGTTCACCACACCAAGCACGTCAAGTCCTGTGGCATATATCCTGAATGGCCTCTTCAATTCCCTGTTATAAATATCAGACTCGTTGATACCTTTGTAACGTTGCGGAAACTGAACAATTAAATGCTATCTTAGAACCCTCAATGGGGTCTAGAAGATGACATAATGCTCGTTGAGGTGCTTGCGGGTCGTTGGAATGCATGTCACAGTCTAGGGTTAGCACAATAGGGGCATTCGTAATTAATGTAGATACGCGTAACTTCACCGATCAACACAAAAATGCTATGTTAGATATATTGCAAATGTTGCTGTTGAGGTTGCTATAGACATCGTTGTTAACGCGTTAAAGGATGACTTACTAGTACATTGAGAGCACATGTTTTGAAATTATTGTGAAAAGTATTTCTTTTTTCTCGTGATACATATATGAGATTGGGAAGTTAAATCCTAATGACATGCCTCAAGAAGTTAAAGCTCTTTTACATAAATTTTCTAGCATTCTTCCTACTGAGTTTCTGTATTCTCCACCTCCTATGAGGGATATTCAATATCACATCGATCTTGTTCCGGGTGCAAGCTTGCCAAACTTACCACATTACCGTATGCTACCAAAAGACGATGCAATTTTATAAGAGCAAGTACAAGACCTACTTTCTAAAGGCCTTATTCGTCCATCAATGAGCCCGTGTGAGATTCCGGCACTCGAAAGATGGTTTTTGGCGCATGTGTATTGATAGTCGAGTTATTAACAAAATCACGGTACGTTATCGTTTTCTGATTTCTTGCCTTGATGATATGTTGGATATGCTCTCCGCTTCAAAAATCTTCTCTAAAATTGATCTAAAAAGCGGTTATCACCAAATTCGAATCCGTCCCGGAGATGAATGGAAAACAACTTTCAAAACTAAAGACGGATTATATGAGTGGCTTGTTATGCCATTTGGTTTGTCTAATGCTCCTAGCACGTTTATGAGGCTTATGAATGAGGTTTTAAAGCATTTCTTGAACAAGTTTGTCATCGTTTATTTCGATGATATTCTCATTTATAGCAAAGATGAGAATGAACATTTTCACCATATTCGACAAGTATTTCAAGCACTCCAAGGTACCTCTCTCCAAATTTAACTCAAGAAGTGTACATTTATGCAAGCTAAACTTATTTACTTAGGATTTGTCGTCCGCCGATGGTATTTATGTTGACGAAGACAAAGTCAAAGCTATTTGTAAGTGGCTTACTCCAAACTATTACTTTGGTAGAAAAATAATATTTTAGGTCGTGATAAAACAATTACTTTGGTAGAAAAATAATATTTTTGGTCTTCTTTAAAGAAAGATGTTGCAGATTTCGTTCACAAATGTTTTGTATGCCAACAAGCCAAAGGTCATGGTCAAAATACGGGCCTCTACACCCCTCTTTCTGTCCACGACTCACCTTGAACCGATATTTATATGGATTTTGTATTGGGACTCCCTCGGGCTCAAAGAGGAGTTGATTCAATTTTTGTGGTAGTCGATCGCTACTCAAACATGGCACACTTCATCCCTTATAAAGAAAACTCATGATGCGGTTCAAATCGCAAATTTATTCTTCCAAGAAATTGTTCGCCTTCATGATGTTCCTTAATCTATTACTTCTGATTGCGATAGTAATTTTTTAAGCTATTTTTAGCAAACTCTTTAGCGACGTTTAAAGTTTAGTAGCACCGCTCACCCGTAAACTGATGGTCAAACGGAAGTAGTTAATCGCACTTTGTGAAATTTACTTCATGCTTTATCCGGTGCAAAGCCAAGGCAATGGGATTTATGCATTCCTCATGCGGAGTTTGCCTATAATACTTCTACGAGTAGAACTACCGGTTTTTCTCCTTTCCGAATTATTTATTCCACGGTTCCTAAGCACCCCCTCGATCTTGTGAATCTTTCTAAAGTTTCGTGTGTTAATTCATTGTCTAATGATTTCTTCAATCAAGTTGCCAAAATTCATGAGATGGCTACAAAAAATATTAAAGTTTCAAATGCCAAGTACAAAGCTTCGGCCGATGCACATTAGCGTGTTCAAACTTTTGATGTTGGTGATCTTGTCATGACCTATTTGAAAAAGAAATGTTTTCCGGTTGGCACTTACAATAAATTGAAGATGAAAAAGATTGGGCCATGTGAAGTGCTTAAGAAGATTAGCGATAATGCATGCATACGTCATTTCCTTACCTGAAGGTTACAACATCTCATCTACATTCAATGTGGCGGGCCTTTCTCCTTATTATGGTGACACGCATGATTCCCTTCCTTTTGAGAACTCATGAATGAGTTCTTTTCCACGAGCATGATGCATGGACTTTAAATGATTAAGCCCAAAAGTTTGGATGATTTTAATCTCATCCCTGTCCTAGGGTATTTGGAAATCCTGCAATAAATCAAAGTATTTACAACTACGGGGGACTACCATACTTCTAAATTCACTAGGCTTTATTTTCTTTCTAGTTTTATTTGTTTCTAGATTAAGGTTAGGTCTAAATAATAGGATCCTTCTAATATGAGAATCTTCTAGCTCTATTATAAATAGACATGTAATAGTTGAGAGATGCACTCAATCGAGATCAATAAAATTTTTCTCTTTATTATTTGTTCCTTTCAATCTCTTTTATTTTCTTCATTCAAATTGCTTCTGCTACGTGTTATCTATTACACATCATGACCCTAAAATTTGGGTTGCACCAAGTGGGTGGTGAAGATTTTTGACTACTCAAGATTTGTCAACACATTCAACATAGGAAAACGTCTAGAAACTGTTTGAAACTATGATTTTTGGATGATATTTCGCCTTCATTAGAGAAGTATGAGACTCAATAAAATGAGTACCTGATACAGTATAGGAACCAAGGCTTCAAAAGAAACATAAATCGGGTAAGTGATGCTGCAGGAAGTCGCGAGATGATCTCGTCCATCATATCTATATCAAATCTCTCCAATACTACCATCTGATCTCTTCTTTCTTCACCCATCTGATCTTTTCTTTTATCACCAGAGACTAAACACAAGACTGTGTTCTTCAAAGATTTTTGGAGCTGAGACAACATTTGGCTCATCTTGTTTTTTGGGTTTTAGAAAAATTGGTGTGTGTGAGAGTGAGTGTGATTTGTGAAATGTATATTTATAAAGGGTCATGAAATAAGAGGTTTATGGGAGCACCGAAAGTTAAGTTGCTACCTGGTTTCCAACTTTGAATCCTAACCGTCCAAGTTGTCTCACTGTCTCCGCTTTACACGAGAATAGAATTCTGTCCCAGAGCCCAAAAATTAGGTCACACCGTATTGGTTTCCTTCTGTAGTAGCATATTCCCCAGATTCAACAAGAGTAAGTCAGCACAGTGTAGTCAAAGATAGCTCAGCTTCTTGAAGATACCACAAGTCCTCGACCTACTGGAAGTAGCCGTTGTGTCTGGTCAAGAAAGAGTTGTTAGAGATCCGCGAAGTTCGCCCACTCCCCCCGGAATAGGAGACTATTTCTTTTTGTAAAACTGCATGTATTTACTATAAATGCAGGAAGAGAATAGATTATTCAGCACCCCCGAAAATCTTAAAACTTTACTGTTAGTTACTTCTAAACCCTACTATCACTCTAAAATTCTGTAATAACTAACAATATACTAGATTTTACATCAAAATTCTCCTCGAGGTCGTGGTTTTTCTCAGCTTTTACTGAGTTTCCACGTAAAATCTTGTTTATCTAGTCTTATTGCAGTCTCTTTACGAATAAGTATTGACAAAAATTTTCCTTCCGAAAAACACGCCACTACAATAATCTTATACAATCCCATCAAAGAGATTTTTCACATAAATGTATTTTACCCTAACTTAATGTATACTAACTCTAATAACCTATTTTCGTATTAGACGAATATATAGTCTTACACCCTTGAAATATAGAATGTTAGCTAAAAACTGAAAGTAACTAACACGAGATTTAGTGTGAAAAACCCTTGAATGGGTTAAAATCCACGACCTCTCCTGAAGATTTTAGAAATAGAGATATGTTTGTTGATGACTGTTAGCTATTACATAGAGAGGGAGATGTAGAAAAAGTCTCTTAGAAGGTCTCAGAGCAGCCTTCATTAATATATAGCTCTCTGGTCCTATTTATAGATCTTATAATATGACCGTTATTACTTTAATGAGGAACGTTACAATATATGAGTTTGATGAGTCTTTTATGAGGTCTTTTATAACGTCTTGCTATCTGATAATTGTTGATCTTGTAACGGATCTCTTGATGACCTTAGCTGTAACTTTACACTATTGGTGAAGATACGATCTCTAACGATGTTCGTATGTATACGAACTATTGATGGATATCTGAGTATCTTCTGCAGTGCGATGTTATTGGATGCTTCAAGATCCCCGAACTGTAGATGAGGAAGTCTGTATTGTAATCTGCTTGCCCTCAATCATTGGTTGGTTATCAGTGTGTTTATTCGAACTATGTGAGCTCGAATATCGGACTCAATACGAGGATTATAAATAAGCCCTTACACTAACCTTACATATACAATTCCAACAACGTAACCCTTACATATACAATTCCAATAACGTAAATTTACTAATAAATAAAAGCATATAAATATATTAAAAATCAAATATAAGTTTGTTATATTAGTCCAACCCAGAGGTTAAACACATTGTTTTACCATAACCCCTTTAGTTCAAACCTAATCAATCTCGCGGAATAATTTGTGGAGCTCTTATAAATCAAATGGCACAACTGCTATCATATTGTTAAGATTAGTTGGCACTCCACCATTTTAGCTAAAGATCAAAAAACGCATAGAAACGAAATGTTAATAATAAATGTTTGGGCTAATTGCAAAGCTGAACTGTATCACAAGACAATCATTGCATAATAAATACTAGTACTACCCATAGCTCGCCACGCTGAATACATTAACGCGCCTTCGACGCTATAAATTATACCCATTATGGCACTAAAACTTAATAAAAAATATTTTTGTTCACATTCGATGACTTAATTATGTAGGGAGTCAAATATTTTAAAAGGAGATCTCATAATTAAAGCAGATAGTTTGAAATATATCCCCATAAAATCTTTATATAAAAAATATAATTTAGGGGGTGTTTATTATTGCCATTAAATATACAAAATCACTAACTGAAAGTGCATTTAGGTGTTTGTTTTTTTGCTACTAATTAGTGATTATGTCTAATTAGTGGAAAATTTGAGTTTGCCCCAAGACCCCCCCCCCCCCCCCCCCCCCCCCCCCCCCTGACTGGGTTTAAGTAATCTAACTGAAATTTTCTTCCTCAAATTCCCCTAATAAAATTTAAATATCCCCACCATTTACCCTAAAGTCCTAAAGTTCAAAAAAAAACCACTACAACAAACATTCTACCTGTCACCTCCTTCGGTGGAAATCCTAGACTTCAAGTTCGTTACGCTATTTCATTTTTTAATCATGTTCGTTGTTTTTACTTTGATTCACCATGAGTGAACATTTTCAACCCGATCAATCATTGATTGTTAATTTTCCAATTCTTTTATTTTCCTTGTACTTTTTATTATTTATTCTTTATGTTAAAAAATATGTTCTATGTTATTCATTCGTTATTATTATTATGTTGTGGTTATCGTCTAGACACCTTTTTAGGTTCACGAATGTAGTTTCGATCCTTCTGGTGATGCCCATTGACAACACCGAGCACCGTTTTTCGTTAGTCAGAGATATTTCCCATGTATAAATTTTTATACTCTATTATTTGATAACAAGGGCAATTTGGACAACATCCACTGACTGAGAGAAAAAAAAAATGAACATTACTACCATTAACGGATTTATAGAAGAATCAGATATTCAGTTAGTTTCATACCCATTTAGATATTCAGTTAGATTCAGACATTTTAAGTCAAAATAAACAAACAACCCTTTGCTCTCTTTTTTAATCATTTCCATCTTAGTCATAACCAACATAAACTGGAGATCAACGACACTACGATGGGACGAAACCTCACGGGCATTTACAAACTTAAAGCATTATGGATAAACTGCATCAAGTGCACATAACTCTTCATACTCCATTCATCATACATTAAACACTAATATTCAACAAACATGTAAGGTAGCAAGTGAAAAAGAAAACATATGAAAAGCACATTAGAACATTCATTTTCCAACGTCAGCTAATTGGGAAAACATTTTATAAACTCCAGATTAATTAATAGTAGCTTAAAACGTAATCACTTCGCATTAGTTGGTTAAGAGCGATAATCTAGTAAGATTTTTGCATTTTGACTTGGCTACAAAATCTATAGGAGCAATAATCTTAACTGATATCCTTTGTCTCTTCTGATTCATGTACTCATTCTCTGTGACACCAATTCAAAGTAGATAGGGGACACACGTAGCTTCCTTCAACTTCAAATGGAATGAATCTAGATCCTGA
Source organism: Kingdonia uniflora (assembly GCA_014058105.1). Taxonomy (NCBI): domain Eukaryota; kingdom Viridiplantae; phylum Streptophyta; class Magnoliopsida; order Ranunculales; family Circaeasteraceae; genus Kingdonia; species Kingdonia uniflora. The sequence goes on from JACGCM010002017.1 coordinate 1,401,907, forward strand.
GGAATTAGTAGGTACAGTTTCAGTTTGTGTATTTATGATTATGAAAAGAAAAGCGTTCTGAAACAAATATTCTAGCTATTGATTTGTTGTTTGGTAACCTATGATTTTATCTTCTCTAGTTCTTCATGAAAAGTACTAATTAAAGCTATGCAAGACAAATAACTGAAAATAACACTCACCATGGATTATACTATTTTAAAACCCAATTTCATTATTCTTTTATCCATCGTAGTGCACTATACTTCAACTCATGAATTGGGTTGATGGCATTCAGATTAAAAATAAGAACAATGAGTTACAATCTCTAAGAGATACAAAAGCATATACCAAGGGAAAAAACACCTTTCAAAGTTTGGGTTCGCATTCGTTTTAATCTTTCCATTGGCTTTACGTCTTGGTGTGTTAGGCGATGGTGACTTATTATTATGGGAATAATCTGTAAAAAACAATAAACATTGTTGGAAGTACGAATTCGCCTAAAAAATATATATATTATACAAACGGACCCTTCTAAATGAATGGTTTTGGTAAACCTTCAGGTCGTTTGAATCCATGTAGTAATGATCTTCATAAATGAAGGATTGAAGAATCTAGAGAAGGAACAGAGAGTAATAGTAATTAACTTGAATCATGAATGATAAAGTAGCTGGTAAGAAGAGAAGCTTATTCTCAAAAAATTAAGTGAAATCACTATAAATCCAGACCTTTAAACCCCTCCATATCAAATCCTCAAACCCAAACTCTGAAACGCCACCATCCATTAAACTATAAACAGAGTAAAATGAGCCGATAATGACCAAATCAGACATACAAATACAACAAATAATTTTGTAAAATCGCAATCAACCAACATTTCTTTTTAACAATAAATTAAAATGTAAAAATGCTTTCAATTGCAGTTGACTTGGGTCAAACTGCAAAGCCAGACTAATATTGTTTTTTTGATAAACATCGGGACTTAAGTCTAATATCCATATAAACATTAAGACTTAAGTCAAAATCACCATTTTCGTTAATCCATGAGCAGGATCTATATAGACACATGGATCCATACATTTTGATCATAAAAGAATCAATAGAAAAATAAAGAATCTGAATTGATCGATATATTTCTCGAAACAAATGAAAAGGAAACGAAAGGTGAAACATAAATCATGAATCAACTAAGCCCTCTCGGGGGGCTTGCTTAAGAATAAGAAAGAAGAATCTCATCTAAATACCATGGAATAAGGTTTGATCCTATTCCTGGGGATTCCGTAAATATCTTATTCCTAAAATATAAAGTTCGAAACAATTAGAGATTGGGTGCAGTTACTAATTCATAATCTGGCATATACAAAATGAAAATTTCATTCTCGATTCTACGAGAATTTTTATGAAAGCAATGTTGTAGAAGCTTCTACGAGTTTCATAATCTTTGGCAAGACATGGAATTTGGGGAGGCGGGTTGAGAGGCTTAATTTCTAAGAAGACAGATCTACATGACTTACAAACTACGCAGAACTAGATAAAATCAACTGTATCATCATCTAAAAGCCGATTTTCGATCAATCTCAAGGGATCTCCATGAAGATCAGACCAGTTACGTGTATCTTGGTTGAAAGCTTTCTGTATAGTACTTAGGAAGTGAAATTCTTTACGCTTGAGACTAGTCGATTTCGAATAAATTAGGTCTAAATCGATAGGTCCTAATTCATCTGAAATATCAAGCTCTCAAAAATTAGGTTTTGGAAGAGGTGAGTTCTGAAAAAATGAAAGTTGTCTTTTATTAGAAAATAGAAATCACGTTCTTTGTTCGAATAGAAATAAATGTATTCGAATAAAAATCAGGTTGAGTCAATTTATTCAAATAGCAATGAAATCTATTTGAATAAAAAAAACATGCTCAGCCAATCTATTTGAATAACAAAGAAATTTATTCGAATAAAAAACTGCCTGATGCATTTTATTCGAATATCTATTCGAATAAAAAAAGAATTTATTCCAATAGAAGTTCTGTTATCTTAAAAAAGACATACTTATTACATTTTCCATACTCTGTAAAATTATATAGGGCTTGATATTCTAGAAAAAGGAGACAAAGACCCACTTACATGTTCAGTGCTTCCCTGTTCAATGTCAGTCCAGCTGCAGTCGCTCCATGTGCAATTTCTGACATCGAGTAACCACGAGATAGTACTGACATCTAAACTAGACACATAATGAAACAAACTTCAAATATGGATGTTTAAGGAAGAACCTTATTAGGGTTTGAAGAATTTAGCTGAAAGTTTTCTCTATATAACTTAGGAAGCATTAGGGTTTGGAGTAAAAATATATATATAGGAAATAAATCTCTCCATGAAGTTTATAATTCCTATTTATATTAGGAAACAAATCAAGGCATCTCCATTAAACTTTGCTGGACTTGATATGCAAGTTTCCTCTAAGTAGTTGTTAACTTATGCCTAACCACCAAAACAGGTTGAAGAAACAAATTATGGCTGTAAATAAGTACATTACTGCAAAGATATTGAAAATCACCTTATGAGTACATCATACTTCTGCATGTTGCAGGGAAAATGTGCAGCTGATCATATATACTGATCTCAGACTACTCAAACAAAAAATTAGGGTAAACTGATATGGTTCTAGAAAAAATTGCAAAATACATCATATACACAAGGGGAAGTCCTCCGGTTCCATGTTGTGAATATGAAAATCTTTATAATAAATGACAAGCAAATTGTATTTTTACACAACAGTATAGAAGATATGTAAAACTAGAAACTTTTGCATCAAAGCCTAATAATTCCAAGGAATACGAATAGTGTTAATAGATGTGGAATTTTTCAAAGCGGAGGATGTTGAATCTTTGGCAGATGTTTCAATATCTTGATCAACTCATAAGTTTTTGTATCTCGACCAGAATAGAGACACATGTCAAGCGGGGTTAATCCATCCTGAACAGACGAAAAGTAGCAAACATTGTCAGCAGAGATGATTCAGAATTCATGGCTATGTGAAAACAGGGATTAGGGTAAGAATAATAATACTTGCTTAATTTCTTTGCAGTTTGTATCAAAACACTATATACAGAACACCATATATCGGTCCAAGACTGCTTTGGAATTGCTAAAACGTCGAAAATCTTTACCTTGTTTCTTAACGTCTTGTCGGCTCCTTTGATAAGCAATAACCTCACAACATCTGTTCTTCGAGTTTGAACAGCTAGATGCAATGGTGTCCAACCATCCTGCTAAGTTTCAAAACAAGGAAGGGTAATTTATCTCCATAGAAAATCATTACAGACATACAGTTAAGGAAAAACATCCGTAAAGTCATAAATTGTAGAACTACTATAATGAAAAACTTCAAACCGTACATCATCTGCAAGGTTTATCTCCACATTGTATAATAAGAGAATTTTGATAGTAGGAAGCGACGCAATTTGAACAGCGTAATGCATCAAGGTAGCCCCTTCCTGTCACGATCACGTAAATGAATTTATCAATATCACATTCGGTGCATTAGGTAAAAGTGGCTTCAAGAATTCATCATTCCATAAACAAAAATAGGTACCAGACATTTTAGCCATTCTGCCTGCGAAGTAACAATTACAACACACATAACGGTAAACGGTGACGTGTTAATCTTACTATAGTGATTAATCATTAATCAAGATGAAAAAGTGACATTAGAAAAGAGTTTTTAGACGTAGCAGATAGATATTTGTAAATGCCCTACTGTTCGTACTTACTTTATCACGAACAAGTGGGTTTGCTGATTCTCTCAGAAGATAGTTGGCAACAGCCTGCTTTTTGCATAATATTGCCTTGTGAAGTGCAGTCAAACCATCCTGAAAGAGAACATGATTCATCAATCACGTAGCGTAATAATGCCTGCTATCAGAGCAGACATATCCAGTGAGGAAGTGCGATGAACTAATGAACTCAATTTTGGAACTCTGGAAATGCAAAAAAGTTTAAATAGGTGAGGCTTATAAGCGAAAACATAGAAACATAGCCCTAATTACATGATTTGAGGACATCAATGGAAAATCAGAATATTGTGCAAAGTTCACCATATCAGTTTTTGGATTCTCTACCATTTTAGAATTAATAGTATACCTTATCAGCAGCATTGATATCTACATTATGCTTCAGCAGTGCATCCACAAGATAGAACTCTCCTGAGGCAGCAAGAGTGTGTAAAGGTAGCCATTTTCCCTGAAAAATAACATCATAAGTAGTTGCTGGAGAAAATCCATCAGAGATAGAACAAATAGGAAAAGGAATCACTACAGCATATTTGTTATCAGAAGACTAGACAATCTGCAGTAAACAGTGAGCAATTGCCAAAACGCATGAACCATAGTTTTGAACGAAGACTGAAGACTCGGTTAGAAAAAGTTAAAGAGCCAGAGCTTAAACTCACTGGCCCTGGATATGTACTGATTATCCATTTAACAAGCTTCTTCATCTCCATACTCCTACATGAACCCTAAAACTAACAATCAAGATCCCTAACCTTGGATTACTATAATCCAATGGCCATATAAAAGTACGAGGTTTTTTTTAGCAAGAGTAGTTTTTTGTTCCCTTTGTAGAGATACTGAGAATCAAAATTAAATCCTCCTGATGTAGTTCATACAGATATTTGGCGCCCTACTAAGTTGCGTAGTTATTTGTTTTTATTGATGGTATAGCCAAAAGGAAACATCCCAAAGTATTCGATAATGTCTGAACTTCATTGTTAACATGAATGTTCATGTTCCTTGAGTGTACTATGCCACCATATGTTATGATAGATTTATTTTGGGGTAATCTCATAGAAAAACGATATGAGATGGTATTTTGCATCTTCTTTTCTTTTTTACATCATGAGTGTTAATTCTACCTTTCCTAAAGGAATAGCCTTCTCTTTCAGCGACAACACCACTTTGATACTCCTTTACCAGTTGCCATTCATAAGCAACCACACTTTTTAATATTTTATTACTGAGGGACTACAGCACTAATTGTGCCCACTGGTTCATCTTCTTCTGCTAAGAATAATTTTTTCTACTCCTAATTGTTACGTGTAAAGATAAAAATATTGAGATGTAGTTTTATCATACATCTCAATTATTTTGTGATTTTCTCACCAGTCAAAAGAACAAAATATTTAATTAACTAAGAGCAATATAAAATTTTATTAGAAAAGAAAAACTTCCAGAGGTAGCATCTGTTTGATCATACATCTCAATTATTTTGTGATTTTCTCACTGGTCTAAAAAACAGAATATTTAATTAATTAAGAGCAATATCAAATTTTATGAGAATAGAAAAACTTACCGACGTAGCATCTGGAAGATTAGGTATACGTTTGTTCAAAAGAACTTTTTCCTCCTTCGTAAATAACTTGCGAGGGCCTACTTGTTTAAACACAAAATAACAAGATGTTTGGTGCAAGTTCCGAGGATCAAATTTAACAACAGTTAAAATAAAATCTCCAGCTATAACGGATGATACTCCTTATGGACACATATTGTAAGACATAAGAAATATAACAAGATAAGGGAATAACTTCCCCCTCATTCAATGCATTACTTCATATACTGAAACAAAAGACTTGTATGCAAAGAAGTCACAGCAAACATAAAGAAACTTTATATTCTATTACTCAAAGCATGAGGCAGAATATGTCACTAACAATTCCTCTTTGGAGACCGATCTTATCGTAAACCTCGTGTTCGTGAATTTCATCAAAACTACACTCAGTTGCAAAGAGTTGGAAATTCAAAAAAATTATTAGACGAGCTATCATAACGGACGGAAGCAGAAACCATACTGGTTTGAATCATTAGTGGATGATTACTACTTAGATGAATAAAATTTTGAACAAATAAAAGAAAAAAGAGATTTCTCTCAAATTTATCCTCTTCTACTAATACTTCCGTGGCTTTATAATGACTCCGTCAATGTAAATGTTTCCTTACAAGAAATTTAGCCAGCGCACAGCACCCTATTAAAAGTGAAAGGCTGCAAAATAGACCATAAGACTATATACATTTATCCTTAACAAGTGAAACTGAACGACGAGAACTACATATCACAAAGAATCCCTTCAAGTGGACGTATTGATGAGATCTTAAAACTCGGACACATCAAGAAGCATCACCCCACATAGGTGACAAAAGACTCGCGAGCCCCAACATCCTACTCATAGGATTTATATGTATGCCAAAGCTCGCTTCTAACAGATAAAAAGTTATCTTATATTCCCAGATGTGTTTAGCATACTTGAATAGTAGATAATATTTGACAATGGAGATGGTGTTATCCTCATAATCCCAAAGTCCAAATTCAAAATACTTTATGATAAGAAGAATTAAAGCGGAAGCTCGTACACTAGATTAACTTGATTATTCGTTTCTAGGGTTTCGTGAGTTTTCCCCAAAACTCACAAATCTCACTAATACTCTCTCACAAAAACTATCAACCCCTTTACTGGAGAGCATCCCCTGTCTTAAGTAAACAAAATAAAGTAAAGATAATTCCTACGCCTGTGGGTGACGTGGGTAGTAACCATGACTATTGTAGCCAACCTACGATCTATCAACTCTTCCCCGCTAAGAAGAATTCGACCTCGAATTCTCTCGCGCTATATACTCATCGTAAAAGACAGGATCCATCTGACGAAAAGTAGCTTCGGGAATCCACGAATCCTTAACCTAGTTAACCCATCGGACCTTAAACATGACATAACGGCCTCGCCTCGTGGTGTGGCTGACATCCCGTTCAAGAACCTCATCTACACGATCCCCTCCCTTAGGAACCCCGGGTAGAGGGGGTAATGTCATTGGTGGGATAGTCTCGCAATGATAAGGAGATAAGAGTTTGACGTTCACAATAGGTGAGCGTCTCATCTCCTCTGGCATATCTAGCTCATAAGCATTCTCACCAATGCGTTGAATGACTTGGAACGGTCTTGTACGTCGAAGTAGTAGTTTAGAAGTTGCACCTGTACGCCTCCTCTTTTCAAGATAGAGCATCACGAGGTCCCCCTGCTGAAATATGACCTCTCGCCGGTTGCGGTCTGCACGCTTTTTAATCCTAGCATAATGTTCCAATAACCGCTGACGGACCCCCTCATGAATGGCTCGAATGGATGATGCAAAATCTACTGGTAGAAACTGGGACCAACTGCGGGATTGGTGCCAAATCCAGAGCCGTCTCTAGAGAATACCCTGTGACAATCTGAAAAGGAGATAATCCTGTTGAGCTATTGACAGAGTTGTTGAATGCAAACTCTGCTTGGGATAGGACAAAATCCCATTCCTTAGGTCTGTCGCCAGTGAGGCATCGTAGGAGATTACCAAGGCTCCGGTTCACTACCTTTGTCTGCCCGTCTGTCTGGGGGTGAAATGTTGTAGAAAACTGAAGTTTACACCGCATGAGCTTCCACAAGTACCTCCAGAAGTGCTCTGTAAATCGAACGTCTCTATCCGAAGTAATCGATTGAGGAACCCCGTGTAGGCGAACAATCTCCCGAAAGAACAAACGTGTTATATGGGAGGCGTCGTCCGTTTTCGTACATGGAATAAAGTGAGCCATCTTGGAGAACCGATCAACCACCACGAAAATATAATCGAAAGCTCCAGTCCTCGGTACCCCTGTCACAAAATCCATGGATATATCACGCCAAGGAATGCTGGGAACAAGAAGTTGGGTGTAGAGGCCAATATTCTGCTCGCGCCCTTTTGCCGTGATACAATTGTAACACTTTTTGATAAAATTGTTTACATCTCGACGCATCGTGCCCCAAAAATACTTCTCCCGCATCAAAGCCATGGTCTTGGCCACTTCGAAGTGCCCTGCTAAACCACCTGCATGAACCTCAACAATCAATTGCTCCCTCAACGATGAAGTTGGGACGCATAAAACTTTACCCCTAAACAAATAGCCATCCTGTATTGAATACTCCTCGTGGTCTTCGTGGTGTTGCAAACAAGAACTGTAGATAGGTCCAAAGTACGCATCTTTTAGGTATAACTCTCGTATCTCTGAGAACCCAAAAATCGATGCGCGTAACGTAACAAGTAGATGCGTTGTCCTACTAACCCGGTCTGCAAATCCGTTCTCCTTCCCCTTGATGTGTTGAACATGAAATTGAAAACCTTGCAAGTAGTTAAACCACTTGGCCTGCCTCTCTGAAGAAACACGTTGTTGGTTGTGCATGTGGCGGAGTGCATCGTGGTTTGAGTGGATAAGGAACTCCCTATGAACCAAATAGTGACGCCAATGCTGAAGAGCCCGTACTACGGCTAATAACTTTATATCATAGGTCAAATACCGCAGTTGAGCCCCAGATAACTTCTTACTAAAATAAGCTATCGCTTGCCCCGCTGTGACAGAGCAGCCCCAATGCCTGTCTTGCAGGCATCTGTGGAAACCTCAAACATGGAACCTGAGAAATCTAGGAGTGCTAAAACTGGTGCCATAGTAAGCCTTTCTTTGATCAACTGAAAAGCCTTGTCAGCTTCAGGAGACCAAACAAAAGGAACATCCGCCATTAGAGATGTAATCGATGACATTATCCGACTGAACCCATCAATAAACCGACGGTAAAAAGTTGCCAACCCATGAAAACTCCGAGCATGTGACGTATTGGTGGGAACTGGCCAGTTACATATCGTCTGTACCTTCCCCTCGTCAACTCGAATGCCATCTGCTGAAACGACATACCCTAAAAACTCCACTGAATCCACCATAAAGGAACACTTCTTTAGCTGAAGAAAAAGTACGTGCTTACGTAGAAGTTGTAATACTCGCTCAATATGTACCAAATGCTCCTCCTGAGATCGGCTATGTATGAGGATATCGTCAAAATAAACAACCACAAACCTCTGTGTAATGCACTCCCTCGACACCTTAGTCATAAGTCGAATAAAAGTGGATGGGGCGTTGGAGAGACCAAAAGGCATAACTAGCCACTCGTAGAGACCGTCTTTAGTTTTAAATGCAGATTTCCATTCGTCTCCCGGACGCATCCGTACCTGATGGTATCCGCTCTTAAGATCCAACTTGGAGAAGAACTTTGCCCCATGCAGGTCATCTATCATGTCCGCAAGTCTCGGAATCGGAAACCTATACTTCACCGTAATCTTGTTAATAGTTCTGCTATCAATGCACATACGCCAACTCCCGTCTTTCTTTGGTGTCAGTAAAGCCGGCACAGCACACGGTGACATACTTTCCCACAACAACCCTTTGTCACATAGCTCAGTGACTTACCGTTGTAGTTCAGCATGCTCCGCAGGGGCCATGCGATAATACGGTAGGTTAGGCAACGGTGCCCCTGGGACTAGGTCAATAGTATGTTGGATGTCTCGCAGGGGTGGCAACTCTGGTGTATCGGGCTCAGTACATACATCATCATACTGTGTAATAAGAGACTGTAATATAGGTGGAACTGGAACCAGCGGAGTCGAAAGAGAACTCACCAAAGCATAAGCACAACCGTGCTCTCTCGCCTCTGCAAGGAAATTGGTGTGCATTTGTCTCTGTAGCTGGCGGAAGGCAAGTTAACACTATCCGTTTCTCACCCCATCTGAACGAATAGGTATTCTCTCTCCCCAAATGAACACAATTCCGCGCATATTGCCAAGGCCTGCCTAGAAGTATATGACAAACATCCATGGGGACTACCGTGAAACGTATAGTGTCTTCATAAGCGTCACCAATCTTGAATTTCAGCTTAGAACGGTACAATGCCTTCTTCGTACCCCCTTGCTGTAGCCAGTGAATCGTAAACAGTTTAGGATGCGGAGTAAGCTTGCAGCCTAACTTCTCTACCACCTCTTCCGAAATAAGGTTTTCTGTAGACCCACCATCAATGATGATCTCAAGTAGCTTACCTTTTGCTGTACCTCTTGTACGGAATATGCTATGCCTTTTCCAATACTCGTCGTCTTTCTCTAACCCTTCTTCAGGTACCCGAACACTAGACCCGCAAAAAGGAAGGGTGTGAGATATCAAAATTACCTCCGGCTTCTCGTGTGGTAGGAGGCCGACAACGACGCTCTTCCCCTCCTTATTCGTTAGAACCATTGGTGTTGGCGTTGCCGATCGCCTCTCCGCTGTTTGGAACGCCGTTGGTGATTGTGTCATCGTCTTAGGTGGTACCGTTAAATCCCATGTTCCTGCTGTCCCAATCGGCGCTGTTGTGGGCACCGTTAGTGTGGAGGTAGTTGTCGGTGTGGCCGTAGTTGTCGTCGCTACTCGTATCATAGTCGAAGAAGTAGGGGACGTCGGCAGGTTTGTAGTCGTTGTCGATAACAGCGCCATCGTGGGGGCTGAAGTTCGGTGCGGTGGGGTCGCGAGTGAGAGAGACATCCTCTCTTCGTCAGCCCCTTTTGTCGATGTCGATTGGAGACCAATTGTTGTTGTGGTCGTGGGTCGAAGAGAAGAGCTCTTGGGCTTAGTTGGGTCTTCTTGGGTTTGGACCCGTATCCTTGGTATTGGGCTTGGATTAGATGACTTGGGTTTGGGCTTTGTTAGATCACAAGCTGCATTTTCAGATCTGCTTGGGTCTGCACTTGATTCCCTGCCGTTTTCCTTATGCGATTCTGGCCGTTTCAAGGAGAAATTCGTCGGTGTTTCCCGACCTCCCGACTCCAAAACCGCGCTCCAAACTTGGTGGTCGTCGTGACTACGTTTAATGGGGTGAACCCCTTGGCGACTATCCGCCTCTTCATATAGCCAATCGTTGTCTTCATCGAAAACCTTTACTCCGGCTTCGATTTTCGCTAAATTAAGTAGAAAATTTATACCCGAATTGAGGAATTTTTGCATCCTCGGATCGTGGTTTCTCTCTGATACCAGATTTGATAAGAAGAATTAAAGCAGAAGCTCGTACACTAGATTAACTTGATTATTCATTTCTAGGGTTTCGTGAGTTTTCCCCAAAACTCACAAATCTCACTAATACTCTTTCACAAAAACTATCAACCCCTTTACTGGAGAGCATCCCCTGTCTTAAGTAAACAAAATAAAGTAAAGATAATTCCTACGTCTGTGGGTGACGTGGGTAGTAACTATGACTATTGTAGCCAACCTACGATCTATCACTTTACTAGTTATCCCTTGGAGAAATGTTGTGTCCTAAAACTTCCAATTTTCTTAGCAGTGAAGTTCATTTCCCAATCTCAAAAACATATTTTCTCAGGGAGTGTTTGATTACATAGAAAATATTTCAAGGAAAATATCATTTTCTCATGGAAAATAGTTTTGAGAAAATTCTCAAAACCACAAATAAGCTAATTGATTTATACATTGGAAAAAATCATTTTATCGAGTATCTCTATGTAAACGAAGATACAAGAGAGGAGAGAGAGAGATAGGTGAGGCTGAAAAATAAATTAGGAAAATTTTCTTAGGAGGTGAGCTAGGAAAATAAATGACTTCTTTTTAAAAAAAAAATCTTGACTTGGAAAATTTTCCTAACCTTTAATAACGGCTATCAAACAGTGGAAACCCATATTTTCTCATAAATATTTTATTTTCCACTTGAAAATGTTTAATCAAACACACCCTCAACCATAAATTCCAAGTGACCACATAACATTCAAGTATCCAACCATCAACAATTTTGCAATCGTACTTTAAATATATTTAAGACGTGTACATCTGGGAAATCTTGCAAAGGTGACAAGTTTCAAAACCATAGATTCCCTCACAAGGCCACAATTTGATTTTATTTACCTTCCCTAAGAAAAGGCTAATCAGTGATTTTGATTCCTTATTGACCTGTCTCCTGTCTCCAGTGGAATCCCACTTAACACACTACACCAATATGTCCATCTAGTAGATTTCTTCACAACCACATTCTTAGGCCTATATTTGGACTGACTAAAAATGCCTAACATATGGTCATCCTCTTCCTCCAACTCCAAATTTTTCACAACCATTTTCAGGCTCATTAACCTTATCTTGGGAATTTCAAGACCCTCTTGAAGCTCAGGACAAAATACCTTTTATCCTACTTTACCAGGTGTTACTTAAAGGTATCGTCCTCGTGGTGCCAAGAGAACCCTTCACAAGATTTTAGCTTGAATACCAATGCTTACATGTTCATGAACATGGATAGGAAATAGACATGCATGCTCGAGATGTGCTCTTAACGGAGATATCTACTTCCTTTGCTGAGAAATTTGTTGGTGCCAAAGGACGAGCCATTTTCGAAACCTAAACAACTTTTTCACTGACATACTTTAAAAACTTTGTAAATTTATAGGTATGGAGAGTGCCCTCATAAGAATTTATCATTAACAACTGGTAGCGGGGATAGATAGTAGTTTACGCACCCATCTTAGATAACACATATTGGTTAAGCCCATGGCAAATATATTTGTTCATTTTTAACCTGAATACTTATATCTAGAGATAATGGGTGCTTCTAAAGATGTCATATTTGCATACAAATAGACCACATTTTAGTTATAAAATCAGCAGACTATCAAATGCACTTCATCTAATTATAAAGCAATATTACCTTCGGATTTCGCCCCAGCATTCTCTCCAGGCTCATAATCCCCACTATTGAAAAACTCTGAAATGCCATCCAATGTACCCCGATATACCGCTAATCTCGGATTTCTCGGTACAACACGTCCACTCGAAGAACATCCCAGTTCCCCTCTCCCCTCCTCATCCTCACCCTCTTCATCTTCATCCTCATTGTCATTTTTTGAAGAAAAAGTTGGGTTATCAAGAACAACGGGTTTCAAGTGCGCCAACTTAAACTCTTTATACGACAAGTACTCCTTGGTATTCATAGGAGGAACCATTCTGTTCTTCTTCTCAAGTCTACTCCCAAACTCTATTTGTTGGGCAATTATCTTCTTCTCCTTCTTAGTTATGTTTATCTCAGCTTGCACTTCTTTCCACTTATCAGGGACCAAGTTCTCGGGCTCGAACTCCATCGATGCCTTCGATTTCTTCTTAATGGGATTGTTCCCATTGGACTCAAAGTCGTTTTGAAGAAATGGGTCTTCAAAAATGCCATCTTCGAACACAACGCAGTCTCCAACAACGTGTTCTTCTTCTTCTGGGTCTTCTGAGTGTTGTGGGTATGAGTGGTTTTGAGGTTGAGGTTGAGACCTTTGGTTTGAAGGAGAGAAGGAATTGAGAGAAACAGAGAGAGATAGAGAGATGGGTTTTCTTTGGGTTTGAGTTTGGTTTGATGAGGGAAAGCTTGGAGGAGAGAGTGTCAATGGAGAATAATGGAGGATTGAGAAGAGTTGGGTTTGGGGTTTTAGGAAAGATGTCGAAGAAGACTTCATGTCCGTTGTAAAATGGAGACTGGACTCTGTTTCAGAATGATGGATGGATGACAGAAATGTCGTTTTTAAGTTAACAACGAATCTGAAGGTTTGTTGTTTTATGCAAGAAAAAAAATAATAACTTGCCAAATAATGTCGTTTTATTCGGAAATGTATATCCGTTGCTTTAGACGACAAACGTTTGAGAAAGTTATTTCTTTGTAAAAGGACGGTAACAATGTAAGTACACCATATCATACGGCATCCAATGAGAAAACATGTTTAGCTTGTCCCCCTGTAAGAAATTATTTGCAGAGAACTAGAAGATCGTTGGAGCAACAAAGCACTAATAACCATAGCAACGAGCCAACGACAACGGACAAATGATGCAATTATAATTACAACGGCATATAATTCAGTTCATCGGAGGTGATAGACATTGTTCAGAAAAACAACACGCAAAGATAACACATACATAAACCATAATTAACAAAACGCCCACACTTCAACTAGCAACAACCGGAACAACTTCATCTTAATCAACGAAATCCCCATGAGAAGCAGCAATACGATCCATTATATTTGCCACCACTTCTTTCGAGTTCTTGAGTAATGTGATACTCCTATTAAGTTTCTCACGCCGAGTAGCAACAGACAATGACTCCTCTAACATCCTAATGAACTCACAAGTTGGGAAGTCGACCGTAGCCGATAAAACATTGAGAATAATACTCTCCTTAGAACTAATATACACCATAATAATACTCAATATTTGCTCGTAATTGTCTTCGGGTTGTCCGTCAACTGGAACCCTAGTGATCCCAGGCAAATGCCGCAAATCAACCATTGTAAGATCAGCAAATCGACCATTGTAAGATCAGGAACACCGTTCTTTTTAACAAGAGTAAGAGATGTGTGTGAAATGCACTTACCAGTCCCAGCTATCTTCTCTGTAGCTGAACCAATCAATATCTTCAAAAATATGGGCGCTTCATCAGTGTGGACAATCTTGCCGTGATACTCCAAGTAAAGTTCGGGATCCACCGACAAGTGATTCTGAAGGCGCATAATTAAAGGTACTCGAGTACAGATGCCCTAACCGCGAGGAAGCCCGATCCCTGCCAAGGATTCAAGAACACTAGACTTACCAGATGACTGGTCACCAACAATAACAATGGTAGGCAGTTGTACGCCTTCATCCATGACTTTCAAGTGTCGGAGCTTATCGACCAAATCGAGGAGGTTGAATGCAGTCGTTGTAGCTGGAAATTAGAGGTGCTTCTGAATCATATACTACTACAGCCATTCCAGATCCTCTTAGGGTAGACAGAGTTGTTTTATATGAAAGTTGTTTCTCAGTTGATTAAGGCTTTTTGTTTAAAGGAAAAGAAAAATAACAGCAGTAAACTGTATGTTTGATTTCATCCATCATCCAATATCACACATATTTCTGATAATTGAGGAGTGCGCATGTAAGCCAGTGCCACAAAGATAAGTTCAGCCAAGTCAGTGTGAAAATTCTCAATAGAGTATCAATATCCCGCACAGAAATAAAAAATGGATCAGTTTTGCTAATCAACGATTCAGTGCAGAAACTCAATATTTGATGCCTACTCACTGAAACACGACAGATTAGATTTGACACTGTCATACTGTTTCCCAAATGGACGATCCCTAATTGATCATGTACATAATAGTTTTATAGCTTAGAAATCTTAATCACACTAAAGTGGTAGCATGGATTATTAGCACAGTTCGTCAATATATTGTTCATAATCAGTAACTTACATCTTTATAACACTGAAAATCACCTTAAAGGTGAGTGATTGATAAGTAGAGGAACAGAATAATATATATCATTCTAAAACAAAGCAAAAAACCAATTGTTCAAAGTTGCAAGAAGCCAGACTCAGAAAACCATTAACTGCCCTACTACATCACTTAGCACCATAAGTAAATACTTTACCTCCCATAAGGACGACGCCCATTGCTCCTTTCTGGGCTACCGTAAGGAGGAGAATAGGGAGACCTGTCTCTTCTAGACCGCCCGCCATACGACGAGAACCGAGGAGGAGAATAGTCACGGCCACCACGATAAGGAGAGCGCCTTGGAGACCTCCTATACCTGTTATCATCACGTTCATAACCGCCATGATTTCGACCACGATAGCCTGTTACAATCACGTGATATGAAAAGAGAAAATAAAAGATGATTAAAGGGGCGGCTATAAACATAATCAAAAGGCTAAAATGTCAGAAACAACACTTACTTGACTCTCTGTTACTTTGAGCTGCTCCAAGATAGTTTCCAGGTGTAGGTGTCCTCGGACGTTTCCTCCTTGACTGAAAAGTTCAAATAAGATGTTCCTCAATTCACAATAATATGTCTGAATTCCAATCATCAAAGTAGAAGGGGTCATGACATTCAAATAGGTAAGCTTGCACACAATCTATGACGAGAATATTCCATATTAATACAGGCAGAAAGCAGTAAGAAGTATTCACCTAACCAGATCCCACGTAATAAAGATGGCTTGGAGGAGGAAGAAAAACTAAAGAAAAGAAAATATCAAGACACATACTAGTAGTGGCACCACCATAAGAATGCCAGATTTGAGGTACACCATGTCATGTATCCCTCTGATTAAAGAGTTGTTGGTTATGTCCGTTGATTAGTTGAGATGGATGCTGAATTTGTTTAGTTGACAATATTTGCAATATTTAGTTGAACAGATGATGATGCAAGAAAAGCTGTTAAGCTGGCCATTGATCAATAAGTTGCGATGGGTATCTTTGATTGCTGCCAACACAATGTCCTCTGATTATAACCAATAACCTCCAAGTCAAATACATAGGATGACTAATCAAAAACCTTCGGCTACATTAAACTCGGAATATTGAAGTCACGTATAATTACCTTCTCCACCTTTATGTACCGCCCTTCAAGGACTGACTGATTAAGATATTTTATGCAGCGACTAGCGTCCTCCACAGAATCCATTGTCACAAAAGCAAAGCCGCGGGATTCACGTGTACGAGGCTCCACAACCAGTCGACACACAGATACCTAAGAAGAAAGGCAAGTCAATGACATAGCTATTACAAAGAACAAGTAACAATAACTACTATCAAACTTTTTAAGAAAAGCTAACCTACCTTTCCCTCTTTAGAGAAGTGATCCTCGAGGTCTTTTTCTGTGACCCTACTGGACAGGCCAGTCACGTAAAGTGTATTCCCAGGATTCTCGACATCCTCATTTCTACCAACCATTCAAACTATCAGATTTTCAATCAAATAGTAAATACTAAGATGCAGTTATTTTAGAGTTGACGCAAACCTGCCACGGCTCATCAACCTGGATCTTGATCGAGATCGGGAAGCTGGCCTTGGTCTGGATCTAGACCTAGACCTTGATCTGGATCTCGACGGTGATCGTGCCCTAGGTGAAGGAGATGCTGAGTACCTGATGCAGTGAGTACACATATCATCACTTGAAAAAAAAAAAATTAAAACGGCAAATGATACAATCTGGGGTGTCAAACAGGCACTTTATTTATTTATAATCCGAAAAAGTTACAATAAATGCATTTCAATCATAAAAGTTGACTACAATAAAATAGACTCCAGAAACACTTCCTGTACGAGTACAAAATAAAGGATATGTTAGACAATATAGTAGGATTAAATTGATTCCTTATAATACAAAAACTATTGGTCAGAACTCCTTATCCCTTAGTACATGATATTGGCGTAATCACATCCTTGACCAAAAGTCTCTAGGGTTTTACTTAACAAATTAATTTATAATGACTAAACAATGGGCGAGACTTAGATGCGACTCTACAACTATATCTAGCATGCTTAACATATAAGTATAAAGAAAAATGAGGTAATCCCTAATATGAACAACTTTTCCACACAATGGGAATGTGAGCAGGAGTCGCAAGAGGCGATATGCAATTGTGACATCATTTTGTTAGTTGCGATCGGCATTAAGAAAAGAAACATATTCAAAACCTGCAACATTGAGATATCTCTTGGTGCTAGCTTAGAAAAGATTCATTTAATACGAGATAAATCTTAAATTGCAAGCATGAAAAACCAGAATGCCTTTACGGTTATTCTTCATACTTTGACAGCATATGATTTTTCGGTAATTGCTTACAATGTGCGTATGAGCGCATAGCAAAAAAAACTTACATTTTGTATCAAAACTATAAATCGGGCAATGGGCATCCTATAGGAGTGCAAAGTATTAGATAAATGAGAGATTTTTGAAATAGGATTTGTCATAAAGAGCAATTCAGTTAGAAATAACATCAAACTATAATTCAATAAAATTGAATGATTGTAAGACAATACCTTCTAGGAGGAGGCGATTCGACCTGAAAAAAATTATAGAAAATTAGATAAGTTTGATGAATTAGAATTAGGGTTTACAACAACGTGAGAGACTTGCCATGTTTTAGAGATGACCGATCGGTTACTGTGAAGCTTTACCCTTACGAGAGAACAAGGATGGAGGAACGACCGGTTTTTATTAGAAGAGTTAAAATCAAGTATCACCCTTTTTGAGCATTTGTCTCAAACACAATTAGGGGATCTCATGAAGTATCTCACTACTCACTACTCACTACTCACTACCTTGGAATCCAATGTGCTTTCGACCTCCAATAGTGCCTCATTGACTTGGATTTGAGTCTCAAGGGCGCCCAAGTGTTGGGCGCCTGTTTGTTTTATAATGGGCGCCTAAGATTTGGGCGCCCAATTCTTTTTTTTAACAAAAATTTAAATTGGGCGCACAATTTTATTTATTTTTTAAAAATTCAAATCGGGCTGGACTGATGAATTTTTTATTTATTTTTTTAAAATAAATAAAACAGGCGCCTGTTAAAAAATTCAAGTCAGGTACTGTTGGAGAAAATAGAGCCTCACTGACTTGGTTGAAAAAAGTGTCTCACTGGCTTGGATTTGCCTTTTTTTCAACCAAGTTAGCCCCAACTCGAAGTTTTAATTAATTTTGTTAGTGTTATCTCAGGATTCCTTGAAGACGTAATGGGGGATGTGCAGCCTGATGAGATAGTATGCAGCCAAGGTTGGGGTAATAGATATTTTATTTATTTATTGGTAAACCATATATTAATAAACAGCAATAATTACAAAAAAGGTTCCGTCGGCGTGTAGAGATACCTGCAACCATTCAGGCGGGAACCAGTCCAAGTAAGGCAATGGCAATCACATGGGCGACTGAATTAGCAGTACGGGGTACAAAACATATTTTAATATCAATAAACTGTCACCAAACAGTTCTGTAGAATAGTTTTAGTCGTCTAGGAGATCGTTGCTTCGCCATTCTTACAAAAGGAGTGAATCGCCTCAGCATTAGTCTCGATAATAACTCTCTGGAAACCTCGCTCCCTGGCCCAGATGACACCATCCAGAACTGCTAATGCCTCACTTTCTTCACTAGACGCGAATCGGCGAGAGGAAGCTCAGGCTAGGCTGGAGGAACCCAGGAAGCCTTGAAAGCCAGTTGGTGTAATAGGTCTTGGTGTATGACTGTTCAATATATTGTTTGTAACAACACATCAGTATCAGTTATAAGTAAATTTTGAACTTAAAGAGATGTATTCCTAATGGTGAAATACAAGACAGACATATAACATGCCTTATCTAAGTTATGTATATCATTTTATATATGTACGGTACTTTGTTCGACTTGTCTTCTCAGGTACCTGCTAGGGAAGCACTTACGTCTTACAAACATGGAAGTAAGAATTCTAGAGAGTTCAAAGTTAATGTTAAGAACAGACAATGAGAGAAAAAGAATGTCACACATCCTTTAGAAGTAGGGAAATTATCATATCATAAACTTGATCAGGTTACGACTTATGACCCGTAATATCAACATGAGGTGTTTTTAAAAATGATTAATTACAAACTTCACCTTTGCCGCATGTCTCAGTACAACAAAAATGCTTTACAGCAAGCCCTGAACAAAAAAATGGCAAAAAAAGAAGAAAAAAGAGTCCATCTACTTTGCCCAGGCAACTGCGTCAATCTCTGATTGGGCACTTCTGTATAATTCCAACCTCTTCGCAAGAGCACCCCTACGCTCCATGACTGCTGGATCCTCATCCAATAATGATCCTAATTGCTTCGGCTGCAATGCAAAGTTGTAAAGCAAATATTATCTTTCAATTACAGCAATATTTGGGTTTGAGATAAATTGTGTTCATAAATGAAGCCCTGAGGCCCTTTGCGACTACGCGAGGTTCTTATTATACAACAAATTTATCTGTAACCTCAGTAAAGTACAAGTGGTCTAATTGATAGTTTTGAATTATAATAAATCTAATGATAACGATTCTGAAAATTTCCTACATGATTTCCCAGATGATTACAACAAGAGAATTAGAATGGAGAACTGGAAATGGCAAAATTTATAAGAGAAAATTTGATCCTTACCTCCTTTTTACCTAGCTCAGCAAAAAAATGATCAAGTAGGCTTCTTTTGGCCTCGCGAACTTGACAATAAACTATGGATTTCGGAATGGAGTTCCTAAGAGTCCCACAAACCATGTTGACATAAGACAAAACTGTTGTTCCTGATGATTTTAAGATAATGAAAAGACAAAGAAATATGATCAGAAACATTTAAACTTCCTGGACAGTGTGATAATAATGGAGCACATATATTTGATAAAAAGAAAACATAAGGCTCAACCTAAACAAAGCCTTACTATAACCAATTTTCAGACTTCATTTTCATACAGTACAAGTAAAACACTAAACTTTGGCCAAAAGTATCCATATATATTATGTATGATTCATACGATACATCATAACTTATCGACATGACAATATATTTAATTTCTTCATATAACAATGGCGTAATGCTGAAGTCTCGCACTTTGTAAGCATATTGCTGTTTTTTGAAAACCATATATATCATTGAATGTTTGTGTTACAATATACTGTAATGTAGGATATTTATTGCCCCCTGAGCCAATGATGAGGCACATTTTTCATAGCCTTTGTTAGTTATTAAAGAATAGAAAAATGAAATGGTGGATATGGAGTATGTCGGTGTTATTACCTATTCGCCTGAGATATGAATCATTATATCTATCAAAGATCGAATGAGTTGGGTTTCCTCCCTTCTCGATATCTTGAGGAAGCTTCCGGAAGAAATCAACGGTTAAATAACTACATTCCATGTCTACAAGCTTAAGCGTCGCCTTCTTGCTTTCTTCTCGCATTCTGTCTAAGGACTCACAAGCTGCATTTCCAACCTCCACTCTGAGGGTGGGATATTGCCTCAACTCCTGTGTAGGTCAATGGAAGCAGATATCTTATTCATAAAGCTATTAGATTATGAACCCAAGGTTAGAATATTGATTAAGGAAGATAAAATGACAGCACAATTGAGTAGTACAAACTACAAACAATGTCATATTTCATAAACATTATCTGTAACGGCATGAAATGAGATCTACATCTATTACATTTAGAAATAAGTTCAACCGATTTGCAGAAGAACTTTTATGTTCAGTTGTTTATCTTGTATACATGTTTCTATATAAAAGAAAAATCAGCTTGACATTTGGCAGGGATAAGAACTTACAGCAGTTTCACTTATAGACCTGTGCACCATATCTTTCAGTATGGCATGAACCTGGAAAGATGTTGAAAGAAGTATATATATAGTCAAGGATTTATAGAAGATTTTTTTTTTTATGTATGGCTCAATAAAATAAAAGAGAATGCTTTTTCAATTCAGTACTAGTAATACATACCGCGTCAACAGCTGCCTCAGCAGGACCTCTGATAGAAACTAAAGAATTTTCAATGAGACGGCGGTATCCTTGTTCAGGAGCTATTAAATGAGGTTGGTAACCATCTGCTTCAGTAATTAGCTTCCTTACATTCTCCATTGAAAGATGTTTATCAAATTGCAATCTTTTCAAAGCTGCAGGAAATTGATTATCGAAGACATTGTAGACTTTATCACCACCTGAGCGCCTGTGGATATGATAAAATAAAAATAATAAGAGGGCATAATAACCAAGTACATCTAATAACCCAAGATCACCTATCCATTTAATTAGCCCAATTACTAACTGAATTGTTTATATGAACTCGTATTTGAATCCTCTCTGTCTACTTCCAACTCGGAAATGTAATCAATATTAGTTTTGGGCAACCCGTTTCGATAACTACCATCGGGTTAGACAAATCACAAGTTTAGTAAGGTGAGTGAAACAACTCTTCACAATAAAGTAAGCTTGGCCGACTACAACCAAGACAGTTTCAGCGGCTTTGGTCCCCTTTTTCTGCTCAGACAGGCTGGGTTGGGTTCTTAAATCACTCAATAGAACTAATTAGGTCATAGAGAAGAAAAAAAACTAACTATTAAAGAAGAAAAAACTGTTGAGGTAGGAGACTCACACGCCGTCAAGATGTTCTTTCAATATTTGGTCAAAAATACGACATATCTCCATGATCATGTACAACTTTCCCTGCCCACAATAAGTAACAGCATCCATAGTTAATTTTTTTCATTGAATACTAGGAGTCAAAGTGTTGACTGTAAAGGTTCACTACATAAACTAGCTTATAGATTTTTTAAAATATCAGAAAATACGATTTAAGCTGGCATAAAGAATACACATTCAATAAAACAAGGAATCCTACAATGAAATAAACAATTGACTTAGTAGAAAGAAAACATCCATAACCATGACTTACTCCCGCATCAGCAGCAATAGGCCTCCCTAAACGGTTCAATTCTGATTCTAGTTCAGCTATACTTTGGTTAATAAGAGATTGAATGCCTGGAATACGAGACTTGATCACAGTTTCTAGATGCTGCAAAAGGTCACATTATGAACATGTTAAATTTGGATAAACTTAACAGCCAATATAGCTATATTTAGATGGAGGCATAGATAAAAGAATCGACTAAAACTCCCCATCTATCAAAATATCTAGTGACCAATATAATATGTAAGCTACTATATGAATGGAGTACTTTACACCTTTTCTAATAGGGAATTAATTATACTAGAGTATATCGTGTAGAAGCCTAAGGAAAGAAAATAGTTTCAAGTGAAAGTTCAAAGATCGATTTAGTTCTCTTCAAGACTGTAAAGGCTTTCAGTGTAATGATTTTGATCATTAAATGCGTTCAATGAAGCTTTGTCATATTTTGGATTAATTTGTTTAACTAAACAGAATCGAATCCGTAAAGGCTGTTAATGATTTAGAAACATACTAGAGCATTCATGAAGAAATTAGAACATTTGAGCAATTTGGAACTGACTTCATAATAGTGTAATGAAAACTCTATATTTTATTTTATTTGTAGAAGAAAAAATATAATCCAAACAACTTATTCATCAAAAAGACATACATGAAATTCTTCGCTAAAACTTAACTGGTTCAGGATTATATGTATCTACAAAAAGTTAGCCTACATGGTCACTGAAGAGTCTAGTTTTCAGAATTCCCTTATGGAGTACAGTAGATACAACAAAAGAAGCATATATCATCTCAGGCCCCTCAAAGAAAATTGCATTGGAATAAATAGTAACTAATATACCTTGGAAAGCATCTTTCCCAGATGCTCAGAGCCCATTCTGTGAGATAAATGTTTGTAATCCGCGCTACTTGCAAAGTATTCACGCTCTCTACGCCGTGCAGCAATCATGTCAACACTCTTGTTAATATCAGCTTGAGAACGATTAACAACACCAATCCAAGGGAACTGTAAACGATATGATTTGCCTTCCAATATCTGCAGAACCCACATACTGTCAGTTAAAATGCAGCCGAAGACTAAATACTTCAAAAGCTAAACTTAAGTTTTCCATTCAGTACGCTAACTTACGTCAACTGCATCTGTACCCTTGTCCATAAGATCAATCTTTGTCAAGACCCCAATTGTCCTCTCTCCTGAATATTAGAAGATGAACTAATTAAGAAGCAGAATCAGAAAGATTCCAAATATTAGAATGCAAGAGTTTCAAGAAATTTCACAATTTTTGGAAAGCAGAAGGGTCTCATACACTTGAGCACATAGTTGAGTTTGTTCACCAATCACAAAAGAAATCGGTGGAATAAGACTCAAAGCATGTTAAACTAGAACCAAAAAATCACAGGTATTACCATTGGGATCTACTTCACGAGAAATCTTGATTGCATCAGAGGTAGCAAGATCTTGATTGGCAGGTGAAACTGCTAGAATAAGAGAATTGGGCTGCATGATAAAAAACAATCAACTAATGTAGAGAAACTTAAACATATTTAGAGACGGAAAAAACCAAGCTCGTCAAAATGACTGTCGTAGAGTCAAGATGCATCTAATAAACCCCTGTTGGGTTTCCAAGGGGACAGCAGCAAACAAAAGAAGTTCGTTTTGAGTATACAAATATGTCCAAACTATCTTTTCAGCCAAAGTAATATCTTAATCTAAATTTACGAGCATACACTCAATGAGAACTTGTAACAGAAAAAAGAAATGACCATTTAGATGATAAAGTATGACAAAGAACTTCTTTTGCATTGAACAAAATTATTGTGAAGAAAATAGTTCAAGTAGCACAAAATGACTAAGGAAGAGCCAAATCTAGTAAGGTCAATAAAGCCTGGGCATAAGTTACTAGAAAATGTTAACTTTTTGTCTTCCTGAGAGCTTCTAATATTGCCAACTTCTGCCAATATTATATGGCCTAGACTTAGTAATTACTAGTTACCCTACTGACCCTATGTAAGCTTTTTCAAACATAAGAGATGTCTAAGACAAAAGGACCTTCACTTTCATCTTCTAATTGCTTAGCAGAAGGTCTGACAGTGGCATTGCATGCTAAAAGTGTGGTTTACAAAGTGCGCTGCCCTCCCTATCTACTTTTTTGCAAATGGTATCCACATATTTGTAAACACAAATTTTATGGGTTTGAAGCAAATGAAAAATATTAAGGATGCATATCAAGTAGATGTTAGCCAATGGATTACCAATTCAGGGATCAATGTGGTTTGTGGAAGGGTGACAAGAGCCAAGGAAAAGACACAATACTAAGTATGGTATATAGGAGTAAAACATAAGAGAGATAAGAAACATAAAATGGCTTTAAAATCATTTTACAACCATAAAAATGAACATATCGAAGATTCTATAAGTACAACAATTATTCCGTCAAAGATTCCATCCCGATCCAAGAATCAAAAAGATCATAAGATGTTTCTGAGGGATCTTTATAATATTGGCATCAAACATGAAAAGAGTTCCAGGGCTTCTAATGAAAATTACCTTTTCAATATAGGAACGAACCATGCTTTCAATGTCCTGCACAATGTTGTCAGATTGACCATCTACAATCCAAATTGAATATGAATAAAACATATTGAGTATTCATTAGCAAAAAAAGGATAATAAGAATAAAGTAAAGGAAAGAAAGGCATAGCATACAAAGATATGGACATCACTTACCAACAGCTACTTTTGTGAGACCAGGAAGATCAATCATTGTCAAGTTTACAACTGTAACATTACAAACTATCATCAGAAAAAAATTATATAATATGTGGTCATAACAAATTATCCTAAGCATAGAAAGGTTAAAGATAGATCGTGCACTATATTGTCTATGTAACATTGACGCCGGTGCGCGTGTCGGTGTCCGACACGGGTGCGAGGTGTCGGACACGGCGGTTTCAACATAAATGAAAACGAGGACACGGCCTTATAACTAGAAAAATAGTATCACGTTTTTGTATTGTGTCTTATTATATGTAAATGTATTATGAATATATAATTACAATAGTAACTTATGGGTTGATTTACAACAAATAACTAACATAAAACAATGATAGTAGTTAGTAGGGTTGAATAGCATGCATAAGAATTGGAAACTTTCAAAGATTTATGTCAAAAAGTTGATGATCTAAGCAAGAAGTGTCCGTTGGAGTGTCCACACGAGTGTTGGTGTGTGCGAATGTCCAACATGTTTGGACACAAATTTTTTTAGGAATATGGAGTGTCCATGTTACATAGTATATTGTGCAAGATGTTACAGGTGACACAATTCATTAGATTGTAACATAATTTGGGGAGTCAAGAATCACCACTGTTGGTGTGAAGCCACTCGTTAAATTTGTGACACCCCACCCGAGCGAGTGTACGGTTTGCAAACCCGACAGAAGTGACACTTGCACCAGTTGTTTAGTAGTGGCAGTTGCACCAGTTGTTTATTAGTGGCAGTTGCACCAGTTGTTTAGTCTCACGTTGTTTAATATCCATATCTTACCATTAGGAGAAAAAATGCTAAGATGAATTGGAACAGTGGAGATTTGTTTGCTGCGACCTGTTTCTCGATCAGTCTCATCTGAGATCTCCTTTCTTACAGCGACTATACAAATAACATTAGATAGACATGTGAGATGAACCAGAAATCTTGATAAGCAAATCAGAGACATAAACACGTTAAATCAACATAAACGACATAAACTAGGTCCTAGTTAGCAATTTGATACGACGAGAAAATTTCAAGTTATATTCTAATTACCATCCGAAATTTCCTTAGATATTTCGGCAAGAGTTGGTATCGGTTTTTGCACAACAAGTGAGATGACTAAACCAAAAATACTAATTTGAAAATTAAAACAATTCAGAGCAATACAAGAATAAAATGGGATACAATATCAATATGCAGTACATGTGTCCTAAGGAATAGTGTAGTATTGTATAGTATGGTGTGTAGCATTTCCTCCTGGACTACCCTTTCACTCGTGCGGTTTGGTTTGGTACAGTGTTTGGTGGTCGGATCCATACGTTATCACAACCTTCTGTTCCGGAGTGGATCTCAATGTGAATTTTACCACCTTCAGATTGGCCTATTGCCCGAGACGTATGGACGATGGTCGTCTTTTCTCTCTATTGGATGATTTGGAAGATGCGATGTGCCTGGGTTTTCCAAGATTTGAAGCCGGTTCCGACCCGTATTTCAACGACTATTAATAATATGGTGTCAAGTGAAACCATATATCGTGCTGAATATCTATCTATCCAGACTCCGTGGGGTATTCCGAATTCTGAGTGGCAAAAAATTAATGTCGATGCATCCTTCTACAAAGATAAAAGTTTCATTAGTATCGGATTAGTTATTCGTGATTCTCACAATAATTTTGTTGCAGCCCGAGTCTCTTCCTGCCAGTTTGCATCTAGCGATAGCAGTTCTGGCTGGTATTCATTGGGCGAGGGAGAGAGGAGAGAAGAAGGTGATTATTGAGACAGATGTTGAGGCAATTTGCTCTTTTTGCAAAAATGGATATACAACGGTGTCCTGGTCGACTAAAGCGATTTTACAGGACTGTTTGGCTCTCTTTGTCTTGTTTGTAGATATTCGTATCTGTTATGCTCCGAGGAGCGCTAATTCAGTTGCCCATGTATTAGCCACTAGGCCCCTAGCTGACTTGTTTATTTGGACTTGGTATGATTATCCTCCTGAGTGGCTATATATGACCCTCACGAACGATAGTACCACTTTTGTAACTCATTTTGCTTATTAATTAAGGTTTGCCAATCAAAAATAAATAAATAAATAAATAGTATGGTGTGTAGCATTGTACTAACAGCGTACTCCATCATATTGCATAGTACTTCTATATATATCACATGGGGTAGAAAATGTTTGCCCTTTGAGTACATTATGACGAGAGATGAAACACAAAAGTACTAAATTGGAAAGAAACGATGTAGAAGAAGCTCCGACTACTAATAAAACTAGGAGCTTTTTAATTAGCATGTAAAATTAAATCACGGCCTAATCTCAATCTTTGGCAATTGGCCCAGAGATTGATACCTGATAATTTGCTAGTGTAACATTAGTTCACCAGAAATAAATAATTTACCAAAATCAGTGAACCTCTTTCTTGGGAGGTGAAGAAATTCCGCGTACTCTCTCCCCTCGTCAATCTTATGAAGTTGCAAGACAAGTGGACGTCTAGTTACAATCCCTGCAGACATTTATTAAGTCGGCATAATTTCACAATGTTTCTGCAAACATTAAATTTTATAAGAAAAGAATATATGTATGTATCATTCACAAAAAATGTACCAGATCCACGAGGCAAAAAATCTTTTCCAACAATGCTCTCCAACACAGAAGACTTCCCAGAGCTCTGCAAAACATTAGGGGGGGAAAATATATCAAATCTCGACAAGGATACAACAATAAAACACAACATTTCAGCGTTTAATAATCACAATTAAATGAGACTACAAACAAACAAATCTTCTCACACAATGCAGATCAAGTAAATGTGAAAAAAAATATGATGAAATTAGGGCTTGCTTACTTGTCCTCCAACGACAGCGATAGCGGGCAAAGAATCCCAAAGAGTAGGCAAAGCACTCTTTTCACCATGATCGCCTAGGGCAGTACAAGCTTGTTGTAATTTGTTTACTAACGAGATCAAATTCTCCATTTTCTCAAAACAACAACAACAATGGAGCTCTCCAAGAGAGAGAGAGAGTGATCTTAAAGGACCCGCGTTTTTAGTTTCCGTTTGAAACGAACAATTGTGAACATCAGCTCGAGAAGACCATCGTCCCCTTGTTCAAACCGTTGGATGGCTGTGAAATGTGAATCTCTATGTATTTATGATTGATTAGTTGGGTTTGAATACAACCCAGCCAGACCGATCTTGGGCTTTGAGTATTGGATGGATTGTTTTGATTTGATGGCAACCCAAACCCGACCCGGTCTCACTCGACCTCCGATTTAATTTATCTTTGCCTGATCAGGAGATTAAATTTGTTGTTGTGAAACACAGGGCGATATCATTAATATAAACATACTTCCAAAACCTTCTAGGGGGACTTAAATATTTGGCATGTCGGGCTGCAACTTTTGTCCGAACTTCTTATTTTTTTCGAAATCCAATTTTGGAATCTTATTCTCCGAAAATCCGATTTCCGATGTTTCCTGGAATTTTTCCAAATTCAAAATAATTTTCAGATTTCCGAAAAAAAAATCGGATCGGAATACAATATTGATATCCGAAAGGGGAAAAAAAAAATCCAAAAAGCTTCATTTCCAAATCCGGAAACAACCCTAGGAAATGGACCTTGAAGAGTGGTGCTCTCCCAGCATGTGAGTGAAAACTTTTGCTTTCTTAAAGACCAAAGTCAGATGCACCTGTATGCTTATTTGTGGTTCAACAAGATCGATTTATAACGCCACTGTCTTCGAGCATTGGCTTGAATTCTCAAATGATACTTCGCTAATTTAGATGTGGTTCATCAATTTTGATATGGGAGGATACAAGGCACCATTTACAGTACAGTCATTCTGGAGGTATGATGTCCACTTTAAGTTCAGTATTTCCTTAATCTACTTGGTTAAAGCTGTTGAATACAAATCGAAAGTTGGTCTGCTGCGAAGGGAAGAACGTGGAGACTATGTCTGCCCTTTAACAAATTTTCATGAGCACCAATACAATTCACACTTATCTGTCAACCTGCAGGTGCAGGTATATATAAACATTGCACAAATAACAAAATAATACTGTATTACCACTAAAATATAACCCATTATATATATAAAAGAACTTTACATCTTTTCTGTTATGGGATAGTTAAGGAGCTTATCAGAACTATGATAACATTAGATCATATAAAGAGAGAAATCTTATATTAACGGGAGATGTATTAAAACTTCGATCAATTAGTGGAATCCGGAGATCCGTAGCCCCATGGGTTCTTGCTGGCCCAGTTCCATTGATCCCGGCACATCTCGTCAACTCCATATTTTGATCTGCAAGAACATTAGGCACCCGGATTTTATTAGGACTTTGATCAGAGGTTATGCTGTGTGAGATAATTTTTTTGCTAAGTGAACATATATAATTTTGGTGTCATTAATCAGAACGAAATCGCTATCGCTATGTGAGATAAATGTGAAGTCCATTTTCGTATATTTATATGTAGCATCACACTTACTTCCAGTTAAGTTCACGCTCTGCTTTATCCGTTGAAGCATAAACAATCTCAGCATCACCAGGCCGTCGTGCAGCAATAACTAGAGGGATTTTCTGGTACAAGCAAAGAATTAAGGATAAATAAAAAATTGTGGATAAAGTAGGTTATTGGTAAGCCTTTCCAGCCCAGAAGCTCGTCTTCACACTCACAGAGCCCTTAAGAAATTCCGTGATAATGACCCCATGATTTTATCCTACAAAATTTTATGGCAGAAGCTTGTAGGACAAACAAGAAAGTTAGGACCACAACATTTGTGGGTCTACTATGCAAGGGCTGAGGGGGTGAGGGTAAAACATGAATGAGGCCTCAACATGGATATATTTATTTTGAGATAGGTCAAAAAGTTATTAACAAGCGCAACAAATAAATATCCAAGATTTTTAGAGGTAAATTCTGAGAGAAATGAAACCACATTCCTTGTTAAGAATTATAAATTGAGTTAATTTCATGAAAAATACCTTTCCAGAGGCCTTCTCAAATGCATCAACCATCTCAAACACGGAAGTTCCTTTCCCAGTTCCTAAGTTGTATACTTCGCAACCTGAAAGATACAGGCACCTCTGTTAGAACCAATGTCATCCTACCATTTAGTTGAAAGACCACCAAGAACAAGAGCATGTTTACCCTGATTCTTTTCATAAACTATTTTGTTGTTGCAATTACTGATATCATGCAAGATCATGTGATTCATTCTGGATAACAAAATTATCTTGAAACTACAGAAAAAAGGCAGCCATCTTTTTAATGGAAAAACTACTTGTTAAGGCTTGGTTGTGAATGGTTTAGAAATTAGCTTTATTCATTATGGGTTGATCTTGGTTGTTAAGTGCCACAAGGAACCACTTGAGAGCATGTATTATGGGTGTGCAAGCTAAAGGCCAAAAGAATATTTTATCGGAATACAAATATAAACTGATAGAAACTATATTGCGGAAGCCATTAAACTAAATTCGAAAAAAAACTCTCTCGTTTATTAATCCCTTTCAAGCTCTCTCTCTCTCTACAAATCACTCTTAAATCGTGCTAATTATCTCTAGAAGGCCAAAGCCTTTTTCTCACAAAAACTCACCACCCTTTAAACCCTAACTCCCCATCCCTATATAACGGATGAGAATCCTTTATTCTCTCCTCAAATCAAGTTCCTAATAATTATCCTACTAATTAAATAACTAAACATAAAATAAATCTAAATTAGAGAAAGATTCTGCGACGTGGAGAATGGCCGTTTGTAGACGACCCCGAGACCTATCAAAAATTTGACCACGAATTTTGAACACGAATGGTGTAGCTATGAGAACAATACAAATGCAAACCTTGCCACGGTACTTCCCGTACCCGCTGACTTTACCTACAAAAAGAGATACTAACTTGTTCCCAAAAAACCTGTATATCGCCGTACTTAAACAAGTTGCAAACTCCGACCAAAACGGATCAACAATCTGTGGGTCTGAGTGGAGCCAGTCCCGTAGAAGACTCGAGTCCTCCAACCCTAAATTCGCACTTTTTCGTCGCCGATTACTCATCAACTCTTCCCGATCTTCCTCACGTAAAGCTGGGACTATCCTTGATTCGGTACCCTCTCGAATTCCTACTGTAGTATTAGTGGAACCCACCACTGCCAGCCATAAGGCTGAGTTACCGGTGAGGTTGGATGGACTCACCGTTGCCGATGAAATACCACCAAGTTGCCCGTTCGCTGTCAACGACGGAGAAACAGTGTTGATGATGAAGGCAACCATGTTTGGCGTTATTGGTGGAAGAGAGGTCACTGGTGCTGGAGGGAAAACTAGATTCGGGCCCGTGCTTGGTTGAGATGGGTTTGGATAGGCACGCCCAATCGGGTCTGTTTGAGCCTGGGACAAGTTCCTTTGTAGCGGGATTGGGTCTGGTTGCTGCTGAAGAAACACGTGTGTGGTGCGTGCATTACTTAAGGGCATGCCCTGTTGTATGCCATGTCCAATGACTGTGCCTTGCGTTTTCTGTGGTATACCCAGAGGCATGCCACACATGCCTACCAACCTGCCGAAACTTACGTCTGCCGTGCTCCTTGGCATACCTATTGGTTTGCTTCGACCCGTGCCATCAAAGCGCCTCGTGCCAAGCACGTGGGTGTCGTGACACCCATCCCTTCCCCGACTCCTGCCGTTGTAACCTGTGACAAAGCAAGAATTCTCTCGCCGATTACCAGCGTCGTAGACCCTGTTCCAACCCCGTAGACCTCTCCATTAACTCCCACGGCTGTTTCAATCACTCTGTTGGACTTGCTTTGAAAATTACTAGATGTGTTTTTGCCGTTTCTCCATGATTTTTGCGGCGATTTTATCGACTCTAAGTCGAACCTCGACAGTCCATTGTCCATGCTGTACGTACCCACCACTTCGGTGGTCTGAAATTGAGACAAATTTGGCGTCTCTTCGCCATCTCTCTTCTCTTCTACTTGCTGAAAAACCTAGAAGTTTCGCAATCGCCGAAGTGAGTTTGTCGTCGCTGCCGAACGAATCGTCGCAGCCCCACTCCATACTCTCTTCAAACCTTCTTATCGGCACATCGATTGGTTCAAATTGCAGAAACCAATCATTATCTACTTTCTCTTCCTCGCTTTGTTCATTGTGGAGAGGGTAAGAATCACCGCCATCATAGCGTCCATCTTGTTTACCATTAGAGTGTTAGCATCCTCGAGACTTGCTAGTCGCTCGCATTGCGTTGGATTCTTCGCGGCTTTCCTTCTTGAAGCTTTTCCCATTATAAATTGATTTGAAAAGAAAAAAATTCCAAGAATCTTGTGGCTCTGAATACCAATTTGATAGAAACTATATTGCGGAAGCCATTAAACTAAATTCGAAACAAAACTCTCTTGTTTATTAATCCCTTTCAAGCTCTATCTCTACAAATCACTCTTAAATCGCGCTAATTATCTCTA
This sequence comes from Kingdonia uniflora, assembly GCA_014058105.1. Taxonomy (NCBI): domain Eukaryota; kingdom Viridiplantae; phylum Streptophyta; class Magnoliopsida; order Ranunculales; family Circaeasteraceae; genus Kingdonia; species Kingdonia uniflora. The sequence goes on from JACGCM010002017.1 coordinate 1,434,154, forward strand.
GAAGGCCAAAGCCTTTTTCTCACAAAAACTCACCACCCTTTAAAGCCTAACTCCCCATCCCTATATAAAGGATGAGAATCCTTTATTCTCTCCTCAAATCAAGTTTCTAATAATTATTCTACTAATTAAATAACTAAACATAAAATAAATCTAAATTAGAGAAAGACTCTGCGACGTGGAGAATGGCCGTTTGTAGACAACCCCGCGACCTATCATAAACTCTTTCGTATCAAATTGCAAATGATCTATCAAGAAGGTTCCTAAGAGAAAGAACTCATAATCATAAAGTAAAAGCATTGGAATCATTTTTTTTTTTCTCGCAATTTCCCCCCTTCATAGCTTATATTCTTTATTTACCAAAGTGCAAACGAATTATTCTGTGCTTCCTCCCCAGCCTACGTCCTCTTATCACATACAATATTATGTTCTGGTCAGTTTTAGAGGTGCTAATAGTTGGCCATTGCTTCAGCTCCACTTACTTGTACCCCCAAAAAATCCATAGGTTTAAGATTCTTGACTCACTTTTCTAGACGTATAAAACAAGTAATACATATGGCATATTAAAAATAGACAAATTAAAACATATGGCGCATTTAAATGAACACACCTATAGGAGCATCAAAAAGCTTGCGCAATGCCGCGACGTGTCCTTCAGCCAGGTCAACAACATGAATGTAATCACGTACCTGAGAGAAAAGAACGAAAGAGATGTGATTAGGATATCTTTACGAAAATAAAATACTTAAAAGGAAAAGAAAAGTTCACTATGAAAATTATTACACTATAAAATAAATAAAACTCAGATGAAAAAGATAACATAGGGAACTAACAAACAGAGTCATAAACTAGGAGTTTATAAGGGTTTACATACAAATGAAAAATGAAAAATTCCAGAGACTTGACATGATAATAGACGTTGCTAAGTTTGCTTGAACATAAATTTGAAGTATTAAAAACATCATTGATTACACTAAGCCAAGCAAAAAAGTTAGGTTTAAACAGTTAATTATTTATTTGTTATTCCACCTCCAGTTTGCTACAGGTACTTGGCTATAAATGTGGCTTCTTCTACCCTGTGGGAACTATTGCAGTCATACACTCTGAATTACGATATAAAGCTACAAATAAAGGCAAGTCATAATAGAACTCACATAATTCAATGCATATTTTCTCTAATTTCCCTCTCTACCCCTTCTGATAATCCACCCATGTCGATTTTTGGATCAAGTAGTCCTAATTATAAAACCCAGAATTAAATTACTCTAACGGCCTGAAGGCTTTTTAACTCGCTCTTCACTCTATAACACAGAGAGAGAGCTTCTACTAAAACGCCAAAATAAATAATATGTTTTACTGCAAAAAAGAGCTTCAACACATAATTCTGAAAATCTCTACAAATTCTAATAGAATGGGACTTCAGTTTGGGATTCCTGAACACTTATTTGAATCAATCATCTAAATGCCGAGAATTGACGAATTGTCCACATTGTATTCATCTTCAAGCAAGCATATATCAAAATAAGAAAAGATACACATAATATGAAACGAACTGAGAAATAAATAAATTATTAACATGATAAAGATAGACCGTCATACCCCTGTGCCGTCTTTTGTAGAATAGTCAGTACCATATATCGTCAAAGCGGGCCGCCGGCCTACGGCAACTTGCTGTACAAAAGGCATAAGATTGTTTGGTATTCCCCGGGGGTCTTCACCTATATATCCACTGGGATGAGCTCCAACTGGATTGAAATATCTGAGCAGTATAATCTTGCATTCTGAGTCAGAACTGTAGATATCACGGCATATCTCTTCAATGAAAAGCTGCAAGGATTAACAATTTCAGCCATAGCCATATGTGCTAGAGGGATAGATTATCACAATAATCAAAGCACTATTCTTCTATGAAAATAAATGTTGTTGACCTAAGCCAAGTAACAAAAGAGACATAATTGTCATGTTTAACCTCTACAGACGTTGAGTTTGATGCAAGCCGACATCAATAAAATTCTATCACTTGAATTGCAGCAGAAAAACCACAACATTGATACTAACCAACATGAACTAAAAACTATCACTTTTCAACTCAACACCAATGCCGTAGTTTTTCACCAATGCGGACCTTTGTCTTGGTGGAATATTCCCTTGACACGCGACTCACGGTGTGTGTAGTTTCACTAGTTTTATGGAGGTGTGAAACAGGACCTTTGTTGTATTAAGTGTTTCCAATAAGTACAAGCTCTACACCTGACATATGTGGCTAGAGTATTACCTTTGTTCTTCCATAAGGATTAGCTGCAGAAAGAGGGAAATTTTCTGTACATGGGACCTCCTTCGGCCATCCATAAACGGTAGCTGACGACGAAAATACAAGCTGCATCATTTTGAAAATGAACATATCAGCCAGGGATTTTCGGTAGACACAGGTTATAAAATTTCAAGGATTTTACAGACTAACATATTTATCTTCCTTGAAGAAGCAAACATGATAAGATATCGGTACCTTTTTGCACCCATGAGCGGCCATGACTTCCAAGAGATTAACCGTGCCAATAATGTTGTTATTATAGTACATTAATGGTTTCTGCACACTTTCCCCAACTGCTTTCAGTCCAGCAAAGTGAATTACAGCATCGAAACTGCAGTCAGGAAGGAAGGAAGAACAGGAAGAGGGTTAGATAATTTACTTAAAGAAAAAGAAAAATACTAAGGTGAAATGCATTATGATATCTTTACAGTTTAAAGTTCAATTAAATTATAGGTTATAAAGTAGATAGACCAAGGATACCCACTTGTTGGTCAATGCATTAGTTTAGTGAAAAAACCTTAATCGGGGATCAACTATTATAGAAGATTATGTGGCTAAAAAAAGACACCCCAAAAACAAGGGAAACTATAACATGCAGGAATTATAAAAACGCGAGAAACCCCATAATTCCAATGAAAATAAATGAGAAGCATTTTTTGTACAACACTTTATGAGATACTCATCCAACTCAAAGATTCTAATGTCATAAAGGTTTAGAGTGGCCGTCAAACACATTCTTCAATCGAAACAAAAAAGATTAGAGGGCTTACGTTGTTGAGGAGAAGAGTTTCTCTAACGCTGTTTTATCCCGAATATCAATCTGCATTGAAATACAAAATTTCACTGATATGCCGATGAACTTTAAATATCAGTAACTATCAAATTAATGAATTTCAGAAAAGACAGATATATCACCATTTCGGAAAGAATTGTTTTCTACATTTGAATGAAATAAGAAGAAAAAAATGACAGTTCTTTCTGAACTAAGGTTACCATTGAATTAGTTGCTCCTAATGATCGACCAAATTAAGTAGCGTACCAGTACCAATTACATTTTTTATCCCTCTCTACAACAGCTCTCCAGTCTCATCTTCCCTCTTTGATATTCTCATTTATTTACTTCGTGTACTCAATTTCTAACTATTGATGTTTATCAACGAAGGCTTATTAGCGTTATAGCTTTGCAATAAACTCTCAAAATCTTGCCTACTTCAGCTAATTAACACGCTCTACAACTAAACACTCGATTTGGGGTTCTTTGATTAATCCACCTTACTTCCATGGAATATCTTTTTATTTTAAATTTTTGATGCAGTTCCCCCTTTTTTTGGCCTTAGTAATTTCCATCTGTATAAACTTTATACAAAATCCCACCATGAGCCTAATTTGCAGAATTAAAACCATCCCCAAATCTCAACTTAGTTATAAAACCAAACCCCAACAACTCCAAAATTAAAAAAAAGAACACCTGTCTGCATGTTAGAAGCAAATAAAAAACAACCAAACTCAATTTTTCCAAACTAATACACCTAAAACCCCATTAAACAACGATTAAAATTACCCATATCACCAACAAAAAACTCAATAATGAAGCAAAAAAAAACACAAAAATTAAACCAATTTGAACTCACTTGATGAAAAGAGAGATTCAGTCCAAACTCTCCCGCGAGCTCTCTAACTCTACCAACAGCGATTTCCGATGAATTGTCGAGGTTATCAACAACCACCACCTTGAAACCTCCCAACAAAAGCTGAAGCACCGTGTGAGTACCTATGTACCCAGCTCCACCTGTCACCAATATCGTGGTCTTCGCCATTGCAGAGAACCAGAGAGAAACTCCAATAGAGATAGAGAGAGAGAAAGAGGTTGATTTACAGGAGAGAAACAGAGTGTTTCATCTGGCTTGAATGCGTGAGATTTATTAGTTGACTCGTGTCAAACTTGGGTTTAAATAACGTACCTTATTTATTGACTACAGGTAGACCTCCCCACAAGTTTTGTTTTTGCATTTTATTATATCATCTCCAGCAGAGTAGGAATCACATGGGAAAGTGGAGATGCATTTCACAGGTTGCTTGCTTGCTTGCTTTGCTGGAATGTCACCTTTTTTTATTTTTCGCTTTTTGGTACGTGCACAATACTTTTTCTTAGACAAACAGGTGCAACGTGACGCAGACTAAGAGCATATGCAACACTAGGGTGACTTGCTTTAGATGGAGGCAAGTCACCATCTTTTTTTTCAAACCGATCACCCAGCAGTTGAGTCATTTTGCACATCAAGAAAACCCACCCTGAGGGTCGATTCGGTTCAGAGTTGTTAAAATATTAATCTCGCACAGTTTTGAACTGCGCAACATATTAAAATTTTAATTATAATAAACGTGGTTGTCTTCGCTTTCCAATAGCTGTTTGTTGCTTCCGCACAGTTTTGAACTGCAGTGGACTTTAACAACCCTGGGTTGGTTTGAGGCTGCTGTGTAAAATTCAAGGTTGATTACTATTAAATCATTTTAATCGGTTTCAAATGACTTACTGCTAGAGCATATGCAGTTAGAGGGTAATTTAAGAGCATAGTCAGCTAGAGGGTAAGGGCATCCCAAAATCGCTGGTTTCATGGTTTTGCCAAGCCCAACATAGGGGCGAAGACGGGTTTTATTGCCCTTTTTGCAATGTTGAGGAGCAAATTTTGCTCTAGTGGTGATAATGGGTGCAACGGCATTTGATTTGCCATTTAATGGTCCAAATGAACACACGTGGAGGATCTGACGTGGTAAGGCAAAAGTGGTTTACCCTCACCCTCCTGCTGAAGATACTCTAACTTGCACCTAATTCCACTAATGTACAGATAATGATCCAGCCTAGACCAAGCCTCCGGACTTACCTGGGCTAAAGGGCAAGCTTTTTTTTTTGAGGGCAGGATCCTGGGTTAATGGGCAAGCTTTCATTGGGTTAATGGGAAGGATTGATCACGTCTATAACAATGTAGAGCTTACAAACCAAAGCAAAATAGACGCAAGAACTTTACTTACACAGGTTACTTCGTTTAGCATTAAATGATAAATGAGAATATACATAATACATATACATGTAATGAAGCTATCGGTAATGAAGCTTAGCAGTAACAACCATTGAGATTTGAATTCAACTAACCCGCCACTAGATTTATCTACCCATCGGTCTAGCAACTGCTAAAACAAAAATATGGATGAAATCGAATATCCCCGTCTAGCATTTGATGGGTTTCATAACAAGGCAACTGTGATGCAGCGAAACTGACAGTGCACGCCACGATAAAGATATAAGCATACTAGAAGGCAGCTTTTATTTTGTCTTTGGATTCAAAAATGTATCCGTAAATATCCACTTCCCAAGAAAATATAGCCCATCTTCTGCCCTGCCCTTCTGTTTCACTTAAATTCGTTAAAGAGTTGCGCATTAGTTAGTTCCCGAAATTTCTATAATCCACAAATAAAGGAAGTCTGGATTTCAGGTGCATTACCATGTATGCCTAGACCTGTTCTGTAGGTATTGGTTGAGAACTGAGAAGTCTTTCCATCTCATCATTTGCCTCAGCTTGGATTTTCCATCTCTAAATAAATATATTAGGATTAGAAAATACAACACTACTTATAATTACAGTGGAAAATAAACTGTAACATAAATTCTCTGCCCGAGAGTGGAGGTACTGAATGCTACAGCGGCTACACCAGAGCACGAAAAATTCTCTGCAAGTGTGAAATCCAAACTGGTACACAGTCCACAAACACAGACATTACGGGGGAAAGAATGTTATAAGAAAATATTTTTTGTGGTTTCCACGTTTTCTCTTCATTCTTATTCTTTCTTTGGATGCTGGAAAGGTCTGGAATTTGAACCTCAAGTAAACTAAAATGGCGTTCTAAGACCAATAGTAGTGAAAAAACATGATCATACCTGTTCAAGGTTTTCAAGCTCCATTGTTTGTTCAATTTGTTCTGCAATATTTTCCTGCACATAAAATTGTGATTACTTCATGAAATAACTCTGAAAAGCAATACAAATGTGACAAACGTTAACATGGACACACATAAGTTCAGGTGAGAAGGAAAGCAATAGCACATCTCTAGGGATGTAGGGAAGTTGAAATGTGATGTGGGCGAGTTTCATAGTGTGTCACCGACTCACCGGATGCACATAATAAACTATAGTTCAATCCCTTGAGAACGATAGACAATAACAAAACTGAAGACGTCTGATTTTGTACGCCTTAGGAGACATTAAACAACTTGTTTTCATGTCTCAAGAGAAACTAAACTACTATTTTCGAATAAGAATATCACGAGATTCTACCACGTACCGCATTACTCGCTGCTTCAGCAGCAAGAACGTCAGAGTCCATTTCCACCTCAATTTCAATCATTGAGGAAATCTGACAAAATTAAAAGCACCATATTATCCACACAAAACAACTACAGAAGATGTTGTTGAGAATTGAGGTAACTACTCTCTCTTCCCTTCGAAGAACGAACGAACGTGGAAATTGCCAACCAAGTAGTAAATCAACAAGAACAATATAAAAGGACACGAAGAATTTTCCCGGAGGAAGGAAGTGGAAAATCCTTGCGGATGAAAAACCACTCCCCACGAACAATTCACTATGATATCATACAGGTTACAATAATCTCTCAAGCTTCTCAAGCTTTAATGGAGTATTTTCAAACCCTAGCCTCTCTAAGGTTAAATTCACCAAAAGATAGCTAACAAAATAACCTAAGTCTTCTTTATATACTAGAGAACCAAAAATACAAGTAGTACGGATCTCGAGGCAGAACTCTAACATCTAAGGCAAACCTACACGGAGCTCGTTCGAACGACTTTGCGATAGTTGGTCTCCAACTCAAGAAAACATAACATCTCGTTCGAACGAGATTGACTTCTGGGCCAAAATTCCAGTGAATACAAGAGTTCGTTTGAACGACATCCAAGCTCGTTCGAACGAGATTAACTCCTGGGCCAAAATTTCAGGGAGTATGAACGCTCGTTCGAACGACTTCGACAATCCTTCAATTCGAGTTCATACCCAACAATCTCTCACTTGAAATCAAACCCCGTAACCCATCTCCAGATCTCCCAATGAATTGCTCGCACTACCCGGACCTTCAATCTTGAAGACCCACAGAACTTGTACATATCGTCAACTTCTGAAAAGTCACCACCTTCGTAAACATATCGGCCAGATTCACATTAGTATGAATCTTCACAAGCTTCAACACACCGTCCTCGAGGAGCGAGCGAATATAGTGATACCGAATATCAATGTGCTTGGTCCTAGTGTGAAAAGTCGAATTCTTCGCTAAGTGTATAGCTCTTTGACTATCACTATACAACTTAGGAGAGAATTGTTCTCTACCAAGCTCTTTCATCAACCCTTTGAGCCAAACCATATCTTTGCACGCTTCTGTGGCTGCAACATATTCTGCCTACGTCGTAGACAAAACTACAATCTTCTGTAGCCTAGAAACCCATGTAACTGCACCGCTTCCCAATGTAAAAATGAAACCACTAGTGCTCTTCCGCCTATCCATATCACCGCCATATCATAATCAACAAAACCCTGTAAGCATATCTAAGAACCCCCATAACATAATGTCATATTTTAAGTCCCCTTTAGATATCTCAGTATCCATTTCACAGCTCTCCAATGCTCTTTACCTAGATTGCTCATATACCTACTAACAACTCCCACTACTTGGGCAATATCTGGTTTTGTACAAATCATAGCGTACATTAGGCTACCAACCGCGGATTGATAAGGAACCTTCCGCATCTTTTCGCGATCCTTCTGCGTCTTCGGACAATAATCCTTTGATAATTTGAAGTGACCTCTCAATGGTGTACTAACAACTTTAAAACCATCCATATTTAACCGCTTCAGTATTTTGCCAATGTACTTAGCTTGAGACAACTTCAATTCTCGCCACTTTCTGTCCCTCGTAACACGCATACCAAGAACTTGTTTCACCGCACCCAAGTCCTTCATAGAAAACTCTCGGGATAACAGTTCTTTTAACTTAACCATCTCTCCAATGTCAGCACTTGCTACCAACATATCATCTACATACAAAAATAGAATAATATACGAGTTCCCCGTATTCTGGATAAAACAACAGTGATCCGCATTGCTCTTCGAATAGCCATTTCTGGACATGAACTGCTCAAACTTCAAATACCACTGTCTTGGCGCTTGTTTCAAACCGTATAAGCTCTTTGTAAGCATACACACAAGATCTTCTTTCCCTTTAACCGAATACCCTTCTGGCTGCTTCATATAAATTTCTTCATCAAGGTTACCGTGAAGAAATGTTGTCTTGACATCAAGTTGCTCAAGATACAAATCTTCAACAGCAACTATATTCATCACAACCCGAATAGTATACATCTTCACAACAGGAGCAAAAATCGCGCCGAAATCAACGCCATCTTTCTGCTGAAAGCCCTTCACCACAAGTTTAGCCTTGAATCACCTTGAGCCATCAGATTTCTACTTTAGTTTGTATACCCACTTGTTGTGCAATGCCCTATTCCCCTTCGGTAACCGAACTAAATCCCAAGTTTGATAAACTGATAATGACTGCATCTCATCATCCATAGCAAGCTATCACTTGCTCCACTTGCTCTTAGCTTCCACATCTAAAGAATTTACGTACCTTGCCGGAGTTCTTGTAAGACCCGGCTCCTTTCGAAGTGCTATTGGAATGTCTAGATCATTCGGTTCCTCGTTTTGATTCAGTGCAACGAACTCAACAACGACTTCTACATCATCCTCTCGAGAGGGTTCATCATCTTCAATGTCGACACTTTCTGCTACTTCACCTCGAATCCTTTCCACAGGTACTTTGAAATCTTTATATAAGACTTCTTCATTGAATGTAACATTACGGCTCCGGATAACTTTCCAATTCTTTGCATCCCAAAACCGGTATCCAAACTCATCACCACCGTATCCAATGAAAACGCACTTCATCGACTTTGCATCTAGCTTTGTCCTTGTATCTGAATTATCAAACGCATATGAGGTACAACCGAAAATACGCAAGTGATTAAGATTTACCTCTTTACTAATCCATGCTTCTTCAGGAAGTCCAAAGCCGTTGAATGCCCTCTGTTAATCAAGTACGCCGCCGTACTAACCGCATCCACCAAAAACACTTTGGCAATCCAGCGTTGAGTCTCATACTCCTCGTTCTTTCGTTTATTGTTCGGTTCATGTGTTCTGCAACACCATTTTGTTGCAGTGTTTCAGGAATAGTCTTCTGTCTCCAAATTCCATTTGATGCGCAAAAGTCTTCAAACTCGCCACTACAATATTCGCCCCCGTTATCCGACTTGAGGCACTTCAGTTTCAAACCGGTTTCATTTTTAACTAGAGCCCTCCACCTCCTGAATTTATCGAACACATCTGCCTTGTTTTTCACGAAGTTGACCCACAGTTTACGAGTAGCATCACCAATAAAAGTAACATAGTAATGAGAACCACCAAGAGAGGACACCTTGGTTGGCCCCCAAATATCCGTGTGTACAAGATCCAGCTTTTCAGGTTTCCTTGATCTTCCAGATAATTTGAAACTGACATTCTTCTGCTTCGCAAGAATACACTCATCACAAAACTTGAGATCAACCTCAGCAAGACCCTCTAGCTTTCCCTTTGTTACCATTATCTTCATCCCCTTCTCACTCATGTGACCGAGCCGTTTGTGCCACGTACTTGTATCAATCCCCGGAGTGGCCGCACAAATAGTAAAAATTGTGTTATGCGTTGTATACAACGTTCCTTGTTGCAAGCCTTGAGCTACCAACATTGCTCCCTTTATAACTTTCCAGAAGGTCACACCAAAGGTACTCACATATCTGCCATCATCCGCCAGTTTGCAAACCGATATCAGGTTACACCCCAATTTAGGTACAAGTCACACATTCTGTAAAACCAATGTTCGCCCTGAAGGCAACAATAACCTAGCGTTTTCATTTCCAGTAATATTGCGTGCACTCTTATCTGCAAGAAAGACCGTACTGAAGTCGCTTTTAACAATATTAGCAAGAAAACCTACGTTCGCAGTAGCATGGAAGGAAGCGCCCAAATCAACAATCCAAGATTCGTTAAGATCGTCACATGAGTAGTAGGGTCTCGTAAGAACTAACCTCCTCAGTAAGGTTCATTGTATCTTTCTCTTCATCATCAATCTTTTTAGACGAAGAAGAGTTACAATCTCGTTTGAAGTGACCCTTATTTCCACAAGTCCAACAACCAGGCGACTTAGACTTCCATCTTGATTGTGATCGACCCCATCCAAATTTTGGCCCCTTTCTGTAAGACCTCCATCTTTCTTCGACGTTCAACATACTGCCGTTTGAACTCGAAGAGGGTTTAAATGTTTTACGTTTATTCTCTTTACTCATAATCAACGAGACTATAGTATTAAATTTGATGTTTTCCTTCCCCGATGAGTTGCTCACAGCTGTAATGAACCCTTCCCAGCTTTCTGGCATCTGTACTAGAAGAGCCCACGCTCTCACCTCCTCAGTAAAAGTGATTTTAACAGATTCCAGTTGAGCATGTATGGTATTGAACTCACTGATATGAGCTTGCACACAACCATTCTCCTTCATCTTCAAAGTAAATAAGCGCCGTAAAAGGTGAACCTTATTTACCCCGGACGGTTCCGAGTACATAGTGGACAACGTCTCCATTAAACCCTACGTAGTCGTAACTTTGGAGATCATGTGTAGAATCTGAGATGATAGCGCTAACCTAACGGTCCAAGCGCTTTGCAATCCAATCACGTCCACTTAGCAGCATCAAAATCTACTGGCTTCATCTCAACTCCACCCAGCGGTAAACCAAGATCCTTCTGATAGAGGTAATCTTCTATCAGCATCTTCCACACTCCAAAATTCGACCCATTGAACTTCGTGATCTTCAACTTCACCTGATCGGCCATCGCCCTTCACCACACAAGCCCTAACACTTGCTCTGACATCAATAAGAGACTACATTAAAGCTTGATAAGCTTGAGAGATCATTGTAACCTGTTTGATATCATAGTAAATTGTTCGTGGGGAGTGGTTTTTCATCCGCAAGGGTTTTCCACTTCCCTCCTCCGGGAAAATTCTTCGTGTCCTTTTATATTGTTCTTGTTGATTTACTACTTGGTTGGCGATTTCCGCGTTCGTTCTTCGAAGGGAAGAGAGAGTAGCTACCTCAATTCTCAACAGATGCTATGCAAAGAAATTTATTTCTCCCTTGAAAACTTACTCGTGCATAGCTGTTGATCAGTTCAATACGCGCTATGAGAGAACTTTCTAAGCTTTGACGTACCCTTTTAACTCTACTTCTTCGAGCACTGCAAAAAAGGTGATCCTTTGAGATCTTTGAAGAAAAAATCGGAATACATATCATAAACTCGATTTACAATGTGATACCTTTAGGACATATTGCTCAATAACTTGTATTTTTAATGATTTTTTTAAATTCTAACATCGAGTAGTACACAGATATACTAATGCATATCATAAGCCATGTTTAAGAAATGGAGAGTTCATATCATAAGCCTTCATAGTTAAACCTTTTTTTATCTGCAATGAGTGCAATTTGACTAAAGAAAATAAATAAAATTCGTATTAGTCCAGTAAGATGACACAAGAGTAAGAGATGTTCCGAGGATCTCACCGATAAGAAGGCTCACCAACAGCTAAAATTTTGATCTCCAATTGATACATACGAGCCAACATCCAGACCTGCAGAAAGGATATGTGATTAGCCACAATGGCTCTCTTACATGTTTCACACAGCCTCACTGTACTAGAATAGAAATCTAAGACAATAAATTGTTACCCCTGTCATCGAATTTTAATAAACCCAACACAAACCAACCACAATATTTAACCCAATGTTCCATAAACCATTGGGCAAAAATACATCATAAGCCATACTTTATATTGTTTTTTACATATACTATGGCAGGTCACTCTCTGTTCCTTAATCGTGATATACGTGAGAAGCATTTCGAGAAATACACAATATCTCAATAACATGTTGTGAATGATACATCTCTGATTTATATGATATACTTTTATTAAATATTAAGGTATAAGTATGAGAGAGTAAAGTGCGAAGGATCGCGTTTCATGAAAATAATTAAAAGATTCTTGTTTCTGTGCACCAGACTACAAAAGTTAAGTTAAGCTTCCTGTTTCCTTTCTCCAATTTTTTGGCTTAGTTATGCTACTTTTCGTTTTTTGTTTTGTTTTTATCTAGGTTTTCCGCAATTCAGAATATATAGTTACAGATAAATAAATAAATACTCAGTTTAACAGTCATACGTCGATAAATCGTCAAGTACACTAAATCCCATAAGGTCTAAAATGATTACAAAATTGGACTCGTATATATGTACATTCATAACTCCACTTTAACAATACAGAACGTCCATATATAGCATTTTTTGAACCCATTCCATTAATAGATTTTTGTTTATAATAAAAAATAGATTGACCTTGGAAACTTTTGCAATGAAATAAAAATGAGCATGCACTCAATCAAATCAAGGAATGTTGTTTATTTTCTTAGATCCAATGATTAGCAACGGCTGGATGAAGAGAAATAAATGGAATTCCTCGATTTGTGGAGGTTATTCCCTGCATACCAAGCAGAGCCATCGTCTTACAAAGCCGTTTTTTACCTTAGAGAAGTATGGGATGTCAAGGGATACAGGGCCATGAGCATCTACAAAAGTTTAACTCATGGGTTTAGTCGAATTAAAACTTCGACATCCTGGTTTAACCAGAAAAGGGGTCAGTTTGAATAACTTTGTTGTATCAGCTACGGAGGTTTGGACATAGTGAAGTTATGTAAGAAGTGGGCACTTTGTGTTAAAAGGTGAACTCAAATTGATGGTCGTTCGAACGAGACTGGATGTCGTTCGAACGACATGCTTGTTTCTAGGGCTAGAAACCGTGTTCCGTCGAATTCGTTTGAACGAGCTTAGAGTCGTTCGAACGAAGACCGCGTAGGCTGGTTTTAGAAGTTTGTTTGGGACGTTGAGTTTGTCTCGAGATCTGTTCTATTTGTAATTAGTCCCATAAGTATATAAAGGGGGACTTAGGTTATTGTCAGTTATCTTTTTCTGTGAGTTTAATTCTAGAGAGCTAGGGTTTGAGAGATCCCATTACAAAGCTTGAGGAAGCTTGGAGAAGATCGTGTGTAACATGTTTGATCATAGTGGATTGTTTGCGGGAAGTGGTTTTTCATCCGTAAGAATTTTCCACTTCCCTCCTTAGGGAAAATACTTGTCTTTGTTTATTGTTCTTTGATTGATTGTTTACCTGTTCGGCATATTCCGCGTATCGTTCTTGGCGTAGAAAAGAGAGTAGCTACCTCGATTCCCAACACATTTTTTATAAGCACAAAATGTACCACGTCTAACTCGGAAACTAGTTCGGAATTTCGAACAGCCAAGGAACCATGACCTATAAGTTGCGTGGTACCGTAACTTGAAAAAAAAACACAATTATGTGACTAGGGGCCTAGTTCATGAAAACAGCTGGACAGTAGCAGAGAATAGATGCAAGCTACACATACCCGATTTAACTGTGGCAAGACTAAGCTGTTTAAAGTAGTCCCGAGTGCGACAGATGCAACTGCAGCAACAGAAATTAACTGGGGCAAGACTGGATTAATAATTCCCGAAGCAGCATCTCCAGTAGCCAGCAAAGCAAGAGTTGGAAAGAGGAAAGAGGAAAGAGGAAAGAGGAATTAAACATAGAAAAATTTCCATTCTTTGCTGGTGCTCTTATCAACTGGGATTCCCGGCCATCTGTATGGTTTGTCAGACACATAGGTTCTCCCGGGTTGAACCCAGGAGCTTTTGCATTAAAACGTAAAGGTAGCATCTCGCGATAAACAGTTGATGGAGGTGCTAGAGAAATGGTTACTCTTTCCCCTTCTTGTGCAGGAAGCTCAACTGTTTTAGTAGCAAATCTGTGTGTACGAGCAGTTCCAGTTGGAGTTTGGACCTGAAAATTTTGAATAAAGAATTGATCAGCAAGTATAAAAAAGCTGAAATTTTATGTTGGCACATCATGTAGTCTTAACTTTAATAAAATGGGATCAAGGATCAAGCAATTGAATTCCATATCAGACCCCAATTTAACCACAATGCATTGAAATATTAAGCAATTAATGTGTTTTTACTATATATTGGATATATCAAAAATAGCAAAATGTAGGCTTATATCATTAAAGAGAAAATATTGTGATGGAAATATCATGATATACCGATCAAATATTTTCAAATTAGAGGACAACTACAACGAACGCTACATATTTCTCGTTTTTTGCAAATTCAAAACTATTGTGAGATGTGAGCAGAGCTCAGGAGCCTAAATGAAAATTTACAAGGCCTTCAATTGCCAAAAAGATAACCATAAAAAAGACATCAGAAGTGCATGATCAAACCATAGTCCTCAAAAAACAGGATTCTCGTTAACCAATACCAATACCCCCTCATAATCTCGCAAGTGGCAACTTCTTTATTGAAGATTTTTGCATTATGTTCTTTCCATCGTAATATTTACTAAAAGAAATATTAAATTCAGAAGGGGAAAACACAATATGTGAAAACCAAAATACTACACTTTTGGGGAAAAAACTATGTATACACAGTATTTATACGGATGCCATGACTCTTTGGCCCGCGGAAAGGGATGTCGTGTCATTTAATATACCTAGAATCTACTTGTGAGACATGTATTGCATAGGACGTGGAGATAATCACTACAAGAACATAATCTTAAGAAAAATTCAGTAGGAAATAAATATTTGGGAAGGACATTAGTAGTGACAATGTAAATGTGCAGAAGAGATGAAAGCAATTTGACCATATAAAACAAGGACAGCCATACCACAATGGAGTGAACTGCCACGGGAATGCTTTGTTTCATTAGTTGTAAGAGTCTCAACCCCCTTTCCCAAGCCGAAATATCCATGCTGCGTTCGGTAGGAGGAGATCCTTAGAAAAAGTGAATATCGAAGGATTAACATCATATACAATATATCTTATGCTCCAACCAAAATATTGAAATAGATATCCATCGGACGCTATTTAGATATACCCTCCATATACACGAATATGGTCGAAATGTCCGCTAGTCCAACAAACTGAAATTATACAATACATCAAAACGATCGGCTGTATCAATATTTTATTTTTATTTCATATAAAGATATAATCAGACCGACCGTAGGGAGGTTTTTTTACACTAGAAAGCAGTTTTGAAAATGGTATGTCTAACTAAAGCAATTAGGTGTTCCAAGTTTGCCCCTCTAACTCTTTGTTTTTATGTGAGAGAAACAACTACAACCAATAGGATTTGAGGTCAGAGAAAACCAATTCAAAAAGCCACAGAAAAAAGGAAACTACTTCAACTAAACTACTCTCTTTCTCTCTCTTACGTCTCTCCTCTAAACTCCTCTCACCAACGTCTCTCTGCCAAACTTTCCCATTAAATCTCTTGCCATCTCTACCAAATCCGTATCTCTGCTACCCTATTTATCACGGCCCGGCCCGGGTATGGCGCTACAGTGCCCGGAGCACAGCAGAATATGAGTTCATGTGGTGTACATGCACGTACGACCAACATGTACCAGCCTTCTTCACTAGCGCGGCGGCGCCAGTGGAATAGAGTCTGAAATATCCATAGTTGGAGTTTGTTTCATTCCGTGTCTAGTTTAGATGTCAGCATTATCTCGTGGTTACTTCTCGTCAGAGATTGCATCTTGAGTGACTACAGCTGGACTGACATGTCACGCCCCAAAATCCGCTTTCTGATAATAAATCATAAAACACATTATAAGGCATAACAAGTCGGGCATCCCACGGATGAAACCCCACAGATGTATTATATTTCAACAGAAATTACATCTACTTACCAAAGAAACGTAGCGGAAAATAACTCAATATAAATTAAATGAATAAATGGATTAAAATGAATAAAATCTCTACTAACTCTAAAAACGAGAATAAAACTACGACAATGAAATATGAAATAAATATCATAAATACCATACGACAGCTCAGCGATCCAAAGAACTCCAAAGAATCCCGATAATGATCAACCAAGCCTCACTAAGCAAAAACCTATTGTGCTCGACCTCCTGTAAAAATATAGCGCACAAGGCGTCAAGCAAACACAATTATTACCTGTCACTGAACATGACAGACCGATCTATTATACAAAAGTACTAGTGTGATATAATATCCTATAAATATATATAAATGATGCAATTCATTGAGGAAATGAGGTTCAATTATTAATATTGTTTTTAAGCGTCGGCGCCAACCAGTATTATAAATAGTTATAGAATATTATTAGGTGTGGGAAATAACTAACAGACGATGTACACAGGGTCTCTTTTAATTCAGTAGGACCACACTCTCGCATCATTCTGTCCTCAACAGAAGCGTATCCCTTATTGTTGAGCCAGGGATTGGCGGATTCCTTTTTAGTGATCCACGAATTAACGGGGAAATCACCGGATCAAGGTGCTCAAGGAGTTTCAACCTACAGGTCTAAAGCCTGATTTATTTTTACTTTTAGGGATCTATGCCCACGGGGAGTATTCACAAAGAATAACAAAGCCGATATGTAACCGGGGAAGAGTTTTAGGGGCTTGCAACCCTGGAACACTGATAAACAGTCACCTAATCTTTTGTTTAGGGAATCGAACCCAAGGACCCTGACGTCATAGCCCTACTGTGTACACGACTCTAAGTTATCCTATGCATAAATGATTTAAGAGACCGACACTCAATCAAAATGACCTATATGTCCTTGCTCTATAGGCAATGAGACTATATCATATGATTGGCGATCTTAAGCTCAATGACCTTTCTACCCTCACATATGTAGGAGTGGGTCTCAGTCGCTGATATTATACATTAACTATCAATGATCTTTCTACCTAAATTTATTAAAGATTATATCACTTGAAGTCCTAAAATAGTAGCTAAGTTAAGCCGCTAACTGAATATCTTTATTTATCGGTAAACATCTGTACACTTATCCAAATATACAAAAAGTACATTGGGTCTCTCAGTGATCCTTACGTTAAAAGAACTAACAACCACAATGCTCACTCACAAGCCACATACTACAAGACCTTCTTCTAATTGTTGCATTCCTTGACTAATAATATCACAAAGCCAATATATATTTACAAAGTCCAAGTATTTACTCCTAAGGGCATATATATACGTGTATATATTAGGTAGAAGGAATATATAAAGTCTGCCTAGATATGTAATTCATGATCTTTAAATAATATATACAAAACGAGGTAGTACATTACTTGTAAATAATGGGCATGGTAGTTAACTGTTATAGAACATACAATAGTAGTTGTTCTTAGAAGATGAAGTATTTAACCCCTCATAATAACCTGATATCCCAAATTCAAATGTCATAACTCATAAGCGCTAGAAAGATCCCTCTTAATTCGTATACACTTATATAACCTACTGTACTAATACAACTAGTATCCCCAAACATAAACAACTATTTTATACATAGCCTATAACCAATTTCCAAACATATACAGATTCAAACTATCGATGCTGACCTAAAATCGCAAGAGAGTATACGAAATCAACGATAACAACTAATACGGCATATACAATTAACTATACTCAATTTGCATCCGGAATCATAACAATCATTCAATGTTAAGTGTACGGTGATAATGGTACTTGCCTTAAATCGAAAAATCCGTGGTTTAATACGAAAGGAGAACTCTGCTCTCAATGCTCCAACAATATGATTTTCTGGTTCAAAACAGCTAGCAATGGTGAAGTTGAGTTAGGAGAGGGGTTGAGGGTTTTCGAATTAGGGATTTGGGTTTGTTTCTCTCTCTAGAATACAAGTAGAAGAGAGGTTAGGAATTTGGGGTTGGGGTTTAGGAATTAGGGTTGGGTTGGGTTTTTAATTGTATTTGAAATAGAGAAGAAATAGGGAGAAGGAGAGAATCGGGGGAAAATATTTTGGTGGTGGGTTTTGAATGGGTTTGTAACTCAAA
This sequence comes from Kingdonia uniflora, assembly GCA_014058105.1. Lineage (NCBI taxonomy): Eukaryota > Viridiplantae > Streptophyta > Magnoliopsida > Ranunculales > Circaeasteraceae > Kingdonia > Kingdonia uniflora. The sequence goes on from JACGCM010002017.1 coordinate 1,452,571, forward strand.
CGTTAGGATTCCATACTACAAGGTGAAATCAAGTTAAACTACAAACTACGGCCACAACGTGAAATACAAAAAAAAGCTGGGCGCTACATGACACTAAATAGGTAAATGGGTTTCTAACTCCTTGTTCTATAATATCAAGCCCTATGTATTTTTACAGAGTTATGAAAAGGTAATAAGTATGTTTTTTAAGACAACAGAACTTTTATTCGAATAGATTCTATTTTCTATTCGAATAGAACTGGGAACATTTTTGTACGAATAGAATTTATTCTGTTCGAATAAAATGCCTCTGGCAGTTTTTTATTCAAATAGAATAAAATCTATTCTAATAGATTGGCTCAGCCTGTTTCTTCATGTCTCTTTTTATTCGAATAGATTGGCTTAGTCTGATTTTATTCGAATAGATTTTAAATCTATTCAAACAGAGATCGTGATTTTTGTTTTCTAATAAAAGACAACTTTCGTTTTTTCAAAACTCACTTCATGAAAAACTTATTTTTTCTAAGGCTTATTTTTTAGAGTGAGGAGAGATTATTCTTGAGAGATTCAAGAGAGATTTAAATCACTCAAATCTTGAATTAATCATCATTGATCAAGAAACCTAGATTTATGAATTGAAGAACTTGTGGGATTCAAGATTGGAAGCTTCGACGAGAGATTGGAGCGAGGGGTTGCGAAAATGTGGAATTGATTGCGAGGAGTTCAATTAGAAGAGAGGTAACCACGGGATGTGCTTATCGAGTCTGTAAGTAATTGAATACTTGTAATTTGATTTCAATAGTAGATTGTTTAGCTGTCGGGTGATTCGACAACGACCTGTGGGTTTTTCTCCTGAGAAAGGTTTCCCATAGGGTTAAAATTGTTTGGCCTTGTGTTTAATTTCCTATTGCTTGTTGACACTAGATAATTTGACCAAATTGATTTAGGTTAAGCGTAAACAATTAATTCAAAGGATTTAGGACCTGTCGATTTAGACCTAAAACAATCAAAATTGGTTAGTCTCAAGCGTCTAGTTATTTCAGAGTCACAGATGCTAGAGCGATATCTGAATAATCCTGGATACTCGTGAGGGGTCGTCGAATATGTATTCGGTATAGGCGGCAACGCTGAAGGTTCTATCAATAATCCTTACAGCATAATATCTCGTGACTCTGGCACGAGGTACGGATAGCACACCTGTCCTGTAGCCGATCAAGATAGCTCAATATGCCAGGTTCCAGATATATGATGCATATCTCAAGGGGCGACGAGCCTGGACTAGTTACATAGCCTATTTATAGGGGCGGGACGTCTCAATTGGCTCGCGGGGCATAACGATGGCATAGCGGCGCCATATACAAGCCCTATCTTGAAAAGTGACCCGCATTGCGAGGCAATGTTTCCTGACTATCCCTAGGCCAAGGTGAACTCATGACCATCCCTTGTAGATAACCCATGAGTCGGGTTCCAAGATGACCAAGCCTTAAAGCTTTCTTTTTCATGGGGAGGTTTGGACAAAGGTTCTTCCTTAATATAGCTACTAAGGAAATAGCTAGTTTCCAAAAGGAAGCGTAAAACATGAGACAAAGCGTACTAGCACTTCTCGCCCCCTTACCCAATTCCGTTTTTATCGAAACTTGGCGTGCAGCTATATTAAGTCATAGAGAACATATATCCAAGGTCAGAACTCAAAATGCTCGGGTAAATTTTCCCGGCGTTCGGAAGGGCGTCACACCCTCCCGCACTTAAAATAATCTCGACGTCCTCGTCGAGAACCTTTCTTCAACACGGCTCTGCAAGGATTCAATCTTTTGCATCTTCAAGAAACTAACACTCTCCCGTCCTTAGTTCAAAGTACTATACATTCTTCTGCACTAGCGGATACTGAACCCAAGTGCTAGTCTCAATGTTGACAACTGTGGTCTTCGCAACTGAACCTTATTCTTCTGCCTTTCTAACTGAAGTACTTCGGTGACATCTCTTCATTCAATTTTGGAGCCTGCCTTCTCTTCTGGATATTGTCTCGCGACCTTTAACTTTCTGATGAATATATGGGCGGTGTTTCCTTGCATCGCGCCCTTTGAAATGCGCTGCATCCTGCTGCAAAGCGCCTTCTCCCCTGACATATTTGGAATGTCGCTCTACTCGATAATCCTGGCATCTCCTCCAGACAACCTGACAAGGATATCTACAATCCCGTCTAAATGATGCGTTCTCTTCTGAGTCACACCGGTGCACTCTTCCTTCGAGTCGCACAATGCCTTTGCTGCTCGAGAGTTCAATCTTCTGTGAATCTCGGCTTCAAACTTCACTCTTCTTCTGCGAGTGGTAAGGAGCAAGACTGCTAAAACTCAGGGGTAAACTCTCCCCATCTGCTACAGAACACTTGCCGCGCTCTGAAACTGCTTGACTCCTCTTTCAACTAACTTTGCAAAGGTCTTTAAACCGTGTCCGCCCTTCTTACGGAACATCTGGGACACAAGATCAAGATGCGACATTCTTGCCTTACCAGTATAAAACTGAACTGGTACTCATTATTCACTTAAGGGAGGGAAGGTAGCTCCTAGAAGGTAGCATACTCTCAACAAGGCGCGGATACACTTTGTCCTACCGCCAACAAGACCATCGTGACATCCCACCAAGGCCCAGGAACTCTGACCCTACCGCTAGCTAACCATCGAGGTTTGCCATAAAGGCGTCTTGTGTGAACTTGAAAAACCCATGAGACATCTATCTGTGCGGCAACGTTCTGCTCTACCACTTTGTGGTGCCCCATCATCTAACCTATTAAGCGTTTAGATGGCATCTGCACCTATCTCGGCTGCACTCGGCTGCAGGACGGGTGATCGCTACTCTGTCATCACCAAAGTCTCTCAACTGTGATTGCTACTCCGGCATCACCAAGATCTCTCAACTACGAAGGACTCCAATCCGCCTCACTCTTCAAGGAGGACTTAACACTGGCATCTGTACACGCCAAACTTCGGTGGTAATGATCTATGCTGGAACCTGCGTACATCTGCGTCACAACTAACAACTCCTCCCACACTTAATAAGCTCGACGTCCGCGTCGAGAACAAAGCTGTGACATATAACTGATTGACTGCTGAAGCATTTCTCCATAACTTCATCCCTACTCAAACCTGAGTAACTTGGGGAATTCGGGAACAAAATACTGCCTGTCGCCCTAAGCTCGTTGGCTTGCCACTTCCAACTGCTATCAAACTCGAGGAGACCAACCTTCATACCGTTGTAATCATCTTTAAACAGAAGCGTAGCCATTCTCTGAACTACCTTCTACAAACGCAGCCAACTCTTACCGGTTATTTGGATGTGGTCTTCTAAAGACACTCCATCAATATAAAGAAAAAACAAGGCACGAGAACTCTGATCCCTACCGCCAACCACCATGTGATAAGGAATTGGAAAAACCATCCAATTCCGCTCAGGATATTTTATCTTAGAGCATTGATCCATCTGAGATCATGTCTGAGGTAACCCGCACAACTGACTGTAGCTCAACTCTGTTCTGCGACAACCACGTAACTTACTGCCATTCAGAAACGTGAGTCTTCACCAATCTGTGAGCTTAAAATGATCCAGGACCATCTTCGGGAACAACATGGATCAACTCAACTGGAGCACTCGCATAGTGACAAACCTGAAACTCAACTACGAAGCCAAAGAACAAGCATCACTCGGCCTTCTTGCCTTCTTAAAATGAGTAAAATAGTCTCCCATGTAACTAGGGACCAACTGCGAATAGGCGACAACCCAACTCGGGGATCGCGGTTCATGTCGCGTAACCAAGAGATATTCTGCCCTCAACGTCAACATGACGAAAATCACTACGTGCAAACTCGGGACCCAAACCATGTCTTCATCTTCCATTTCTCGCCGCTTCAATTTTGGATCATGACGTTCGCCTCTGGACCATCTCTGTGTCCAACTCAGGACAATTAAAATGAGTATAAACCACGATTCTTTAATCTTTTGTAAACACTAAGGAATTCCAACCAAACCAAGCTTCTCGGCTTCCACACGTAAGTACTTGGCATACGACACAGACCATAATGATCTCTGCTGAGGGGCATCGTCCTTGATCGCAACTGTTACTATACTTCGCAATGTGTATGCGGATCGAATGCAAATAACGACCTGCTAGATCACCCTACTACTATTCTTCATAAAGCATCTGCTATACTGACCAGCCTTCTTGAGACAACAAACGATATAGGTCACCGCATCCAACTCAAATATCAATCCTTCCTCTTAGCGTCATTGTTCAAAGCACACTTAACTTGAGCAATCTCGCGCTCAGATATGAAGCATTCATCTCGCTTCCAATATCAACTGACATGTAGGCAACCCGTTCTACAAGCATTTACAACGGTGTTTGGATCATCTGCAATAAGCAACTTTGGCTCTGAAGATAACAACTGTCAAGTAGGTATCCCGTATTACCAACTCGAGAACCATCAGTCTGATCTGCTCTAACAAGATCTGATAAGTCGGGTCAACTTTGACCGACTCTGATAAACGTAGGCACAACCCATCTACGCTCTGACAAGCCTAGACCAAACTAGTCTAGCTCTGATAAGCAAACCCCACCTGACCTGGCTCTGATACCATTTGCCACGGCCCAGCCTGGGTCTGGCGCTACAGTGCCCGAAGCACAGCAGAATATGTGGCCATGCGGCGTACGTGCACGGCGGCGCCAGTGGAATAGAGTCACGGATGCTAGAGCGACACCCGGATAATCCTGGATACTCGTGAGGGGTCGTCGAATATGTATCCGGTATAGGCGGCAACGCTGAAGGTTCCCTCAATAATCCCTACTGCGTAATCTCTCGTGACTCGGGCACGAGGTACGTATCGGATCAAGATAGCTCAATATGCCAGGTTTCAGATATATGATGCATATCTCAAGGGGCGACGAGTCTGGACTGGTTACATAGTCTATTTATAGGGGCGGGGCGTCTCAATTGGCTCGCGGGGCATAGCGGTGCCATATACAAGCTCTATCTGGAAAAGCGGCCCGCATTGCGAGGCAATGTCTCCTAGCCTTCCCTAGGCCAAGGAGAACTCATGACCATCCCTTGTAGATAGCCCATGAGTCGGGATCTAAGATGACCAAGCCTTAAAGCTTTTTTTGTCATTGGGAGGTTTAGACCAAAGTTCCTCCTTAATATAGTTACTAAGGAAATAACTAGTTTCCAAAAAGAAACGTTAAAACATGAGACGAAGCGTACTGGCACTTCCCGCCCCCTTAACCAATTCCGTTTTCAACGAAACTTGGCGTGCAACTATATTAAGTCATAGAGAACATATATTCAAGGTCAGAATTCAAAACGCTCGGGTAGATTTACCCGGCGTTCGGTAGGGCGTCACACTATCTCTACCTTAATCTTTCACTAGCTCTACATATTTCTTCTCTAAACTCTCTCTCTCTCTCTACAAAATTTAACAAGTTGTCATGCCCTATTTTAAGTTTTAAAATTTTGGCCCTTAAAGTAAATGTTGATGAAGCTTGGGGTAAGTGAAAGGCTAAAGAAATAGGAGATAAATAGGTAACTTACGCTCTGTTTGTTTCAAGCAAATTATCATGCCCTATTTTAAGTTTTAACTTTTGGCTCTTAAAGTAAATGTTGCTGAAGTTGTACTTATTTTTTAAATGCATGCTTACACCAATACATATTTAATACTTTATAAAGTTTATTAGTGCCACAGCAACAAATGTTTTTTCCCCCCTCAATTTATCGTACATAGCAAGATTAACGCCATTAATAGATAGGATTTCCTCTCCAAAATTTTAATATGAATTTTTCTTTTTCTTTTCAAGGTTAGATTATTGATATGTCGATTGCTAAGGTCATTTTTTTTTTGGTACTATATTGAAATAATTTACTTATTTTCCACTGTTTATTGCATGTATTGGTAAATCGTTGAAATAAGAAACTTACATTGTTTAGTATAAGTATATAGCCTCAGTGAAGTTGATTATCCAAAAACTAGCTAAGTTAACCTACATTACATATCATGCCATTTTTCACCATTCGAACTACTATGTCTAAGAGTGGCGCACAGAAGGATCACTGAGCTATAACAGTTGCGGCATGTGAGGTCAGCCTAATTGTCAACCAGCTGATGCTTTAAGCTGCAGGCAAAATAAGTAGTTGCAAACATCAAATGATAAAGCGGTACTCAACTGTAACAGTCTCTTTGACAGTAACAAAACTCCACGGAAACAAATATATTACAAACTAAATGTATCAGGAAAAAAAACTCCGCTAAACCAAAGTGGCAGCAAGAAAGGTAAGGTAAATGTTTAGGTAGATATGTTGCAAGCTATCGGCCGAAGCTTCAATTACTCTATACAAAGAAATTTGATTTAGATTTACCACTTCAAGTCCCCAATTAGAACCCTAAATTTGACTAAACCTATATTATTCATAACTAAACTCAATTTTAATTTAAGTAACTCATTACAATAGTGGAGCAAAGCTCTATTTCTTAAGGAAAAACTAAAGCTCTTTCTAAATTGGACTCCAAGCCCCAAGAAATTCTTAAGGAAGTTGGGATTGAGGGGACCGAGATCAGTATTTTAAAGGAAGAGAAAATATTTGCATGGTAAGGTGTAATTTTCCTCTAGAATCTTCCTCAACGAGACTAGAGATAGACTCATTAAAGAGGAAGTACTAAAATAAACGAAAGACTAATATAAACATGACACATATTTGTCATCACATCAATATAGAAGAAGACTAACCCGATTTCTGTTGGGAAAATCGAGGGGGCAAATCGCACGCGGAAGCACAATACGATCAGCAAGAACTCAATAACCAACCCTAACCAAAAAGAATTCGAATAAAGACAATAAAAACACAACACAAGGTTTAATGAAGTGGAAACCCTAAACAGGATCAAAACCACCCCCACCCCCGACAAGCACGACGAGTTTATTATCACACTAAGGGTTGCAAAAGGTTACAGAGATCACTCAAACCTCACATCTACCCTTACAGATAATCCCAGCAAGAAACTCTAGAAAGAAAACCCAAGAAACCTCTCCAGAGCTAAACCCTATATTTCTCAATTTTTTCTCGTTATCTCTTTCTCACAGTACAGAGGCTTTTAACATACACTCTCTATTTATAGACTTTCCATTAGATCATCTCCGAAATACGCATCACGAGATAATCCATCGTTTTGGATCAAATCCCATTCAAAACGAATTTAGAAACAAACAAACAAAGCCAAAGTCGTTCGAACGAGTCATGAGGTCGTTCGAACGAATTAGACAATCCCCTGAAATTTTGGCCCAAGCGTTATTTTCGTTCGAACGACTTCCCACTCGTTCGAACAACTTCAACAGTTTTTGAGCCGTATTCCTAACAATCTCCACCTCGGCGATAAAACTGTTTCTTCTGCTGCATTCGTCGTGTATCCTTGTCGCTTCTCAATTAAGAGAATTACACGAGTCTAAGTTTTTCCTAGACCCACCAATCGGAACCTACTTTCGGATCATCTTTGTAGACCGTGTCATTTCTCCACCTTGAACTAAATTCATCTTTCGAGAAATCTCCATAGCTTCTTTGGTACACACAACCTTCACATCTCCACCCATTGATTTATCAACCAATGCATACAAGTTCCCGCTTAGAACTCCCTTCATGATCAAAGAAGATTTCCGATAAACTTTTATTACTTCACCTTGCCCGGAGTAATTGTAACCCTCATTATCTAACTTGGAAAGTGAAATTAGATTATGAGTCATACTCGACACATGTTAAACATCATGAAGAACTACGATGCGTCCATCGAACATCCTCACGCGAATATCACCCACTCCCAAAATCGGCCTTCGAGAGCCATCGCTCGTCAACACAAACTTGCTACCCTCACACCTTGCATAATTGTCGAACCATACCTTGTGTGCACATACATGCGTTGTAGCCGCACTATCAAACACCCATCCTCTATCGTGGCGAGAACCATCAGCGGCCACCACGAGGAGCGCCTCATCACCATCATTACTAGTAACCGTTGCCAGTTTGTTAGTATCACTTTCGGAGCCTCTTGCCAAACTTGCTCCGTTACCTTTCCCCGCTTTGCAATCCGATCTATAATGACCCGGTTGACCACAGCTCCAACAAGTTCCTTTTCTAAACTTATTAAAGTTTTTCTTCCCACTAACCACCATTGCAGGGTTTTCCCCAAAGAATTCGCTACCTTTAAGCCTTCTCTCCTCAAAAAGAAGCGTACTTGTAACCTCCTCAAAACTCAAGGTTTCCTTCCCATACATTAACGTGAGTTGAAGATGCTTGGAGGAAGACGGAAAAGACCATATGAGTTGAAGCGCTTTATCTTCATCCTCAACTATAACTCCGGTCGATTCCAATTCTGAAACGATCCCGTTCAAAGAACCTAGGTGATCACCAACGCTCGTACCCTCATTCATCTTAAGTGTATGAAGTCGCTCCTTGAGGTATAAGCGATTCGAAAGACTCTTCGTTTGATACAAACTTTCAAGCTTTTCCCAAAGACCATTTGCGGGCTTCTCTCCAGCCACGTTTGCCAAAACGTTCTTAGCGAGACAAAGGCGTATCCCGCTCACAGCCCTTGAATCCAGATCTTCCCAGTCCTCTTCTTCATCTTCGTCCGCTTTCTGGGCCGCTATACCTTCAACCGGAGTTTTAGGTATAGGCTTCCCTTTCAGTGCCTTGCGTAATCCGCATTGAATCAAGATATCTTGGACTTGTATTTGCCACAATCCAAAATTAATCTTCCCATCGAACTTCTCTACATCAAGCCTGATCGCGTTAGAATACTTGGATCTTCTCATCTTGCTACTCTACTTGCCCCAAACTTCGCTCTGATACCAATTGTTGGGAAAACTGAGGGGGCAAATCGCACGCGGAAGCACAATATGATTAGCAGGAACTCAAATAACCAACCCTAACCAAAGAGAATTCGAATAAAGGCAATAAAACACAACACATGGTTTAATTAGGTGGAAACCCTAAACAAGATCAAAACCACCAACCCCCCCCCCCCCCGACAAGCACGACGAATTTATTATCACACTAAGGGTTACAAAAGGTTACAGAGATCACTCAATCCTCACATCTACTACCCTTACAGATAATCACAGCAAAAACCCTAGAAAGAAAACCCAAGAAACCTCTCCAGAGCTAAACCCTAGATTTCTCCATTTTTTTCTCTATATATTTCTCACAGTACAGAGGCCTTTAACATACACTCTCTATTTATAGACTTTCCATTAGGTCATCTCCGAAATACGCATCACGAGATAATCCATCTCTTTGGATCAAATCCCCTTCAAAACGAATTTAGAAACAAACAAACAAAGCCAAAGTCGTTCGAACGATCTCATGACTCGTTCGAACGACCTCATAACTCGTTCGAACGACTTAGACAATCCCCTGGAATTTTGGCCCAAGCGCTATTTTTGTTCGAACGACTTCAACAGTTTTTGAGCCGTATTCCTAACAATTTCTTCTTATTCAATGCTGACCATATCGCCAGAGACAAGCTCATACTGGTAGCGACACTTCGAACAAGATGCAATCTGTGGCAAAAACTGAGTAACAGATACAGACGGTATAGGAAAGAAACAATATGAAGATTAACCACTACTTCAAGAAACGTCTTTCATATTGTAATTTACAAATACTAAGATGCTAGAATTGATGAGTTACTCTTAATACTTCACGAGTAGATGTGCCTGTATGTTTTACTTACTTTGGATAACATAACACTACTTAAGATAATCACAGGCTTGCACAAAAGTTTCCAAGGTAGACTAAAGATCTTTCACATAATTTTGTGAAGATATTGGTTTCATTTAAATGCAACTTGTATACTGTAAAGACAAAGGGTCGTGAAGATATTGGTTTCATTTAAATCCAACTTGTATACTGTAAAGACAAAGGGTCCCACATGGCACCATTCAACTAGTTAAGATGCTTAGCATTTGAAACTGACATAAAGCGAATCAATAGTCAATGCAGCTAAGATATTTTAAGAGGTAAAAAGAAAAGAAATACTACAATTATGTGGTTTCGTTGAATTTAGACGCGAGTTTGATAGGCATCTCAAGTCATGCTGTAATGCAGCCTTATCTTACTCGTTATCTCTTTTTCCTATTGTTTGCCGCCATCAACCGGCAAAAGTAAAATTTTCACTTATAAATAATTACTCTCAAGTCTAATTTAACTTTTCCAACAATGTAAATTTATCTACAAGACACAAATTACTACACAATGTCACAGGTTGCCAAGCATTAAAAATAGTACAGACATGCATTCACAAAGAAAAAGAAATACAGGGAAATATTGTTTGTTTTACCAAACCCATAAAGCCAGAAACATAATTCTTTGAGAGTATGAAAGTATTATGATATAACAGGGTGAATAGTACTCTCTCGCAATACTCCATACTCTCTAACAATATATTGTAACCATTGCATCAATAAAATATATAGAGATTAAAGCAACATGAAGACACACATATAGTTACACTCTCACAAGTACAGTTATTTACATGCGGATGTCAGAATGAAAATTTGCTAACCGCATACTTGAATACCGTGCTGAGGTTGTGCTACAGCTATGGCTATCATGCAACTTGGACTTCTCACAACTTTCCCAAAAGGCACCTGCAAAACCATTGAGAGTATCATTCACAAAAATGTTGGAATAGATAAAAGTATCATCTCACAACTTAACAGCCAATATAGCTATATTTAGATGGAGGCATAGATAAAAGAATCGACTAAAACTCCCTTATCTATAAAAATATCTAGTGACCAATATAATATGTATGCTACTATATGAATGGAGTACTTTACACCTTTTTTAATAGGGAATTAATTCTACTAGAGTATATCGTGTAGAAGCATAAGGAAAGAAAACAGTTTCAAGTGAAAGTTCAAAGATCGATTTAGTTCTCTTCAAGACTGTAAAGGCCTTCAGTGTAATGATTTTGATCATTAAATGCGTTCAATGAAGCTTTGTCATATTTTGGATTAATTTGTTTAACTAAACAGAATCGAATCCGTAAAGGCTGTTAATGATTTAGAAACATACTAGAGCATTCATGAAGAAATTAGACATTTGAGCAATTTGGAACTGACTTCATAATAGTGTAATGAAAACTCTATATTTTATTTTATTTGTAGAAGAACAAATGTAATCCAAACAACTTATTCATCAAAAAGACATACATGAAATTCTTCGCTAAAACTTATCTGGTTCAGGATTATATATATCTACAAAAGGTTAGCCTACGTGGTCACTGAAGGGTATAGTTTTCAGAATTCCCTTATGGAGTTCAGTAGATTCAACAAAAGAAGCATATATCATCTCAGACCCCTCAAAGAAAATTGCATTGGAATATATAGTTAACTAATATACCTTGGAAAGCATCTTTCCCAGATGCTCAGAGCCCATTCTGTAAGATAAATATTTGTAATCCGTGCTACTAGCAAAGTATTCGCGCTCCCTACGCCGTGCAGCAATCATGTCAACACTCTTGTTAATATCAGCCTGAGAACGATTAACAACACCAATCCAAGGGAACTGTAAACGATATGATTTGCCTTCCAATATCTGCAGAACCCACATACTGTCAGTTAAAATGCAGCCGAAGACTAACTACTTCAAAAGCTAAACTTAAGTTCTTCATTCAGTACTCTAACTTACGTCAACTGCATCCGTACCCTTGTCCATAAGATCAATCTTTGTCAAGACCCCAATTGTCATCTCTCCTGCAAATTAGAAGATGAACTAATTAAGAAGCAGAATCAGAAAGATTCCAAATATTAGAATGAAAGAGTTCCAAGAAATTTCACAACTTTTGGAAAGCAGAAGGGTCTCATACACTTGAGCACATAGTTGAGTTTGTTCACCAATCACAAAAGAAATCGGTGGAATAAGACCCAAAGCATGTTAAACTAGAACCAAAAAATCATAGGTATTACCTTTGGGATCTACTTCACGAGAAATCTTGATCGCATCAGAGGTAGCAAGATCTTGATTAGCAGGTGAAACTGCTAGAAGAATAGAATTGGGCTGCATGATAAGAAACAATCAACTAATGTAGAGAAACTTAAACATATTTAGAGACGGAAAAAACCAAGCTCGTCAGAATGATGGTCGTAGAGTCAAGATGCATCTAATAAACCCCTGTTGGGTTTCCAAAGGGACAGCAGCAAACAAAAGAAGTTCGTTTTGAGTATACAAAGATGTCCAAACTATCTTTTAAGCCAAAGTAATATCTTAATCTAAATTTACGAGCATACACTCAATGAGAACTTGTAACAGAAAAAAGAAATGACCATTTAGATGATAAAGTATGACAAAGAACTTCTTTTGCATTGAACAAAATTATTGTCAAGAAAATAGTTCAAGTAGCGCAGAATGACTAAGGAAGAGCCAAATCTAGTGAGGTCAGTAAAGCCTAGGCATAAGTTACTAGAAAATGTTAACTTTTTGTCTTTCTGAGAGCTTCTAATATTGCCAACTTCTGCCAATATTATATGGCCTACACTTAGTAATTACTAGTTACCCTACTGACCCTATGTAAGCTTTTTCAAACCTAAGAGATGTCTAAGACAAAAAGACCTTCACTTTCATCTTCTAATTGCTTAGCAGAAGGTCTGAGAGTGGCATTGCATGCTCTTAGGGATAAGAGTGTGGTTTACAAAGTGCACAGCCCTCCCTATCTACTTTTTTGCAAATGGTATCCACATATTTGCAAACGCAAATTTTATAGGTTTGAAGCAAATGAAAAATATTAAGGATGCATATCAAGTAGATGTTAGCCAATGGATTACCAATTCAGGTATCAATGTGGTTTGGGGAGGGGTGACAAGTGCCAAGGAAAAGACAGAGTACTAAGTATGGTATATAGGAGTAAAACATAAGAGAGATAAGAAACATAAAACGGTTTTAAAATCATTTTACAACCATAAAAATGAACATATCGGAGATTCTATAAGTACAACAATTATTCCGTCAAAGATTCCATCTCGATCCAAAAATCAAAAAGATCACAAGATGTTTCTGAGGGATCTTTATAATATTGGCATCAAACATGAAAAGAGTTCCAGGGCTTCTAATGAAAATTACCTTTTCAATATAGGAACGAACCATGTTTTCAATGTCCTGCACAATGTTGTCAGATTGACCATCTACAATCCAAATTGAAAAGGAATAAAACATATTGAGTATTCATTAGCAAAAAATGGATAATAAGAATAAAGTAAAGGAAAGAAAGGCATAGCATACAAAGATATGGACATCACTTACCAACAACGACTTTTGTGAGACCAGATAGATCAATCATTGTCAAGTCTACAACTGTAACATTACAAACTATCATCAGAAAAAAATTATATAATTTGTGGTCATAACAAATTATCCTAAGCATATATAGGTTAAAGATAGATCGTGCAATATATTGACTATGTAACATTGACACGGGTGCGTGTGTCGGTGTCCGACACGGGTACGAGGTGTCGGACACGGCAGTTTCAACATAAGTGAAAACGTGGACACGGTCTTATAACTAGAAAGATAGTATCACGTTTTTGTGTTGTCTTATTATATGTGAATGTATTATGAATATATAATTACGATAGTAACTTATGGGTTGATTTACAACTAATAACTTGCATAAAACAATGATCTTTCAAAAAATTATGTCAACAAGTTGATGATCTAAGCAAGAAGTATCTGTTGGAGTGTCCACACGAGTGTTGGTGTGTCCGAATGTCCAACACTTTTGGACACGGATTTTTTTAGGAATATGGAGTGTCCATGTTACATAGTATATTGTGCAAGATGTTACAGGTGACACAATTCATTAGATTGTAACATAATTTGGGGAGTCAAGAATCACCACAGTTGGTGTAAAGCCACTAGTTAAATTTGTGACACCCCGCCCGAGCGAGTGTACTGAAGAGGTGCCAAACCCGATAGAAGTGACAGTTGCACCAGTTGTTTAGTCTCACGTTGTTTAATATCCATATCTTACCATTAGGAGAAGAAATGCGGAGATGAATCGGAACAGTGGAGATTTGTTTGCTGCGACCTGTTTCTCGGTCAGTCTCATCTGAGATCTCCATTCTTACAGCGGCTATACAAATAACATTAAATAAACATGTGAGATGAACCAGAAATCTTGATAAGCAAATCAGAGACATAAACACGTTAAATCAACAAAAACTAGGTCCTAATCAATAATTCAATACGACGAGAAAATTTCAAGTTATATTCTAATTACCATCCGAAATTTCCTTAGATATTTCGGCAAGAGTTGGTATCGGTTTTTGCACAACAAGTGGGATAACTAAACAAAAAATAAACAATTCAGAGCAATACAAGAATAAAATAGGATACAATATCAATATGCAGTACATGAGCAACAAGTAAGATAGGTGGACGTCTAGTAACAATCCCTGCAGACATTTATTAAGTAAGCATAATTCCACAATGTTTCTGCAAACATTAAATTTTATGAGAAAAGGATATATGTATGTATCGATCACAATAAATGTACCAGAAGGCAAAAAATCTTTTCCAACAATGCTCTGCAACACAGAAGACTTCCCAGAGCTCTACAAAACATTAGGGAGAAAAAATATATTAAGTCACGGCAAGGATATAATGATCAAATATACGATTTCTTTTGGTGAAAACGTTTACAGATGCGCACCTGTATGCTTATTTCTAGTTTTAGAAGATCAATTTATAATGTCACTGTCTTTGAGCCTTGGCTTGTATTCTCAAATAATACTTCGCAAATGATAGGGAAAACAAGGCACCACTTACAGTACAGTCATTCTGGAGGTATTAAGTCCAGTATCTCCTTAATCTACTGGGTTAAAGCTGTTGAATACAAATCGAAAGTTGGTCTGCCGCTAAGGAAAGTACATGGAGACTATGTCTGCCCTTTAACAAATTTTCATGAGCACCAATACAATTCACACTTATCTTTCAACCAGCAGGTGCAGGTATATATAAACATCGCACAAATAACAAAATAATACTGTATTACCACTAAAATATAACCCATTATATATATAAAAGAACTTTACATCTTTTCTGTTATGGGATAGTTAAGGAGCTTATCAGAACTATGATAACATTAGATCATATAAAGAGAGAAATCTTATATTAGCGGGAGATGTATTAAAACTTCGATCAATTAGTGGAATCCGGAGATCCGTATCCCCATGGGTTCTTGCTGGCCCAGTTCCATTGATCCCGGCACATCTCGTCAACTCCATATTTTGATCTGCAAGAACATTAGGCACCCGGATTATATTAGGACTTTGATCAGAGGTTATGCTGTGTGAGATAAATTTTTTTGCTAAGTGAACATATATAATTTTGGTGTGTCATTAATCAGAACGAAATCGCTATCGCTATGTGAGATAAATGTGAAGTCCATTTTCGTATATTTATATGTAGCATAACACTTACTTCCAGTTAAGTTCACGCTCTGCTTTATCCGTTGAAGCATAAACAATCTCAGCATCACCAGGCCGTCGTGCAGCAGTAACTAGAGGGATTTTCTGGTACAAACAAACGATTAAGGTTAAATAAAAAATTGTGGATAAAGTAGGTTATTGGTTAGCCTTTCCTCCATGATAATGTTCCCATGATTTTATCCTACAAAATTGTAGGACAAACAAGCACGTTAGGACCACAACATTTGTGGGTCTACTATGCAAGGGCTGAGGGAGTGAGGGTAAAACATGGATGAGGCCTCAACATGGATATATTTAATTTGAGATAGGTCAAAAACTTATTAACAAGCGCAACAAATAAATATCCAAGATTTTTAGAGGTAAATTCCGAGAGAAATGAAACCACATTCCTTGTTAAGAATTATAAATTGATTTAATTTCATGAAAAATACCTTTCCAGAGGCCTTCTCAAATGCATCAACCATCTCAAACACGGAAGTTCCTTTCCCAGTTCCTAAGTTGTATACTTCGCAACCTGAAAGATACAGGCACCTCTGTTAGAACCAATGTCATCCTACCATTTAGTTGAAAGACCACCTAGAACAAGAGCCCTGATCCTTTTCATAGAGTACTTTGTTGTTGCTGCAATTACTGATATCATGCTAGATCATGTGATTCATTCTGGATAATAAAATTTTCATGAAACTACAGAAATAAGGCAGCCATCTTTTTAATGGAATAACTACTTGTTAAGGCTTGGTTGTGAATGGTTTAGAAATTAGCTTTATTCATTATGGGTTGATCTTGGTTGTTAAGTGCCACAAGGAACCACTTGAGAGCACGTATTAGGGGTACGCAAGCTAAAGGCCGAAGGAATATTTTATCGGAATACAAATATAAACTTTCATATTCAATTGCAAATGATTTATCAAGAAGGTTCCGAAGTGAAAGAACTCATAATCATAAAGTAAAAGCATTGGAATCATTTTTTTCCTCGCAATTTCCCCCCTTCATAGCTTATATTCTTTCTTTACCAAAGTGCAAACGAATTATTATGTGCTTCCTCCTCAGCCTACGTCCTCTTATCATATACAATATTATGTTCTGGTAAGTTTTAGAGGTGCTAGCAGTTGGCCATTGCTTCAGCTCCACTTACTTGTACCCCCAAAAAATCCAAAGGTTTAAGTTTCTTGACTCGTCACTTTTCTTGACGTATAAAACAAGTAATACATATGGCACATTAAAAATAGACAAATTAGAACATATGGCACATTTAAATGAACACACCTATAGAAGAATCAAAAAGCTTGCGCAATGCCGCGTTGTATCCATCAGCCAGGTCAACAATATGAATGTAATCACGTACCTGAAAGAAAAGAAAGAAAGAGATGTGATTAGGATATCTTTACGAAAATAAAATACTTAAAAGGAAAAGAAAAGTTCACTATGAAAATTATTACACTATAAAATAAATAAAACTCGATAAAAAGATAACATAGGGAACTAACAAACAGAGTCATAAACTAGGGGTTTATAAGGGTTTACATACAAATGAAAAATGAAAATGAAAATTCTAGAGACTTGACATGATAATAGACGTTGCTAAGTTTGCTTGAACATATATATGAAATATTAAAAACAACATTGATTACACTAAGCCAAGCAAAAAAGTTTGGTTTAAACAGTTAATTATTTATTTGTTATTCCACCTCCAGTTTGCTACAGGTACTTGGCTATAAATGTGGCTTCTTCTGCCCTGCAGTCATACACTCTGAATTACGATATAAAGCTACAAATAATGGCAAGTCATAATAGAACTCACATAATTCAGTGCATATTTTCTCTAATTTCCCTCTCTACCCCTTCTGATAATCCACCCATGTCGATTTTTGGATCAAGTAGTCCTAATTATCAAACCCGGAATTAAATTACTCTAACAGCTTGAAGGTTTTTTAACTCGCTCTTCACTCTATAACACAAAGAGGGAGTTTCTACTAAAACGCCAAAATAAATAATATGTTTTACTGCAAAAAAGAGCTTCTACACATAATTCTGAAATTCTCTACAAATTCTAATAGGATGGGACTTCAGTTTGGGATTCCTGAACACTTATTTGAATCAATCATCTAAATGCCGAGAATTGACGAATTGTCCACATTGTATTCATCATCAAGCAAGCATATATCAAAATAAGAAAAGATACACATAATATGAAACGAACTGAGAAATAAATAAATTATTAACATAATAAAGATAGACCGTCATACCCCAGTGCCGTCTTTTGTAGAATAGTCAGTACCATATATCGTCAAAGCGGGCCGCCGGCCTACGGCAACTTGCTGTACAAAAGGCATAAGATTGTTCGGTATTCCCCGGGGGTCTTCACCTATATATCCACTGGGATGAGCTCCAACTGGATTGAAATATCTGAGCAGTATAATCGTCCATTCTGAGTCAGAACTGTAGATATCACGGCATATCTCTTCAATGAAAAGCTGCAAGGATTAACAATTTCAGCCATAGCCATATGTGCTAGAGGGATAGATTATCACAATAATCAAAGCACTATTCTTCTATGAAAATGAATGTTGTTGACCTAGGCCAAGTAACAGAAGAGGCATAATTGTCATGTTTAACCGCTACAGCGTTGAGTTTGATGCAAGCCGACATCAATAAAATTCTATCACTTGAATTGCAGCAGAAAAACAACAACATTGATACTAGCCAACATGAACTAAAAACTATCACTTTTCAACTCAACACCAATGCCGTAGTTTTTCACCAATGCGGACCTTTGTCTTGGTGGAATATTCCCTTGACACGCGACGGTGTGTGTAGTTTCACTAGTTTTTATGGAGGTGCCAAACAGGACCTTTGTTGTATTAAGTGTTTCCAATAAGTACAAGCTCTACACCTGACATATGTGGCTAGAGTATTACCTTTGTTCTTCCATAAGGATTAGCTGCAGAAAGAGGGAAATCTTCTGTACATGGGACCTCCTTCGGCCATCCATAAACGGTAGCTGACGACGAAAATACAAACTGCATCATTTTGAAAATGAACATATCAGCCAGGGATATTCGGTAGACACAAGTTATAGAATTTCATGGAATTTACAGACTAACATATTTATCTTCCTTGAAGAAGTAAACATGATATGATATCAGTACCTTTTTGCACCCATGAGCGGCCATGATTTCCAAGAGATTAACCGTGCCAATAATGTTGTTATTATAGTACAGTAATGGTTTCTGCACACTTTCCCCAACTGCTTTCAGTCCAGCTAAGTGAATTACAGCATCGAAACTGTAGTCAGGAAGGAAGGAAGAGCAGGAAGAGGGTTAGATAATTTACTTAAAGAAAAAGAAAAACACAAAGGTGAAATGCATTATGATATCTTTACAGTTTAATGTTCAATTAAATGATAGGTTATAAAGTAGATAGACCAAGGATACCCACTTGTTGGTCAATGCATTAGTTTAGTGAAAAAACTTTAATCGGGGATCAACTATTATAGAAGATTATGTGGCTAAAAAAAGACACCCCAAAAACAAGGGAAACTATAACATGCAGGAATTATAAAAACGCTAGAAACCCCGTAATTCCAATGAAAATAAATGAGAAGCATTGTTTGTACAACACTTTATGAGATATTCATCCAACTCGAAGATTCTAATGTCATAAAAGTTAAGAGTGGCCATCAAACACATTCTTCATAGAGGGCTTACGTTGTTGAGGAGAAGAGTTTTTCTAACGCTGGTTTATCCCGAAGATCAATCTGCATTGAAAAACAAAATTTCACTGATATGCCGATGAACTTTCAATCAAGGTTTAAAAGGGTACGCTATAACGGTGTAACGGGCAAAGGTCGTTACCGTTATAATTATAACGGTGTTACGTTATTTTTCGCTAGATGACAAGAAAAAAACGTTATAACTGCTGTTATTTGTCCTGTAACGGTGTTATATTAAAATAACGGTTGTGCTTTTGTTTTCTCTATATATAAATATTAATTTTCAATTATAACAACCGTTATAGACGTTATTTTACAAATAACGACATTATAACGGCGTTATAGACGTTATTTTTTATATTTAAAAAAATAATAAAGGAAAAACCAAAGTACTTATTATTATTGAAGTTATTACTTATTACAACATTGAAATAACACACCACACCACACCACACCGACAAAATTAAACATCACACCAAAGCATTAAACATCACACCAGAGCATTAAAAATCACATAAACATCAAATGGAAAATAATTATTCTGGAATGCGACATTGCATTCACTGGTAAACGGAGTCGAACCGATTGATATCAAATTCAGAGTAGTTTGAAGGTTGGCCATGATTCAGATTGATTTGGTTGAAATTGAAATCAAAATACGTCTCTGGTAACACCTCCATTGGTATTTGATACATAGATGCTTGTGACAGATTTTTTGGGAAATCTGTGTCAATAACAGAAGTAGAGTACCTCCTTTGCTCATTGACCTCCGGGTATTCATCTAATAATTTTTTATGCCAGTGGTTTGCTAGGTTATTTTTTATTTCAGATCATAATGAGTAGCCTACCACTTAAATAGTGATTTCATCATATCACAAAAAATAATTCTAAAAGCATAGTTTAGTTTTAGTTGTTTTTAATAGTTTTTTTTATGCCAGTGATTTGTTAGATTATTTTTTATTTCAGATCATAATGGGTGGCCTACCACTTAAATAGTGATTTCATCATATCACAAGAAATAATTCTACTATTTTCTGTTGCTTTTATTAGTTTTTTTTTATGTCAGTGGTTTGCCTACTACTTAAATAGTTATATAACGGCGTATAACGGTGTTATAACAGTATATAACGGTGTATAACGTTCGTTATAAGTGAAGAATAACGTTCGTTATAAGTGAAGAAAAACAGTAAAAATAACGTAGCATTATAACGATAACAACAGCCGTTATAGCATAAAATAACGGTATGTAACAACAAATAACGGGTGTTATTTTTTAGAACGGAACATAGGGTATAACAGAACGGGCTCAGGGCGTTACCGTTATAACGGTTGTTATAACTCAGGCTCGGCCGAAGTACCCCTACGACCTTTTATTCAAGAAACAAAACAAGCTAATTCTATTCACACAAAAAAAATTATTTTTTTCTTCTGACCCTGAGGCAATATTTTGTTGTTGTTTGGGACCCTTTTATTCATGGCCCCGTGCGGTCTCCCACCTCACACATCCTCAGGGCCGGCCCTGCAGTAACTAATTTAAACTCACTTGATGAAAAGAGAGATTCGCTCCAAACTCTCCTGCGAGCTCTCTAACTCTCCCAACAGCGATTTCCGAGGAATTGTTGAAGTTATCAACAACCACCACCTTGAATCCTCCTAACAAGAGCTGAAGCACCGTGTGAGTACCTATGTACCCAGCTCCACCTGTCACCAATATCGTGGCCTTCGCCATTGCAGAGAACCAGAGAGAAACACCAATAGAGAGAGAGAGAGAGAGAGAGAGGTTGATTTGCACTTACAGGAGAGAAACAGAGTGTTTCGTCTTGCTTGAATGCGTGAGATTTATTAGTTGACTCGTGTCAAACTTGGGTTTCTAATTCAAGATTTTTGAATAGTCCCGAGTAGACTAAGAGCATATGCAGCAGTAGGGTGACTCCACCTGCGGCAAGTCACCATCTCTTTTCCAGCAGTTAGAGTCATTTTGCCTAGGTGGCAGAGATATTAATGTCGGCAGAATTGTTAAAATATTAATGTCGACGCAGCTCAATAAGAGGTAATTATAGGTGCAACGACAGGTTTTGCCAAGCCCAACATGGGGCAAAGACAGGTTTTATTGCCTTTTTTGCGAGGCTGAGGAGTATATTTTGCTCTAGAGGTAGAGCATCCCGGCAGTTAAGAGGGTGTATTGGATGAATTTTGGGGTGAATCCAATCCACCCCACAACAGTTTTCAATCCACCCAGGGTGAATTAAACCCAACACACTTCTGAACAGCCCGTACCATTCAGCCAATAGAAAAATACCACGTTTTTAAATATATATATATATATAGTCGCGCGGTTCATAGCCGCACGGCATCACCGTGAGTCTTTAAGCTTATTCCCTTTTGAATTGGTTAAGTCTTATTCTTATAAGTATTTGCATTGGCATTAAACTTGGCATATCCAACATATCCAAGGCATTAACTTGGCATACCCAACCTTACTCCACAAGTTTCCCCACCCAACCCATTTCCTCTGTTAATCACTTCAAAATGTCGGGTTCTTCTAGTTCGCGACCGAGGAAAAATACTTCCAAAACTACACGTAACTCTAATGCGGAAGTAAAACGAAGGGGGAACGCCGACATCACAAATAATTGGCCTTTACAATTGATGTCCGATAACGATCCCACCCCAACGTACGATGAGTTGAACCGAGTAGATATCATCCCGGACGGCTGAGTTCATATTTCTGCTGGATTAGAGGAAATAGCGGTAAGTTTTATGTAAATTTCATGTGTTATTAACGTATATTGCAATGTGTTCGATGACATGCCCGAATGAACTTCTAACGTGTTAATGTGTTTATTTTTGTCAGAACCGAGATGAATTACAGTATAGAGAATCATTGGATAAGGTACTGAAGTGGTACCGATGGATTGCCGTGTACCCGACGTTGAAGAAGTTGGTCGACGGTATGGGTTTTGCGGATTTTTGCCCGATTAATGCGGGAAACTCGAATAACCGTCTCATTCATGCTCTCGTGGAGCGGTGGTGGCCTTCCACCCATACCTTTCACTTCCCTTGCGAGGAACTGGGTTTAACACCGTTAGACTTCGTCATGCTAACGGGCATATCTTTTGGGAGGGGTCACGAACTCCCGTACGACGAGAGGTACTCTAAGTTAGAGGAAGCCGAAAAGATGTTCCCGGGAATCACAAGCACTGACATGAGGTACGGTAACGTCACTCTCTCCTATTTAAAAAAGTGGCAAGAGCCTTTGAATCCAAGTAACCACAATTACGACTCATAAATGGATATCGTGTATGCACGGGCATTTATTGTCTATATGATGGGTAATCTCTTTATCTCAAATAGTGCCACATCCCTTCGGTCAAGTTATCTGGCAGCCTTAACAGACTACGATATCATTGGTGCGTCGGGTTTTGACTGGGGTACGCTCATTATGGCGACTATATATTGGGGGCTTGATGAAGTTTCAGTTCTGAGGCCCGGGAAGGTGAAGAAATCGATCATCGGATTCTATGCGGTGTTGGAGTACTAGTTCTTCGAGTACTGTCGGGTTGGAATGTATCTTGTTAAGGTACATAACTTTAACCATATTTATCCTCGTATTTCAAGGTGGAGAGATGAAAGGGCGAGTACGGGGTCTGAAATCCATCACTATTTTGCTATAATCAGAGATATGATAAAATGGAATGACAGAACTAACATAGATTGGCAACCATGAGTCAGGTCTACGAAATTGAGACGTCCAAAGGTAAGCGTTGCAAAAATGCTGAGTTTCCATAGGGTTCCATTAATGTCAGTCCCATACGGCCACGGTACGCTTTGGTATTTAGGAGATTGGTGTATGCGTCAGATGACCGGGCTTGATAGTGTGCCCTATGACCACCCCCTGAGGAGATTATGGAATTCCCAAGGTACGATCGAGAGTTATATCAGAGTCTGAAGGATGTAAACTTCTACGATGGTCGTGATTACCTTGTTCCCGGCGTAGATGATTACATGACATATTGGTGTCTCGTTCATCCAAATCCTAAGATCGGTTGCACTACAGTAAAGAGGACGGGAAATATTTGGTCGGTCGGGCGTGATCTAGTGAGGCCCGATGTAATCTTGCCACCTACGTCGAGTTTAGCTACGTCTTCACAGGTGCAAGACTATGGTGTTCAGGAGACCGGCGATCCACGTGATATGGGATGGTTCATGGATGTGGCAGGACAGAACGATCAACGTAGACGGATACCGATCCCGGTGATGTAAGTACCATACCCGTGTCCACCTACGTATAGTACGGATGAGTTGTGGCATCAAAACCAAGGATTACGGTATGCGGCATATGAAGACTCGAGGCAATACGTTGATCGCACGACAGAGTTAGAGGAACAGCTGAGGCGGAAGGATGAGATCATCCGAGAGACCTCCGATAGACTAACTGAGATGTTTATTTCTTACCAGACAGAGCTGGTTGTGCAATGTACCTATGACGAGAGTCTCGCACGCCCGCCAAACGAAGAGAGGTCGTCCCAATTAGGCTATATTTTATTTAAAACTTTTATTTATATTTTGTTTAAACTAAACGGCATCGACACCTATTATAGTTGAGGATGTACTTTGAGGCTTCAGAGAATATTCATGACGACAAAGAACAATACTCCAACTCTAAGAATTGGTTGTCCGATGACTTCGTGAATCTTGCATGCGCTTGGTCCCAAGTGTCTCAAAACCTCGCTACCACGAACAACCAAAAAGCTGCTACATTTTGGTTCAAGGTGCGTAATCAATTCAACTCCTTCTATGTTGACCAATCGACGTGGCGATCTTACAACAGTGTCAATTGTTCGTATAAGGGGCGGCTCAATAAGGAATGTTCAATTTTTAGAGGTATCATTCAAGACCTTGAGAGCCGACATCAAACCGGTATTGGAACGGAAAGTATTTCATTTATTTTTCTCATTTCATTAATGTTTAAAGGTGAATCATACTCTAAAAGATTTTCTAACTTGATTTCAAGGAACGTATGGCAAACGATACGTTTTATCAAATCCAAGGCAAACCATTTAAACTTGGGGAAGCGTACAAAGTTTTAGAAACTTGCCCAAAATGGTCACAAATTCATCACATCGGCCATCCCGCCCGCAACGTTGTTAGGAAGCCAAATTTTAATGATAGCCAGGGTAACTCCACCAATATCGATCCTGAAACACCTACATCCGGCACTCCAAATATCGCAATTTCGGATGATTCTATCGATGTGGATGCACCACTAGATTCTTGTGGGGATGTACGACCGGACGGCCAAAAAAATATAAGGCAAAAGAAGTGACAAAGTCAAGTATAGTTTTTTGGGGGAAGAGGATGGTTGAGACAACGTCCAACATGATGAAGTCATGGAATCTGAGAGACGAGCAGAAGAAAGAGGAAAAAGAAGCTAAAGCTAGATGTCGAGAGGAACTAAAGTTGATGAAAGAGGCTGAGTTTCAAAGGAGGCGTGAAACGGAGCTAAATCGGAAAAAAAAACTTCGACGACTCGCATATGTTAAAGGTGATGACAACAAACCTTGGTAACCTACAACCGACAGGGATTTTCTTATACCCGGTATATTGTCATGCCCATCCGGTAAGACAATTCTTCCATTTCCAATGCATATAATCTAAACTACCTAACATTCCCGGGAAGCTTCGCGATCCATTCACTTCTAACAAGTGTAATGTATCGTCTTCATTGGGATATCTAAAGTATTGAGCTTTGAATTGTGTTATAATAGTTTTACAAAATTCTTTCAAACACAAAGTAGTCGTAGACTCCCCAATCCGAAGGTATTCTTCTTGGGCGTCTGCGCTCGTACCATAACATAACATGCGAAGTGCGCACGTTATCTTTTGGTGCGAGGATAAGCCCATAGTCTTGGCGGCATTTTCTCTTTGAATAAAATAAGGGTTCGAAGAAAGTATTTGATGATAAATACGATGATACACATCTTCGCTCACACGGAATCGACGACGAAATAAGATACCTTTGAATCTTGGGTTGTCACCGAAGTAATCCCGGTTAAGGTTATCCTCCCTCAATTTATGCTCACGGCTTTTCCGTTTGTCAATCCGTCCCCTTTAACTACCTCCCCGCCTCCGTGATGATGTCGCCTCTTGTTCTTTTTCTTCTGCTTCTCCCATCTCAATCATCATCTCGCCATACTCGTGCAACAACTCAATTTGGCGTCGGAATAGTTCTTCGTCACTGGACGATGATGAAGACGATGACTCCGAAGATGAGAGTGATGTCTCAGGCCTAAGCAGGTCATCAATGATTTCGTCAGACATGATTCGGCACAATTGATAAGAAATGAAGAAGGTGAGTTTTGAGATATAAGATGAATGAGTTAATTGTAGAAGAGAGTATGAGATGAATAGGGGTTATAAATAGAGAAAAAAAACTAGCCGTTTACAGCCGTTGAGCATCTTGTTGAAAAAGTTTAATCAGGGAAAAACTCAGGTAAAATAATGGGGAGCCAAAGATATTTTTTATGCAGGCTTATGCCACGCACTTCTGAACCGCGCGGCAAAAGCTAGCCGTTTAGAAATCTTTAAATCTGAGTCGTCCACGTGGTTGAATCTTAGTCGTTGAAACCCAGCGCACTTCAGAGCTGCGCTTAATAGGAAGCATTGATCTTGGGACACGTGTCCTCATCTTAGGCCTGAAGTGTTGTCGCACACTTTTGAACCGCGCCCTATGTATGCAGCGCACTTCAGAACTGCGCGGCTCTCAATCCACCCTCAGGGTGGATTTTCCACCCAAATCGACCCTTGGATGGATTTTTGAGTTGCCATGTCAGGAATTCACCTAATGGGAAGGATTTGGGGTGGAAAAGAGAGTGGATTGGGAATTCACCCTGCCACGTCAGGGTGTACCTAGCTGCTGTGGGTGCTCTAATAATGGGCGCAACAGCATTTGATTTGCCATTTAATGGTCCAAATGAACACTCGTGGAGGGCATCTGACGTGGTAAGGCAAAAGTGGTTTACCCTCCTCCCTCCTGCTGAAGATGCTCACGTCTATAACAATGTTGAGCTTACAAACCAAAGCAAAGTAGACGCAAGAACTTTACTTACACAGGTTACTTCGTTTGGCATTAAATGATAAATGAGAGTATACATAATACATATACAGGTAATGAAGCTATCGGTAACAACCATTGAGATTTGAATTCAACTAACCCGCCACTAGGCTTTTAAAACATTCATTGTCTTAATTCTTCTGCAAGCTGAAGAATGCTTTTGACGTTCCCGTTATCTGCCCATCGGTCTAGCAACTGCTGAAACAAAAATATGGATGAAATCGAATATCCCCGTCTAGCATTTGATGGGTTCCATAACAAGGCAACTGTGAAGCAGCAAAACTGAATGTGCACGCCACGAGAAAGATATAAGGATACTAGAGGGCAACTTTTATTTTGTCTTTGGATTCAAAAATGTATCCGTAAATATCCACTTCCCAAGAAAATACAGCTCGTCTTCTGCCCTGCCCTACTGTTTCACTTAAATTCGTTAAAGAGTTGCGCATTAGTTAGTTCTCGAAATGTATAAAATTTACAAATAAAGGAAGTCTGGATTTCAGGTGCATTACCATGTATGCCTAGACCTGTTCTGTAGGTATTGGTTGAGAACTGAGAAGTCTTTCCATCTCATCATTTGCCTCAGCTTGGATTTTCCATCTCTAAATAAATATATTAGGATTAGAAAATACAACACTAATAATTACAATGGAAAATAAACTGTAACATAAATTCTCTGCACGAGAGTGGAAGTACTGAATGCTACAGCGGCTACACCAGAGCACGAAAAATTCTCTGCAAGTGTGAAATCCAAACTGGTACACAGTCCAAGAACACAGACATTACGGGGGAGAGAATGTTATAAGAAAATATTTTTTGTGGTTTCCACGTTTTCTCTTCATTCTTATTCTTTCTTTGGTTGCAGGAAAGGTCTGGAATTTAAATCTCAAGTAGACTAAAAAAGCGTTCTAAGACCAATAGTAGTGAAAAAACATGATCATACCTGTTCAAGGTTTTCAAGCTCCATTGTTTGTTCAATTTGTTCTGCAATATTTCCCTGCACATAAAATTGTGATTACTTCATGAAATAACTCAGAAGAGCAATACAAATGTGACAAACGTTAACATGGACACACATAAGTTCAGGTGAGAAGGAAAACAATAGCACACCTCTAGGGATGTAGGGAAGTTGGAATGTGATGTGGGTGAGTTTCGTAGTGTGTCACCAACTCACCCGATGCACATAATAAACTATAGTTCAATCTCTTGAGAACGATAGACAATAACAAAACTAAAGACGTCTGAGTTTGTACGCCTTAGGAGACATTAAACAACTTGTTTTCATGTCTCAGGAGAAACTAGACTACTATTTTCAAATAAGAATATCACGAGATTCTGCCACGTACCGCATTACTCGCTGCTTCGGCAGCAAGAACGTCAGAGTCCATTTCCACCTCAATTTCAATCATTGAAGAAATCTGACAAAATTAAAAGCACCATATTGTATCCACACAAAACAACTACAGAAGATGATATGCAAAGAAGTTTATTTCTCCCTTGAAAACTTACTCGTGCATAGCTGTTGATAAGTTCAATACGCGCTACGAGAGAACTTTCTAAGCTTTCACGTACCCTTTTAACTCTACTTCTTCGAGCACTGCAAAAAAGGTGATCCTTTGAGATCGTTGAAGAAAAAATCGGAATACATATCATAAACTCGATTTATAATGTAATACCTTTAGGACATATTGCTCAATAACTTGTATTTTTAATGACTTTTTTAAATTCTAACATCGAGTAGTACACTGATATACTAATGCATATCATAAGCCATGTTTAAGAAATGGAGAGTTCATATCATAAGCCTTCATAGTTAAACCTTTTTTATCTGCAATGAGTGTAATTTGACTAAAGAAAATAAATAAAATTCATATTAGTCCAATAAGATGACACTAGAGTAAAAGATGTTCCGAGGATCTCACCGATAAGAAGGCTCACCAACAGCTAAAATTTTGATCTCCAATTGATACATACGAGCCAACATCCAAACCTGCAGAAAGGATATGTAATTAGCCACAATGGCTCTCTTACATGTTTCACACAGTCTCACTGTACAAGAATAGAAATCTAAGACAATAAATTGTTACCCCTGTCATCGAATTTTAATAAACCCAACACAAACCAACCACAATATTTAACCCAATGTTCCATAAACCTTTGGGCAAAAATACATCACAAGCCAAACTTTATATTACTTTTTTACATGTACTATGGCAGGTCACTCTCTGTTCCTTAATCCTGATATACGTGAGAAGCATTTCGAGAAATACACAATATCTCAGTAACATGTTGTGAATGATACATCTCTGATTTATATGATATACTTTTATTAAATATTAAGGTATAAGTATGAGAGAGTAAGGTGCGAAGCATCGCGTTTCTTGAAAATAATTAAAAGATTCTTGTTCCTGTGCACCAGACTACAAAAGTTAAGTCAAGCTTCCTGTTTCCTTTCTCCAATTTTTTGGCTTAGTTACGCTTCTTTTCGTTGTTTGTTTTGTTTTTATCTAGGTTTTCCGCAATTCAGATTATATAGTTACATATAAAAAAAAATACTCAGTTTAACAGTCATACGTCAATAAATCGTCAAGTACACTAAATCCCATAAGGTCTTAAATGATTACGAAATTGGACTCGTATATATGTACGTTCATAACTCCACTTTAACGATACAGAACGTCCATATATAGCATTTTTTGAACCCATTCCATTAATGGATTTTTGTTTATAATAAAAAATAGATTGACCCCGGAAACTTTTGCAATGAAATTAAAATGAGCATCACTCAATCAAACCATCCTTAGAAATATACCTCTTTTTCTGCAGCTTCTCTTAGGTTCTTTATACGGGTTTGAAGCAAATCATACTGTGATAAAAGTTGTTGCTTGATAGCTATCACGTCAACCATCCTCGAAGGAAGCTGAAAAAGAGATAGAAGAAATTAACATATAAGATAAATGATTATTTACATAATCTGAAACAGCCATGTGACTTACTGTAGGAAGTAGATCTAACTTGAGTATGAGTGATATTGACTGTTAAAGAGTATGGTTTAACTGTGAAGAAAAAAAGTAGCTACCGAGTCTAATTCCATATGGTTTAACTATATCTCTCATACTTGCACCACACTTTCCAACAACAACTTCCTATAAAGCTCCAAGAGCTAGATTTGAAAATGAATACATGATATAACAAATGGGACCATATAGATCATTTTTTATTATGAAACCATATAGATCACTTTGGGATTATTAGGTTTAACCTTGAGATATTTTGATTTCTAGGACGTTCAAGAGTCCTTTTCCTACCTACAAGTTATCTTGGGTCCATACCTATTCAATGAGATTTCATCATCATTACCATTCAAAGGATACCATGTCTCTTTATCACATAGTTTAGGGCTCTGTTTGGCATCTCGTTTATACCTCCACAAATCAAGGAATGTTGTTTATTTTCTTAGATCCAATGATTAGCAACGGCTGGATCAAGAGAAATAAACGGAATTCCTCGATTTGTGGAGGTATTCCCTGCATACCAAGCAGAGCCATCGTCTTACAAAGCCGTTTTTTACCTTAGAGAAGTATGGGATGTCAAGGGATCCAGGGCCATGAGCATCTACAAAAGTTTAACTCATATGGGTTTAGTCAAATTAAAACTTCGGCATTGATAGACGTAGAAATACGTAGGATTAATACGCCTAAAAGTATCATTTTGTTAATCCCGATTTATTAATTTCTAATGTTAGTAGCATTTTCTTATTTTCAGGCACTTATCACTGTTGGAGCTAATAAGTATAAAAAGACATCTAATAGAAGGCACAAAGAGCTGAAGCATCTCCAACAGTCTCTCAGGTACAAGGAAGATGTTTATATTCAATGTACTTGTAGATTTACTCCAAGATGAAGAAGGACTCTACAATGATTAGCTTGAGAAGAATTAACTTTACTCCAAGATGAAGAATGACTCTACAAGGATTAGCTTGAGAAGAATTATTTTTACTTAGAGATAGAGTTTTAGTCTGAAAACAAGTCTCTCCAATCTCCTATAAATAGGAGAGCAGTTCCATGTATTTTACATCTCAGTTTCCAAGGAATAAAGCTTGCAGTTTTTAGTATCTCTCTATCTCCCTCTTTTATTTTATGTTTTTAGTTTAAGCTGTGATCAACACCATTAATGGAGAGCTAATCTCCTTAGCTTAGGCTAAGGATTGAACCTCCGGTGAAGTGAGCTAAATTAATGTTAATAGTAGTTTAGGTCTAGAATTAGTCTTCAATTCTCTGATTTGTAGTTACGAAGAGTTAATCTAGCCATGACAACTCTAAGTTACTACAAATATGAGGAAGATGTCGAATTAGCCATATTCGATTGTTTTCACGCTCAAAGAGAATTCTAGATCACTAGAGTTAATATTCTCCACCTAGCCATGGAAAGGAGTTTATAAACCCTAGATCCGATTGTCCATGAACAACGAAGTTCTTACTTAGGGTTTTAGCCACAAACCCTAGATCTTAGACCCGAATAGACCTAGCCATGGTTATTACGTGCGGATAAAAGCTATCGTTTTCATATCGTTTAGTAAACTAAGTCGGAGGTGATCCAAAGCCTAGGTTCTTTTCCTTATAATCGTACCGAAAATTAATAATTTAGATTTATGTTTTAGATCAAAACCTTTTTATAAAAATTAGTTTAGATTCGTTTATTAGTTAATTAGAAAATTATATTTTTAATACGTTTACTCCCCGTGGATTCGACCCCCGCTTACCCTTACTATATTACGACACCCGTAGTTTTGAGCGGGGTATTTAAAGACCGAGTTTTTCTCGCATCAGGCATCCAGGTATAACCAGGAAAGGGGTCAGTTTGCATAACTTTATTGTATCAGTTTGCATAACTTTGTTGTATCAGCTACAGAGGTTTGGACATAGTGAAGTTATGTAAGAAGTGGGCACTTTGTGTTAAAGGGTGAACTCGAATTGATGGTTCTTCGAACGAGACTGGATGTCGTTCGAACGAAATGTTTGTTTTCTACGTTGGAAACTTGGACCGTCAAAGTCGTTCGAACGAGACTGGATGTCGTTCAAACGACATGCTTGTTTCTAGGGCTAGAAACCGTGTTCCGTCGAAGTCGTTTGAACGAGCTTAGAGTCGTTCGAACGAACGACCGCGTAGGCTGGTTTTAGAAGTTCGTTTGGGACGTTGAGTTTGTCTTGAGATCTGTTCTGTTTGTAATTAGTCCCATAAGTATATAAGGGGGACTTAGGTTATTGTCAGTTATTTTTTTCTGTGAGTTTAATTCTAGAGAGCTAGGGTTTGAGAGACCCCATTAGAAAGCTTGAGGAAGCTTAGAAAAGATCGTGTGTAACCTGATTGATCATAGTGGATTGTTTGCGGGAAGTGGTTTTTCATCCGTAAGAATTTTCCACTTCCCTCCTTAGGGAAAATACTTGTCTTTGTTTATTGTTCTTTGATTGATTGTTTACCTGTTCGGCATATTCCGCGTATCGTTCTTGGCGTAGAAGAGAGAGTAGCTACCTAGATTCTCAACACATTTTTTATAAGCACAAAATGTACCACGTCTAACTCGGAAACTAGTTCAGAATTTTGAACAGCCAAGGAACCATGACCTATAAGTTGTGTGGTACCGTAACTTGAAAAAAAAAAACACAATTATGTGACTAGGGGCCTAGTCCATGAAAACAGCTGGACAGTAGCAGAGAATAGATGCAAGCTACACATACCCGATTTAACTGTGGCAAGACTAAGCTGTTTAAAGTAGTCCCGAGTGCGACAGATGCAACTGCAGCAACAGAAATTAACTGGGGCAAGACTGGATTAATAATTCCCGAAGCAGCATCTCCAGTAGCCAGCACAGCAAGAGTTGGAAAGAGGAAAGAGGGATTAAATATAGAAAAGTTTCCATTCTTTGCTGGTGCTCTTATCAACTGGGATTCCCGGCCATCTGTATGGTTTGTCAGACACATAGGTTCTCCCGGGTTGAACCCAGGAGCTTTCGCATTGAAACGTAAAGGTCCCACCTCGCGATAAACAGTTGATGGAGGTGCTAGAGAAATAGTTACTCTTTCTCCTTCTTGTGCAGGAAGCTCAACTGTTTTAGTAGCAAATCTGTGTGTACGAGCAGTTCCAGTTGGAGTTTGAACCTGAAAGTTTTGAATAAAGAATTGATCAGCAAGTATACAAAAGCTGAAATTTTATGTTGGCACATCATGTAGTCCTAACTTTAACAAAATGGGATCAAGGATCAAGCAATTGAATTCCATATCAGACCCCAATTTATCTTCGATGCATTGACATATTAAGCAATTAATGTGTTTTTACTATATATTAGATATATCAAAAATAGCAAAATGTAGGCTTATATATATTACACATCTATCAGGATATATTCATATTTTCTTTTCTATATAAAGGTAACAAAACAAGGAGGAAAATTAATTTATCCCCCAAAGTGTTCGAACATTCCATCATTAGAGAGAAAATATTGTAATGGAAATATCATGATATACCGATCAAATATTTTCAAATTAGAGGACAACTACAACAAACGCTACATATTTCTCATTTTTTGCAAATTCAAAACTATTGTGAGATGTGAGCAGAGCTCAGGAGCCTAAATGAAAATTTACAAGGCCTTCGATTGCCAAAAAGATAACCATAAAAAAGACATCAAAAGTGTGGTGATCAAACCATAGTCCTCAAAAAAACAGGATTGTCATTAACCAATACCAATACCAATACCAATACCAATACCCCTTCATAATCTCGCAAGTGGCAACTTCTTTATTGAAGATTTTTGCATTATGTTCTTTCCATCGTAATATTTACTAAAAGAAATATTAAATTCAGAAGGGGAAAACACAATATGTGAAAACCAGAACACTACACTTTTGGGGAAAAAACTATGTATACACAGTATTTATACGGGTGGCATGACTCTTTGGCCCGCGGAAAGGGATGTCGTGTCATTTAATATACCTAGAATCTACTTGTGAGACATGTATTGCATAGGACGTGGAGATAATCACTACAAGAACATAATCTTAAGCAAAATTCAGTAGGAAATAAATATTTAGGAAGGGCATTAGTAGTAACAATGTAAATGTGCAGAAGAGATGAAAGCAATTTGACCATATAAAACAAGGACAGCCATACCACAATGGAGTGAACTGCCACGGGAATGCTTTGTTTCATTAGTTGTAAGAATCTCAACCCCCTTTCCCAAGCCGAAATATCCATGCTGCGTTCGGTAGGAGGAGATCCTTAGAAAAAGTGAATATCGAAGGATCAACACCATATACAATATATCTTATGCTCGAACCAAAATATTGAAATAGATATCCATCAGACGCTATTTAGATATACCCTCCATATACACGAATATGGTCGAAATGTCCACTAGTCTAACAAACTAAAATTATCTGTATCAATATTTTATTTTTATTTCATATAAAGATATAATCAGACCGACCGTAGGGAGGGTTTTTTACGCTAGAGAGCAGTTTTGAAAATGGTCTGTCTAACTGAAGCAATTAGGTGTTCCAAGTTTGCCCCTCTGACTCTTTGTTTATACGGGAGAGAAACAACTACAACCAATAGGATTTGAGGTCAGAGAAAACCAATTCAAAAAGGCCACAGAAAAAAAGAAACTACTTCAACTAAACTCTCTCTCTCTCTCTCTCTCTTACGTCTATCCTCTAAACTCCTCTCTCCAAAGTCTCTCTGCTAAACTCTCCCATTAAATCTCTTGTCATCTCTACCAAATCCGTATCTCTGCTACCCTAATCTCTCTCACTAGCTCTACATATTTCTTCTCTAAACTCTCTCTCTACAAAATTTAACAAGTTTTCATGCCCTATTTTAAATTTTTAAATTTTGGCCCTTAAAGTAAATGTTGATGAAGCTTGGGGTATGTGAAAGGCTAAAGAAATAGGAGATAAATGGGTAACTTATGCCCTGCTTGTTTTAAGCAAATTATCATGCCCTATTTTAAGTTTTAATTTTTGGCTCTTAAAGTAAATGTTGATGAAACTGTATCTATTTTTTAAATGCATGCTTACACCAATACATATTTAATGATTTATAAAGTTTATTAGTGCCACCACAACAAATGTATATTTTTTTCCCACAATTTATCGTACATAGCAAGATTAACGCCATTAATAGATAAGATTTCCTCTCCAAAAATTTTATATGAATTTTTCTTTTTCTTTTCAAGGTTAGATTACTGATATGTCGATTGCTAAGGTCATTTTATTTTTTTGTACTATATTGAAATAATTTACTTATTTCCCATTGTTT
Source organism: Kingdonia uniflora (assembly GCA_014058105.1). Lineage (NCBI taxonomy): Eukaryota > Viridiplantae > Streptophyta > Magnoliopsida > Ranunculales > Circaeasteraceae > Kingdonia > Kingdonia uniflora. Next base: position 1,487,209 of record JACGCM010002017.1, read on the forward strand.
ATTGCATGTATTGGTAAATCGTTGAAATAAGAAACTTCGCGCTCGGTCCCACCGGCACCCGGTTTACTAGTATAAGTATATAACCTCAGTGAAGTTGATTATCCAAGGACTAGCTAAGTTAACCTACATTACATATCAGCCTAATTGTCAACCATCTGATGTTTTAAGCTATGTTCTGGACATAGTACAGGCAAAATAAGTGGTCGCAAACATCAAATGATAAAGCGGTACTCAACTGTAACAGTCTCTTTGACAGCAACATAACTCCACAGAAACATATATATTACAAACTAAATGTATCGGGGAAAAAAAAAACCCGCTAAACCAAAGTGGTAGCAAGAAAGATAAGGTAAATGTTTACGTAGATATGTTGCAAACTATCGGCCGAAGCTTCAATTATTCTATTCAAAGAAATTTGATTTAGATTTACCACTTAAAGTCCCCAATTAGAACCCTAAATTTGACTAAACCTATATTATTCATAACTAAACTCAATTTTAATTTAAGTAACTCATTGCAATTGTGGAGCAAAGCTCTATTTCTTAAGGAAAAACTAAAGCTCTTTCTAAATTAGACTCCAAACCCCCAGACCTTCTTAAGGAAGTTGGGATTGAGGGGACCGAGATCAGTATTTTAAAGGAAGAGAACATATTTACATGGTAAGGTGTAATTTTCCTCTAGAATCTTCCCCAACGAGACTAGAGATAGACTTGCTAAAGAGGAAGTACTAAAATAAACAAAAAACTAAAAAACAAACCAAAAAAACCGTAAAATTTAGCGAGGAAGTACTAAAATAAACGAAAGACTAAAATAAACATGACACATATTTGTAATCACATCAATATAGAAGAAGACTAACCTGATTTCTTCTGATTCAATGCTGACTATATCGCCAGAGACAAGCTCATACTGGTAGCGACACTTCGAACAAGATGCAATCTGTGGCAAAAACTGAGTAACAGTTACAAACGGTATAGGAAAGAAACAATATGAAGATTAACCACTACTTCAAGAAAAATCTTTCATATTGTAATTTACAAATACTCAGATACTAGAATTGATGAGTTACTCTTAATACTTCACGAGTAGATGTGCCTGTATGTTTTACTTACTTTGGATAACATAATACTACTTAAGATAATCACAGGCTTGCACAAAAGTTTTCAAGTTTCCAAGGTAGACTAAAGATCTTTCACATAATTTTGTGAAGATATTGGTTTCATTTAAATCCAACTTGTATACTGTAAAGACAAAGGGTCCCACATGGCGCCATTCAACTAGTTAAGATGCTTAGCGTTTGAAACTGACATAAAGCGAATCAATAGTCAATGCGGCTAATATACTTTAAGAGGAAAAAATAAAAGAAATACTACTATTATGTGATTTAGTTGAATTTAGACGCGAGTTTGATAGACATCTCAACTCATGCTGTCATACAACCTTTTCTTACTCGTTATCTCTTTTTCCCATTGTTTGACACCATCAACCGGCAAAAGTAAAATTTTCACTTATAAATAATTACCCTCAAGTCTGATTTAACTTTTCCAAAAATGTAAATTTATCTACAAGACACAAATTACTACACAATGTCACAGGTTGCCAAGCATTAAAAATAATACAGACATGCATTCACAAAGAAAAAGAAATGCAGGGAAATATTGTTTGTTTTACCAAACCCATAAAGCCGAAAACATAATTCTTAATAAGTATGATAGTATTATGATACAACAGGGTGAATGGTACTCTCTCGCAATACTTCATACTCTCTAACAATATATTGTGACCATTGCATCAATAAAATATATAGAGATTAAAGCAACATGAAGACACACATAGTTACACTCACACAAGTACAGCTATTTACATGCTGGTGTCAGAATGAAAATTTGCTAACAGCATACTTGAATACCGTGCTGAGGTTGTGCTACAGCTATGGCTATCATACAACTTGGACATCTCACAACTTTCCCAAAAGGCACCTACAAAACCATTAAAAGTTCATTCACAAAAATGTTGGAATATAATAAAAGAGCGCTTTAAGACATGATGATAATTTCTTGCCAGCAAAAGGACGTTAACTATAACTAAATCTTAATTCTCTCATCGAATATATGTAGGATTTTGTCTAATAAATAAAAGAACTATACTAAAAGGAAACAAGAGATACTTCTTCTTCTTCTTCTTCTTCTTCTTTTTTTGTAAACTATATATATTTTATTATAATGCAAAATCAATACAAAGGGAGGATGTTAGCCTGAGCCCTTACATATTACATTCTTAAACATACAGCTCCAATTTTATCTAAAAACATTGCAGCCTTGATATTTCTAGGAAGGCAACTACTGTTTCTATACTCCATAGTGATTTGCTTACTCCCTTCTTTTTAGAAAACATTAGAAGGTTGGTTTCCTTCTTTGAAATTGTGTTCAAGAGATATTCCCATTTGATACCCCAGCTCCATAATCTTATTCCATGCCCCAGTGAACTTAGGAGGAAATACGAAGCTTGACTTGAAACAAATTGGCAAGAGTGCCACGAGAGCAAGAAAGAAAATGTTAACAAACTGATGGATCACGTAGTCACGTAAGCGATCGTCTCTCCACCTCTCAAGACCACTCTCTCTATTTTAGTTATTTCTATTTATTTTATTTCAATTGCATTATAATTAGGAGAAGTCTCCTAATTTGAGTCTCGCTAGGGTTTCTATTTTTGCCAGGTCTCTTCTCTTATAAAAAAGAACCTAAGCTTAGTTTATTTTGGTAGAGTTGGTTTGAGAGAGAAAGGCTTAGCCAGAGAGAGAGTGTGATGTAGAGTTTGGTGTAAAACTCATAAACCCTATGTCTTTTGGCCTTTATTTTATGCGATTAAGAGCGATTTAGTGAAAGCGAGTTTTAGTTTTAGATTAATTGTGATTGTTAGAAAGAGTTTCCGCTATAGTTCCTATCACAAACAGTCAAATACAAGCTCATAATCAAGCACCTGGAATAATTTTACGTCCCTCTTTGGAAATTCCTAAGATTTTCTAGTTAGTTAGTTTTTTTTTTTTTTTCCGCACTATTGAGTGGAATTTTGGCTTATTAAGGCCAAGCCTGGATACATCTTGTGAGATTTGTATGCCCAATGTTATTGGTTGGAGTCTTTGGAAAGAACTTAACCTAAGGGAATCAAAGGTAAAAATAGTTAAATGCAATTGGGTTGGATATTTACGTGGCATACTGCAGTGGGCTTCTTAGTTTCCAAACATGAGAGGTGCAAGGTTTGAAGTTTTTTGAAAGATGGGACTAGGTACTGGCTGCATACTCTTTCTTTTTCTTTGCTTCACTATTGCAAATTTGCCCCATTGGGCTGTATTTTGTTTCCATCTTAAAACGCATTCTTTTGAGGTGTTACTATACCTTTATCTACATAAAAAGAAGAAAAAAAACGTCATCATAAGCTTCAAAATCTTTTCCTAGTAACAGTTAATTATCCCTTTGGCTCTTTTCAAAATGACCCAACAAATATAAAAGGAAATGTCCACCTTTACATTTTTCTCTCCCCTTATAGAGCTTTGTACTTCTAACCATAAAAAAAACATGTAAAACATTTAATCCACGACAGGGAAACACTTAGAGAAAGCAGTAGGAAAATGAAATCAGTCCAGCTAGAATAGCCTAAAATGTAGATATAAATGCAACTTGCTCCAAACCCCACCCGTTCCAAACTATATAATAGAATATCTAGCTTACATGGCAGTAGGATTTCTCTATGGAGCCTCAGAGACTGCAGGTTTGATTATCAATTAAATTAGTGGCCAACAAAACACGTCTAATATCTACCTTTTGGCAGAACAGGTACTTGGAATCTGAAAACCATTGAACCTGTAACAGCCTCAATCTTTCTAGCTCATAGTTTTAGAAATGGTTTCACACACGTATAACACACCCAATAAGGCTGATAAGACATCAATTTCTTACAGAATTTACCAAAACTGGAGTACACTTTTGTTGGCTTTTGACGGAGGAAGGAGTAGGACCGAAGAAATAATATGAGAACTTCCCAGTGGGGAAGGTTTGAAGAATGGACACACCATCTAAGGTATGATTTTATTTTAGTATAATCTGAGGAGGCATATATGGATGTTGATATATTGTCTCTGCTTTGTGGTTTATTTTATTTTTTTGACTCTGCTTTGCTAGTTATCACATTTCATTTATTCCTAATTATCAATCATATTTTCAACACTGGCCTCCTCCAAGGTTTCTGAATATTTAGTAGAGGGCTACTTGAATTCAATGTAATCTATATGGTGTGTTGTTACTTTCAAGAAGAGCATTAATTAGATGCTTTAGAAGCTTTTAGACCTTGTGCTACCGGGTTTGCTTCCTGGGATGATAGAAACTAAGGGCACTTCAACAAGAAGAAAAAATAGAAATTCGTTAATGTAGATATATACATGGTTCTACTCTCGTAGGATTTGAATTCACCCTAATGGGAGGGGTGAAATTTGAGAACCTTGAGATTGGTTGGGGCACTCTTGAAGTAACTGCCTTTTTAGTATCTATGCCTTCTTGGATGTTAGTGCACCTTGGGTTGTATATTTTTTCCTTCACGAAAGGTCCTTTCTCGAGTAGTTCCAATCCATTTGTTTGAATACAACTGAGTTTCCGATAACTATATAAAATGGTCACAGTTATTTACCCAAATAAAGCATAAACTACATGCATACCTCCTCGGAGGAGAAACTCCCCACTCGACAAACATCATTTATGGTCCTAATAGCATCTGAAACCCGTAATGACGCTGCAAGCCCACAAACCAATAGCGCATAGATGTCAACATCTGGCCTAGCCCACTTCCATCTCTCAGCAAAAGAGCCAGATTCATTCACACCTATTCATACATTTGAAATCCATTTGTATCTCAATACGCAAACACCACAGTCATTAAAATTAAAGTAACAATGTAGAAAACACATCATAGTCTTTAGAAACACTAAACCAAAAAAAAAATGCAAACAGATGTTGCTAACTAACTTAAGTCCAAATACAATGCTAGTATCTCCAATATCAAACTTGCACATACAGTATTCTAAAATTCACATTATCCTAAAATTCATAAAAATGTCTAATACAAAAACTACAAAAAATAACCGCCATTGAAACAAATGTACCTTGATCGAAGCTCGACCTCATAGCAGAAAACACCGATAAAGCTAACTGAGCATTATTCCGATCAAACGCAGCAGCAATAATCAAACAACAATCCGCCGCGCTTACCACACCACCATTCTCCCCACCAGAACTCTCCGCTATCATCTCCAACGCTTCGTCGGCATCCTTGGCACTCGAAACTCTCCTCACGAAATCCTCATCCAACAAAGTCCCCAATTTCACCTCATTTGAAGTTCTTTCACTCGAAGAAGAAGAAGCTTTAGGTCTGAAGCTTCTTCGGAGAGATGAAGAGGAGGAGAGGATGATTAGAAGAGTGTTGTTGATTTGATGAGGAGAGATTGGAGAAGATGTTTTGAAGGGTGGGTTTGGGTGAGAGATGAGCCAAGGAGAGCTTAAGTTGAGAGACATTGAGGACTAATAAAAGTGAAAGCTTGAAGATGAGAGCTTTAATGGAGGAGTTCTCATGGAGTTCTTCTCAACACCACACAGTATGGGCGCGAAGTGACGATAAAGATTAGGAATGAAAGGTTGAGAGACGAAATCTTTAAAAATTTGAAAATGTGGAGGTGCGGGGAATCGAACCCCGTGCCTCTCGCATGCGAAGCGAGCGCTCTACCATATGAGCTACACCCCCCATCTGAGCATTTTACAATTCATTATTAATGTAAACATTAAAAACATTACATTTGGGATCTTCAATTTTTAAGCTTGTTCATAGGATCCCCAAAACGATACATTGTGATCATAAACATTTCTAGTGTTTTATCATTACTTTGTAAGATGGTCTATCCACGTCTGAAATGTAGCTGGAGAGAGTCGTGAACGTGACTAAATGAATTGATTGATAATTGTTTCAATCGTACTGTTGATAATTAAATACGTCTTCTTGGCTCACTCCAAAATACAATTTATTACTTGGTTCTTGTTAACCCACGTGTATATGCAATTTGTAGCATGTATGCGACATAAGTCAACAAAGGAGGAGAGACTTTGGAGCGGAGTTCGTGCACACAAGGACATGTGCAAGTAAACTAATGTAATTAATGATGATTGACTAAATTAAACTTTATTCTTACAATTATTAATTGTTGAAAACACCGAAAATCCTTTTGATCATAAAATTATGGCATACCCCACGCGGAACCTAAAACTATATACCTAAAATGATATCCGCCAATGACTATAAATTTATATCTAAAATGCCTTTGATAAGCACAGTTTTCACTAGAGCAAAGGAGTTGGATGTGAAACTGTTACACCAATTCCAACGTGCATGGAGTTGGAGAGCTCCAATAACACCTCAAATCGCCTTGGGGAGTTCTACATCAATAATATCTCTCCAACAACAGTGTTCGAAGTTCGAAGGTACAAAGTTTATTTTAAAAATGATTGTGTGCATATAACTGTTATGTACCTCATCGAAAATTAATAGAGAAACATAACTATTGTTTTGACGCTCCTCCTGTTGTGTTCGAGCTCCTTCCACCAAGCACTACTAGGGCATTAGGCTTGTGTGCCTTAAGCACAGCTTCCTAACAAGGCACAAGTCACTGCTGGAAATTGTCTAACTAACACCTTGTTTGCATTACTCAGTAAAAAACAACATACATTTGTCACTTGTCAGTTTCATTTCTACTGCACTTCATAAGATTGAGCTAAACAACATAGCTTAGCTTCATCTTGCAGCCATGGCGATTCTTCCCAACCTCGTTGAGCTCTAGCTGATGCATCTTCTTCAATTCTGAGGTAACCCCTTTGTTAATCTCTTCGAATTATACCTGAAAAAATTTCAATTCTGCAAATATAGTGTATTATAGAGGAAGAATGAGTAAAAAACCAGTGATTTTAATGGCGGATTGGTCCCAACTTCCCGGCGCACCCATTTGCATCGTTGCGAAACGATTGTTAGCTCATGATCTCAGCGATTTCTTAAGCTTTAGAGGGGTCTGTCGAAACTGGCGATCTGTAACAATTGAGAGACATCTTTATAGTGGGATCCCACGGTCCCCTTGGATGATGCTCGCGGAGCAACAGGGTAGTGACATGCGAAGGTTTTATAGTCTTTCGACGGAAAAAAGTTACAATTTTGACTTGCCTGAGGCTGACAGAAGGCGATGTTGGGGTTCGCCGCATGGTTGGTTGATCACCTTTGGACTTGATCTTCAGATATACCTGTTGAATCCGTTAAGCCTGCGTGTGATTTGGCTTCCGCCACAATGGACATTTCAAGGCGAAAAGGGGAAATGGATTCCTCCAGAGCATTTGCTTGTGTTTTTCATTGGGAAAGCGATTTTATCGTCTTCGCCAACTGAGGGTGACAACTACATGGTTATGGTAATTTATTCCCATAACTTTAGATTGGCTGTTGTGAAACCTGGTGACGTGAAGTGGACTACCGTGAAAGGTCCATGCGGACCGTACAAGGACATCATTTGGTTTGAAAATCATTTCTATGCTATTGATAATGATGGCGTTCTTAGAGTTTGTGACGTTAATTGCGATATCCCAAAGGTAGTAGATTTTGCATATCCTCCGGATGACTTGGACTTTGATATGTTGTATCTTGTCGAAATATCTGGGCATCTTCACATGGTTAGCCGACTTTATTTCCGCTACGAGGATGACGAACAGCATCACCATAATGAAAGAGATCATGATACAGTAAGATTTGATTTGTACAAGTTGGATATAAGTACCAGGAAGTGGGAGACACTGTGTGGTTCAGGTGATTACTCTTTATTCGTTGGGAATAATTCTTCCTTCTCCCTTTTGGCATCTGACTACCCAAAACTCAAGGAAAATTGCGTCTACTTCACTGATGACTATGCTGATGCCTACGGTGCTGGGGAACTCTGTAGTACGGGAATATTCAGTTTCGAGAACGACGAGGTTGAGTTCATTGATTTGGGCCATGATATGCGCTCCGTATTTTCTCGACCACTTTGGATTACACCAAACCCATGGTAGATAGAGGTACTTCTTAATAAACTATTTATGTTCTTAAGATATTTAAGTATGAATGTCATGTCATGCAATGTAGTACTTACGACCTCATATTAATTTTCAACTGATATATATATCATATGCATCAAGTATCTTTTGCTAATGCATTTACAATAACACAACTTTCATAAGAATCACCTGATGATGTCTAATTACCGTTATATTTGTAGTCCGTACACTTTAGGCTGTTTCATAGTGGAAAGGGAGTAGGTAAATGATGTTGAGGACTAGATGGACAAGTATTTAAGCTAAATAACTGAAACAATAATGTATGTTGTTGAGATGTAATTAGTCCTTTATTTAGTCCTAAGGGCGAAAGGGATAAAGAAAAGAATAAAACCAACAGAAGAATGAATATTAACTTATTGTTTTTTGAGCTAAATAAAAATACTTCCAAGGGTTATACCGTCCGTATTCAAGAAGGCCCCGCCCTAGGTCTTGGAATCTGATGAGCATGAAGCCAAAACACCTCGTAGCAGGAAATTTTTTAAAACAAGAACACAGATTGAGATCAAGTCGCAGATATAGGATGAAAACAATGAAACAATGTATTATAAATATAAAGATAGGAAGGTGTTTAGATCAAGTAGTGGCTGCCGAGTTCTACTTAAGTGAAGGAACTCCAAGTTATATATCAAGTGGTGTGTCTGTGCAAGTAAACACTAAAGATGGAAAAGGTGTATCTTTTTTCAATGATAATGGATAAATAAAAATGCTTATATATGTAATCAGCTGTCCAAACAAGGAATTTTTAACAGAGGTGTACTTGTATCAATTATAGGTCAAAAGATCCTAAAGAAAATCATCCTTAAAGCAAAATTTATATGAGTATATTTTGAACATTTTTTTTTAATTTTAGGTAATTTGTTGATATTGAATTAGACAACAGGAGTAACTTTCTCTCTCTCTCTCTCTCTCTCTCTCTCTCTCTTTTAAATAGCTCAATTAGGACTAAAGGTATCGTCTAGAAAACCATACTGATGGTCCTCAAATGAATGGGCTGCAATGGTCAGTTGAATGAGTCATTAAAATAACTCATGATGCAAATGAGTGTATTTCGGATTTGGCTCTCATACCACCACAAACATAGTCTTTCAAGTCCAACCTGTAAGTCTGGTCCGTTCTTATGAAAGAACTCTCAGAATTTGAACCTGTAAGAACTCTGATGCCAACCTCTTATGATTTATTCAACATCCAAGTATAAGTATGTTGACAACATATCCATGTCTGTTTAGCATGAACCTTTTTGTCGAATTATAGACCATCCATTGTGAATTTGATATCGTCCCTAGCACGAAACCAATTCCCGCAGCAAATTTCTGAACACATTAGCGTCAGATAGGAAGCATTAAACTACACGAGGGTAGTGAGGGTGTAAAGTAGACATAATCTAACTACGGTACTCATCATGAGGTTACTAGGGGGGGGGCAAAGTAGACATAATCTAATTACAGTACGAGATGAGTACTGCTCTCTTAACTCTACTGGTCACATGTTCGCAACTTTAGGTTATATGTTTGGGTGTTCCCCTACTTGGGCTAGATTTTGTGAATATGTTGCTTAAGAAATCTCACTTATAAAAGACGTTGAATGATTTATCAAGTCCTTCTCTGAATTATCTTAATCTTGTGGAGGCTTCAATTGCTAGGTTGAGTGCAAGTATCTTACTCGTCCTAGACGCTTTATCAACTTTGACAGGTGAGAGTGGTCGGCTACTTGATAGGTGTTAACAACACAGATTTCCAGATTGAAACTTGATGGCTTTGTGTTGTTCTGACTTCTAAGCTCTCATTCAAAGGCCGCATATCCTTCTCTACTATGTGTGATAATATAATAAAAGCAATCATCCACCATGTATGATGTAACTACCTAACATTAGGGCCACAACATAAACAGGGAGGGTCGGGATGAATCTAACATATCACCCCAAACTTCAAAGAATTGACTTCGAGTAGAAATCATCTTGGCATTCTTGATATGCTTAACCTGAGTCCAACCTGTCAAGTTATGGAAGAATTAGATCTATACATGTAGATATTCTGTTAACAACATCTATATCATTAAGTTAAAGCGGACGATGAAAGAATGTATATCTGCTTGTCACTGTAGAAATAGATTAGAGAGAGAAAAATATTATTATTGAATTGATTATTTAGGTTACATCATACCCTCTATATATAAGAAAGAGATAGTAAACTACTTATATGAATAACCAATGTGGGACTAAAATAACATAAAATAGTCTTTCTAATACTCCCCCTCAAGCTGGAGCATGAATATCGCACATGCTCAGCTTGGACAAAACATCTAATAATAATCTGCTACTAACGGCCTTCGTGAGAAAATCTGCAAGCTGCTGCGAAGTAGAAACATAGAGTCTGAATTTGTCCAGATTTAAGTTTCTCATGCAGAAAGTACCGATCAACCTCAATATGCCTGGTACGATCATGTTGCACCGGATTAGCCAAAATGCTAATAGCAGATTTGTTGTCACAATAGAGCGTCATAGGAAGAGATACCGATATCTGAAGCTCTTGTAGAAGACGCTTAAGCCATATTAACTCACAAACACCTTGAGTCATGGCCCTATACTCGACTTTTGCACTGGACCTGGAAACAACATCTTGTTTCTTACTCTGCCATGTAACCAAATTACCACCAATAGTGGTGCAATACCCAGAAGTGGAGTGACGATTGGATAATGAACCTGCATAGTCAGCATCAGTCCAAGCCTCGACTCGAGAATGACCATGATCTCGAAATAAAATGCCACGACCAGGACACCCCTTGAGATACCGAAGAACACGAATAGCTACCTGGAGATGGGGATGACGCGGCTTGTGCATAAACTGACTAAGAACTCCAACCGCATATGCAATATCAGGACGGGTAAGAGAAAGATAGAGGAGCTTCCCAAGAAGCCGCTGGTACTGCCCAATGTTCCCTAATAACTCCCCCTTAAAGTCTGCAAGTGATGATTCAGTTCTAGAGGTGTATCAGCAAGACGACACGCAAGCTGTCCTGAAGCAGAGAGAAGATCAAGAATGTACTTTCTCTGAGAGATGAAAATATCGGAACTAGAACGTGCAACTTCAATCCCAAGGAAATAACGCAAGGGAACGAGATCCTTCACCTGAAAACGGGTACAAAGGTAAGATTTCAGGTCACTAATACCCTGAATATCATCTCCTGTAATAATAATATCGTCAACATAGACAAGCAATGCAACAATCTTCCTACCAGAATGTCTAAGAAACAAAGTATGGTCAGCACTACTCGGAACATAACCAAAGTCAATCATAGCAGTACCAAATGTATCAGCCCAAATACGAGGAGACTTCTTAAGCCCATAGATGGACTTTTTTAGCTTACATACCAAGCCAGAAGCAAAAGCGGGATGAAAACCTGGAGGTGGAGACATATGGACCTCTTCCTGCAATATTCCATTCAGAAAGGCATTCTTCACATCCATCTGGAAAATGGGCCAAGATTTCGACGCAACAATAGAAAAGATGACTTGAATAGTATTCATCTTGGCCACAGGAGCAAACGTCTCCTGATAATCAACACCATGTATCTGTGCATACCCCTTGACAACTAACCGAGCCTTGTACCTGCTTACCGTTCCATCTGGATTTTCTTTAACCGTAAACACCCATTTGCATCCGACTGATGTACGTCCAGGCGGGAGGGTAACCAATGACCAGGTATTATTGATCTCCAATGCATGTAATTCTTCCAACATCGTAGCCTTCCAATGAGGTTTGGCTAACGCATCTGCCATTGTACGTGGTATATCAACCAAAGAGAGAGAAGCTAGAAAAGCTTTATAAGTAGGAGATAAACGATGATCTGAAGTATAATCAACGATAGAATAAACCACTACATGTGAATATCTATCAGGCTTCCTTGCATTACGCTTCTCTTTCCAAATAACAATCGGTCTATCATCATCACTATGAGAAACAAGTGAATCATGATCAGTAGTAACTGGTATAAAAGCGGTAGGAGAAGGCTCAATACCTGATAAAGGTGAATTGATGGCAGGTGATAGACCTAGAGCTACAGAGGATGCTTGGCAGTCTAGTGTAGGAGGCTGACATCCTGGATGTCGTCAAGTATAAACCTGTAAAGGACGTGAAACTAAAGGTGAAACTAAAGGTGGGATTGCATACTCACACGGAACACTCAACGAAGTGGATCTGAAGGAGGAGAAGATAAATCTTCTAAAGGAAGAGGACGAACTGGAAAACACTCACCCTGAGAGAGAAAACCACCCGTAAAGAACGGAGAATGTTCAAAGAAAGTAATGTCCATAAAGGTGAAATAACGACGGGATGAGGGATGGAAGCACCTATAACCCTTATGAGCATGAGAGTAACCCATGAATACACTTTTCAAGGCGCGCAGATCTAGTTTAGAGGCTGACCCAGTGACTTGGACGAAATATACACACCCAAAAACGCGAGGTGGAATCTGAAAAACAGAACGATCAGGATAAAGAATAGAATACGGGTTGCGAAAACCAAGAACTCGAGACTAAGACCAGTTGATAAGAAGCACCGCCGTAAGAACAACGCCAGACCAAAAACGCGAGGGGACATTCATGCCAATTGACATAGCACGAGCAAGATCAAGAATATGACAATTTTTCCTTTCCGATTTACCATTTTACTGCGGAGTTTTCGTATTAGAGGTTTGATGCTCAATGTCATTGACATTGCAGAATTTGCGAAGACCTTGGGACATAAATTCTCCACCTTGATTGGACCAAAAAACTTTAATAGTTTTCCCAAACTGAGTACGAACCATTGCGGTGAATGTTTGGAAAATAGAGGAGACCTCATCTTCGAATTTCATCAAATAAACCCAAGTAAGTACACCTTGAAAAATCGTCAATGAACAACACAAAATAACGAAATCCTAAACTAGAGGTAATGGGGCAGGACCCTAAACATCCGAATGCACAATATCAAAACAAGAAGAAGTTTTATTAATACTCAACGGATACGTGCTACAACGATGTTTAGCTAGTTCACACGCCTCACAAGACAAGTCAGACATGGATACTTTAGAAAAGAAAGACGGAAACAAATAACTTAGATAATCAAAGGAAATATGACCTACGCGGTGATGCCAACGTAGCACCCGCTTTATATTTTCACTACTAGACATAGATTTTAACTGGAGAGCTTGAGGAGAAATAGAAGAGACATGTTCATCCAAAAAATAAAGACCACCCTCTTCACGTTCACTGCCAATCATCTTCCGTGGCACTAGATCCTGAAAAATAACATAATCAGGAAAGAATGTTATATTGCAAATTTTATTTATGGTAATTTTACTATTAGAAAGAAGATTAGTATCCAACTGTGGGACATGAAGGACATCAGGTAAAGAAAGGGAATCTGTAATCGGGATACAACCCTTCCCTGCAATAGGAGTCTCAGTTCCATTGGCAAGACGAACAGTCCGTCGCCATGAACTATAAGCATAAGGCTGGAAAAGAGAAGACATACCAGTCATATTATCGGTTGCACCCGAGTCAACAATCCAAGGCGAAGTTAGAGATGCAGAAACACTATTTACAGATGCGAAGTTACTTGCATGAGAAGCTGCCGGTGTGGAAGACATAGAGAGAAGTTGTCGGAACCTGCTGAGTTCATCTTGAGAGAGAGCACTAAAGGCCGAAGAATCTGGCATACTAGAGTCGACAGATAAGTGTGCTGAGGACTGAGATGGGCGGGGTTGATAACCAGTAAGACGACCGTGCAAAGCGTGACAAATTGTCTTTAGATGGCCCCACTTACCACAATAATCACACTTCTTTTTCGAGGGGCGAGAGTTACCGAAAGCTGTTGATAACGGAGAAAGGCTAGGTGATGATGTATATGAAGTTTGTGAAGGAACTGACGGTGGTGCCAAATAAACATAACGAATAGCCATAGCAGAAGTCTCTAAAGGGATCCCGGAGATAGGAGGCATAGGTGACCAACGACTCTGATCGAAGAGACAATATGCGTGTGCCTCTTCAGGAGTTGGGAAATGAGTCCTGTCAAGTAGATGAACTCGTGCATACTCAAAGTCAGGATTGAGCCCCGCAAGAAACTGAAACACCCGAGTCTTCTCCACAATCTTTGCATAAAGATGAAGCTATTATAATGAGATAATTCTTCCCAACTCGATCCAAGTCTCGCATAATACATCCCCAAAATCTGAGTACCCTGTTTAAAATTCTCAATCTCATTGGAAAGTTAAAATATCCTTGCATTATTCTCTTGCTGAGAATATACCTTACGAAGTGATTCCCAAATCAGATGTGCATTGTTTGTGAATAAGTATCCAGCGAAGATCGTCGACTGCATAGAATTAATCAACCAAGTTCTCACCATCGAATCATCCGAGAACCACTTTGCATACTTCGGATTTGATTATGCAGGTTCTTTTTTTGTGCCAAGAAGAAACCCTATCTTTCCACGGCCACCAACAAACAATTTCACGGACTGTGCCCATCGAACATAATTCAAGCTATCTAATAGCTGTGAGGTAATCTTCAGATTTGGATTGTCATGAACAGAGTTGAAGGACTGAAGATCTTTACTCGTTCTAATCGAAGAAACGATCGAACTCGAACTCGACTCGTCATCGATAGCCATCGCGATAGATTACCTCAAATAAACCAAATAGATCTGAGATTCAGATCAGCAGCATCTATCGCATCTTGCGACCGGATCCAAAAAACCAAAAAATAATAATTGCGGAAGCTTAGGTTGCGATCAGAACAACGTTACTAAAGAGACGGTGATAATCGTCATTCTTCAAAACATAGGAGAGAGAGAGCGGCGGTGTGAATCAGACCAACATTCCCTAAATTTGTTTTACCTCTCAATGAACTCACCGCCGAGTTCGATCAGCGAGGGTGTTGAACGATAACTCGCTTTGACACCATGCAGAAATAGATTAGAGAGAGAAAAATATTATTATTGAATTGATTATTTAGGTTACATCATACCCTTTATATATATGAGAGAAATAGTAAACTACTTCTATGAATAACCAATGTGGGACTAAAATAACATAAAATAGCCATGCTAATAGTCACAACTTCCATTATCTTTTCCTAGATGGATAATTATTATCCTAAAGACCTTCCATTCATCCTAAAGAATTATTATGCTAATAGTCACAACTAGCCATTCTAAAACTCATTATTTCACATCATTTTTATTTGTTGTTCGTTTGAATCGTATTCTAACTTAATAGTCATATTTTATTTCTAGGTCTTATTCGAATTATATGAAGTGCCTTATAATTCTAGGGTCATATTGCGTGTTAGATCAGTATTTGTAACAAGATCTTTTAGGATCATTTGTGTACCAGTATGAAAGTGTTAAATGTATAGGCTTAAGGATCTGAAATAAGGCTTACATTGTGCATATTAATCAAACTGGACGGGGAACCGTTTTCAGAGATCTTATACTTCTGGCTAATATATTCTTTTACTGGCAGATGCAGTTTTGGGCGATATCGCTGCGAAGGAGCAGAGGAGAATAAAGCATTTGGAGCCAGTCAAATACACAGTGAGCTGTAACGAGGCAGTAAATTGAAAAATAATCATTTCAGATGCATGATATGGTCATCTAGTATATCTGTATGGAGGTGAAATTGTCGCCATAATCTATGTTGTCATTAGGGTCCTCCTGTCATACAGTCATATTGATACAATGCTTATAAACCCTTTTATGTCTGTTGTTGTAGTACTTATTTATTTGGAGAATAATTCAACTTGATAAACTCAGCGGGTGAAACCCTTGATATGATATTGGACATGTCGGTTAAAGCTATCCTTATATCTGGGGCAATTGTAACTCTTATTGGTGCCATAGATCATAAATTATCAGGATTCAATAAAACTTTGCTTTGCAACTTCTGGCTGATATGTGTTAACTAGTGATAAACCATTAAAACTGTATGTCCTTTGTTTTCTTTGATTTCAGCCTCATTTGTATGCACTTCATCACATCACAGAGTTGTTTTCAACAACAGTAGCCACCCTATATATGCCATGGCTTCAGCAGTTTTTCTTGTGAATAGTCTGCCGTGTTTGCAATGCTTATGGAGCCTTGATATGTACATTCATACTAGAGAATACGCTGAAATGCGGGCAAAACTCATCAAAGAAACATACGATGCAAAGTGAGAACGAAAACTATGAACCAAACGAGGTCTAGCTAACCACCTTCAGTAGAGTAGAGCAGAGGTGTGAGGTTCCCTTAGCCTCGGTGACAAGTAGAGTAAGATCCTAACTTCAGCACCATTCAGCCGACAACATCTTAAGCAATGTGGAACTAAACAATGATGTATACCGGACAATATCTTAAGTGACTGTTTCATGCCATGGGAGCTTTGAAGGTTTACCTTTGGAATTTGCATCACTGAATCACGGGGTACACAAACACTACTGTACACCTCCACACAACCGGTTAAGCCCCTCTCCGATTCCCGCTCAGCCGAGGTGTCACATTCGAATTCTCCAAAACCGGAGATTCTGTTGGGCTTGGATTTCGGCTAAACCCAAACCTACAAGATCATCTCAAAACCCAAAACTCCGCAGTCTAAAACCCAGAACCCCATAGAGAGAGAGAGAGAGAGGTGTTTGTTCAGCTCCACTACTCCAGATGATGCATCTTCTTCAATGTTAAGGTAAACCCTTTGTTGATCTCTTCGAATTAAACCTGAAAAACTTTTGATTCTGCAAAAATAGCGTATTGTAGAGAAAGATTTAGCAGAGTATGAATATAATGGGGGACTGGTCCCAACTCCCTGACGATCTTATTCACCTAATTGCAAAAATATTAGTAGCTCACGATCTGCGCGATTTCTTAAACTTTGGAGGAGTCTGCAAACCATGGCAAAACATAACACTCAAAAAAATATGTATTCTAGGGTCACCCAAGTTCCCTCGATGATGATGGCTAAGAAGAGAAACACAAAGTTTATGAATATTCACTTGCCCGTGGCGAGGGAAAGACAGTGTTGAGGTTCTCCGGATAGTTGGATGATCACCTTAGGCACTGATCTTGAGATGCACCTGTTGAATCCACTAACCCATGTTCGAATTCGACTTCCATCATGAAGAAAATGAGAATAAGAGAAATTGTTTTTCTATTGATCTCATACATATTATAAGTATACTAGTACTACCCGTGACCAAGTCATAGTGAAGACGTCGACGCGCCTTCGGCGCTATGCTAGCGCATGAATTAATATATGAAATCTTCCCACCAAGTGTTGTTTCTGGTTAAAAATTAACATTAGAAGTTTGAACCTCTACAAATATTACAATAACATTTTTTGTATTCACATCATTAGAAAAGTACATAGAAAACGAAATTTACATTTTCATACAAAAATACATGAGTCTTAAACAACATGTTGTAACATATTGCGATTAGACTCCTTCGTTTCCAATGCTTAATTTTGTCATCTGCTTGAAATACCATTATGGTACGATCATGTCATTTCCATATATGTGTGTATATATTTCACGCATTGAACTCTTGTACATACTTTAGCATTGATAATATGGTTGCCCAATTATTCTTGTCAATAAAATTTCAAGTTAGTATAATAAATAAATAAAAAAAGGCAAACAGGGTATAGAGGTACCCACCCATATTTAAGTTAGAAAATCTAACACTAAAAGAGACCCAAGCAGGGGAAAGAAGTACATGTCTACTTTTAATTTCGAATAATTTAATCAAAGACCCAAATAGGGCATAGAGGTACCACTACCAAACATGTCTCATTGTTCCCATCATCAATTAACTTAGTAGAAGAAAAATAGGTCCCATCACCAAGCATGGCTCTCATTTTCCTCCAACATGACCCGAACCGACCTTTGCATTTTTTATCTTAACACTAACCCTAGGAGCCGACCTCCTCTCTCTCCATAACAACAACTACTCTTTTTTTTCTCTCTCTCTCAACCTCTCTCCCACCAACAACTAAACAATTACACAACATTAAAGTTTAGTTTAACTACAACACATCTCACTCTTTGAAACATTTATTATGCAACAATGACGCAAGTAGAAGCAGTTAGATATGTTGTACATGAATATTATGTTTTGAATTTGCAACTTTGAATCAAAGGTGTTTGCAAGTTAAAGTATGAGTGTTGAAAATAAATGTTATGTTAAATCAAAGATTTTTGCAAGCTAAGGTTTGGATCAGATATGGGTATCTCTGTTTAAAAAGGTAAAGGGAACAATGTGTCTGTATGTGTGTATGAAATGAAGAATCCTAAATATTGTTTGATGTTGGATTTTGATGTGGTTGATGAGAGTGCAAAGTTGTTGCCGGTGAAATTTCGTCGTGACTCAAACTTATTTTTTTTTGCAACACTCAATCCGCTTAAAGTTGATATTAAATCAAACCCGATGTACAAATCCGACCTGGCCCGACAGTTCCGGTTCGGTTCCGGTCCGGGTCGTGGAGTATGTCAGTCCGGGTTCGAGTTTGAAAATTAAAGACCCGGTATTATCTGGTCGAATCAGATCCAGGCCTAAACCCGGGCCGACCCGACCCGTATATAGCCCTACTTGTTGGTATTGTAGTAGAAATTCTAATAGTTTTATGGGACTATATAACCCTATTTATTCTTCAAATATTTATTTTCACATTTTCTTATGTTGTCGTTGCATGTCTGCAAATTCCAGTGAAAAGACAAATTTAGATAATTCTAATGCTATGACACAACAAATCTATTTTTAATTAAAATACAAATTTCACAACCATGTACAAAAAATGCACGTCTCAAGTAACATACAAATCTTCACTCTTTAATTTCAATATTGATGAATCTCTTTATTTTCTTGAAATAGTATGTGGTGCGATCACGTCCCTTGTAGATATTCTGGTGTATATATTTCACACACCGAACTCCTGAACAAACTTCTACATTGATGTGGCTGTTGAATGTCTTTGTCATGCATGGCTATCGTAGTATTAGCTATTGTATTTGGTTCTCATTGATAGTAGTGGTGTCAACAACATTGTTTACATTTTGTTCCCTCCTAACCTGAACAATTAGGAAAAAAAATCATATCAATGCAACTCTTGAGATATAGATTAGTTGAATTATGTAAATTTAGTTTAACTTCACAAAATGGGTTTGCATATTTGTGTCATTGACAAAGTTTTCTTCATTTAATTTTTCATTTTTTTTAGATGATTGAGTGTTTCATTTCCCATCTTTTCGTTAAAATCTGTGAAACGCAATGAGCAATGTACAATTGTGTCAGATACCGAAATCATCAAAATCAACTTTCACAACTAAAGTAATTAAAGACATTGCCAAACAGGGTACTAACTACGAAATAGGTCCACATTGTTTTTCATATAAAACTAATTAATGTCTAACTAAGCATGGTTTCAAATGGGTTATGAGATTTGAACGAACAACGAAAAAAACTCTTTTAATGGCTCTTTAACCTCATCCCACCAACCTCATTCCGAGCAATATGCATTCAAAAGCCAAGTAATTAAGCTCATAGCCAAACAGGCCGTGACTACCCATCAAAAATTAATTAATCTCTTACAAAAGATCCCTATGTTAGCCATTATAAGATACTAAATTATATCGTACCCGCAGGGCATCAGTATCCCTTAAAACCTTGATGTACATATTTCTCATGAAATGAAATACTTAATACTGTTGATGTACTCCATTTATAACTCACTCCATCCTCTATTAATAACCCAATCCACAGACCTACTAGTACTTTATTAAGCACTCTTAATTTGTAGCTTAGTACTTGCAAGTGATACATACTCGTGCCCATCATTCTGATAATCGTACTCTTAAAATCTAACTAATTAATATTTAGTTTGTCTTAATTGCAAGATAAACAAAAAAATAAAATATTTTTCATTTCACCAAACTCTTTTTTTTTTAGGTTTTGTATGTGTGCGTGTGGGATTTAGGCTTGACATTTTTTGACACCAAGTTTGTTTATTTATACACTTTAGAAGAAGCATTTAAAAGTAGTTAAGGAAGTAGTGGATATTAGTATTATGTTGTCACACTGATAGAGGGAGAGAGAGACAGAAAGTTGTTGTTGAGGCATTGCAAGCAAAACAAACTGGTTTGGGTGTGTGTGTGAGAGAAACAGAGGAGAGGGAGATGAAGTTGCAATCAAAATTCAAGAGGATTTGTGTGTTTTGTGGGAGTAGTCAAGGAAGGAAGATTAGTTATGAGGATGCTGCCATTGAACTTGGGAATAAGTTGGTAATGCATCATTTCATTCCTAGAGTTTTTTTTTTTTTTTGTGTGGCTTTCATGGTGCTCTGCTTTTGACATTTTTGACACGAAGTTTTATTTTGCACTTTTTTGGGGGCAAGTTTTGATGATTTCTCAACTTGGGTTTGTCTAAACAACTTACCGCACATAACAATCGCCAAAACAATCATACGCCCGCGATTCCTCCACGATCCATCCATGACTCTCTGGAACTCTCGATCTCTAACAATGGCGCAAAAATCTCTCTCTCTCTCTCTCTCTCTCTCTCTCTCTCAAAACAGAGCACTCATGTTTCTCTCTTTTGATATGTGATTAGTGCGGTAATAAGCATATTACCACCTAAATTTGATTCATGGGACAAAGACTACCATGTTATACAGATATGCGTTGTTACCGGGTATAAATTTGGTTATAGCATTGGGGGGCATATATCTGAACATGGTTTGTATATATGAACATGGTTTGTGCTATAGATAGTTAATTGATATATAGATTATCCCATGGTCTTGTTGAAATTTATGTGAACATGTAACCGTTTATATTCAACATGGTAGTTGTAGATTATCCATGGTTTAAATTTGATATCACAACTATATTAACATAAGTGATATATAGTCCATAACGTAATCCCTTATCCCTGCTTGGTCAGATCTCTCTCTCTATATAGAACTCAAAACAGATCACTCATGTTTTTCTCTTTTGATATGTTATGGGTTTTACTTAGAAATCATACCCATTTGTTTTTGGTAGATGAGAAAGGATTGGTTGTTTTTGAACTAAAAAAAAACCCAAAAAAAGTAATCAAATTCCTTCTTCTTTTTGTTAGAAACTGAGATGATTATATTTATGATTAAGAACTCTTACCGGTGGGAAACTAAAGCATACCTCTGAGAAGAGAGGCCCTAAACATGAGCATACATTAATCATACATCAAGAGAAGTACTTGAATCGTTGTATCCAAGATCAGATTTTCCAATGACCTAATAAAAAAACCCAAACAAACTAATCAAATTCCTTCTTTTTGTTAGAAACTGAGATGATTATATTTATGATTAAGAACTCTTACCGGTGGGAAACTAAAGCATACCAATGTCTGAGGAGAGGTTGCAAGTGTAGAAGTGAGAGATACGACTTTGAAGAGATGTGGTTATTTTGGTGGGAAGTTATGTATTAAGTGGACAAATGTCATCATATATAATGTCATAAACTTAACTATTAGCTACGGGTATAACCAACTCTTATATACATTCTACACCTTTGATCTATTTTTCTCCACCTCGATAGACGTACTAATTCGGGTTTGTCTTGATACAAGTAACCTTGAATGTAATATAGATATATCTCTACCCATAATCGGCCTAATTATATGCACTTCCTTAATTAGCACCACTAGTTTAGGAACCCAATAATGAGAGAATATACACGAGATCAATTCTAATATACACAAGATATACCCAACATCAACCGTACAAACCATTATCAAATTTCCAGCAACATTCTTTAATATCTAACCTAAGATCCTCTATTATAAACCAACAATAATCTTTGTAGCACTTTTGAACTTGTTTAATTTTCGAGATCGACATCTATTAATTTCTTCTCCACTCTCTGCTCAAGAACTTTGATTTGGCTAGAGTCTCGTCCTCTTCAGCGCCATTAACGGTGATTGGAGGAGTATGAAGGAGTACCGTTTTGAAGATTTGGGGAAATGGGTTTGTAAGCTTAATATGTTATTTACATGTTATAAAGAATATGGTGGTAGGGTTTCGTCGATCTCGTGTGAGGGGTGAACTCCGATTTCAGATCGTCCCACTTATTTAAAAAGAAAAAATTAAAGATGAAACCCGAGTTCCAAATCCGGCTTGACCCGACCGACCAGTCCGGTCCGGTTATGATTCGGGCTTTGGACCTGCTCGGTTCGGGTTCAATTCGGGAAGTGTTGACCCGATTTTCTCGGTTTGGATCAAACCTGTACCTGAACCCGATCCGATCCGTGAAAAACCCTAGCTTTGACACTCCATGCATGACAATAGTTGAGATTTATAATATAGATATGAATTTATTCAAGTATAACACAAACTCGATTCAAACACACTCGGTATAAAATAAGTAGCGGGCCAGGCCAATCTGATATGTGAAAAACCCTATCTTTGACACTAACACTCAGGTAGGACAATAGTTGAGATTTATAATATAGATATGAATTTATTCTGGTACAACACACACTCGATACAAACATAAAATAAGTCGGGCCGATCCGATCCGTGAAAAACCCTATCTTTGACACTCCACGTAGGACAATCGTTGAGATTTATAACATAGATATAAATTTATTCTGGTATAACATACACTCGGTACAAACACACTCGGTATAAAATAAGTAGATGGTAATGAATAATGTCCTAAGCACTGGAAAGTGGAGAGCCGCTGCAATCTGCACCCCATACCTTGAAGGTCCCATTGACAAAATCGTAGTATCCGCCTTTGAGTGCTAGGGTATTATTCTCCAAACTTTCCCTCACAAAAGGATAGCTTAGCAGATTTTCCAATGAGACATTCACAGCTTCCTTCTCAATTAGGGTCAACTGTTCAGCCGGATCTAAATCTCCATTCTCCGCTTCTACTTTTTCCCTTGCAGGCATAACGATTTTAACCCAATCGTCTATAAACACGTCCCTGCAGTATTTGTAATATATTCTTGTTTAATAACAAGCAATTTAGTGAATAAAAAAGAAAAGAAAAGAAAATTAAAGTCGTATATAGGGTTTAGGAAGAAGTACCCATTGGGGATAGACAAGAGCGCCTTTATCCCACCACAAGAGGAGTGTCCTATGATAACAATCTCCTGCACCTTAAGATGCACAACAGCATATTCGATGGCCGCCCCAGTTCCCGAGTATTTGAGCTGCAACATTGTAATAAAATTAAGTACTGTACTTGAACTCGAATACTAGTATATGATAGCAAGCGATATTTCAAATAATCAAGGAATGGTCACTAACCTTGTCATATGGTGGGACTATGTTAGCGATGTTTCGAACCATAAAAGCCTCTCCTAGCTGGAAATTGATTATGTGTGAGGGGCATACACGAGAATCCGAACATGCAAACACCAAAAACTGCAATTCACACAGTAAAGTTATACTTCCATCATAATTTAGTGCTGAGTTAAGATCAAGACGTAAATATTCCTAGTCTTTTTTTTTACCTTAGGGGATTGGCCTTCAGCAAGCTTACTGAATAACTCTGGATATTTCCTACAAATCAAGATTCTCTCAGCTAATAATAATCTCTAAAAAAAATACTAACTGCGCGGCACTTACTCGAATTTCTCTTTCTTAAAGTATTCAAATCCTATTTTCAGACGCTTAACCAGCTCAAGCTCCTGGCATTCTCCATTCAACCTCTGTAGCTCATCGCTTGTGATTATCTCGTTGACTTCTTCACCACAGTACGAATTCATTTCCATTCTGTGAGCAATTTTGGGGAACAAATTAATTAAAGAGGTTAATTTAACTGTTGACAGTCACAAATCCACGTTTACTGTAAAATAAAAATTCACATAAGCGCCCTCCAATAAAATCTTAAGAGTCTATCAACACCTCTTCAAGATTTTTTTTTTGCAAAAACCTCTTCAAGATAGATATTCATGTAAAATATAAATTTCAAAATAGTAAGATTAGTCGTTATTGACCAAATGTAAAAATTAGTGATAACATACTGTACTTTCAATAATAAACGTAAAATCGTCACGCAAAGTTCGGTGTACTAGATATAGTACCAAAAAAAATTCCTGCAAAGCTTTCAGTTCTTCTTTCACATATTATACTACGAATAAGCTTATGAACGATGATAATTAAGTACGCGGGGGAAATGAAGATTTGAGCAGCAAGAAAAGAAAATGTACGATATGAACTATAGATCGATGGATGATAAAGGAACGGAAATAAATATGATATATTCGTCGATTAAAAGTCATCGGAGTCATATTTAGTATAATCGATCACCAAAAGACACCTCTCTTGCTCACAAAGACTGTTATTGAAGAACACACCTTTCTTGTTCACAAAGACTTGTTAGTGAAGTTATGGAGAAGAGAGAACTTGAACTTCCATACTTATAGGTGTTTTGGTTTCTAAAGTAATCCACATTGTTTAAATCGAAATTGAAATGTTTTTCCCTCTATGAGTCATTAACATTAATGTTCGTGGAAGCAATGCAAAAAGTCCCATTTAGTCTTCGAAAAGCACGGTCCCTATCTATAAACACATCAATATTAACTATTTTTAATTTAATTAGGTAGACGTTGATATCTGTACAGCTCTAGGATAATAAACGATTGGATTGAGAGTCAATGTTAGACCAGGTCTGATAGTAGGTCAATATGGGCTGCTCAGGTAGAAAAATTTCACAAGAAATTAAAGAAAGGATTGCGGGAGCAGGTAAAGCTGATCAGGCCTCAAACAAGTATAGTACATGTTTTACTTCAAAGTTCAAACGTGCTTCTCATGTCTATATATGTATTTGTAATTTGGAGGTCATGATCAATCAACAAATTTGGCCAGTAATTACTATTGCAGCAACAAAGTTGGTTCTTTGGGTCGAATGATATTGCATGATCAAAAGCATCCACTACAGGCTCTTGATAGCTATTATACAGAAGCAAAAAGGCTAAGCAATGCTTAATAGTCACGCCAAATTGCTTATCATACTAGCTTTAGCCATCCTTTCTTAAACGAGTGCTAGAGGGATTTTCACAAGCCACCTAAGATTCTTGATGCTGCCTTCCTTCTTCTCATTTAGGACGGTTCCAAGTCCGAAGGACGTAGGAAGGAAAAAAATATTTATTTATTATTTTTGTAAATCATTCCTGTTGACAAAAATATGGAAAAGCGTTTAGAACGGTTTTAATT
Organism: Kingdonia uniflora; assembly: GCA_014058105.1. NCBI lineage: Eukaryota > Viridiplantae > Streptophyta > Magnoliopsida > Ranunculales > Circaeasteraceae > Kingdonia > Kingdonia uniflora. The sequence goes on from JACGCM010002017.1 coordinate 1,512,582, forward strand.
TAGTCCGAAACAATTTAGGTATAGGAATTTTTTCTCTAGCCACCCTAGTGGCCTCAACAGTTTTAACTTAACGTAATCGTGAAAAACATTTTGACCTTGTTTTTAACCTACTAGAGAGCATCATCAGTTCCATGACTAATCGTGAAAAGCATTTTGGCCATGTTTTTCACCTATACTAGAGTGCATCAGCAGTTCCGTGATGTCACGTCACTTGCGTCATCAATGGATTAAGGGCAAATTTTACATTAAATTTTGTTGATCTGGCTCCTTTTCTTAGAGGAGTTTGATGTGTTATTGGAAGACATAAATTAAGCTCACATTTACTTGCTCCTTAATTATCTTTTTTCGTGGTGGATCCTGTTGAGATATATAGTCCCAAGGTTGGAAACTCAAGGTTACGGATCCCTATATAAAACTGGTTTGTCTTGCAAAAAAGAAAGAAAGAGATATATAGTCCCACATCGGACACAAATAACCTTCTCTAAGGGCTTAAATTCGTAGCTAGAATGGCTCTTACACCAAATGTACCTGTGACACAAATATAGCAATAGAGAATATAAATTGACACATGTGTTATGGTATGAACTCGAATCTTGTTCGAGGAAGTTCATCGGAGCTCGTGAGATAAACGAGGATCGGAGACGGATTGAAAATAAGTATTTTCAATGTTCTATTCGAGTAAACTATTTGTCTGTTTGAATAGAAACGGTCAGACACAAGATTGTTCGAATAGACTTTGAGTCTATTCGAATACAAAAGTGTATGTTCAAATAGACTACGAGTTTGTTCGAACAGAAACGCTCATAACCCAATTTGTTCGAATAGACCCAAAGTCTGTTCAAACAGACTTCGTTAGTCAGTTTTAGAAGGTGTTTTCTGGGGGCGTTGGTGTCTCTCGTGATTCGTACTTCGAGCTTATTCTTATGTAATGACATCCCACTTATATAAGAGATACTAGAGAGTGTTTCTAATTTATCTTGTGTGAGTTTAATCTTAGAGAGACTAGGGTTTGAAGAGACTCCGTTAAAGACTTGAGAGATCATTGTAACCTATTTGATATCATAGCGAATTATTCGTGGAGAGTGGTTTTTCATCCGAAGAGTTTTCCACTTCCCTCCTCCGGGAAAATCTTTGCGTTCTTTATATTATTCTTTGTTGATTTACTACTTGAGTTGGCAATTTCTGTGTATCGTTCTTGTCAGGAAAGAGAGAGTTGTTACCTCGATTCTCAACAACATGTGTTTAGCGTGGAAACCTCTGAATAGGTGAAAACCACGACCTTAGCTCAAGAATTTAGTGAGAGTAACTTTATTGCTTGAGTCTGATAATTTGATTACAATTTTTTATTTCTTGAGCTAGAAAACTTGGTCCCCTTTTTGTTTGTCTCTTATTCCTTTTATAGACCTCATCTTTAGTGTGTTAACAAGTTCTCCTCGAATGGGAGAAAGTGGGAGTTACTCCTATAACTGCTAGTTCGTGGGAGACAGGTGTCTATGACTCATTCTATTTTATTTGAAGTGCTCGAACCACGTAATTGTAGTTGTTAAAGCTTACAACCTAAAAGGCTAGCCACTAGAGTTTAAAAGAGTAAAGAGGTTTGGCTCTCTTTTCTGGGGGTAATGGCCTTTAACTATTTTCTATAGACAAATCATGCTATATAGATTATACATTACCACTACCCCTTTCCTCTCTACTCTTTTCTTTAGATAAATCTGGCTTTTTTAGCCCATGTCACTGCTAACAGGTTGTATGTCACGTGCATGTTGCGTGAGTCTGGCATGATACTAGTTCGATGTTATCCCAGGTCGAGTGACAAGTCCCTACAATCGCCCCCTCTTAACTGAAGGCACGGGTGTCTTGAGTTGAAGGTTAACAGTTAACAAGTGTTTATTTGTTAAGGTGGATAACTATGGCTGCTGCAAATATTATCTATTAATATCTTTGGGGAATAAAAAATGGGATTGCATTTTATCGTATTTTGTGGTTATAAATAGAGGGAGTATAATAAAATGTTAAAATCAGTAAACATGGTGAGGACCCATTCTCAGAGGGTTCGTCATGCGGTTGATGACCATTTGGCGATAAAAGTAGTATAAATTCGTGAATGGTTGTTCGGTGGTCTCGGTTATGATACCGAACTACCAGTATATGTATTGAAGCTTGAAGGGTTGAGTAATAGGGAACGAGATGTCGAGCTGGACTGACATTTTTGGTGTAATGTATTTTGTGATATGATTGTTGACCCTGAAGCTCGAAAAATAGTTGTAAAAGAGATTGTTTTGGATGAGATAACAGATTAAGATGAGATGATTGCTGGTGACGAGGTGATTAGATGTGGAGCTGTGGTTATTTGAGATATTTTAGATGTAATTACTTTTGAGAGTTCGTTTGATGTCAGGTCGAATGAATGTAAAGTTGTTTATAAATATATAATATCTTCTGTTGTGAATAAAAAAAGAACGAAACAAGTACAACCAAAAATCTTTAGATGAGATATATCCAGCCTTCTACCCTGCAACACTTCAAGAGGACATTTAAAATCTAGTACTCGGTTGGAAAAAAATGATTGACAAGATAGGTAGCAGTAAGAACTCCATGAGACCAAAAATGTTTTGGAATATTCATTTGAAGCATTATAGCTCTAGTTTTCTCTAACAAATCACGATTTTTTTGTTCGGCAATCCCATTTTGTTGGGGTGTACTAACACAACTAGTCTTATGCAATATGCCGTTAGAAATTAAATAATTTGACATATCATGGGACATATATTCGGTGCCATTATCAGATCGAAGAATCTTAATATTGGCTGAAAATTGAGTAGTAATTAACATATGAAAATCTTTGAAATACCCAAATATTTCTTCTTTTGATTTCAATAGATACACCCAAGTAACCTTTGAAAAATCATCAATAAAGGTTACAAAATATCTAAAACCATCAATAGAAGTGGAAATAGGTCCCCAAACATTCGAATGTACAAGTTCAAAAGCTTGAGTAGTTCGAGAAAATGATAAATTAAAAGGAAGTCTAGAAGACTTAGAAAAATGACAAATCTCACAATCAAGAATGCCTTTAGGTAGAACTGGATTTATTTTGATAAGAACCGCCTCTGAAGGATGTGCTAAATGACAATGCCATAAAAGATGCTCATTGATAGGAATGGAAACTACCTGAAAGCCTTTTGAAACTCTAGAATCAGGAGAAAAATAATAGAGACCATTCAACTGAAATCCCTCACCAATCGTCTCCTTGGTAGTAAGGTCCTGAAAAAACACATTGTAAGGAGTAAATATAACTTCACAATTAAGTGACGATGTTAGTTTGCGAACAAAAAGCAATTGAAATGGAAAGGAAGGAACATATAGAACATTAGACTCTATATTATATGAAACAAGCTTCATTTTACCCTTACCTTTTACAAGAGCACCTTTCCCATTGGCGACTGAGACAAATGAAGGAATTGAAAAAGGTTTGAAGTTATGAAATTTAGGTAATTTATTTAACATATGATCTGTGGCACCTGAATCAATAACCCATAAATCATGCAAATTACCAATCTCTAATGCAGTCATAAAGGCAAGCAAAATACCTTGGTTAGTTGCAGAATTTTCATCAGCTAAAAAGCCAGCAAAATGACTAAGAAGTGCAGCCGGCTGGTCATGTCCTTGATTCGTGACACCATCTTGGACTACTCCCTGACCATGCCTCTCTTGTAAAAAATTTGCAAAATCATTTATCAAGGAAATATGATTATAGGTAACAGATCCCGTAGCCAAATGAGCCTTATAATCATTAGCTCGTTTTTGATATCCTCCTTTCTAATCCTTTGCAAATTTGGGCTTTAATTTCGGGTGAATAATCCAACAACGATCAATTGAATGGCCAATAATATGACAATGTTGACATTTTAGATCTGGACATTTTGCCTTTGTAGACTTTCTCTTCAGAAGATGAACGAGAAAAATAGGCACAAACATCCGGAGTGCTGGAATTAACAGTACGAGGCATGACTTGCCGACGAACTGCTTCACGTTGGATGGATGCACAAACATTTTTCAGAGCTGGAAGCTCAGTATTCAAAAGAAGATGGTTCCGTAAATCCTCATAATCAGGACCAAGACTAGCCAAAAGCTGAAAAATCTTGTCCTCCTCTGTTCATTTATACAATACAACAACGTCAACCATGTGTGGTCGGTAGGTTTCCAACTCATTCCATAAACTTTTTAAACTCCCCAGTAAATTCGAGAAAGACTTCCCATCTTGGCGAAGACTGTCAATATCACGTTGAATCTAAAAAATCCTGACAGAATTATTTTGATTGTCATACATGTCACGAACAGCCGTCCAAAGATCCAAAGAAGACTCTGAATAACTGAAAATCTCGGCAAGCTGGTGTTCCATCGAGTTAAGAATCCAAGACATAACCAGCTGGTCCTTGGCCAACCAAGTCTCATACTCCGGTGAACTGACATCAGGAGATGTTATCGTGCCATTAATAAAACCTAGTTTTGATCTTCCACCAAGAGCAATAGTGATTGCGCTTGACCAAGGAAGGTAATTGAATTCAGTTAACAATATTGAACTCAATTTTTGAGAGGTGTTTACATCACGAACAACCTCTTCCGAACTCCCAGTATCCTTGTCTCCCATAACAAGAATTAGAGAGAAAAAAAGAGAGGATAATAAACAAGCAGAGAGGTAAGGATCACTGCTACTCTGACACCATGAAGAAAATGAGAATAAGAGAAATTGTTTTTCTATTGATCTCATACATATTACAAGTATACATACATATCTCTACCACATAATTAGCCTAATTATATGCACTTCCTTAACTAACACCTAGTTTAGGAACCCAATAATGATATAATTATACGAGATCAACTCCAATATACACCAGATATACCCAACACATCACAACCTACCTTTCAAAACTCATACCATTGTCCTCTTTATCGTGTGCGAAAGGATTTTATTAAAAAAGCCATTTTATTGTCAACTCCATCATCCCTAACAAACAATTATGGCAATTTGTACTCTAGACCTCCCAAAGATATGATGAGTGTTTCCTGTTTCTCATTCAAATCTTGTTGAGATCTCCGGGGATCTTCACTTAGTCAAAAGGCATTATTGGTACAGGGAGGATGTTGTTGATGACGATGACGATGACGATGACGCTGACTTATATTCAAAAACCGTTGAAACGTCTGATTTTGTTATATACAAGTTGAATTTATAAACTAGGAAGTGGGAGAAGTTAGATGGTCCAAATGGCCATTCTCTTTTCCTTGGCACGAATCATTCTCTCTCTATCCCAGTATATGAATACCCACAACTCAAGAGAAATTGTGTCTATTTCACTGATGATTACTACTACAGTTGGGAATTTTCGGGTGGTCGTAATACGGGAGTATGCAATTTTGAAGACGAGTCACAAGACAGTGGAGTTCCTTGATTTAGGCCTTGACATGTGTTCGAAGTTTTCTCCACCACTTGGGATTACGCCCAGCCTGTGTTAAATTGAGGTACTTGATAAGATTTATTTTGCTATTATTATAATACATAATTTTGAATCTCGTTTCATAGGATGCCGTAACTATTAAGAATTGTTTATCAGCTAGTTAGAGCATCCACAGCAGCTAGGTGGATTATGACGTGGAATGGTGAATTTCAAATCCACCCCAAATTTCCAGCAGCTAGGTGAATCCAATACGTGGCAAAAAAAAATTCACCCTGGGTGGATTTGGGATGAATTCATGCCGCGCGGTTCAGAAGGGCGTGTAGTCATTGCGCGCGGTTTAGAAGAGCGCGTAGTCTATTGACCAATAAGATGATGTCACTTGTCATTCATCCAGTGGCTCCCATTAAGCGCACTTCAGAACTCCGCGTAGATACAACGTTCAGGATTAAAACACGTGGACGGCTGAGATTGAAATTTTTTCAAACGACTAGTTTTGCCGCGCGGTTCAGAAGTGCGCGGCAAAAGCCTGCATGAAAAATATCTTTGGTTCCCCATTATTTCACCTTGGTTTTTTCCTGATCAAACTTCTTCAACAAGATGCTTAACGGCTATAAACGACTAATTTTTTCTCTATTTATAAACCCCATTCATCTTCTACTCTCATCCACAATCAACTCATTTATCTTATATCTCAGGACTCAACTTTCTTCATTTCTTATCAATTGCGCCGAATCATGTCTAGCGAAATCATTGCTGACTTATTCAAACCTGACGCATCACTCTCATCTTGGGAGTTATCGTCTTCATCATCGTCCAGTGACGAAGAGCTATTCCAACGTCAAATTGAGTTGATGCATGAGCATAGCAAGATTATGATTGAGATGAGAGAAACAGAAGAAAAAGAGCAAGATGCGACATCATCACAGAGGCGGGGAGGTAGTAAAAGGGGAAGGATTGACAAGCGGAAAAACCGTGAACATAAATTGGAGGAGGTTAGCCTTAACCGGGATTACTTCAATGACAACCCAAGATTCAAATGTATCTCATTTCGTCGTCGATTCCGTATGAGCGAAGGTATGTATCAACTTATTTATGATCAAATACTTTCTTCGGACCTCTATTTTATTCAAAGAGAAAATGCCGTTAAGACTATGGGCTTATCCTCGCACCAAAAGATAACGTGCGCACTTCGCATGATATGTTACGGTATGAGCGCAGACGCCCAAGAAGAATACCTTCGGATTGGGGAGTCTACGGCTATTTTGTGTTTGAAAGAATTTGGTAAAACTATCATAACACAATTCAAAGCTCAATACCTTAGACTTCCCAATGAAGACGATACATTACACTTGTTAGAAGTGAATGGATCGCGAGGCTTCCCGGGAATGTTAGGTAGTTTAGATTGTATGCATTGGAAATAGAAGAATTGTCTTACCGGGTGGGCAAGACAATATACCGGGTATAAGAAAATCCCGACGGTGATTTTAGAAGCGGTTGCATCCCAAGATCTTTGGATATGACACACATTCTTTGAGGTGCCCGGTTCCAACAACGACGTAAACGTCTTGCATCAAGGGTGGCTTTTCAACAACTTGTCTAATGGAGTTGCGCCGCCATGAAATTATAATATAGGCACGGTACCGCACACTATTGGGTATTACTTAGCGGATGGAGTCTATCCAAAATGACAAACACTTGTTTAAACCATAAGAAATCTGTCCAACGGTGCCTAAAGACATTTTTTGAAGATGCAAGAAGCATGCCGGAAAGACGTAGAGCGTGCTTTTGGGGTATTACAAGCTAGGTTTCAAATATTTCAAATATTGGCACACGGTGCGCGATTTTGGAAACCTAGTGATCTAGGAAATGTTATGTACGCATGTATAATCCTGCACAATATGATCGTCGAAGATGAACGTCATACTTACATTCGGCAAATGGACATTGATCCCGAGTTTAGAAAATCCGTGAATACTTGGAAGGAGGACTTAAATCCAAGACACGCGATCAACACTATGGCAGAGTACATCCAGAAGGTTCATGGAATTAGGAATGAAAGAGCTTATTTCCAATTACGAGATGAACTTGTCGCGCATTTGTGGAGTCGAAAAGAGGCAGAGTAATTGTAGTTTTCATTATTGTTTGTTTATTTTCTAAAGTAATGTATTTTGTTTCCAAGTTTAATGTTGAAGTTGTAATGCATTGTTTCCAAGTCTTCATCATTGTAACAATTTTATTGAAATAATAAAATTACATAAAACTTAATAGCTACTATTAACGCTAAGGATTACATCAATCTTCATCACTAGAAATGTCGTCATCCCTTGGACACTGCTCCTTCAACTTATTCGAATATTCTTTAATCTGCTTCTTCATCCAACGCCTTTGTGCCGGTAGTAGGTTACTTGGGTCCGTTGTCATCACCTTAAACATATGCGCATCGTCGACGGCTTTTATTCGAGTTAGCTCCGCTTCACGCCTCCTTTGAATCTTAACCTCTCTAGCCAACTTTAGTTCATCTCGTGCTCTAGCTCTAGCTTCCTTTTCCTTTTTCTTCTTCTCGTCTCTAGCTGCTAATATGGCCATTGAGTAACTTGTACAACAAGTTTCCATAAAAAAAACTAGACAAGGTTTAACATACTGAAACATTGGTTAGGCGGCTCCAATAAGATTGAGGTCAACCAGACTTGACACTCCTTACTTCACTTCAGTCTTATATTAATCAAGTAATATTAATATTAGTCGCTGATGATTGAGTAACTTGGACAACAAGTTTCCAAAACAAAATTAAAAAAAAAAAACAATATTTAAACTAAACATAATTTAAACAAAACATAGTTTAAATAAAACATCGTTTAAACAAAACATAGTTTAAACAAAACATAAATAAAAGTTTTAAATAAAACATAGCCTAACTGGGACGACTTCTCTTCGTTTGGCTGACGCGTCTGCCACGTACGAGACTCTCGTCATAGGTACATTGCACAACCGACTCTGTTTAGTAGGAAATAGACATCTCAGCTAGTCTCTCGGACGTCTTTCGGATGACATCCTGTGCCCGGCTCAGCTCCCTCCTCAACTCAATATTGCTGTCAGCTAGTTGCCTCGAGTTTTCATATGCTGCATACCGCATTCCTTAGGACTGATGCCACAACTCATCTACACTATAGGTAGGTAGACACGGGTATGGTACCTTCATCACCAGGATTGGTATCCGTGTACGTTGATCGTTCGATCCCACCACATCCATGAACCATCCCATATCACGTGGATCGCCGGTCGCCTGAACACCATAGTCTTGCACCTGTGAAGACGTAGCTCAACTCGACGTAGGTGGTAAATGTACATCGGGCCTCACTAGATCATGCCCGACGATCCAAATATTTCCCGCCCTCTTTACTAAACTGCAACCGATCTTGGGATTTGGATGAACGGCACGCCAATATGTCATGTAATCTACGTCGGGAACAAGATAATCGCGACCATCGTAGAAGTCCACATCCTTTCGACTCTGAAATAACTCTCGATTGTACCTTTGGAATTCTATAATTTCCTGAGGGGGGTCATAGGGCACTCTATCACGCCCGGTCATCTGACGCATACACCGGTCTCCTAAATACCAAAATGTACCGTGACCGTATGGGACTGACACCAATGGAACCCTCTGGAAGCTCAACGCTAAAACAACTTTTACCTCTGGACGGATTAATTGCCTAGACTTGTGCCATGGTTGCCAATCTATGTTGGTTCTGTCCTTCCATTCTATCATATCTCTGATCACAACAAAAGAGTGATGGATTTCAGACCCCGTACTCGCCCTTTCATCTCTCCACCCAGAAATACGGGGATAAATATGGTTAAAGTTATGTACCTTAACTAGATACATTCCAACCCGACAGTACTCGAAGAATCAGAACTCCAACACCGCATAAAATTCGTTGATCGATTTCTTCACCTTCCCGTCCCTCAGAACTACCTTCCCGTCCCTCAGAACTGAGACTTCATCAAGCCCCCGATACAAAGCCGCCATAATCAACGTACCCCAATCAAAACCCGACGCACCAAGAATATCGTAGTCTGTCAAGGCTGCAAGATAACCCGCCCGAAGGGATGTGGCACCATTTGAGAAGAAGAGATTACCCATCATATAGGCAATACATGCCCTCACATGCACGATATCCATTTGTGGGTCGTAATTGTTGAGATGTGGATTCAAAGGCTCTTTCCAACTTTTTAAATAGGAGAGAGTGATGTTAACGTACCTGATGTTAGAGTTTGTGATTCTTGGGAACATCTTTTCTACTTCCTCTAACTTTGAATACCTCTCATCGTACGGGAGTTCGCGACCCTTCCCAAAAGATATGCCTGTTAGCACGACGAAGTCTAACGGTGTGAAACCCAGTTCCCCGCAAGGGAAGTGAAAGGTATGGGTGGAAGGCCACCACCGTTCTACGAGAGCATGAATGAGACGGTTATCCGAGTTTCCTGCCTTAATCGAGCAAAACTCCTCAAAACCCATATCGTCGACCAATTTCTTCAACGTCTGGTATACGACAATCCATCGGTACCACTTCAATACCTTATCTAATGATCCCCTACACTGTAATTCATCTCGGTTCTGGCAAAAAAAACATATTAACACGTTAGAAGTTCATTCGGGCATTTCATCGAACACATTGCAATATACGTTAATAACACATAAAATTTACACAAAACTTACTGGCATTTCCTCCGATCCAACAAAAATATGGACCCAGCCGTCCCAGAGGATATCTACTCGGTTCAACTTTTCGTACGATGGGGTGGGATCGTTGTCCGACGTCAATTGTAACAGCGAAATATTTGTTACTTCGGCGTTCCCCCTTCGTTTTACTTCCGCGTTTACATTGCATTTGTTTTTGGAGAAATTATGCCTCGGTCGCGAACTAGACTCTCCCGACATTTTTAAGTGATTAACGGAGGTAATGGGTTGGGTTGGGAAATTTGTGGAGTAAGGTTGGGTATGCTTGGGTAAAACCTCAAACACAAGTGTTATGCCTTTGCGAACACTTAGAAAAACCAATACAAGTAACACTAGAAAAAAAAACTACAAGTATAAGCCTTTAGCTTACAGCGTCATGCCGCGCGGTTCAGAGCTGCGCGGCTATATATTAAAAAAAAAAGTGTAATTTTCCTATTTGCTGGTAGTTACGCGCGGTTCTGAAGTGCGCTGAGTGTTGGATAGATTAGATTTTGCCACGTGGACGTATCTGGGACGTTCGTTCTTGCGCGCGGTTCAGAAGTGCGTTTGGCAAATTCACCTTGGGGTGGATTCACAACTGCTTTGGGGTGGATTGGATTCACCCTGATTTTGGGCAAATCCATCCACCCTCCTGCTGTGGATGCTCTTATATGTGATGTGATGATGATAGTTCTATTTTATGTGAATACTCTTCCAAATGTTTGAAAAGAGTTGGGCAAATCCATCCACCCTCCTGTTGTGGATGCTCTTATATGTGATGTGATGATGATAGTTCTATTTTATGTGAATACTCTTCCAAATGTTTGAAAAGAGGTAATCATTAAATTGTATTATAGGCTGATAAGTTAAGTTTTGGCTAAATATGAAAGGTTGATGTGTGAAGTTCCTCGGCCATAATTATTAGTATCAGTTTTGACTATTTAAATTATTTTCATTTATTTCATCTTGTGGTACATAGGCAGATATTAGTATAACATAGGCACATATGCTGACCCAAATTTGGAGTGCTAATGTTCCCGGTTTATTTTGATATCAACATGGCCACACATTGAACATATTTTATTAGCCCAATCCTATTGAATCCCTTGGGCGATTTTCGTCTGGAGGCTGTTCTATTTGCTAGAAGTTGTTTTGAGTGCGAGGGGAGAGCTTAATATTTCTCACCTCCAATTCATGAATGATATCTGAGTATTTTGTGGTGCTGTGACGGTGATAGAAGCAAACCCGTCCTTCTCAGATGCTTATTTTACCTTCGAGTTGTGAATTAGTCTTAGTATCAAAATCGAGTTAAGCAAAATCCAAGGGGTTGTAGAGACATGCAGCGCTGGCTGAGGGTTTCGGGTGAAGAGATTACCTTTAACCTGTCTTCGGCTTCCATTGGGAGCTCAGTACATGGGTTAACCAATTGGGGTTCTTTGGTTCCCAAGTCTCAAAAATACTACCACCGTGAAAGGGTTATATACTTTATTTTGTTGTGATCCATTCCTTCGGGTGACACAGAAAATAAGGAAGCCTTATATACTTCATTTTGTTGTGCTCCGTTCCTTTGGGTGACGCAGAAATAAAGAAGCCTTATGAGAAACCTTCTCTTGCAACAAAAGAAAATAAGTTCTAATATGACCTCATTTGGTAGAACTTATTGATAGACCTAAAGCTCAATGCTTTAGCAGAAAAAATTAGAGCCTTCAAATGCAAGTGGTTGTCGAGGTTTGGGAAGGAAGTCTTCGATAGAGCTCATTATTATGAAATATGGTGTTGGATGGTGGTGGGTGAAGGAGGATTGGATAAATAAACAAGTTACAGGTGCACTGTCCGGAGATATATTATTTACTTTTAGGGAGGAGTTTTACATAGGGGTTAGACAAGATATCAGGAGAAGGAAAATTTCACATCAGGGAGCATGTGTAGTTGTTGATACCCTCTTTAGAGAGGATTTCCATGATTTATGTTCGATTGCACATTAAACGTAGAATTTTTGGAGGTTAGGTCCAGGTGGTTGCTCCATTTGAAAGGGGTATCTTGGGTGTGAGAAAAGTTTGGCGAGGAACCAGTCAGTTAAAGGAAAAGCAGATGAATGGAACTTGCAAAGATGTGTGGTATTGTACCACGATTGTTATAGGGGATTTTCTTCAGCTATATGTGATCGCTTGATACAAGTTTATACACGTCTCAGATTACATCATCTGGAGGATGGGCAAATGACTCGTATAGATAGTTGCACGTCTCTATCGAAATACTATATATAGAAGAATTGGATTTACAATTCCCCCCTTTTGATCAGAAACAAGTTTGAGTTCTTTAAAAGTTACGTTCATAACTTGGACAACTAGTTGTTTTGGTTAAAATAGTTTTTTTGCCCATAGTTGGATTTTAGCAAATTGGTGTTATGTGTGTAAAAAGGAGGAGGCGGCGGCTCTTTTGTTTCTTCATCGTGAAATATACAAAAAGGGTGTGGTCGTACATTCTTTGCATGGTTGGCCTAGGTTGTGTCATGGCTGTGTCGTTTGGGCAACTCCTCTTTTGTTGACCTCGCTTTGCCTATGTTACAAAGGAGAGTTGACTGCTAGTTGGTTCCTTTGCTATTTTATGGGGCTTGAGGACTGAAAGTAGCAATATAATCTTAAGCGAAAGCAGACTTAGTGGGGCTGTTCTAATTGTGGATATAAAATCATCACTTTTCATTTGGACTAGAGTTCACGAACTTTGAAAGACGTTCTTCGAGAAGTTCCTAGCTTGATGGGATGATACGGTTTGTAAAGGTAGTTTATTCTGGCCATTAAGAAGTAGATGCAGCAATTTTGTCGACTTTTCAGTTTGCAACTGTTTATTTTCGCTTTTATAAGGATTCTTCTCTTTACCTCTTTTAGGGCTGCCAATTGATGGCTACTTGTCTGAAACTGTTCTAGTTAAGATGAACTCAAGAATTACATTATGCTGATCTATGTGCAGAAGTTCAAGGATTGCCTGATTGATGGCGAGTCTGAGTAATTTGCTCCTTAATCGCTTAATAGATGCTTGGATCTCATTTATGTAAATAGGGGACCTTGACTTGGGAGACGTTACTTTTGTTAAGAGTTGGGTACCAGGGAAGAGGATATCTAGTCTGCTCAAGGTCCTTGAACATAACCTATGGTGTGTTTCATCTCCCCTCTTTTTGCAGATAATGTTTTCATTTGATATACTGGGTAAATGAGTGGTTCAAGATAGTTGAATGAGGTGCTCACATTTAGTTGTATGAATGAAGGCTCGTAATTTCAAAAGTACATCCAGGACTTACTTTTGTGCAAGGGCGGTTACTAAGAGTATTGTATGGCTGGGTAGATTCGAGAGAGGGCCAGAGGGGGTTGGCAAAATAATCTCCTTTTAAGAAGGAACTATTTCGGTCAATAAATGGATGGAAGTTTGTATAAATCATTGTGAAACATTACCCCGGAGTTTCCAAAGAGTAAAATGGTTGCAGTAGTTGAAGGAAAAATTGCAATTGAAAGGTGGATGGGAATTCAGCTCAAGTAACTTTATGAAGTAAAATCTTTTACTCGACAGTTACGAGCAATCCGTCTTTAATTTATTTTTTCTCTAAATTGTTGACATTTTTTTTAGGGATTTCCCTAGTTTGCACTGCTCATATAATTCATGTTTTAATATACCATTTCTATCAGAAAATATGTAAAACTCGTTTGCGTGGAAACATATGTATTATATTGACCAACAATATCGGATTGCTTTATCTATCAGGCACTCAAGAAACTCTCTTATCTAGATATTTCTTTCTAGACTTAACTATTCATAGTTTCAGGTGTTTGAGAAATGGTGGATTTGGATGTCTGTCATAGATAACTTGAATAATCTCATAGGAGATGGATCATACCACTAACATCTCTCAACTGCACCCTTAATCTCGCATGGCTCTCATGCCAACACAGAAAATTACCGTTCATGTCCCAACCTATCATTTACAGGCCAATTTAGGAGGGAAATTTAGAATTAGAACCTGAAAGAACTGCAAGTCCCATTGATTGCTTGTCCTATATCATTTACTGAAACATTTTGTATGAGTATGTCTACAAACGACATTCAAGTTAATTTTAGCATGATGGGAGGTCAGTGAATGCCTACCGAGTTTTTGAACATATATTGTCAATTGATGCCTAGCTGTAAATCAACTCTTGAAGCGAATTTGAAAATTTTTCCGTGAAATAGGGTAAGTGGAATACGTGAGGGTAGAGGGGTGCAAAATTTTTCTATCTCTAACTTTTAGTTGTAGGAGTCGGCTGTCAACTTGATTCCTCGGGTTGCAACCAGATTTCCTGAAGTTTAAGCTTTGAGCTAAACTGAAACTATGCATAGTCTAATCATAACAAGAGTTCAGGACTGTTCTCTTAATTCCACTGCTCATATCTTAGCAGTTTTGGGCTGTATGTTAGAACTTCCAATATTTATTTTTCGTTTACTTGTATTTCGCCCTTGGTTAGGTTGAGGCAGAGACCGACTAGGATTTATTAATAGAATAGAAAAATTACAACCTTGGATACTTCTTGCCCTTAGCATCTTCATTTAAAAGAACACACAGGTCGTGGCTAAAGCAAATCCTGACCAGAATATGTTCAGTTGCTTACATGAAATCTCACATTCTCACCAATAAAATACATTTTAAGGTAGCGAGAGTTGAATGGTTGCTTTAGTTAATCCTTTCACTAAACTATATTTTTCTATTCTCGTAGAAGCTTTAATCGTAAGTCTGAGTGCAAGTATATTTTTTTATCCTGGTCGCTTCGTTTTGACAGTAAGGAGAGTCGAACTTAAAATTACCCACTTAAGTACAAACCAACCTTGCATGTTTTATATGATTATAATTAGCGAACTCACCCAGTTAGACCAGAATTAGATTCATGCATGTATGAATCCTATAGTCACCACTAAACTAGTAAACACTATTCTATAAGAATTTTAAGAGAAAATCTATAAAGAGAGAAAATAAAGAAAACTTGGACTAAAAGACTCTAGAGCGAATTTGCATTGAAAAAATCAATAGATAAAATTTGGATTGAACGAATCTAAGAGAAAGAAAATATGGATAGAGAGAATCTTGGGAGAGAAATATTGCGAAATTATAGAGAATCTATTCTAGAGAAAGCTGTTAGATTCAAATACTCTAGAGAGAAAATTCTTAGAGATAGTACGAGCAATCGGGCGCCTACAATAATTTGAAATTTTGTTATATATGTTGGCGATTTTAAGATTTCTCGTGCGAAAAAAGGAAGAGTACGATTTCTTGTAATGCTGTTACGCTTAGGTTTATTATTATGCTGTGTATGCTTGAGGTCCGAGGTTTGTTGGTATTTACACTCGAAAATACTGAACATTGATCATTTGCCAAGAAAGTATTTGTGCATTGGGTTCTTATTATCCTGAGCTAAATGTGCATCAAGTTTTATCACAAGAATAATATGAGGTTTGTATTAGTGTGGCTTGAACCATTGAGGTTTGTAGATTTGATGATGCAAATGAGGGTATGAGCATTTGAAGGTCTGAGTAAGGCGGTAGGAGTTGTAAAGACGGAGAGAAGGGAGGAAAAGAAATGAGGATTAGAAATAGAGAGACTTGCGTAGAAATGTTATAGTGTTTTTACCTAAAGTTTTACTGGTTTATTTGGTCACGAAGCCATGATCTATCTAAAAATATAATCACATCCTAAAACTCATTTACTGACATTTGATTTAAAGAAACAATGAATATCAAAATAAAATTGAATGAACATGCATGCGATGAGAAACTTGAAATTTATTTGTAGTTGCTCTTGCTTATAAAATGAGAGGATAATAGTTACATACTTACAATTGTGAAGATAATGAAAATTTAGTTTAGTTACCTCTAATATACAAAGATATGTACGCCGATATATCACTTCATTTTGTAAATCAATAGTATAATTTTTACTATATATATGAGACCTAAAAAATGTTGCTTTACAAATATTGCAACAATAATTATATAAGGTAGTATAGTTACTAGTATCCAATATTTCTTGACATCTGTCACCTTCTCTGAAAATTGAAGGATTTTATGGCGTAAACAAAGATCACTGCAAACATCGCGCAAAAAGAAATCATCATCAAACCAACAATACCCACGTAATTGTGCCTAAAGCCAAACAGATGTCTGAGAAGTTGTCTTATCTCAACTGAGTTAACGCCATCTGAAAGCTTCACCGTAGTATCCACATCACCAAATTGGGATGTCATAAGGCCATTCAAACTTTAGGATGCGGGGTTGGCCCAATAATACCATCTCCACCATATAGGGATCCTCTGCAAAAGAAGATGCAACACCGCAAAGTTAAGCAGGTATATCGAGCAGACTCTTTTAAGTAAAGCATCTCCGACATTAATCGTACAATAGGTTTGACTTTTTGAGAGATAGCATATGGTCCAATATCTATTTGACTTGTTTTGTGATATTTTAATTTTGACACCCATTGTACCATCGAAGTAGGCTTGCGCCCCTGACGGTATTGGTAAGAGCAATTTCAAAATTGAAAACTTTAGGGTGCAGCCTAATTTTATATATGAATCCACAAGTAGAAAAGCCGTATGTGTCATTTGTTTACCTTGGGAGGAATCATGAACCCACTGAAGAGATTCCACAACGTATAAAATGGAGTAGAAATAATTGCTGCCACGTTATGATTAGGCGTGACTGCGGTCATCATCATCCCAAACAATGTGAAGTACAGTACTGTGAAGTACATAAAGAATATGTACAAACTGAACTTTATAACGTCCCACTCAAATGACGCCATTGAGTAGAATACGGTGTTGTATATAACTGATTGGACGAAAACATAAGGGAACTCCTGGACAAAAGATTGAAAATCTAATCATAAATGGAACAAAAGATACTAACACATTTCTAGAGACATGAAAACGTGTCTCGAGTCTATTGGCGTATAGTGTAATTGAGATACATATGTCTTAAGCATCTAAAGGATTATGAGTAGCCGCAGAAAAACAAGATGTCTATCTTCTCACTACTTTAGAAAACTTAAAGTAACATTCCAAATAGACGTATTTCCAATTTATTAGGGAAAAAGGAAACCTAGGCGAAGGCGAATGGTAGAGCAAAATACATCCCCCTGCCCTCTCTCTATAAGAAACAAATCTTTTGACAGAAACTACAGGTTGTACTGCCGAGGAATTGGTAACTCCGAGGAACAATACGACTGTATACATAGAACCCATGGCATTAAAGATATCTTGCTGGGTCTCTCTGATATTGATATCTTGCTGTTAACTCCCTCGCTGGAATTGATATCTTGCTGGTAGCTCCCTCGCTCGAATCTGGTGTGTGATGGTGTCGCCTTTGCTAGATCTTGCTCGATTCCCAGTAGTTGCACTGTTGCCCTAATCACAAATTAGAGAGAGAGAGTGAGAGAGAATTGGAATCAGAGTGAGAGAGAGAGAGATATTAGGGTTTTGGAGAGGTACCACCAACACCCAGATTTTTATCTACAATATCAACGATCACCACCACAACACCTCCAATCATCCTAAAACCCCCAAAACACTAAACCTAATCTAAATTAAATTGAAATACACAGTGAAATCAACAACCGAGAAGCTGAAAACATACATAATCAGAAATCTAACCTTGAGAAGAGATATTTGGGCATGATGAGAAGGTCAAATTTTGAATTAGGTTTTGAGGAAGATGGGATTTAGATTAAAAATGGATACAAAAATACACTAATACCCTTTGAGTCCTAGGTTTAACTTTATATTTTAGAGGGGTAATAACGGTAATACAATACTACCCTCTAACAATTGAAATATGACAAATTTGTAAAGCTATTTTAGACCAGAAGTTTGTATTTGACAAAGGGTAAGTTAGACAAACGAAAAATAATCTTTTTCATTGATTTTGGTCGAAAATATCCAATGGCCATCATTAAATTCTTATATTGAGGTTATAAATATAGCCCTTGATGACTCCTAAACTTGTGTTGGGGAATCTAATCAACGGCCGATATGTGTTCTCATTCTAAGGTTTTTCCTTTAGTAGTATAGATGTGCACAGATTAGTCAATAAACCAATCCGCAAACAAAGGCAAATGCCAAGGAAAAATGATGATCAAATCCTTTGCACGAGAGTCTAAATTTACCACGCAATTTCACTCATAAGGGCATTGAGAATCTTGAAATCTAAATAAATATTTTACATTCAGATTCATACCTTTTACCGATAGCCAAGTTGCATTGTACTCGAGTTCATGTTCCATAGCTTTTAGTAGCAAATAAACCTAACCATATTATAGATCAAGAGGAACTAACGCAACATTGGCTTTTCTGGGGAATTATTTTACCCCCATTTTCTCTTTGGTTGAGTTCCTGCAAAATCAAATAAGTACGATTAATATTTTTGCAAACAATTACCAAAGAGTTACCTGGACAAAGATATATATTTGAAGAAGTGAAGAGAAAACAAAATTTATTGTAGAGAATGATAAATTATCATACCGCTAAGATCAGGCTGTTTACCTGAGAAAGGTGCAAATTCTACTGCTTTGATTTTCATGAACTCGACCTTGAACAACTCAATGATTTTACTATTAACAAATGTCAAGAAATACAACATAAAAAATATGAAATTCTTGCTCGGTAGACACATGTAAGATCAAACAAATCAGAAGGCATCCGTCCCAATTTTCTTTTTCATTCAATTGAAAAGATATTACAAGAACAATTATACAGGACGGCGCTTGAAAGCATGTCACGAATAACAAAAGTCGTGCTTGGTATGCCAATGTGAGAGGAAAAGAATGATAAGGCCTCCATCCCAATTTTCTTTCTCATTCATATAAGAGGAGATTACAAAAGGCTATTATGCAGGGCAACACTTGAAAGCATGTCACAAAAGAGAAAAACCTAGTAAACTAAAGAAAAAAGATCTGATTCAAAACCAAGTACCTTAGATGATAATTATACCACTTGCCAATGTCCCCTCTCTCGTGTTCCCACCTTGCTTCTGCTTCGCATAATACACATATTATAGCTGTCAGGTTCAAAATACCAGTTGTGCATTCCAATCCGATACTAATTCCTCCACTAACGACCTCCAAATACGCTAAGAAATAGGCATTGAAGAATATGCCTTGCACGGTGATCGCAAGTGCTTTCTCGTACCATCATGGCTTAGCGACCTCTGTGAAAGTCATGAGATGCATCCTCTCATTATCTGCTTCTTCAAGCAATGCCTTGATCCATCCTCCACTGTGTTCAAAACGTCGAAGAGATTTGCAATGTAACAACATTCCTCCTACCATACCTGGTATACAGCTGCTACCGTTTCTAACATCATTGCTCGGCAACCATAACGCCTCTATAATGAAAATCAAGGACATTTCATCAAGTGAGGTTTTCGTATATAGTACTCCAAAAAAATTAGGAAATATATGGAGAGGTTGTCTTCAAGTGTTCTCGAAATGCACATTAAACGTACAGCCAAACACTTAAGAACACATATCGGGGACATCTAAGAACAATTATAAAAGCTACTAAAAAATTAGGAAAAACTAACATTATTCATCATATTCGTACACATAACTTGCAAAACTTTACAGTTCCACTAAGTACCCCACAGTTGCGAATAATTAGATTTATTTCATTTTATATTTTTGTGAGTCATTAGATTCGTAAATAAAGATACACAAAATAAAATTGACAAATTAATATGCTGCCAATTTTCACAAAAAGTTATCTCGCTCCAAAATCATTTGCAAGCTTTTCTTCCCTCCGCTGACAAATTTAAAGAGATAAAACCCTAGATATCAAAATTGAAAGCCTTAAATCAAACCACCATTTCGTTGTTTAAACCTCAAATCATGGTAAATAGAAATATTATGGTTAAATCACCTGGAGATGGATTTACAACCTTGAATCGAGCCCTAAACCTTAGAAAATTGCATCGATTCAAACTCGCCCCCAATTAAATTAAAACCCTAGATTGAAATCAAACCCGAGATAGTTACAGACCATTATCTACCATCGTTACACATCAGATTGAGGAGGAGATGATGTGGTCTTCGAGTGTTGAAGCTTGGATCGAAGGAGATCAATGAAGGCTCGAATCTCAGAAGAATAAGAGAGAGGAGATGAAGAGGAGTTTGCTAATTGTTAATAATCTAGATGGAGCATAATAAGCAAACTTTGAAAGAAAACGAATGGTCTAGTTCCATGATGCTAAGCATACTAATCAATCAAATGTAAGAGATTTCATTTTTCGAAGGTTTTAAACCAAAAAGGCAACTACAAGCAACAATATGTCACTTTGGAGGCCAGAATATCTTCAGGTCTAGCCAAACAAAACAGGAAAATAACAATTGAAGCAACCCATACTTAAGTAAAGCTACATTCCAGGCTTAATGTTCTCTTATCTCCTACAAAAGCTTCAAAATTCAAATGGATGCCTTGGTGTTACGCTGTGGTCATTATTTACAAACTCTTTTCAACGGTTTCTCAACTGCTCTAGTTTGTAGTTACCTGACATTGTGCAGGATATTATATATGCTCATAGCAATAAAACATAAATAAAATAATCAAAACTGAAGAGGACTGCATGAACTCAAAAGTCATATGGTACCAAGCAAAGTCATCCTCATTTCAAATAGTGTAGAGTTTCTATCAAACTCTCAACGAATGGAGTAAACACATTAAGATTTCAACAAGAAAAAAATTCATAACTAACGACTGTGTATAGCAACAAACAAAGCCATAACTAATGATATCTTGTGCAACTAAAAACAGAACTTCAACTATGTAATCAACAAAGAACAAGTAAGTGTTACCTGCTTCTTACAACTGCTGAGCGCTCACCTAATCAAAGAACAACATCCGCTCACAATAGTTTTCATACAATTCATCAAATCCATGGCAAGGTGGTTCATGATCTTCAATCTCCGAACCCCTCCAATCACTCGAGCTTCTCCCTTCCTCGTCCTCTTTCAGAAGAATTAAACTCATGCCACTCTTATTCCTAAGCTCTTTCAGCCTCCTCTTCACCTCTTGTTCAATAAAATCGTTATCATCTTCTTTCTCCACTTCAATCTCATAATCAACCTTGTTATTCTCAATCTTCACCTCCTCCGTTAATACCACCGGCTCATCGCCCAAATCTGTCTCCACATTAGGCTTATGAGCTTTCCTAAACTTCTTAACATTGAAGAAATCCATCACCAACTTCAACAATAACCTAAGATCACTAAAACCCTAAAAATCTCAAATCGAACCCTAGAAATCAAAATCGCCGTTCTCGAACCAAACTTCAACATAGTGATACTATGATACTTCAATTGAGCGTTTCTGAAACAATAAACGCAAAAAATCATAAAAAAATCACCATTACAGAACTACTCGAACAACACACATAGAGAATCAAAGCAAAATGCACTTACATGAAACCCTAGAAGTAGCGACATGGCAAGTTAGTTTTGAATGTTTAGATAGTTTTGAATGTACTCACAAAATGTACTTACAGTTCCATGATCGCGGCACATTCTCCTTGTTATCATTGTCATTCTTGGGGGAGCCAGAGAGTCCCAAAGACAATTTCTTCTTTATCCCACATTGTTTCTTAGAAACCATGTTAATGACATCGTTCTGTATTTTCTCGTTATGAAGTTGAAGAACCTGTTATCTGTTACAATGCAACAAGTTTGATGAAGCCTCAGGTAGTACTTGTGGCAAGACTGATAACTTGCGAGCATCCACCATGTTTTCCTTGTCACGTTTCTCATCCTGTGGTGAGCACAATGATTTCAATGAAAGCTTCAGGCCATTACCAAGCAGTTTGTCACGACTTGCCTTGGAACTCGCATTTTTGAATCTCTCTTCGTGAATTTAATGAGATTGTTGATCAACGCATTTACTTGGAGTTTGGAACTCATTCTTCTTGTCATCATGATCTTGACATGGTGCACTTTCACTGTAAGCAGATTTTGATGAAGCCTTAGAAACATTTTGGTAGTGCAAGAGAGATAATTTGGAAGTATGCACCACTTTCTCTTTCTCGTGACTTTCACTTTGCGATGGGACTGAACATTCTAAAGACAACTTCCAGTTCTTACGAATTGGAGTGTGTTCACTATCGTCTTTTCTAGATGTTAAGTCCAGTTGCTCATCTTCCATCTGCAGTAATATTAGATACAGTTATGAAAACATGACATAAGTGATAAGTTACAGTCAGGCTTAGTTTTTACCGTAGATGAACTCTGGTTAGGAGGAAAGCTTTCTGTGACTGTACAAGTCCGGCTAGCCCCAGCCTTGGCATATTTCTCAGTCATAGCCCGTGCCTTTTGATCGAAAATTTGCCTGCTAAATTTGTACTCTTTACTCCGCACATTTTTTGAAGCAAACATCAATCAGTCGTAAGAAAAAGTCTACATATAAACAGATGTCAAACATGAAGTCTCATATTCTGGCGACGTCTTTGAGATACTGTATTAGCTTTTCATTTACAGCAAGCAGACATATTTAGCTCATCTTAAAATGTAAACTTACATCTTCACACATTAGACCATTATCAGGGTTGGGTTCACTCAGTAACAACCCAATACTTGTTAGTACAGTGAAAATGTTCAGAGATGGTTGCCATGCACCCTGCATTATTTGGAACATCAAATTTAGGCTAATACAGAATACTACTAAGTATTTGAGTACTAAAATCGATCAGTAAATACTACTTAGTATTTGAGTAAATTCAATTTGAGGTAAGTGAAAGGTCTAGGGTATTGTTTACCCGTTAGATTCGTCGATTCGGGATGACATCTCTTCAATTGCGATGGACCAAAACCTAATTAGAGAAGATCATGAAAATAGACATTAGAGTGATTGAGAGCAGGGATTTGGACTTAGGGTTTGGATCGTGATATGTAGAGGGAGGGAGTAGTGATGAAGAAGACCAAGTTTGCCGTATGATTTGTTTTAAATTGTTTGTTTTGTATTTGAAATTTCAAGAATACTCTTAAGGAATTAGTTCTAAGGGATTTTTTTGCAGGGGCAAAATGAGGAATACAATACTACCCTCTAACAATTCAAATATGACAAATTCGTATACGACAAAAAGTTAAAAATTGATAAGGGTAAGTTAAGCAGGCGAAAAATATAGGTTTTCAATGATTTTGGCCGAATGCATCCAATGACTCCTCATTTTAAGGTTATAAAGAAAGGCTTTGATATTCCTAAGTTTGTGTTGGGGATTCGGATCGACGGCCGAGATGTGTTCCCATTCTAAGGCTTTTCCTTTAGTAGTATAGATATTGTATAAATTTTCCTTTATTTTGCTCTGTCCAACTAATTAAAGGAAAACTGATTTCTTTAATTTCATATTCTACCATAGTTATCTTACTCATTTGTTTTTACGAACCAATCACAACCTAAAGATTACTTTATCGGAGATCCAATGTAACCTCACTGATATCAGGCTGTATTACTTTAACATAGGTTAACTGATTATTTTGTTTTTGCTTTCTCATCCTTGCTTAATTTAACTATCAGTTTTATTTTCCCTGCTTGCTATTTCCTTTCCTAACAATGCATTTTTACTTATTGATTTTTTATATAAATTTGATTTGGGTAACCTCTTGCTTCATGCCTACGCTCGGTTTTAAGCAACCTAGGCTTCTAGTTAGTGTATGATTGACATAGCACGAACAACATGTAAAATTGTGTTTCTATGAGTTCAAATTGTAGTTGAGTTCTCCAACTTACCTAGGATCTTATAATCACTTTGTGCCATTAGATGAATATAAAGGCCAGTTGAACCTTTTCTAAATCTTATACTAGTGGCTACTCAGTTTGATGCATTTGTTGACTGTCTTGCAGGTATGTCTTTTGGAGGAAATACGGGCGTAAAGCATTTGGTTCCATCCAAACTACAAAGCGAGTTGTTGCACGGCAGCAGATTGGGAAATGAGCATTTTGGGTGCATAATATTGTGATTTCAGTTCAGCCATATTTATAGGGTGAAAGACCAATGCAGTTTGATACAATCTCTGAACTGTTTTATATCCGTCATCGTATCATTTGCTTCTCTGGAAGATGCTGTTGATGGGGATGACGATGACGATGACGATGACGCTGACTTATATTCAAAAACCGTTGAAACATCTGAATTTGTTATCTACAAGTTGGATTTATGTACTAGGAAGTGGGAGAAGTTAGATGGTCCAAATGGCCATGCTCTTTTCCTTGGCACGAATCGTTCTTTCTCGCTCCCAGTATCTGAATACCCACAACTCAAGAGAAACTGTGTCTATTTCACTGATGATCACTACTACAGTTGGGAATTTTCGGGTGGTCGTAATACGGGAGTATACAATTTTGAAGACAAGACAGTGGAGTTCCTTGATTTAGGCCTTGACATGCGTTCAAAATTTTCTCCACCACTTTGGATTACGCCAAGCCTGTGTTAAATAGAGGTACTGGATAAGATTTATTTTTCTGTTATTATGATACATAACTTTGAATCTCGTTTCATAGGATGCAGTAACTATTAAGTATTGTTTATCAGCAACTTACATGTGATATGGTGATGATAGTTCTATTATATGTAAATACTCTTCCAAATGTTTGAAAAGAGGTAACCATTAACTTGTATTATTAGTATAAGGCTTTGGTTAATATGAAAGATTGATGTGTGAAGTTCCTCGGCCATAATTATTAATATCAGTTTTGGCTAATTCAATCATTTTCATTTGTTTCATCTTGTGGTACTTAGGCAGATAAGTTTAGTTTTAGTATAACATAGGCAAGATATCGGGAGAAGGACAATTTCATATCAGGAAACATGTGTAGTTGTTGATACCCTCTTTAGAGAGGACTTTCAAGATTTATGTTTGATTGTACATTAAACGTACAATTTTTGGAGGTTAGGTCCAGGTGGTTGCTCCATTCGGAAGGGGTATCTTGGGTGTGAGAGAAGTTTGGAGAGGAATCAGTCTATTAACTCTAGTTATGGGGAGAGCCGGTGAATGGAATCCTGGAAAGATGTGTGGTGTTGTACCACGACTGTTATAGGGGGTTTTCTTCAGCTATATGTGATTGCTTGATACAAGTTTAGACATACCTCAGATTACATCATCTGGAGTAGTAAGTCGTGAAATGAAACTATGACTTTAGGAGGAGCCTCTTTAATGGGCAAACGACTCGTATAGATAATTGCACTTCCCTATCAGAATAATGTGTATAGAAGAATTGGATTTATTATTCCCTCACTTTTATCAGCCACAAGTTTGGGTTTCTTAAAGTTGCGTTCATAACTTGGACAGCTGTTTTGGTTAAAATTGTTTTCTTGCCCATAGTTGGATTATAGCAAATTGGTGTTATATGTGTAAAAAGGAGGAGACGGTGGCTCATTTGTTTTTTCATTGTGAAATGAAAAAAGGGGTGTGGTTATACATTCTTTGCATGGTTGGCCTAGGTTGTGTCATGCCAGTGTCATTTGGGCAATTCCTATGTTACAAAGGAGATCTAACTGCTAGTTGGTTCCTTTGCTATTTTTTGGGGTTTGAGGGCAGAAAGGAGCAATAGAATCTTTAGCAAAAGCGGACTTGGTTGAGCTATCCTGAATGTGGATATCATTTCATCACTTTTTATTTGCATTACAGACTTCAAGATCTTCAAAAGACGTCTTCGAGGAGCTCCTAGCTAGATAAGAGAATACGGTTTGTAAAGGTGGTTTTATTCTGGCCATGAAGAAGTGGGTGCAGTAGTTTTGCCGAGTTTTGGGTTTGCAACTGTAACTGTTTGTTATTGCTCTTATATGGGTTCTTCTCTTTACCCTTTTAGGGCTGCCAATTGATGGTTACTTGTATGAAACTTTTCTAGTTAAGATGAGCTCATGATTACATTATGCTGATGTTCAAGGATTACCTGATTGATGAAATACTTAGGGCCTTGGACTATGTTCATAAGCTACCCGGATTTTTTTAGAGAACTTCTACAAACCACATTCAAGTCAATTTTGGCATGATAGTCAGTGAATGCCTACCGAGTTTTAGAACATCCATTGTCAACTGATGCCTAACTTAAAATCAACTCTTGAAGCTAATTTGAACAAATCCTCGTGAAATAGGGTAAGTGGAATATGTGAGGGTAGAGGGGTACAAAGTTTTGCTATCTCTAACTTTTAGTTGTAGGAGTCGGCTGTCAACCTGACTCTTCGGGTTGCAACCAGACTCCCTGGAGTTTAAGCTTTGAGCTCAACTGAAACTAGGCAAATCTAATCATAACACGAGTTCAGGACTGTTCTCTTAACTCCACTGCTCACAAATTGGCAGTTTTGGCAGAGACCGACAATAATTTATTAAAACAATAGAAGAATTACAACCTTGGATACTTTTTGCCCTTAGCATCTTCTTTTATAAAAACACACAGGTCGTGACTAAAGCAGATCCTGACCAAAATATGTCCTGTTGCTTACATTTAATCTCACATTCTCACCAATAAAATACATTTTAAGGTAGCGGGAGTTGAACGATTGCTTTTGTTAATCCTTTCACTAATCTGTTCTTGTAGAAGCTTCAATCGTAAGTCTGAGTGCAAGTATATTTTTCTATCCTGGTCGCTTTGACAGTAAGGAGGGTTGAACTTCAAATTACCCACCTAAGTACAAACCAACCTGGCATGTTATAGATGATTATAATTAGCCAACATATGTTAACTGATTATTTTGTTTGCTTTCTCATCCTTCCTCAGTTTAACTCTGAGTTTCATTTTCCCTGCTTGCTATTTCCTTTCCTAACAATGCATCTTTACTTAATGATTTTTTATATAATATTGATTTGGGTAACCTATTGTCTGCTCCCAGTTTTAGGCAACCTAGGCTTCTAGTTAGTGTATGATTGACATAGCACGATCAACATGTAAAATTGTGTTTCTATGAGTTCATATTGTAGTTGAGTTCTCCAGCTTACCTAGGATCTTATAATCACTTTGTGCTAGGCCAGTTGAACCTTTTCTAAATCTTATACTTTGTGGCTACTCAGTTTGATAAGGTTGTTGACTGTATTGCAGGTATATCTTTTGGAGGATATACGGGCGAGAGTTAAGCATTTGGTTCCATCCAAACTACTAAGTGAGTTGTTACAAGGCAGCAGATTGGGAAATGAGCATTTTGGGTGCATGATATTGTGCTTTTAGTTCAGCCATATCTATAGGGGGAAAGACCAATGCAGTTTGATACAATCTCTGAACTGTTTTATATCGGTCGTTGTATCATTTGCTTCTCTGGAGAGAATGTTCAACCTTTCTTTTGTGCTGTGAATATTCGATGAGATATTTAACACGATTAATATAAATTTGCACTGGATTATTGATTGGCTTGTAGAAATCTGATATGTTTTCCGAAACTGAGGTTTTATTATGGAATTGTGCGTAATGTTCTGGATTTACGGAGTACCTGACTATCAGTGTATAACATTAACATCTGCTGTACGAAGTCACTAACTTTTATACAAATCCTAGCATTTTGTTTGAATGTTACATGAGACCCAGGGATAAATACCATTTCGCTTTGCAATTTTCATTTTCATTTTTTTTTCAAACTCGAAGAAAGGCGTAACAATGGCCAATATCAGATTTCTTTTTTCAGTTCTGGTCATTTTCCTACAACTCACATTTTATGTTTGGACGTGAAATCATCATGTTTCAAAATCGGGGAACTTCAACTCTTAAAGCTTCTACATTTACAACATAATTCTAAGAACTCTTAGGAATGTTTGAAATATCGTATCTACATATGTATATGCTTCCAATCTACATGATCATATCTGCCAATTGCAACAATCGTTCGAATATGTCACCCCGTACTCTTATTACTATAAGAAGTTTTCCAATTAACGTCTGACTTATCATTTGCAAAATTTAAGCCACCTAAAAACTATAAATACTTCGCTTCACAAAAATAATCTCTATCTCTCCATTTTGAACAATGGTGCACATGCACTTCTCTCACACATCGAGTGTAGCACTCGGCTGAGCGGGTATTAGAGAGACGCCTAGCCCAAGTGTGGTGATGGTTGCACCAATCCCCACATCGATCTTCATCTCAAACAAGGGTATAATGGTAAGTAGGTAACAACTTCAACCCGGATCAAAACCCGAAAGTACCAAATTTAGGGCCAGTGGGCTTAGATCCATACACCGCAACTTCTAGACCTCTTTTCGTATATAAAAAGCAAACAAAACCCTCAAAACCTTTTACAACAGAGCAACTCCAACAAGAGATCTCAAATCAATAACAACAATGGCGATTATTTCAGACTTCGAAGAAGAGCAACAACAACAACAACAAGCAGAGACGAAGAAACCTTCATCGTTATCATCATCCTCCAGCTCCATTCATGAAGGTTTCGACGAAGCTTTGAAACAACTCCTCGATCACAGTACTCCAATCGCTCTTCTAGAGACAGTGATCGATTTTCTTCGTCGAAAATCGAATCTATTTGATGATGATAGAGTGGAGAAGAAGGTTTCGGGTTTTGTTTCTGCTGCGAAGGAGAAGTATGAGGGGGATAAGAGGAAGAAGAAGGCGGTGGAGGAGGTGAGAAAGATTGAGAAGGCGAAGAAAGAAGAGGCGGTAGTGAAGAAGGAGGAGCTGAAGAAGGTTGCGTCGACCTCGGAGAAAAAGAAGGGTGAAAGCAAGGGCGAGGAGAAGGGGAATGTTCGAGGTTTGGTTCTTATCTTTGCCCTAATTTTGTATCATTTGATGTTAATTGGTTTATGTAGATTAGGTGATTAAACTATTAATTAAGTTAATTGAAGTAGCTATAAATATTGGAGAAGGCAGTGGTTGTTAGTACTTGATTGTATTGTAGGGTTTTGGTGAAGGAGAGAAATGAGGGGAAATGGGGCGTAAAGATACTTAGAGAGTATCGGAATAGTAAAACATGCTGAGGTCAAACTAAAAATGTAAAATAACTAAAACATTTTAGGGTGGGAGATGCCAAAATGTTTGTTTGAAGTGTACTTGATTGTATTGTAGAGTTTTGGTGAAGGAGAGAAATGGGGCGTAAAGATACTTAGAGAGTATCGGAATAGTAAAACATGCTGAGGTTAAACTAAAAATGTAAAATAACTAAAACATTTTAGGGTGGGAGATGCCAAAATGTTTGTTTGAAGTGTGCAAGAATAGTTGCCATGGTCGTCTCAGACTGGGAAATTTTAATTTCACCGGTAGTAGATTGGAGTTCAACTCTGTCCATAACTCAAAACCAATAAATTAGTTTAACTAGTTAGAGCAAGTATGCTATTTTTTCGAGTTCTCTTAAAAATGTGAGATTCAACTGGTCACCATATAGAAGTAATGGATTGTTGCATTTAAATATTGAGGTCAATACCAACAGTTAGCTCACTAAGTTTTATTTCATTGCAAATTGAAACTGAGGTTTCACCATGAGATCACAGAGACAAATTGTCATCCCTTTTGCTTAGGAACTATGAAAATGTTACATGAATCTTAGAGGAAGAAGGAAAGGAATGACTCATGACAGATCCAAAATAACGAAAGCTGTATCTAGTTTTGAATGATTAAATAAAGATCTAAAGAAGAAAATAACCCATTAGTTTCCTTGGAGCACTCCTACTATAACTCCCCTAACCAATCCAATTAGGAAATTAACCTAGAAAAGTAAAGATGCTAATAACCAACATGATCTTCTCCAATAGTGCATAAGCTAAGACATAAAAGTAAAGATAGATCAAACGGGTGGTAAACGACCCTATTAGAGATGTGCCACGTCAAACCCTCCGTCTGAGAAGATTTTGTCCATGAAATCAAGGGGGTGGTGCTCCAGAACAAATGTGGTATGCATCTCAGCTTCCTCTTCGTCTTCATCCTGTAGAACTCGTTGAACAGTTGTTATAGCGCTTTCTCGCATACCATCCACGACTAACCCAACCTTCTTAGCAAACGCGGGACAATCACGTTTTTGGTGCCCAGATTTGTCACATCCATAACAGGTACCTAAAATAGAGGTACGCGGCGCAGTGACTGTCGGAATAGCTGGGGCTGCCGTTATAGGTGTTGGAACCAGTGGCCGATACTATGCATGCAGCTCGCTCGCCTGTTTTGTTAACTGTACAATCTCTTCTAGGCAAAAGGTAGGATGAAGTGCGGTGGCCTCTTGCAATTTCTTTGTCGGTCCACTCTTGTACCTACTAACCCTTTTATTACTATTGGAGAGACCCAATTTTAGGGACTGGAGTTTCCCGAACGCAACCTCGCCGTAATTCATGGGGATAAACCTCTCTTTCAGCTCTCTTCGCATCTTCCACCACTCCGTAATGAGACAATAACCTGAGTACGCCTTGCCTGTTGAACACTGTTCCGCCAGGTGAGAGCAAAACCAGTAAGTTGGGACTCAACGATCATAACCTGTTTTGGATCCCCATATTTCTTGTAGTTGAACACCCGCTCAACTTTATCCAACCACTCAATAAAGGTGTTAGCATCAGCATCAACATCAGACTTTCCATCGAACTCTGGCACTTTGAGGTGAACATCATGTGTATGTTCAACAATAGCCTTGGCCAAAGCCTCAATGTCAGTACCTTTACCCTTTCGGCGTGGCTGCGGTTGCTGCTCTTCATCAAAGTATGAACTGCACTTATCATCTTGCCAAGTCGTAGCATACGGATGCCTCAGCGGACTAGGGGTGAACCAGGTGGACGCTGTCTATATCGGTCGCGTAATGGGGTATCAATCGGAGGGTGAGAACCACGGCCCCGTTCTTTCCCGCTGAATTGCCGATCTTTCTCCCAAGTCGGAACGTGACGGGAATCCATAGTTTTACGCCTCCCGCTCGAATGAACATTGAATACATCATCATCCTGTGGCCCCCATCCATCACCATAGGGTGGCCGAAATTCAAAACTATATTTAGGGTTCGTGCCCAACTTTTGCTGTTTACCATTTTCGGTATAATGTTGGTTGCGGTACAAGTCTGCCGAATGAAAGGATACACCACATGTGCCCAACGTACTGTCGTAGACGGAGGTAGGTGGCACTAGCCTTTGTCGGTGGCGGTGTTGTCGGTGTGATTGTCAGGAGCGGTCGGTGGATTGAGTCCCCCGGTGGAATTTGTTGGAGTTGGTCTGACTCCACGGGAAGGAGGGTTTGACCGCCAACCCCGATCGGTGATGAATCTATCGGGAGAGGGTCAGTGGCCTGAGAGGCGTGAAGGAGAGTGGAAGTGGTGGGCCCCGTATGGGTGAAGAGATTCGAATTTTCGAAAGTGGCGGGTGGTTTGTAAGGAGTCACCACTCGGGGTTTATACCAACAAAGTCAAGGTCTTGGAAAGATTGATGGAGCCCAACCCATTGAGCCCATAGGTTCTGGGTCGGGTTCCCAATCGCTTCGATCGGCCCAGATTTGCTTTTTGTCGGACTAGTTTCTAGGATCTGGATCAGGATTGGCCTGGTCTGGTCTGGATCTGGAAATAGGATCTGTTTCTGTTGGAATTGGGACTCACGGGATAGGGTCGACTGCTGATTCGCCCGCGCAAGGAAGTCCGACATTGCTAAAACCCGGGACTGTTTTGGAAATGGCCACTGCCGAAACTGATTTCGGCGTCGATAGTGCTTGGTGGGCGTTTTCTGAAGCCGTCTCTATGCGAGGACCTCATGGTTGATCGGTGGTTGTGGTGTCAGGTCCTTTGTCCTTGGCTTGTAGCCCAATTTCCTCAACATCACGAGTTTCGGTCTCGACTTCGAGACTTGCAAACGGGCTGTCAAGTTCGTCGCTCCTTGCGGCGACACTTCCTTTACGAGAGGAGTTTTCTAGTACGCCCAACAAGCCTCAACAAGCTTATCGAGTCTTTCCGTCAATTTCGCTACATCTTGAGCGAGTGTAGGTTTCTTCGTCGCGGGTCTTTCACGAGGCATCTTGCTCTTGAAACTTGCTACACCGGGGATGTGAACGTGGCTCTGATGCCAGTTAATGTAAATCTACAAGCGCGGAAGCTAGATTCGTATACGATTTAACACTAAGTTGAACTAAATCTCGAATAAAACTAATAAGAGGAAAACTCAACTCTTTTCATAAACAAAACAACTTCTACTAACTTACCAATTAAACATTACACCACCCTCTCCTTTTATAGCCTAGTTTCCTATGAGTACTCCTACTATAACACCCCTAACCAATCCAATTAGGAAAATAACCTAGAAAAGTAAAACGGCTAATAACCAACATGGTCTTCTCCAATAGTGCATAAGCTAAAACATAAAAGTAAAGATAGATCAAACGGGTGGTAAACGACCCTATTAGAGACGTGCCACGTCAGTAATATATGCATGCATTTGAACAAAACTTTGAATTTCGCCTTTAAGTAAAAAGTTATACATACATGTTTTCTTATTAAAGATCTAGTCCGTTGCTTGTAATACCTACGGGAAGAATAATGTCGAAGATCCTTTTATTGAAGTTTGTAAGTCAGAAGTGTCTTAAAGTTGTACCAAAAGCAAAGTAGAGATTTTTTTTCGTTCTGTATTTAGTTATTAAGACTCTAGTTAGGTAAATTCCGTGCAATTGATTTGGTGTTTTTTAATTTGGGACTTCTGTGATACTTTTAACTTGTTATATACCCAACGGTTATACTATAGCCATGGACTGTTGTATCAATTGATCCAACTCCTATGTTTGAAAACACTTGAACAGCTCCAAATAGTGGCAATGGCCTGGATCTCGAGAATTATTCCTGGACTCAAACTCTTCAAGAGGTGACTGTTAATATTCCTATCCCTCGTGGAACCAAATCTAGGTTTATTAACTTTGAGCTAAAGAAGAACCGTCTAAAAGTTGGACTCAAGGGTCAGCCTCCAATCATTGAAGTAAGTATGATTTTCTGCTTTTCAGTTAACTAATTAAGGAACCTCTCTAGTTTACTTTAAAATAAGAATGTTACCAATTTTGTTTTATTTTACATATTTCCTTCTTTTCTTACATTTTTATGCACAATAAACTACTTACAGGGGGATCTTTTCGAAACTGTAAAAGTTGATGATTGCTTTTGGAGCATAGGTACGTATGTAATTTGACTTCTTTAACAAAGAGTCTTAAGAATATCTGAGCACTGGCTTCACCATACTTTTATCCTTTTATAAATGGGTAATAATTGAGATAAAATAGTAACTTAGGGTTACAGCTATCTCATTTTAAATAGATTTGTCTTCGTGACTAAAAGATGAACTGTTTTAACCTTTCTTCAGAAGATTGAAGCATGCCCAATGCGCTTGCCATAAAGTTTAGCACTTGAGCTTTAAGTGAAAAAAGTCGGGGACAATTTGAAATGTGAATGCTATGAATTTTTCTTCTACTTTAGTTGTCTGATTTAATTCAAATTTGTATCAGAGGATGGAAGCTTCATCTCTGTTCTTTTGACAAAGCAAAATCAGATGGAATGGTGGAAGTATGTTGTAAAAGGAGAGCCTGAGGTTGATACTCAAAAGGTGGAACCTGAGAATAGCAAGCTCGCTGACTTAGATCCTGAAACTCGGCAAACTGTCGAAAAAATGATGGTAATATTCTGATGATTTTATTCTTTAGAAGTTGGTGGTTAACTTATCTTACCATTTAGTTGGTAATTTGGACGTACCACTGATTAAATAGTTCAAATAAGATATATGCCTTCCGCGCCCTCATTACCTTGATTTTAACTAAATACGCACCGTTTAATGAAATTACTGCTCTTTTTGACTAGAATATCTATGCTACTACTTACTACTACCTACTAGTGAAAGTTTGAGTGGTACTTTTGTCCAAATGTTGGGGAGTTTAAAGTTTGCAATTTGGAGACACATCTTATCTAAAACAGTTGATGTTAGCAAAAATAATTTCCTTTGGCCACCCTGAACAATGTAAAACTGTATATCATCCATAATTATCCTCCTATTATGGTGGTATTGTCTTTAGTCTTTAATTTGCACTTTCTGCCTCGTTGTATCGATTGTGTGTAGACCTGTTTTACTTGTATTTTTTTATATCCAACCTGAACATTTCTGGTTATCATCTGTATTATGCTCTTAGTGCCTTGTTTTAAGAAGTTATTTATGCTCCCTGCTCTGCCATGCAGTTTGATCAGCGACAAAAGTCTATGGGTCTTCCAACAAGTGAGGAGATGAATAAACAAGAGATCCTGAAGAAATTTATGGCTGAGGTATCTACTCATCTCTCTCTCTCTCTCTCTCTCCCTCTCCCTCTCCCTCTCCCTCCCTCAAGTTATCTGACCATTGTATTGGAATCTTTGATTTTGCAGCATCCTGAAATGGATTTCTCGCACGCGAAATTGTCTTGAAGAGTATTTTCTCGTGCCGTTCTGTATGTTCTTTTTTGTGTCAGCCTCTGGATGTGTTCTTTTACTTAGGAAAGGCCTGGCTTACAGATATGATCCTTAGAGATGAGTCTTGTGTCAAACATGTGCTATTAATCAGTTCTAAACATTTTTTCTCTTGCACCTCAGGGTTAACATTATAGGTATTTGTGTTTACCTTGTAGCGAAGTAATCTGTTTTCTGTAAGCTTCTGAAATTGTGATCGAATGACAACAATTGCCAATTATTGATTCTTGATACATCCTATTTCTTAAACCACTCTATGAATGTAAATTTGCACTAAAGACAGTTTTTGTTGGATAATTGATTTAGGCATTTAGCTGCTCTTAGATGGCTTAATTAATAGTATAACTGCAATTCCAAGTAAATTTTGTTGCCTGCAAGCAAACCACACTGGTTATCACAGCAACATAAACTTAGTTGTAGACTCTTTATGTCAAGATCATAGTGCCTCGTCGGTTTTAGTTATTATTGCAAATGTATATTGATGTCCTCTATTCTGTCGGAAGTTTACATCAGAATGTCATATCCGGATCGTATGAGATTGTCAGCGGCTCAAATGTGGCATAGACATGTTTTATGCTAGGAGCTATGTTGCTAAAAACGATATGATAGCTGATCGCGCTAGGAGCGATGTTGCTTAACACGCCATCACAGGTGACACAGGAACAGTTAAATCCCCACGGCTGTTGTGGATGTGCCCTAAATAGGCTTACAATTCTAGGGAAACTGTTATGGGCACAACACTTATTGTTGTTCTTAAAAGTATTCATGTGAGAGAAAGGATAAAAAAGTAAGACTAAAAAACAATTATTTAAAATCCCTTTCTCTTTCAATAATTTCTTTTTTAGCTCCTTCATCAAAATTCTTATGGTCTACCATTGGAGCATATCGCCCATGCGTAAGAAAAACTTCTGTCACTCTCCTAACTTAATCATACATCTCCATCGTAAGAAAAACTTGCATACGAAAAAAATATTCTTTGAACTTTTTGATGCAAATGGAGACTTGCATCGAATATTGACATACGC
This sequence comes from Kingdonia uniflora, assembly GCA_014058105.1. NCBI lineage: Eukaryota > Viridiplantae > Streptophyta > Magnoliopsida > Ranunculales > Circaeasteraceae > Kingdonia > Kingdonia uniflora. The sequence goes on from JACGCM010002017.1 coordinate 1,548,198, forward strand.
AAATATTTTTATTTAAATTTAACGTAAAAGTGGACTGGTTTTTTTTTCCCAAAAGTGGGGACTTAAGTCAAATGTTTTAGACGTAAATGGGTAGTTATTAATTTTATTTTCTAATTTACGATGGAAAAATATAGAGAATGAGAAATGGAGTTTAGTGTTCTACTGGTATTAAGAGCACAAGAGAGAGTAAGAAGATGAAAAACAAAAGAGAAAACAAAAGATACTGCATTGCTATCTACTATATATAATCTCATATAACAACAATAAAACTACTTCTACGTGATCATCTCATATGAAGAGCACAAAACAAAATCCTCCACAAAAACCCAAGTGATAATCTCAAATCAATCACAGAAAAAAAGAGCCCTATAGAATTGCATATGACAAAATAGAGAGTCCATACAAATTACAATTCAGTAACATATTATTCAAAAACCTTTGCATCAATAGGTGTGTTACATCTACCAGACACAACCCTCTATTCGAATTTAATATTGCATCAGTAAGGCTTCTACTTCAACACCCATTATCAATTATCATCTTTGGCAACTGTAAAACACACTTTCTAAGGGGGACAGAAACATGGTCGCTTCTTCGACGAGTCTACAGGGATTGAAGCCTACAAATAAAGAAAAATATAGTTGTTATTTAAAAGTTTGAATACGTCTCAAAAACACATTGGGAAGGCTACAAAATAGAGGTAAAACATTATATTCATACCCCTCTCCAACAACCACATTCGATACAATACTTCGAAGTCTTATTCACAAAAGATTTTCCACATACTAAACATTCATCCACAGCTCTTAACTTCTGAAGCTGGATTGGCAAAAAAAATGTCAAAAATAAACAAAAGCAAAAAGATTGTCAGGTTTGAAACAAGAGGGGAATTAATTTAATTGATGATTATACCTCTTCCATCACAGTCTTTACTCTAATGCCATGATACTGGAACGGAACGTGGTCCTCCTCAATTCTCAGATTGTTAAATTGCACTAAAACAACAAAAACACAGTTAGGTATATTGCAAACTCGTCACCTCGATTGCCACATATGAACCCTCACAGTAACTCAACTCCTCTAGTCAAATGAACCCACATTAAAATAAAATTACCAACAAAAGAATAGACTATTAAAATAACTTACCATATTTGTCGAGACGTTCCTCTCTATCGAGTATTTTTGAGATATACGCTTGACAACTTGGATGGAAGATATCGAAGTTCTCCGATCTAAGGAACATCAATGCACTTTTAAAGATTTCAATAGGACTATGATGGTCAAGTAATGGATGGAGAATATCGTCGTACTCTCCTTTCGCCATAATAGCCACTGCATACAATTATACACAAGAAAATATATTTTTACAGAAGAACAAAAATAAAATTAATTCCAACATTACTATTTTAATAACGCATTGAAAATTCCTATTCATGTACCAAGGTATTTCACCTAAGCTTCCGAATTAGTCTATAGTAAACATCCATTACCACTACATTGTATACCATTTGGGGATTTACCAATTAGATATTTAGAAAACATAAGTGATGTGAATCATATCTCATGATCGTTTCTCATATGTCAACAGTCTATTTATATTTATGTTTTTTTGATTCAAGCCTAAAGATGCTTAGTAGGTTTTAGGGAGTTCATAATTAACCAGCAAAGGTTAAGATGATACTTTTCCCAGTTTCTAGAATATTCTTAATTAGGGTTTCCACCCCCTTATGTTCTATAAAAGGGAGGCTATGTTCTCTATTTTATTTAGTTGTTGAAGTTGATGATTTGAAGTTAGTTTAATTTAGGTTTCAATTTAAGCTTTTGTTTAGTTTTGATTTGAAGTTAGTTTTGTGTTTTAGTGTTCGAAAAAACTCTAATTTTAATTGGGTTAACGTTTATCAATCCGAGTTCTTGCTTTCGCGACTCAGATTTACGTTAATAAGTCTCAGGGAAATCTATACTTTTCAACTTGAATTTTGAGGATGGAGAGCTCTTCTCACAAACCTCTCAAAGGAGAGAGCTCCTCATGGATTCCTTTGCTTAATAGAGTGCCACGTGGCATTATAGTGAAAAAAGGTGCTATTTGGTATAAACTCTGGGGCATTATTTGTAATTCAAATTTTACCTATTTATCACACTTTAATAGGGTTCTTCAATCTACGTTTTCTCTTTGGGCTTCCTCAACGATTTTCGATCCATTCAACTTTTCCACTAGACCTCCTCAGTTAATTTCAAGTCAATGGAAGACAAACTTTGGGTGAATTTGAAGCACTTCTCTTTGACGCGATTTAGTCACTATGATCCATGTAATTAAGTTTTTAGGTTTCCTAAGTTGAAGAAAAGGACAATTGATTCATATTCAGAATTGCTTTACAGTATAATATTTCGGACTGTTCAGTCCCACATTTTTATTTTTTATGCTAGAGGTATCCGGGCCATCAGGTCGTGGACCATCAATTCCCGACTAGATCTCCTAGGGTTCGTGCAATAGCCCGCAAACCACATGAACCGGGTAAGCCGACATAAGGCCGATAGGCTCATACCAACCTCGAAGCGCACACAGAGGTGAGAATCAAACCCTTGAACTCCCGGTTCTACAGACCATTACGAACCATCACCACAAGAACAACCTAACCACTTGAGCTATTGGTAGTTGGTCGACTTTTCAGTTCCACTAACGTATCATATGATAAGCGTATCTCATTTATAGTTGCATCCCAAAAATAAAATATTTAAAATTTACAGTCTTCAACTTTTTTTTTGCTTTAATGATGTATTATTAAACTTTTTTATATCGGTCTTATAAGAAAGATGCTCTATAACAAAAATTAATCGTGGAGGCGAAGTCCACACGAGAAAGAAATGCTCCATGGCTAAGACTAGCTATGAAGATGAAGTCTGAATGTGAAAAAATGTTCTTCTGAAATGGTCTTTGTGGTTATCTGTTCCGTCAAACTTGTTCGACTTTATTCTTTATGGGATTTTATACCTTCTCGGCAATATAGAGGATCTATTGGCTAACATCGGATTTTATACCTTCTCGGCAAAAAGAAAAGTTACCTACTCATTTTTATAACTTTTCTCTAAGAGATTCAATTGGGGTTATTGAGTTGAACTTCACCCTACTTCAATGTTGTTGTTTTTTACTTATAATTGTCAGAGTAGTAATTGTAGTGACCGAGAATTGCTTCCACAAATTACTACTTTGTAATAATCATTTGAGAGGTTCCTGAGTGTTATGAATTTTTTCTTTTGATATCGTGAAATACGATGTATGCATTTACTTTGCGCGAAAACTAGGGTGGTCGTTCGTTGCACGGGTTCTAAACCTTGCATCATCTAAACCCTAAGTCTTGTTCACAACTATCAATTAGAAAAGGAAGGTTTATAATTCTAAATTATTTGATGTTTGAATCTAAATAGTGGAGGTCAATAATTCCAAATTATATGATGCTCAAATTTAAATACACATTGAGAAAAACAGTAAATGCGACAAAAGTAGGTTAAGAGTAAGAACTAACCACCATCAATATCATCAATATCATTATTAGGAAGCCTCAAATATAGTACAAGGTCCTCGTGAAAATCAACAATTTCTCCAAACACATTTTCAGGCAACTGCTCGGCTGTTTCAAGTGTATCCTTATTGCGTATTAGATCAGTTTTCCTTCGAAGGAAATTGATCAGGGCTTCCACGAAGACAAAGGGATTCAGAGGGTCGAAGATCTTATTGAAGATCTTATGCTAAAAAAGAAGAATCTGACACTAGATTAACAAGAGAAGTACCACTAACAAAATTTCATGTTTGAAAGAATAAATGATTCAATTATTATACCTGCTCATCAACGGGTATAACAGCATCCTTGTTGTCCTTATCAAGTTCCCTAATAACCGGATGGGAACGTAGAACTAATGCAACAGAAACACAATTGTAAGCTAATATATATGCATGAAAAAAAGTAAGGAAGTAATTATAGTATCCACAAAATATCTCTCAAGTTGAAAAATCTACCATGCGCAAAATAGAACATTTCGTCACAAAATATTTGCATGAACTTGCAAACATTTTGATAAAAGTGCTCGGAGTTCTCGGTAATAAGAAAACTCACTGCACACTTAAAGACACCAAGAGTACCATGCTGGGAAACTAATGGAGTGAAGGCATCATCGTGTTCCTTTTCCATGAAATGAGAGTCAATGGAAGCTGAATACAAAGTAACAAAAAATTAGAATCTAGGAACTCAATCAGAAATTGTAATCTATATACTCTATGAAACATGAAAAGTAAATACTGAACATGCTCATACTGTTATTGGGGTTTTGCAAAGAGTTGATTAATTTTTGAGTTTGAGAGAGAATGAGGGTCAATTACAGAAAACTGAAACTAAAAACTAGTAATATGGAAAGGAACTTACTTGGTTTTGCAAAAGCTTCAGCATATATGCCTACGAGTGATTTAAAGAGCGGTCTATCTGCGTCTGATCTACGGATGAATAAATCATTGTCGATTAAGTACACTGCATAATAGATATGATGACGGGCAGCTGAATAAACAGTCGGGTCTTTGAAAATATTAGATTTCCTTCGAAGGAAATTGATTAGGGTTTCCCAAAACACAAAGGGATTTTTAGGGTCGTAGATAGTCTTGAAGATCACCTCAGACGAACGCAAAGGGGTTATTAAGCTACACCAGGACTTCGATAGGCATTTGAATTGACACAACGACTTAATGGGTAATCTCATAAGTATTTTAGTGATTATATCTTCAATGAACCTTGACATTGCCCTCCTTCTCTTTTTCTAGGGTTACTAGGGTTTGGTTTTGCGCCTAAATGGGTTTTTGATTTCCTCAGTATATATATATATATATATATATATATATATATAACAACTTGGGCTGGTAGGACCGGGTTCAGCTCCATTGATTATAGAGAGATTCCATGAACCAAACCAATCGGTACCTCACAAAGTGCATGAGAGTAAACATGTGTAACTGTGTTTAGGGAGGAGAGAGTGTCTAATAAAAAGAAAGTGGTGTGCTAAACCGATATACCCGTGGGAAAACACGCCAGGCGAAATGGGGTAAATGGCTCTAGCAAATACTCAACACTGTAAAACATCACTCCTGAATCATGATTTTTATATATATATATTTTTTATTTTTCAATCTCCTTGTAATTTTGTTTGATTTACTTAGCTATGGGGAATGCATGTAAGTCTAACAAAATTGAACTCAAACAAACTGTTGAAACACTTCTTGAGGTTATACTCACACGCCCCTCGGAAGGCAAAATGCTCCCGGTCCGGCCGAAGGTGGAACCCATCTGGGTTGGGGTGTCCTACTGGACTCCTAACGAGTCCATATACTATTAGGGTTTATATGGAGAGTTTGAGTATAAATATATAACCAAATAAAGGGTCAAGTCTATGTAACCTCGGAAACCAAAGAACCAATCAATCAATAATATCCCTACTCTTCTTTCTTGTCTATATTATGATTAACTGATAGAATAGAATATTATTAATACAGTCAAATATTTAACCAACACCACAGGGGGCTTCTGATTTTGGTACAAAGCTTGAATACTTATTATAAAGTTGTTACATCAATAATTTCTAGCGAGAAAGTGTTAGAACTCGATGACTCCAAAATAAGTTGACTTAAACTTAATCAAAGTTATCATCATACTCGAAGGAAAATGATTTGGCCAAACATTAAAATATGTAAAAAGTCGTCAAAATATTACAATGAAAGAAGTGAGCAAAATTACATGAGCTCAGTCTATGATGTTCCACCAAGAAAGATCTCTTTTCCACATATAAATGGATATCCAAAAAACCTTTGCCCCTGACTGAAGCACAACACGATTCAGCATACTAGATCACATGCTACACTAACTGCACAAAACTTTCCCCTTTTAACACCAAATATCAAAATAGATCATTGCAACTTCAAAGCCATTCCATTCCATCCAGAGGTCCTAAATGCAAAGCGTCGCTTTTTGCTTCTCCTGCGGTCTCGAGGGATTAAATCCTACATATAAAAGAATAGAAGTCCAATAAGTTGATAGTCACAAATTTCTCAAATTAAAATTTAAAACTTGAAAGAATGATATCGTAATTTGAAAATGAAGTGGAAAGAGTCTGTTATCACCTAAAATCTTACAACCACATTCAGAACAGAATTTAAATCCCTCTGTATGGCCTAATATTCCACAATATGGACAGTATTTTGGAACACCCATATGCTGAAACATAAAGAGCAGATAATGAATTAACAAGAAGAATGAGTGAAAAAAATTAAGACCAAAAAGACAGTCGTTAAGGGGTGTACATGAGAGGAAAAAAGTAACATTCATACCTTCTTATGACCACAGTGCCCACAAAACTTTAATGATACTTGCAGCTGCTCTTTCCCGCAATTCCAACAATAAAATTCAATTTTTGTATGTTGTTCAATGGGTTTAAATACATCCTTGTTGTCGTAACCAAGTTCCCTAATAACCGGATAGGCACGCACAACTAATACAACAGAAACACAATCGCAAAGTTTATATATATGCATGGCAGAAATAATAGCATCCACAAAAAGATCTATTAGGTAGTAGAACATACCATACATATAATAGGACATTTCGTCACAAAATATTTGCATGAACTTGTAAACATTTTGAAAAAAGTGATCGGAGTTCTCGGAAATCAGAAAATTCACTGCATACTTAAAGAGACCAAGAGTACCATGCTGGGAAACTAATGAAGCAAAGACACCGTCATGTTCCATTTCCATGAAATGAGACTCGATGCAAGCTGCAAACAAATTAACAAAAACTAGAATCTAAGAACATAATCAGAAAATGTAATCTATACTCTGAAACATGAATACTAAATACTGAAGATGCTCATACTATTATTGGGGTTTTGCAAAAAGCTTACAATCATATTCTTTATGAGCCAATCTTTAAGCTTCATATTGTTCCAGATTTCAAAGCTTTACAGCAATTTAAGAAACTGCGTTCTACTCGTAAACATCATTAAATACTTATGACAGATGCTAGAATCTAGATAGATTGCTCCAAACCTCCATATGAGTATGAGCTTGTGATATAGAAAGGAACTTACTCGGTTTAAGAATCAGCCAAGTTGAGAGGGTCAATTACAGAAACTGAAACTAAAAACTCGTAATATGGAAATAAACTTACTCGGTATGTCAAAAGCTTCAACATACATGCTTATGAGTGACGTACCAACCAAACCATCCGGGTAGATTGGGTAAATCGCATCATAGAAAACTTCACGGGCATCTATTAAAATTATCGGGTCTTTGAAAAGATCAGATTTCCTTCGAAGGAAATTGATTAGGGTTTCCCAAAACGCAAAGGGGTTTTTAGAGTCGTAGATAGTCTTGAAGATCGCCTCAGAGGAACACAAAGGGGTTATTAAGCTACACCAGGGATTTGAGACGCATTTGAATCGACACAACGACTTGACGGGTAATCTCAGAAGTATTTTAGTGATTATATCTTCAATGAGCCTTGACATTGTCCTCCTTCTCTCTTTCTAGGGTTAGTAGGGTTTGGTTTTGATTCTTGGGCAGGTAGGACCGGATTCACCTCCATTGATTATATGGAGAAAAAGATTTTATGCTAAGTGAGAGAGAGAGAGATACCACGCGCCAAACCAATTGGCGCCTGACAAAGTGCATGAGAGTTGAGAATCTCAAAGAGTAAACATGTGTAACTGTGTTTAGGGAGGAGAGAGTGTATAACAAAAAGAAAGTGGCGTCTAACAAAATTGAACTCAAACAAAATGTTGGAACACCTCTTGAGGTTGTACTCGCCCTCCCTAGGAAGGCAAAATGCTCTGTCAGTTCAAAATGAGAAACAAAGAAATTGTCGCAATCGATTTCCTCAGGTACCTCTTTTGCTAGAGGCAAACAGGTCGATGGTAAACTAGTATAGACCATTTGTTAAGGGGAACGAATCTGTAGATACTTATTTTTGGGACACTCAAACTGTCTGTTTAGATTCTAAATTTTAAATAGGAGGAAATAGTTTGAGAACACGTTTTGTAGACGTGTAGCCATCATAATAAAAGTAAGATTTACTCTCTCAACATCAAAATAGACAAAATCCAACCACTGAATTAGATGAAATTGGGATGCATATAACAAGACCTACTTTAAATAAGTATTTGCTAACAAAAAGAAGAGAGATTTTATACATACTGTTGGGTTGGAGATCATATCTCACTTTTGGAATGTAAATAACAATAGTAGAAAGTGTTTTGTGTTTGGAGATACCTCGAGTTAGTGATAATATTTCTTCAACCTCTTACTGTTCCAATGACTAGGTATCTTGATGCCTTCTTCTGTCATGAGGTAGTAGGATTTGAGGCCTGTTCGACTTATGACCAAAAACGGACCTTCTCAGTTCTCTGCGAGCTTCCCAGCATTTAACCTCCTTTCTATTATAGGGGATTTCACGGAGAACTAAGTCGTTGATTTTGAACTCACGATTCCGAACTCCTCTATTGTAGGAATTGGCTAGCATATGATGATATCAATCCAAGTTTGGCACAGCTTAAGCTCGTGTTTCATCTATCCAATTTAGAAAAATTAGACTTAATCAAATCAAAACATGATCATATCAGATTTGGTGACGTGGTAGAGAGTGGGACCCACAATGCTAATGTGGTAGTGTTCACTATTGACACGTGGCATGTGGGACCCATTTGGGATGACGTGACAGGGCCACACAGTATGTAAACCCCATCTATTGTCGTGCCAGTGACACGTGGCAATTGTTGTGGTAGTGACACGTGACATCACTATAGCAATGGCACGTGGCATCACAGTGGCATCATAGGGCGATGACATGTGGCAGTATTGTAGCAGTGATACGTGGCAGGCACTGTAGCAGACACGTGGCATCACAGGTTAATGACACATTGTAGACTATAACAGTGACACATGACATACACTGTTGTCAGACATGTGTCAGTACTCTAGTTGGGCACGTGTCATACCAAGTCAGACTGGCCCAACTCGGTCTAGAATTGGCTTTTAGAGCCCAACTTTTGGCAAAATTTAGTTAAATTTTTTTTTCTTGGAAAATTCTTATCGACTGGACCTACCCCGGGGGACCCATTTTAAAAAAAAATTATACAATTTTTTTTTTAATTTTTTTGTGGGAACAGATGCCTTGTATAGAAAAGATGACTAACTTATATGTGATATAAGAATACAAAACCACAATGGTCTTATTTTTAATATTATATTTACTTTCCACGCTTCAAATATTGTATTTTCGAGCAAATATTCGATAACTCACTACCTGATTTCAGTTTTACTCATTCTTGAGCAAAACGATAATTGTTGGTTCAAAACCACAAGCTCATGCTTTTTAAGCATACGCATGTGCCTACGTCGCACAATGTCAGGTATAGTGACAGGGTTATAGACAAATGTCACAACCATAGATAGACAAGATGTGATAATACTAGCAGGATTTATAATCCTGTTATTGATAACTAGGCAAGGGGAACACGAAGTTCATCTATGAACCAAAGTGGAAAAGGAAACATTATAAGTTGGACACGAAAGAGTCATCAGGCACTAGGTGTGGAACAACAAGGTAACCCGGACGATCCTAACAGATCATCCCCGACCATATCACGTGACCACGGCTGGGGTAAATATTGCAACTGCAGCGTTTAAAGCCACATTTTTTCCAAGATACCTATGCAATTTTGGATCATGTCTAAGAGCGATCAGTAGTTGAGTCTCAATAGAAGAGTGATATCACTTAAGGAGCATTACCAAATAATAACTTTACTTGTTGTGAGTAGTAGTATTACTTTATTAGATACTACCTTTGATTGAGTTGAAACTCTTTACTGGTTAGCTTCTTCAAATGCTTGTGACATGCACTAGGTATCACATCGATGAGATTTCTTTTTGTTCTATAATTTAAAATTTATTACTTCGAAAGTAGTTAAATTCCACGTATCATAGTTGATTTACTATATACAATCTGCTCAAAGGATCTCTCTGCTCATAATAGAGCAACTTCTGTTCATAGCATTATATGATCATAGAGTATTCACCGATAATCGGATGAGTGGCGACACATGTGACGATCTACCTAACGCCGGCCAAATCCACCCGAGCGTTTTAAGTTTTGTCTGAGTATATATGTTCTTTATATCCTAATATAGTTGTACGCCAAGTTTCGTCGAAATCGGATTCAGTTAAGGGGGCGAAAAGGGCCAGTACGCTTCGTCTCATGTTTTAACGTTTCCTTTTGGAACTTGACTATTTACGTAGTAGCTATATTAAGAAGGAACCTTGGTCCAATCCTCCCCATGACTAAAAGAACTTTAATGCTTGGTCATCAAGGACCCCAGCTCATGGGCTATCTACAAGGGATAGTCATGAGTTCTCCTAGGTCTAGGGAAGGCCAGGGGACATTGCCTTGCAATGCGGGTCAATTTTCCAAAGAGGGTTCAGAGGGCGCCGTTATTCCCCGCGGGCTATCCGAGACGCACCGCCCCTTACAGATGGACAATATAAATACTCCAGGCTTGTCGCCCCTTTATATATGAGTCCCTTACTTGGAAACCGGCATATTGAGCTACCCTGATCCGCTACAGGACAGGTGTGCTTTCCGCACCTCGTACGCGTCACGAGAGATTACGCTGTAGGGATTATTGAGGGAACCTTCAGCGCTGTTGCCTATACCGAATACACATTCGATGACCCCTCACGAGTATCCAGGATTATCTGGATGTCGCTCTAGCATCCATGGGTTGTATGCCACTGGCGCGCCGCGCCCGTGAAGATGGCTGGTACACGCCGACCGCATGTCCGTGTACGCCGCATAGTCCCTTATTCGGCTGTGCTCTGGGCACTGTAGAGGCAGGCCCAGTTTGGGCCGTGACAGATGGTATCAGAGCGATAATAGCTTGTTAAAGCTTATCTCTTGAGTTGGTAGGGAGTAGATGGATTGTGCCTACGTCTCTCAGAATCGGTCTAGAGTTTGGCCGAGTTATCAGATCTTGTTAGAGAAAATCTTTGTGATGGTTCCCGAGTTGGAAATGCGGGATACCTACTTGGAAGTTGTGATCTTCAGAGCCGTAGTTGCTTTGTAAAGATGATCCAAGCACCGTTGTGAACGTTTGTAAAGCGAGTTGCCTACATGTCAGTTGATATTGGACGCAAGAGAAAGGCTCCATATCTGAGCACGATATTGCTCAAGTTAAGTGTGCTTTGGACAATGACGCTAAGAGAAGGATTGAGATTTGAATTGGACGCGATAATCTATATCGCTGGTTGTCTCTAGAAGGCTAGTCAGTGTAGCAGATGCTCTATGAAGAATAGTAATAGAGCGATCTAGCAGGTTGTTATTGCATTCAGTCCGCATACGTACTGCGAAGTTTATTAATAGTTGTGATCAAGGACGATTCCCCTCAGTAGAGATCGATATGGTCAGTGTCAGTTGCCGAGTACTTTTGTGTGGAAGCCGCGAAGGTTGGTTTGGCTGGAATTCCTTAGTGTCTACAGAAGATTGAAGAATCCTGAAAGATACTCGTTGCGATTGTCCTGAGTTGGACACAGAGACGTTCCGGAGGTGAATGTCATAAGCCGATGTTGAAATGGCGTGAAAGTAATAGATGAAGACATGGTTTGGGTTTGCACACAGTGATATTGTCAGGTAGACGTCGAGGGCAGAGTTTCTCATTGTTACACGACATGAACAACGCTTCCCCAAGTTGGGTTGTCGCTTATCCGCAGTTAGTCCATAGTTACACAGGACACTGCTTTGCTCACTCAAAGAAGGCAAGTTCTCGAGTGATGTTTGTTCTCTGGCTCCATAGTGAGTTTCAGGTTTGTCAGCGTTTGAGTGCTCTAGCCGAGTTGATCCATGTTGTTCCACAAGATGGTTCTGGGTCATTTTAAGCTCACAGATGGATGAAGACTCACGTTTTTGAAGGTTAGTCAGTTACGTGGTCATCACAGAACAGAGTTGAGCTACAGTCAGTTGTGCGGGTTACCTCAGACATGATCTCTGATGGAAGAATGCTCTAGGATGAAAGATCTTGGGCGGAATTAGATGTTAGTTTCCCAATTCCTTATCACTTAGTGGTTGGCAGTAGGGATAGAGTTCCCGCGCCTCGTTCTTTATTTGTATTGATGGAGTGTCTTTAGAAGACCACATCCCAGTGACAGTTCGGAGTTGGCTGCATTTACAGAAGCTAGTTCAAAAGACAGAGAATGGCTCCGCTTCAGTTTAAAGATGATTGCGATAGTATGAAGGTAGGTCTTCGCAAGTTTGATAGCAGTTGGACATGGCAAGCCAACGAGCTCAGGGCGACAGGTGCAGTAACAATATCTTGTTCCCAAGTTCCCCAAGTACTCAGGTTTGAGTAGGGATATAGAGATGGAGAAACGTTTCAGCAGTCAGTGAGTTATATGTTACAATTTTGTTCTCGACGCGGACGTCTAGCTTATTGAGTGTGGGAAGAGCTGTAAGTTGTGACGCAGATGTACGCAGGTTCCAGCATGGGTCTTTACCACCAGAGTTTGGCAAGTACAGATGCCAGTGTTAAGTCCTCATCAGAGAAGAGGCATTGAGAAGTCCTCCTTGAAGAGTGAGGCAGATTAGAGTCCTCCGAAGTTGAGAGACCTTGGTGACGCCGGAGTAGCGATTACCCTTCCTGCAGCCAAGTCAGGTGCAGATGCCATCTAGCGTTATATTGGTTAGATGATGGCCTACTACAAAGTGGTAGAGCAGAACGTGGCTGCACAGATAGATGTCTCATGGATTTTATAAGTTTACACAAGACGCCTTTATGGAAGACCTCGGTGGTTAGCTGGCGGTAGGGATCAGAGTACCCGCGCCTTGATAGGCTGCCTCGATGGTCTTGTTGGCGGTAGGACAAGAGTGGTCCGCGCCTTGTTGAGAGTACCCACCCTCGCCCAAGTGAACAATGTGTACCAATTCAGTTCTATACTGGTAAGGCTAGAGTGCCGCATCTTGATGTTGTGTCCCAGATGGTCCGAAAGAAGGGCGGACATAGTTGAAGACCTTTGCAGAGTTAGTTGAAGGGCAGTCATGCAGTTTCAGTGTGCGACAGGTATTTCGTGCAGTTGGGGAGAGTTTGCCCCTTGGTTTTAGAAGACTTGTTCCTTACCACTCGCAGATGAAGAGTGAAGTTTGAAGCCGAGATTCATAGAAGATTGAACTCTCGAACAGCAAAGGCATTGTGTGACTCAGAAGTGAGCGCACTTTTGGACGGGATTGAAGATATCCTCGCCGGGCTGTCCGGAGGAGACGCCCTTGGTTTGTCGAGAAGAGCGAAATTCCACATTGTGTCAGGGGAGAAGGCGCTTGCAGCGGGATGCAGCGCATTTCAGAGGGCGCGATGCTAGAGTGCACCGCCCATACATTTTTCAGAAGGCTTGAGACCATGAGACAATATTCAGAGGAGAAGGCAGACTCTAGAGTTCGAATGAAGGTCCAGTAACCATGCACTTCCGTTGGAAAGGGCAAAGTTAAGGTTCAGTTCTAAAGACACAATTGTCAGCATCGAGACTAGCAGTTGGGCTCAGTATCCGCTAGTGCAGAAAAAGATATAGTACTCTGAACTAAGTGTGGGAGAGTTGTTAGTTTCTTGAAGATGCAGAAGATTGAATCCTTGCAGAGCCGTGTTGAAGAAGGTTCTCGACGAGGACGTCGAGATTATTTTAAGTGCGGGAGGATGTGACGACCTACCGAACGCCGGCCAAATCCACCCGAGCGTTTTGAGTTCTGTCCAAGTATATATGTTCTCTATATCCTAATATAGTTGTAGGCCAAGTTTCGTCGAAATCGGATTCAGTTAAGAGGGCGAAAAGGGCCAGTACGCTTTGTCTCATGTTTTAACGTTTCCTTTTGGAACTTGACTATTTACTTAGTAGCTATATTGAGGAGGAACCTTGGTCCAATCCTCCCCATGACTAAAAGAGCTTTAATGCTTGGTCATCAAGGACCCCGACTCATGGGTTATCTACAAGGGATAGTCATGAGTTCTCCTAGGCCTAGGGAAGGCCAGGGGATATTGCCTCGCAATGCGGGCCGGTTTTCCAAAGAGGGCTTCAGAGGGAGCCGCTATTCCCCGCGGGCTATCCGAGATGCACCATCCCTTACAGATGGACAATATAAATACTTTAGGCTCGTCGCCCCTTTATATATGAGTCCCTTACTTGGAAACCGGCATATTGAGCTACCCTGATTCGCTACAGGACAGGTGTGCTTTTCGTACCTCGTGCGCGTCACGAGAGATTACGCTGTAGAGATTATTGAGGGAACCTTCAGCATCATTGCCTATACCTAATACACATTCGATGACCTCTCACGAGTATCCAGGATTATCCGGATGTCGCTCTAGCATCTGTGGGTTGTATGCCACTGGCGCGTCGCGCCCGTGAAGATGGCTGGTACACGCCGACCGCATGTCCGTGTACGCCACATGGTCCCTTATTCCGCTGTGCTCCGGGCACTGTAGAGGCAGGCCCGGGTTGGGCTGTGACAACACATGTCTCGGAGATAGTAGTACCACGCACTCGGTCATTTTAAAATATGCACAAAAAAAAATCATTGACCTTGTGCATCTAGGATGTCACCACTATCACTGGCCTGACCAACGTGATAGAAGGCTCTGAATGTGCCACACTCTATTACTCCCTAACGGTATCTAGATCTAGTCCACTGCTGAGATTGGAAAGAAAAACAACCCCATGTTTCGATTTGCACCGAGGTAAATTTAGTGCTAAGGATTGAACGGATTGTTAGAGGAGAAGATTTCGAAGGTTGAACTTGATTTTGCTACGTGGAGGTGGAGAGAGGAGCTTAACGAACATAAGATGAATTACCCATTGAGCTTTAAGACTTTCGGGGAAGCCATTCCTCCTCAGCATGCGATTCAGATTTTAGATGAGTTAACTGATGATGGGCAAGCTATTATCAGCACTGGTGTTGGGAACCATCAGATGTGGTCTGCACAATGGTACAAGTATAGACATGTTATACTTAGTCTTAGTTAACTTTTATCGTTTAGCGTTATTAATCTCATACAAACTACCTCTAATCTTTAATCTACGTATTATTTTACATTGTGAATATCTGCTTTCTAATTCGATTTTCTGTTCTAATTTAACTTTCAATTGAAGACGATAAACATGTTTCTGGAGGATATGGTTTAACAGTTGATTGGGTTTGAAATAGTAAGGGGTGTTTTAGAAAGGAAAAAGAGTTTCGTATATACCAAAATCTTAGGCCTTGGCCCCCAATACGTGCACCAGAGACTCCAATCTAAATCAAACTTTCTAAAATAATAGATAGCTTGGAGTTCAAGCTTATCTCAACCTATATATATATATATATGGTTATATCTCGACCTATATTATATCTTTCCTTTTCTACCCCTATTTCACAGAAGTTTCGCCCTTTGTTGAAACAATTTTCCTTAGTGAGTGTTCCATTGGTGTTCAAGATCATATTGTTCACGTATGTATAGTTAGCAATATCAAACGATGAACGATACTACGTACGTGAATCATTTTGAAGTACAGCAATGGAATATTCTCTAAAGAGAATTGTTTTCAACTCTTGAAGAGCAACGAGTAAGAAAAAATATGTCGTACGTTCTCCCTTCTTTTTAGACGTTCTTATTTATGCTTTTGATCAGCAAAGACTTAACTTACTTTTTTTTATAGGTGATCAAAATTATTACAGTAGCCACGTTTGATACTTGATAATCTTAATTACGTGTGTATGTTCCGAACTTGTGTGCCCCTTACGAATTATAATCGTTGTACCGTGGGGGAAGTGAACATTGAAGAGCACAAAAGTTTAGATGATATTTAGATGATACGATGAGGATATATCCTAGCTCGATGGACCTAGCTGACAACGGGACGGTTGTTTATCTTGGTCAGTTGAAGTCAGGATTAAGGATTCCTATGACCAAGTTAGTCAAAAAGTGCAGAACTCGTTCTACCATTCACTCTATGGTGGCTTTTTCCAACAAATTTAATCCTTTTTTGCCCGTAATAAGCAGATTGGGTATATACAGATCATCTCCTGTGCCGAACTTTGCCCTACCAAATAAGCTGCAGATGCCACCTTTGAAAGTAGTTGTTAAGGTTTAACTGTATCAAGGGAGGGATGGTCTCAACCAAATCAGTAGTTACATGGATATCCTAAGGCAGAAGGAGCCTGGAGAGACCAAATCTATGCGGTGAGCTTCAAATATGTCGTTTAATAGGATTTTACTAGATTTTTTTATCCTGATGAATGATATTCGGTTCACAGGCCTTGCATAAATATGTCAATCCTCTAGTGGCACCTTCTTCTTCTTCTTTTCGTAGAGACCGAAAATAGTGTTTTACATCATAGAATTTTGAATGATATGAGAGTGAAAGTAATAGCAAGCACAAAGATTTAGCGTGGAAAACCCTTGAATGGGTAAAAAAACGCGACCTCTCCTGAGGATTTGAGAAAGAGTTGTTTATAGATTGCTAACTATTACATGGGAGAGAGATATTAGAAAGGATCTCACAGAAGCTATGTCCCGAAGGTGTGTCAGTGAAACTCCCCTCCTTAAACTATAGCTCTCTGTGCCTATTTATAGGTCTTATAACATGACCGTTATTTGCTTTAATGAGAAACGTTACAATATCAAGTTTTGACGAGTCTTCATAATGGTCGAATAACGGCTTGACTAACTCTTCTTCTTTGTAACCGCTTCATAATGTGTCATAAATGTGTCACGTGTTTGTTGACGAGGTCGAGTAAATGCGTGATGGTCATATACTGAGGCATGAGTTTGAGATTTGGAACTAGCCCTTACATCCAATCGAGTTGTAGCAGTTCAAAATTACTATTGGTATTCGAAGTACTGTAGTTTGTATAAGTTCGAAGTACTGTAGCAAGTTGAAGTACTGTAGCGTACTGTTCAAAGTACTGTAGCGGTCACTATTCAAAGTATTGTAGTAGTTCGAAGTTACTGTAGCAGGTTGAGTATTGGAAATAAGTCATCACATTCTCCCCGTCTCAGCCAATACCACGAGAAGCATCAGGGGCGAGTGGTGTTGGTTGAGACACATCTTTGATCTTTGAATATGTAGACTGTATAGTTGGATTGGTTGAACCAATAACCAACTGTTCGAATGTAGTAGAATGCATGATAGTATGCACGATTCGAATAAATGATTAGAATGTATGATAATATGTCTCGAACACAGGTCTAATTGAACAAATCAAATAACCAGCCGTGAGAAGAATTGTAGTAGTCGCAATGAGAAATCTTGATCTTGAAATAGCTGTATGACAAGTCTCGGCTAGGTCGAATTGGGAAAAGCAATTAATGACCCTCGGGAGAGCGTGTATACTGGAAGAGCTATGTTGTAGGTCTCAATTAAAGGTTGAATTGAGCGTATCAATAAGCGACCGTAATGAGATATATTGAATGTTTAATAGCTGTCTGGTGCATCTTTGCCAGATCGAATTGATTGACTCAATAAGCGACCCTCGGAGAGCGAATATATTTGAATAGCTATGATGTAGATCTCAGTCACAGGTCGAATTGAGCGTATCAATAAGCGACCGTACTGAGACATTTTTGAATATTGAATAGTTGTATGGCGCATCTCTGCCATACATTTGGCACCGTCTGTGGGAAAACGAACGATTAGCCGGTGCTCGAAAACCAAACCAAGACGCTGAGTTAAAGTTTATGTTTCTGTCTTTTCCAATATTCCTATTTTATAAGGTGATTCGCGAGAGCCACAGATCCACTTCACCTCCTCTCTCTCCTTGTCATTCTCTTTGTCAACAAACCCTTTTCGAGCCCTAACAGTGGCTTCAAACTAGATTCAAGCTTTTCAAATTCTGCAACCTAATACAAGGGGTGTTATTGAAGATACACAAGGATTCTGTTATTGTCGTGAACAAGCAGTCCCCGTCGGCCTCCACATCTCCACGGTGATTTGGGAATCAAACCAAGATATCTCATATATACAGTTGAGAGGCAAATAACGCTCAGCATCAACAACTTGATATTTACGTACATCATCGAATTGATTTTCGCAGTTCGAATTAGTTCATCATCAACAGTTCGAGGAACACAAATGCAATTTACAGGTTGCAAGAGTTCGTGAAACCCCAATACGACTTACAGTTCGAGTTGATTCACCACCGACAGTTCGCGAGGGTGCGATGATTTTTTAAGTTCGAAAAGCTAAGTCGAATGATTAAAGAGACAGAACAACTGCAACCCAATATCTGATATATTCCAAGCTAGATCTGGAATCTGCTCGGGTGTGTACCTTTGCTCACTCTGTGAATATCCCAGCTTTGTCTGTGTATCTACAATCAGGACGATTCTGAAGCTTGGGAGGTCTGGAATCTCTTCGAAAGCGAAGTATAAAGTAGTTCGTTTCATAATTCGAGCTAAACTTTTCTCCAGCTCAACTTTTTTTTCGAGCTTTGATACGAACAAATGGGTCGAATTATCTATACCGCAGCATTTCGTAAAGCTAAGTCGAACTGTCTTTACAACAGCAGTTCGTGAAGATAAGTCCAACTATCTCTACAGCAGCAGTTTGTGAAGCTAAGTCAAACTGTCTTTACAGCAGCAGTTCGTGAAGCTAAGCCGAATTATTTTTACATCCACAGTTTGTGAAGATAGATCAAATTGTTTCTACAGTTCGCGAAGCCCCAATGAAATTGCAATGGAATTTAATATCATAAGCGTTGGTTACACAGTGCTCGATATCGTGCTCAGTCTTATAAAGATGGAACTAGCTATCGTCGTCATGTTTGTTTCTTTACTCACGCACCCGATCAGTTACATTTCCAACGATTCTATTATTATTACAGCAGCGTCAATGACCGCAGTTGCTAGCCTAGAAGATATGGCCTTCTACTGCTGCTGGGTATCCATGATCACTCTACCGTATTGAAGAATTGACGATAAAAACCCATCAACAACTGAGAGTCGTGTATCTCAATCTCTTCACAATATTACTCAACAAAATTTCACAATGCCAATGAGCCATTATAACGTTATTTTGGTGTCCCATGCTAATGACAAGCATATGCCAAAGACCAACAGCTACTACTACAACTAATATGCCAGTTTCAACAGCAACAGAATCAACAGAGACTAATATGAATCTCAAGCCAAACAGAAAATTCAAACCAAATTATGAAATCGCTCGAGGTCGAGGTACTCGAGGCAATTGCAACTTATTTAAGCCATACTCAAGGCGAGCCCAATCTTTTCAACAAACATCATTACGGCGCTCGAGGTCAAGGTACTCGAGACGATTACAACTTATTTAAGCTTATACTCTGGACGAACCCGACCTCAGTTTCAGACACAACGCTCGTTCTCAGCTCCAGACTCAACACTCGATCTTTTCAACAACATCACACCGCATTATGAAGGCGCTCGAGGTCAAGTTACTCAAGGCGATTACAAATTATTCAAGCTTATACTCGAGGCGAGCCCAATTTCAGATTCAGACTCAATGATCGAACTTATCAAGCCACATTATGAAGGCATCGAGGTCGAGGTACTCAAGGCAATTACAACTTATTCAATCTTATACTCGGGACGAACCCGACCTCAGCTTCAGATGCAAACGTTTAAACTCAACTTCAAGACTCGAGATCAAATAACTTAACTCATACTCGGGGTGAGCTCGACCTACATCTTACAGGTCGACTATTGGATCGTCCAATTCGACCAAACATAACACATTCTATAAGTTGGTTATTGGTTCAATCAGTCCAACCTACATTCAACATTCAACATTTAATATATCTTATTACAGTCGCTTATTGATACGCTCAATTCGACCTGTGACTGAGACCTACATCATAGTTGTTTAAATAAATTCGCTCTCCGGGGGACGCTTATTGAGTCAATCAATTCGATCTGGCAGAGATGTGCCATACATCTATTCAATATTCAAAGATGTGTCAGTACGCTCGCTTATTGATACGCTCAATTCGACTTGTGACTGAGACCTACATCATAGCTATTCAAATAAATTTGCTCTCCGAGGGTCGCTTATTGAGTCAATCAATTCAATCTGGCAGAGATGCGCCATATAGCTATTCAATATTCAAAGATGTTTCAGTACGGTCGCTTATTGATATGCTCAATTCAACCTATGACTGAGACCTACATCATAGCTATTCAAATATATTCACTCTTCGAGGGTCGCTTATTGAGTCAATCAATTTAATCTGGCATATATGCGCCATACAGCTATTCAATATTCAAAAATGTCTCAGTACGGTCGCTTATTGATACGCTCAATTCGACCTGTGACTGAGACCTACATCATAGTTATTCAAATAAATTTGCTCTCTGAGGGTCGCTTATTGAGTCAATCAATTCGATCTGGCAGAGATGCACTATATAGCTATTCAATATTCAAAGATATCTCATTACGATCGCTTATTGATATGCTCAATTCAACCTATCACTAAGATCTACTACATAGCTCGTCAAATATACTCGTTCTCCGAATGTCGCTTATTGAGTCAATTAATTCGATCTGGCAGAGACGCACCAGACAGCTATTCAACATTCAATATATCTCATTACGGTCGCTTATTGATACGCTCAATTCAACCTTTAATTGAGACCTACAACATAGCTCTTCTAGTATAAACGCTCTCCCGAGGGTCGTTTATTGCTTTTCCCAATTCGACCTAGCCGAGACTTGTCATACAGCTATTTCAAGATCAAGATCAAGATTTCTCATTGCAACTACTACAATTCTTCTCACGGCTGGTTATTTGATTTGTTCAATTAGACCTGTGCTCGAGACATACTATCATACATTCTAATCATGCATATTATCATGCATTCAAATCCTGCATACTATCATGCATTCGAATTGTGCATACTATCATGCATTCTACTACATTCGAACAGTTGGTTATTGGTTCAACCAATCCAACCATACAGTCTACATATTCAAAGATCAAAGATGTGTCTCAACCAACACCACTCGCCCCTGATGCTTCTCGTGGTATTGGCTGAGACGGGGCGAATGTGGTGACTTATTTCCAATACTCGACTTGCTACAGTAACTTCAAACTGCTACAGCTACAGTACTTTGAACATTGACCGTTATAGTACTTTGAACAGTAACAGCTACAGTAACTTTGATCTGCTACCGTAACTTCGAACTGATACAACTACAGTACTTCGAATACCAACAATAATTTTGAACTGCTACAGCTCGATTGGATGTAAGGGATAGTTCCAAATCTCAAACTCAGGCCTCAGTATACGACCATCACGCATTTACTCGACCTCGTCAACAAACACATGGTGCATTTATGACACATTATGGAGCGGTTACAAAGAAGAAGAGTTACTCAAGCTGTTATTCGACCATTATGAAAACTCATCAAAACTTGATATTGTAACGTTCCTCTTTAAAGCAAATAACGGTCATGTTATAAGACCTATAAATAGGCACAGAGAGCTACAGTTTAAGGAGGGGAGTTCACTGACACACCTTCGGGACATAGCTTCTGAGAGACCCTTTCTAATATCTCTCTCCCATGTAATAGTTAGCAATCTATAAACAACTCTTTCTCAAATTCTCAGGAGAGGTCGTGGTTTTTTACCCATTCAAGGGTTTTCCACGCTAAATCTTTGTGCTTGCTATTACTTTCACTCTCATATCATTCAAAATTCTATGGTGTAAAGCACTGTTTTCAGTCTCTACAAAAATAGGCTATTACATTATGTGATTTCAATGTTCATACAAAGAACAATGCCGCCGAAAGCTAAAAGTAAAGAGAGGTAATTGAGGGATTTGTATCTCCGCTTTTGTCACTGCAGCATTGCGCTTACGTTAGTAGGTATGAAGATGAAACATTTTTGAGTTAATCATTCTAGTGAGACCGCACACACACACACACAACACACACACACACACCCCCCCCCCCCCCCCCCCCCCCGGAATGCCACCATTGCCTGTGAGTATATGACAATGACGCACACCTTGCTGCTCATGTGGCAGAGGCACATACTTACCGCTGCGGTGCCTGCCATTCATTGTTCATTGGGGAGCAATTTGCATAACACAGGAATTTTGGGGGACATTAAATGCTGCTATTATTAGGGGATAACCTTTAGTTTTGTGAAGATCTGACGATGTGATACTTGCTTATATGACCGTGGGGGAGCTGAACATTGAAGAGCACATAAGTTTTTTGGGGGACATTAGATGTTATTGTCTAGACATGCCTTGGGTTCAATACATGCACCTGAGACTCCAATCTAAATCAAACTTTAAAAATCATAGATAGATTGGAGTTCAAGTTTATCTCAACCTATATTATATCTTTCCTTTTCTTCCTCTTTTTCACAGAAGTTTCGCCCTTTGTTGAAACAATTTTCCTTGGTGAGTGTTCCATTGGTGTTCAAGATCATATTGTTCACGTATGTATAGTAGCAATATCAAACGATGAAGGATACTACGTACGTGAATAATTTTGGCGTACAGCAATGGAATATTCTCTAAAGAGAGAATTATTTTCAACTCTTTAAGAGCAACGAGTAAGAAAAAATATGTCGTACGTTCCCCCTTCTTTTTCGACGTTCTTGATTATACTTTTGATCAGCAAAGACTTAACTTGCTTTTTTTATAGGTGATCAAAATTATTACAGTAGCCACGTTTGATACTTGATAATCCTAAGGAAACCATCCGTGTGTATGTTCCGAACTTGTGGGCCCCTTACGAATTATAATCGTTGTACTGTGGGGAAGTGAACATTGAAGAGCACAAAAGTTTATTGTGGGGACATTAGATGTTATTGTCTAGATAACATTTACTTTCGCGATGATTTACATTATCTGATACTTGCTTTAAGTCATACGAAATGTACATTTTGGGGGGGTTTTTTTTTTTTTTTTTTTTTTTTTTGCGCTTTTGTTTGACAAGGAAACAAAATTTAACTGTTTGACGGTTGACTACACTTTTATCCTGGCGAGTGTAGTGTAATGTTTCAAATTTAAGCTGTTTTTATCTTGAGAATTGTTGAGAATTGAGGTAGCTACTCTCTCATCTCTTGAAGAACGATACGCGGAATAAGCTCTAAAAGAAGAAATGATCAAGCAAGAACAATAAAGAAGACAAGAAAGGTTTTCCAGAGGAGGGAAGTGAAAAACCCTTGCATATGAAAAACTACTCCCCACGAACAATTCACTATGATATCAAAAAGGTTACAATGATCTCTCAAGCTTCTCAAGCTTTAATAGAGTCTCTTCAAACCCTAGCCTCTCTAAGACTCACAAAGATAGCTAACAAAATAACCTAAGTCTTTTTTATATACCAGAGGACTAAAATACATGTAGTACAGATCTCGAGGTGGAACTCAACGACTTAAACATAACATCTAAGGCAAACCTACGCGAAGCTCGTTCGAACGACTCCAAGCTCGTTCGAACGACTTTGCGATAGTTGGTCTCCAACCTTAGAAACATAACATCTCGTTCGAACGACATCTAAGCTCGTTCGAAAGAGATTGACTCCTGGGCCAAAATTCTAGTGAGTACAAAAAAGTTTGTTCGAACGACTTTAAAGCTCGTTCGAACGACTTCGGCAATCTTCAGGTTTCTTTGACAATCTTGATTCGAGTTCACACCCCAACAATCTCCCACTTGAAATCGAAACCCATAACCCATCTTCAGATCTCCAAATGAATTGCTCGTACTACCCGGGCATTCAATATTAAAGACCCACAGAAGTTGTACATGTCGTCAACTTCTGAAAAGTCACCAGCTTCGTAAACATATCGGCCGAATTCACATCACTGTGAATCTTTACGCACCCCGTCCCTCGAGAATCGAGCGAATATTGATAGTTTCCGAATATCACTGTGCTTGGTTATAGAGTAAAAAACCAAATCTTCGCTAAGTGTATAACGCTTTGACTATCACTATAAAAACTTATGAGAAAATATTCCTACCAGCTTTTCATCAACCCCTTGAGCCAAACCATATATTGCACGCTTCTGTAGCTGTACATATTCCGCCTCTGTCGTAGACAAAGCTACAATCTTTTATAGCCTAGAAACCCATGTAACTGCATCGCTTCCCAATGTAAAAACAAAACCACTAGAGTTCTTCCGCCTATCAGTCACCCTCCATATCATAATCAACAAACCCTGTAAGTATATCTAGAACCCCCTAACATAATGTCAATCTTGAGTCCCCTTTAATACCTCAGTATCCTTTCACAGCTCTTCAATGCTCCTTACCAGATTGCTCATATACCTACTAACAACTCTAACTGCTTGGGCAACCTGTCTTGTACAATCTAGAGTACATTAGCTACCAATCACGGATTGATAAGGAACTTTCCGCATCTCATTACGATCCTTTTGCGTCTTCAGACAACCAATTCTTTTGTAATTTGAAGTATCTCCCAATGGTGGACTAACAACCTTAGCACATTCATGTTAAACCGCTCTCAAGTACTTTTGTCGATGTACTTAGCTTGAGACAACTTCACTCTCGCTACTTTCTATCCCTTCAACACGCATACAAAGACTTGCTTCACCGTACCCAAGTCCTTCATAGAAAACTCTGGGATACGTTCCTTCAACTTAACTATCATCTCCCATGTCGTACTTGCTACCAACATATCTACATACAGATAGTAGTAATATAGGATTTCCCGTTATTCGTTGATAAAAACAACAGTAATCTGCATTGCTCTGCAATAGCCATTTCTAACATGAACTGGTTCGAACTTCAACAATACCACTGTTTTGGCACTTTTTCAACCGTATAATCTCGTTGGGAGCCTACACACAAGATCTTCTTTCCCTTAACCGCATACCCTTCTTGCTGCTACATATAAATTCTTCATCAAGGTTACCGTGAAGAAATCAGTCTTAACATCAAGTTGTTCAAGATGCAAGTCCTACGGCAACTTAGTCATCACACCCAATAGTACATCTTCACAACAAGCAAAAATCTCACTGAAATCAACGTCTTCTTTCTGCTGAAGCCCTTCACCACCAGTCTCCCTTGAATCTCTTTGACCGTCATATTCCTACTTTTAGTTTGTATACCACCTTTGTGCAATGCTCTCGTTTCCCTTCGGTAACCAAACTAAATCCCAAGTTTGATTGAAGATATGACTGTATCTCATCATCCATAGCAAGCTCCCAGTTGCTCTTGGTCTTCTACATCTAAAGTCTCCTTATAACTTTAGGTTCACACCATTGTGTAGTAACATTGATTTACAAGTTAACTGACCTTGCCGGAATTCTTGCAACTCTCAGCTCCATCGAAGTTCTATGAATGTCAGATCATAGGTTCTTTATTTTGATTCGTTGGCTTGACTCAACAACGACTTCTTTCTTCATCCTCTCGAGAAGTTTCATCATATTCAAGTCGACACTTCCGCTACTTACTCGATCCTTTTCATAGTATCATTTGAAGTTCTTTATATAAAAACTTCATCATTTAATGTAACATTACCGGTCGGATAGACTTCGATTCTTCGCATCCCAAAAGGTACCCAAAATCAGCACCACCGTATCAAATAAAAACGTACTTCATCGACTTTGCATCACTGGTCCTTGATCATAATATTAAGCACATATAGGTACAACGAAATATTAAGTGATTAAGGTTTTACCTCTTACTGATCACATGCTTCTTAAGGAATCCAAGTTCCAAAGTTGTTCGAAGGCCCTCCTGATAATCAAGTACGCCATCGTACTAACCGCCATCATCCAAAAATACTTAGCAATCAGCGTTGAGTCCCCAGTTTCTCGCTCTTTATTATTTTCGGTTTCACTGGTCTACACATCATTTTGTTGGGTGTTTCGGGAATAGTCCTTCTATACTCTCATCCCTTTGATGCACAAAAGTCTCAAACTCGTCACTACAGTATTCGCCCCGTTATCCGACTTGAGACACTCAGTTTTAAACCGGTTTTATTTCAACTAGGCCCTCCATCTCCTTAATTATCGAACACATCTGACTTGCTCTTCATGAAGTAGACCCACAGTTTAACGAGTAGCATCATCAATAACAGTAACATAGAGAAACCACAAGAGAAGACACCTTGGTTGGCCTCTAAATATCCGTTGTGTACAAGATCCACTTTTGGGTTTTCTTGATCTTCCCAGATAATTTGAAACTGACCTTCTTCTATTTTACAAGAACACACTACTTACAAACTTGAGATCAACCTCGCCAAGTCCCTCTGCTTTCCCTTTGTGTACCATTTCTTTATTCCCTTCTCACTCATGTGACCGAGCCGTTGGTGCCACGTACTTGTATCAACTCCTGAGTGGCCGCACAATAGTGAAATTTCTGCTCATTTTGTATACAACGTTCCTTGTCGCACCTCGATCTACTAGCATAGCTCCCTTTGTTAACTTCCAGATGGTGTTACACCAAAAGTACTTGATATATCTGCCATTATCCGCCATTTGCTAACCGCATCAGTTACACCCCAATGTCAGGTACAAGTCGCACTTCGATAAAACAATGTTCCCCTGAAGGCAACAAGTAACCTTCATTATCACCTTTCCAGTAGACCAGTAATATTGTGTGCACTTTTATCTGCAAGAAAGACCGTACCGAAGTCACCTTTGACAATATTAGTTAGAAAACCTACATTCGCAGTAGCATAGAAGGAAGCGCCTGAATCAACAATCCAAGATTCGTTAACATCGTCACACGATAGTAGTAGAGCATCGTCAGAACTAACCTCCTCAGTAAGGTTCATTATATATTTCTCTTCATCATCAATCATTTTAGACGAAGAAGAGTTGCAATCTTGCCTGAAGTAACTTTTCTTTCCACAAGTCCAACATGCACCGTGCGGCTTAGACTTCCCTCTTGACTGTGATCGACCCCTTCTAAATTTTGACCCTTTTGAGTAAGATCTCCCTCTTTCCTCAACGTTCAACATACTGCCGTTTGAACTCGAATAAGGTTCAGATATTTTACGCCTATTATCTTCACTCATAATCAACGAGACTATAGTGTCAAATTTGATGTCTTCCTTCCCCGATGAGTTGCTCACAACTGTAATGAACCCTTCCCAACTCTCAGACATCTGTCCTAATAGACCCCACGCTCTCACCTCCTCGGTAAAAGTGATTTTAACGGATTCTAGTTGAGCTTGTATGGTATTGAACTCACTGATATAAGCTTGTACACTACCATTGTCATTCATCTTCAAAGTAAACAAGCACCGTAAAAGGTGAACCTTATTTGCCCCGGACGGTTTTGGGTACGTAGCGGACAACGTCTCCATTAAACCCTTCGTAGTCGTAACTTTGGAGATCATGTATAGAATCTGAGATGATAACGGTAACCTAACGATTCCAAGCGCCTTGCGATCCAATCGCGGCCACTTAGCAGCATCAAAATCTACTGGCTTCATCTCAACTCCACCCAGTGGTAAATCAAGATCCTTCTGATAGAGGTAATTTTTTATCTACATCTTCCACACTTCAAAATTTGATCCATTGAACTTTGTGATCTTCAACTTCTTCTGATCGGCTATCGTTCTTCACCACACAAGCCCTAACACTCGCTCTGACACCAATTGTTAAAAATTGAGGTAGCTACTCTCTCCTCTCTTGAAGAACGATACGCGGAATAATCCCTAAAAGAAGAAACGATCAATCAAGAACAATAAAGAAGATAAGAAAGGTTTTCCAGATGAGGGAAGTAGAAAACCATTGCGGATGAAAAACCACTCCTCACGAGCAATTCACTATGATATCAAACATGTTACAATGATCTTTCAAGCTTCTCAAGCTTTAATAGAGTCTCTTCAAACCCTAGCCTCTCTAAGATTAAACTCACAAAGATAGCTAACAAAATAACCTAAGTCCTTTTTATATACTAGAGGACTCAAATACAAGTAGTACGGATCTCGAGGCGGAACTCAACAACTCAAACATAACATCTAAGGCAAACCTACGCGAAGCTCGTTCGAACGACTTTGCGATAGTTGGTCTCCAGCCCTAGAAAGATAGCATCTCGTTCGAACAACATCCAAGCTCGTTCGAACGAGATTGACTCCTGGGCCAAATTTTCAGTGAGTACAAAAAAAATTGTTTGAAGGACTTTGAAGCTCGTTCGAACGACTTCCTTTTTTTCTTTTGAACGACTTCGACAATCTTGATTCGAGTTCACACCCCAACAAGAACATAATTTCCTCTTACTATACTTTCTTTCTATTAGAAGATAGCAACATTGGGCATTCCTCAGATCATAGCATGCCATATTTTTTCGTAGGCAAAAGAGTTGTTGGCTCAACTTAAGTTTCATTCATCATTTCAAGAATATGCAAGTAAAAGAGCAGTGGATTCAGTGCTGCAAAATGTCTTGAAGGAACTAGAATCTATTGTTACTGCTATAGCATAAATGGAAGAAGTCTAAGTAGTTAAGCTCCAAACGATCATTGTGGCTTTTTAACTTTTGTTTTTTAAATAAAAAGATAAAGGCCAAGTACCAACTACAAAGCCCAAAGGTCACTTCTGCTAGTACATGGAGTTGTTCCTGTTTGAGGGAGAGATGGCGTGCAGAATTACGATTATCTGGCCATAAGAACAGCATCTTCAAGTTCAACCTAGTTGGAAAACCAACGGTCACCTTTTAACAGTTGTTTGGGTTTAGAATAGTAAGGGGTGTTTTAGGAAGGAAAAAGAGTTTCGTCTAAACCAAAAATCTTAGGGCTGTACTTCCAATGATACCCCTGATTTCGTATAGGCCTTGGGCCCAATACATGCAATAGAGACTCCAATCTAAATCAAACTTTCTAAAATCATAGATAGCTTGGAGTTCAAGCTTATCTCAACTTATATATATCTGTGTTTATATATCCTTTGTTGCCAAACAAATTTAGTATATTATATCTTTCCTCTTCTTCCTCTTTTTCACGGAAGTTCCACCCTATGTTGAAACAATTTTCCTTAGAGGGTGTTCCATTGGTGTGCAAGATCATATTGTTCATGTATAGTAGCAATATCAAATGATGAACGATACTACGTACGTGAATAATTTTGAAGTACAGCAATGGAATATTCTCTAAAGAGAATTGTTTCAACTCTTGAAGAGCAACGAGTAAGAAAAATATTCGTACGTTCTCCCTTCTTTTTTGACGTTCTTATTTATGCTTTTGATCAGCAAAGACTTAATTTGCTTTTTTTATAGGTGATCAAAATTATTACAGTAGCCACGTTTGATACTTGATAATCCTAATTAGGAAACCATACGTGTGTATGTTCCGAACTTGTGTGCCCCTTACGAATTATAATCGTTGTACCTTTCACTATCTATATTTAGTAGTCGAGGAGACTCCGATCTATATGCAAGAAACGAAAAATCAAAGATGGGCACAAGACCTGTAGGCATGTTTATTACTATTTCTGTTCGATGGATAAACGCCTAAAGTACCTTTGATATTTAGTTAAACGGGATGACTATAATATTTTACAAATTTTTTGTTAATTTCATTGTTGAACTGTAAGTCCATCTATAATGGAATTGATCTAATAACCATGATACAACCATGATACATGTTTCTGTTAATGGAGATTTCAATTGTAAATTGGGATGGAGTTTTACGAAGAATAGTTGAGCATTTGTGGCATGCAATCATTCATACAAAAGTTCAGGTCTTTATTGGATACTTTGTGGAGAAAATTGTGCCGGTGTTCAGAGATTTTTTCCTTCCTTGAAAGTTGAAAGCGTTGTTGCTGCAGTGTTTGCAACTGTGAAACTCTTCATTAACTCACTGTTAAGGAAAAGCTAGCCCATCAGGTATGATCTTTCTTCATTTGTTTGTGCAGAGTGCCTATTATTTGGAATCAATCTTATTGGGTAAGACTAGGCATACGGTACAATGTCTAAATCGGACGACATTTTATATTATATTACATGTAAGATATAGCAATATATGATAAGATAACAAGATACATACGGATTACTGCAAGAATTATGGAATCAACTGACTTGCATTCAGAAATTATTTCTTCAGTTTTCATTTTCATTTCTTATATGTTTTGATATCTCTCCACCGTGACTCCATATAGTGGCTTGCATTTCTATTGGCATAAACCCCACACTTGAAGTACAAGTCTCCCGGTCCCTGATCTTTCACCTCGAATTTGTGAGCACCATTGATGAAAACATTCACTTTTCCAATATCAACATCATGAATCACATTCACCCTAAACCATTTGTCGTAGAGATCCGTAGCAACCACAGCATATTTGTAGTACTTCATATCCCCGTCGTAGATTATTAACTGAAGTGTTGTAGCTCCTGCTGCCGCACCATGAATTTGAACGATGGAGACACCTGAAGTTCCTTTTGGGACATAACCGTAGCCTTCAAATTGCCAGACTACCTAGTGGTTTAGTCATGACCCTGGAAAAAAAAAATTAAATCTGTTATAACTCAGCAAAAACGTTCTTGTGGCTGTAAGATGAGTAAACTTCTGGTGTCGCGCTTGAATGGCTTGTCATCATTATAGACCCATAAACTCTGCACTCCATCTTTGTAATTGTAACGTTGGTTCCGTGCTAAATTGTATGGTTTCTGTATGACGAAGTTTGCTTCCGTTCAAGGCACAAGGGTGAATCCTTATGTCGGGTGAGCTTCACATAGAAGACGGTCGTTTACCACAAAAAGAAAAACAATGACCATAATGAGCGAGAAAATAGCGACTGAACGTCCCATTTCGTGAAAGTTATTTGATAAGAGTATTGAAAGAAGGGTTGGAGTTTATAAAAGTAAGATCGAAGTAATCCTAGTAACATGAGAATAAGTGTCAAAGAAATCAATGTTCTCTCTCTATCTAAATATTCCTTTAGCTACAAGGCTAGCTTCATCAGGTCTCAATTTCTTCTTAAGGGTCCATTTATAACCAATTGCCTTGCAACCGGGAGGTAAATCAAAAAGAACCCAAGTTCCATTGGACTCCAGAGAGTCCATCTCACTATTAATAGCATCCTGCCAAGCATCTGAATCAGGGGAGGTAAGAGCCTCTTTGATGGTAGACGGATCTCCCTCTAGAGTATATATAATTCAAAATCAGGACCAAAGTTCTTCTCCACTCGAGCTCTATTGCTCCTTCAAACATAAGTAATAATGTCTTTAGTTTCCAAGTATCTAGGTTCTTCTATCATAAGTGCAACAGAACTAGTTGATATAAAAGAAAACTTGTCTAGATATAAAAGAAAACTTGTCTTCATAAAAGTCAGCGTCAATAGATTCAATAATAGTTTTGTTTTGCAAGTCAAAAAATCTATACACTTTACTGTTAATTGCATAACCAATAAAAACACATTACTAACAAGTTTCGACCTCTTAGGATCTGGTATCCTGACTGACATATGCTAAACAACCCCAAACTCTAAAGTATGAGACACTCGAATTTCTGCCATTACATAATTCCAGAGGTTCGGTCAAAGTCTTCGAGTTAGGAACAATGTTTAACACATAACAAATAGTTAACAATATCTCTCCTCACCAGTGTCATTCAAGTCAATGGTGATTTTATCAATGACGACAAAACGAAACATATTTCACATAAATCATTATAAATTACAAAAGGAGAATGAGATTGACGATTTTAGAAAATAACTTTACAAACCTATTCACGAAAACTCTCGCACCATTTACCTTCAAGCAGCTGGTACACGAAATCGGCATGCAAAAATTTTATTTATCAATATCTCGGGAAGATCGACGTCAGAGGGAGTCCTGTTAGGAATACGACTCAAAAACTGTTAAAGTCGTTCGAACGAGTGGGAAGTCGTTCGAACGAAAATAACGTTTGGGCCAAAATTCCAGGGGATTGTCTAATTCGTTCGAACGACCTCATGACTCGTTCGAATGACTTTGGCTATGTTTGATTGTTTCTAAATTCGTTTTGAAGGGGATTTGATCCAAAGCGGTGGATTATCTCGTGATGCGTATTTCGGAGATGACCTATTGGAAAGCCTATAAATAGAGAGTGTATATTAAAGGCATTTGTACTGTGAGAAAGAGTTAGAGAAAGAAAAGGGAGAAATCTAGGGTTTAGCTCTGGAGAGATTTCTTGGGTTTTCTTTCTAAGGTTTCTTGCTGGGATTATCTGTAAGGGTAGAGGTGAGGTTTGAGTAATCTCTGTAACTTCTTGTAACCTTTAGTGTGATAATATATTTGTCGTGCTTGTTGGGGGTGGTTTTGATCCTATTTAGAGTTTTCACCTAATTAAACCTCGTGTAGTGTTTTTATTGCCTTTATTCAAATTTTCTTTGGTTAGGTTAGTTATTCGAGTTCTTGTTGATCATATTGTGCTTCCGCGTGCGATTTTCCCTATCGGGTTCCCAACAATTGGTATCAGAGCGAGGTTTTGAGGCAAGTAGAGTAGCAAGATGGAAAGATCTAAGTATTCTAACGCGATCAAGCTTGATGTGGAGAAGTTCGATGGGAAGATCAATTTTGGACTACGGCAAATTCAAGTCCAAGATATCTTGACTCAAGGCGGGTTACGCAAGGCACTGAAAGGGAAGCTTATACCTAAAACTCCGGTTGAAGGTATAGCGGCCCAGAAATCGGACGATAATGAAGAAAAGGACTGGGAAGATCTATATTCAAGGGCTGTGAGCGGGATACGCCTTTGTCTCGCTAAGAATATTTTGGCAAACGTGTGTGGAGAGAAGACCGCAAAGAATCTTTGGGAAAATCTTAAAAGTTTGTACCAAACAAAGAGTTTTTCAAATCGCATATACCTCAAGGAGCGACTTCATACGCTTAATATGAATGAGGGTACGAGCGTTGGTGATCACCTAGATTCTTTGAACGGGATCGTTTCGGAATTTGAATCTATCGGAGTTAAAGTTGAGGATGAAGATAAGGCGCTTCAACTCATATGGTATCTTCCGTCTTCCTTCAAGCATCTTCAACCTACGTTGATGTATGGGAAGAAAACCTTGAGTTTTGAGGAGGTTATAAGTACGTTTTTTTTCTGAGGAGAGAAGACTTAAGGGTCGCGAATCCTTTGGGGAAAACTCTGCAATGGTGGTTAGTGGAAAGAGAAGCTTTAATAAGTTTAGAAAAGGAACTTGTTGGAGCTGTGGTCAATCAGGTCATTATAGATCGGATTGCAAAGCGGGGAAAGGTAATGGAGCAAGTTTGGCAAGAGGCTCCGAAAGTGACAGTAACAAACTGGTAACGGTTACTAGCAATGATGGTGACAAGGCACTCCTCGTGGTGGCCGCTGATGGTTCTCGCCACAATAGAAGATGGGTGTTTGATAGTAGGGCTACAACGCATGTATGCGCACACAAGGCATGGTTCGGCAATTATGCAAGGTGTGAGGGTAGCAAGTTTATGTTGACGAGCGATAGCTCTCGAAGGCCGATTTTGGGAGTGGGTGATATTCGCGTGAGAATGTTCGATGGACGCATCGTAGTTCTTCATGATGTTTAACATGTGTCGAGTATGACTCGTAATCTAATTTCACTTTCCAAGTTAGATAATGAGGGTTACAATTACTCTGGGTGAGGTGGAGTAATAAAAGTTTATCAGAAATCTTCTTTAATCGTGAAGGAAGTTCTAAGCGGGAACTTGTATGCATTGGTTGGTAAATCAATGGGTGGAGATGTGAAGGTTGCGTGTACCAAGGGAGCTTTAAAAATTTCTCGAAAGGAAAATTTAGTTCAAGGTGGAGTAATGGTACAGTCTACAAAGATGATCAGAAAGTGGGTTCCGATTGGTAGGTCTAGGAAAAACCTAGACTCGTGTAATTTTATTAACTGAGAAGCGACAAGGATACACGACGAATGCTGCAGAAGAAACAGTTTTATCGCCGAGGTGGAGATTGTTAGAAATACGGCTCAAAAACTGTTAAAGTCGTTTGAACGAGTGGGAAGTCGTTCGAACGAAAATAACGCTTGGGCCAAAATTCCAGGGGATTGTTTAATTCGTTCGAACGACCTCATGACTCGTTCAATGACTTTGGCTATGTTTGATTGTTTTTAAATTCGTTTTGAAGAGGATTTGATCCAAATCGATGGATTATCTCATGATGCGTATTTCAGAGATGACCTAATAGAAAGCCTATAAATAGAGAGTATATGTTAAAGGCCTCTATACTGTGAGAAAGAATTAGAGATAGAAAATGGAAAAATCTAGGATTTAGCTCTGGAGAGGTTTCTTGGGTTTTCTTTCTAGGATTTCTTGCTGGGATTATCTGTAAGGGTAGAGGTGAGGTCTAAGTGATCTCTGTAACTTCTGTTAACCCATAGTGTGATAATATATTTGTCGTGCTATTTGGGGGTGGTTTTGATCCTGTTTAGGGTTTCCACCTAATTAAACCTCGTGTAGTATTTTTATTGTCTTTATTTGAATTCTCTTTGGTTAGGTTAGTTCTTCGAGTTCTTGTTGATCATATTGTGCTTCCGCATGCGATTTGCCCCCTCGGTTTCCCAACAAGTCTCAACCTGACGTGGACACATGTGTATTGCACTCTTTTTCCTGATAGTGCAATTTTTATCCTAAGAGGTTTTACTTACTAGAGGTTTTGATGAGGCAACGTATACGCATCCACAACCCATACAGGGCATATGATTGTACTATTTTCTTGCATAGCTTTTTGCCCAAATGGTTTTCCTAGGTAAAGGTTTTGATGAGGTAAGTCATCTTGGTATGGAACACCCCAAGGGGGAATATTAGGAGTTGCGTCCGACCCAAGGTAGGAACCCAACTGGGGTGAGGTGTCCTACTGGACTCCTAACAAGCCCATATACCATTAGGGTAAATGGGGGATAGTTGACAATTAGTATATAACCAAATAAAGAGTTAAGTCTATGTAACCTCTAAGAACCAAGGAAACAAATCAATCAATAATACTATCAGTCGGGCACGCGCTGTCGCGCGTGCCTTAAAATGTTGTTTAAAGTACATTGTTTACAAGAGTCTAGTTATGGAGGACACTACTATATGTTGTGCCTTGTAATTTTGGTTAAATCACAATGTTTAAAAGAGTTTGTACATGGAGCAAACTTTAATAAGTGTTTGTAAATTCTATTGTCACAAAGTGATTTTGTAACTTTGTTTGTGAAACCTACTCATATCCCATCTCCTAGGAGGAGGAGCGTTGTTGCAACAACTTCAATGGAGATGGACATGAAAATGACATTTATATGTTTTTTTGCTCTAGTTTTGTTTATTTACCTGTGATGAAAATATTTTAATTAACACCATCTTTCGGGACTGAATGTCATTGTATGCCTTGCTGACCTTCTGCAATTCTGAGGCAATGTGTTGAGTCTTTGTTATTTATGTTTGTATATGTTTGTATATGTTTATATATTGGTTTATTGGTGAAATGTGGGTAGTCAAGGTGCCAATGATGTATAATTCGTAGTATTATCAAATTATATAAATGACGATACATACAAATTGTCACTTGTGATTGTAATTGAAGTGGCATTTTCTAACATAGTAGAGTATACCAGATACTTTGTTTTCTGGTTTAGTGGTTGTTTGAAGCATTTGTGTTTCGGAGTAAAGCAAGATGAAATCAAAGTAAAGCATAATACAAATAAATGTGGCACAAATCTCATAATGAAGTATTGTTACAATTACAGGGACATCGATGACTTGCTAAGGCAATGACCATGATGTAATGATGCATAATATATACCAACACAAGATTGGCTACAAACAATGATAGTATAAATGACAGATCTTTTGGATTTAATTCTTGGATCGTTTATGCAATTAAGGTATTTATTATGCTTAAGCAATAACATGTAGGTCGTCTAAGTTTACTATTGAAAGGTACAACAAGGAAACATACATAATTCACAATTTAAGCAACTTTGCAACAAGAAAATACCCTATGGATTGGTGACCAAATGGGCTTTACAAATGTTTTGAACAATTTCAGCACTAAACGTTTTGGGTTATAATGAAGAAATAGGTATTACTAAGTCAAGCGCCTGCGGTTAGGGGTAGAATGATATCGGTGTTTAGAAGCGACATGTTAAACTGAAGCCCATTAAGAAGTAATTATTAAGTGTGCTTTGGCATACTCCTTCCAAGAAACATTGCCTCGCAATGCGGGCCACTTTTCCAGAAAGGGCTATATAGGGCGTCACTATACCTCACGAGCTTGTGCATGCCGGTAGCACGTGCATGTATGCCACACGGTCTCATATTCCGCTGAGCTCCGAGCACTGTAGAGTCGCCCCCGAGTTTTAAGCACAGTTAGAACCTTCTTCCCTTGTTGTTGTAAGTTGAGTAACTTGAGGTTGAGCATCTGTACTTAGGGCTGGCAATATGGCGGTGACTAGTGACTAACATGTAAGAAACGATTAATTTCTAATATCTTTAGGACTTGAAATCAGATTCAATCATGTTGTGCCCAGTGCAAAATGTGTTAACGCCAACAAGATAACTGTGTATGCATGTATGAGACTTCTCCATCTGTCAAACGTCGCACGGAAAATTGTTACCGAGGAGAATACAAGAAACTTATCTGTCATTGAAGGAAGAAAAGCCCAGGATGAAGCCAAAACCTTTGCATTATAAATAATTTGCAAAATACACATAGACAGTGTTCTCTGATTCTAATTAAATGAAACAAGAGATAACATAAAATGCCTAAACGAGACTTTCAGGGGACTGCTTTACCAAATGTTGAATCTTCATCATCTGAATGATTCTCCCAAGCTTTCCAGGTCCTCGTCAACTTCTTCTCAACCTCTTCGAAAGACAACCCTTTTCGTTTCAGGAACAAACATATACATGTACACCAAGGCCCCACTTGACATGAAGCCAAACAGCATGAATGTATAGCCAGGCCCAAGGACCTCAGTTAGGGAGAGAAAAGTTTGGCTCACAATGAGATTTGAGACCCAATTAGCTACCGCGGCCATTCCTCCGCAAATTCCTCTGTCTCAAAGGATAGATCTCCGAGTTAACAATCCATGAGACTGTTCCCATGCCGAGCGAGTAGGCGAGAATATAAATCCTAAGAGAAGAACTGCCAAAAGCCCGACATTGCTTGGGCATCTCTTAGTGTACCATTCCCTAGCCCCCGTTTGACATGTCTTTTTCGATCCAAAAGCCAGACATGCACCGGGTTTTAGCTGTAAAAGGCGAATATGTCAATTCTTGACAAAAAATATATATAAACAAAAACAATGTAATATAAAAATACTTACATGGTCATCAGAATTAGCGCAGAAGCCACAATCATCAGCGACAGCCAAGCATGATGCAGTCCCAGTTTGCTGCATTGGGTGCATTGGTGTAATCAACGCAAGTACTATTAGCAAAAGCAGCAGTGTTAACTCCACTAACAGCTCGAGCATGTTTTTTTTCGCATATTCAAAGACACCCGTTAACATAAAAAGACAGATAATGATTCCAACCATGCTCACAAGAAGCAATTTTCTCCTTCCGTATCTATCAACGAATAGCATGCTAACAATGGAACCAAAGGCATTAAGTCCAGAAGTAATGAGAGAAAGTGACAGGGCCACACTATTTGAAGCATATCCAGCAAACTGAACCATTGTGGGGCTATAGTACATCACAGTGTTGATTCCTACAAATTGTTGAGCAACTTGACAACCTTTCCCAGTGGCGAGCCCTCTATGAACTACGGTATTGCTCCATGCGTTCTTGATTTTAGTGAAGATGTTTCCTGCTCCAATGGATCCTTCCTTGACTATTTCAGCCTCAAACGATAACCTTAATGCTTCCACCTCTGCCTCTACCTCATGAGGTGGGTATAGTTTCTTCAATATTGTTGCGGCTTCCTCTTTCCTATCCTGGAAAAACAAAAAACTGGTAAGAAAGACATGCTGCAAGATAGAAATAACAAAAACAAATGGTACACTATGTGTACAAATCAAGGCACCCAATAAGAGAAATAGGAAAGGGGAATGTTGAGAGGAAAATGATGCCTAAATACTAACCTTTCGGTAGAGCCAACGGGGAGACTCGGGGAGAAACATCATTAAGATAAACTGAATGACAGCGGGCACTCCTGCAACTCTAAGCATCCAACGCCAGGTTCTCCTTTTCTGCAGCACCCACATGTTATATTCAAATAGAGATACTATCTCATTCTATCACAAATGAATTGAACTATTGAAGCATACAAGTCTAGGTGCTTTATATATACGTACATGGGCGAATGCTAGATTGACAAGGTATGTTATAAATTGCTCTCCTGTAATTAATAAACCGTTCAAGCTAACAAGAGCTCCCCTTATTTTTGCAGAAGAAGCTTCAGATATATAAAGAGGTACAGTCATAGAAGCCATTCCAACTCCAAGTCCCACAAATACCCTTTCAAGAATAATAAAACCGGGCGATGAAGCGATACCCATGACTATTGCACCGATTGCGAATAAGACATCAACAATCAAAATTGATATACGTCTTCCCCAACTGTCGTTCATCCAACCACCTATTGCAGAACCAACTATAGCTCCAGCCACAACCATACTAACAATGATTTCCTGCCAAATATAGCAAATTAAAATATGAGGATCCCTTGTTAAACAAAATTAAATTCATTAATAGTTGACGTAGCTAACCTGCAGAGGAGTGCTCCTATCAACTTTTTGGAATTCATCCCGAATGTAAAGAAGCGCACGAGAGATAACTCTGCAGATAATAACAATGTGATCAGCCAAGTTCCATTTGAATATGTGTTTGTTGTAAATTACATAAACTTTGAGACTAAATGCATCTTAAACGATTCTAGTCGATAATAGTGACAATTTGTGACTACACTTCCTTGATGATTTTAACCAAATGGACAAATGAGTTTAATTCAAGTTGCAGTAAGAAACTATTTTATTCTGGGTTATATTAACAATTAAAGCATAATTATGTTCAAGCCCAATATATGTCTCGGCAATAGATACGACTGCAACTTTTATCTGAACTTTTTTTCGAAATCTAATTCGGTTTTTCCGATTTTGAAACCCTATTTTACAGTTCTGATTTCTAAATTTTTTCTAAATTTTTTGGATCGGAATCGGATAGCTATTCCAAAATTTCCGATCCGAATTTTTCGTCTAGTGTATTGAAGATGTACTATGTTGATTTAAGGCTTGCATTGTGATTAAACTATGACTTAATCTTGTGATATGTTGTCCACTGTCACCTTTGATGAAGTCATAGTGCAAAGTATTGAAGAAAAATGTTAATAAACTTAATCGTGTGGTACGTTGTGACACTGTATTGAAGATATTGATAAACTTTATTTCCCATGCATACAAGTTGCTCAAGGGGGTTTAGATTAGATTGTGGAAAAGTTAGTTTTGGAATTGACATGTATTCAAGGTCAAAACATTCTCTTTTATGATTTTGGACCAAGTCTTTTTGATTTTATCAAAAAAAATTGAAATTTTTCCGAAATGTTTGGAATTCTAAATTTTTCGAATTCGGATCTATTTTTACAGTTCCGAAAAAAGTTGAAAAAAATCATACCTCCCCCGTTTCCAATCCGATTCGAAAATAGGCCTAGCAATAGATATGGTGAAGCAGCTGAGATGCTATAACAACACCAAGTTTAAAAAAGAAAGCATAAACCCTAAATGGATTAGATAATTGATCGCAAGCAATAAAAAAGATTCAATCAGGAACCACATTAAACATATTTGGACTAAAATATGGTAATAATGATTAGATTACATTAATAACGTAAAAGTAAAGAGAAGTAGATACCTGTGACATAGCCAAAGAGTAGCCCTCCAATTCCAACGGATAATGCAAGCCGCAAAAATATAAGGATTTGAACGTGACAGATGAAAACAATCAAATAATTTTGTTTTTCCAGCTTTGTGGATCACGCCACCTTCCACCATTTTGTAACAATTGATAATTTATCACAAATTCTCCTTGTAAGTAATTATGCATACACAAACATAGATAGAGGATTAGAAAGAGATGAGTAAAGAACCAATACACATGTTATGGTTGATTTTATCTTATCTCCCTTGGTCGGTCCTTGATTTGCCCGTTCCTTTTTCCTTTTTCTCATTTTTTTTAATAGCATTCAACTTAGTTGCCTTTCATTATACAATATAGCTTTAAATTCCCTAAAACAAACTAATAAACAGGCTATAGGTCCAATACACATGTTAGATCATACTAGCATAGTCGTGTGAACACATTTCACTTTTCAAATTTGAGTTACCAATTTTGTTGATATGCAGCTAATCTAAACTGATCTACAAATATAACATTATAAATAACCATTCCAATTATTGAGCTTTGTCTTTTCTCCTCTCTTTTCTTCTATACTATGCATAAACACTCAAATTAAATATCAAAACACGTCCAGAAACACACACACTCACATGTATATGCGATCAAACCATTAAAACTAAAATGTGAACAAAACCTAAAACTTTGATTTGCCAATATCGCGCTCCTCCTCATATGTACTAGCCAAATTTTCCGCGCCATTGTAAAATTTTCTTATGTGTTGCTTTCATTGAAGATGACCATAAATACTCAAAATATCTCAAACAGGCTCCAACTACACGAAATTTTCACACCAAATAAATAAAATAAATAACCAAAAATAACAAACTCAAAACTATATTTATTAATAAACAAAAACTATGAAATCGTCGAATCACAAACTTACCCTATCGAATCCAGGCTCGCAACCTTGCACCGAGAATTCGAAGACAAGTAAATCAAATCTTGCTTAAACCTAAACCCTAATTGAGTATATCAGGTGAAACAAACACGTCTCTCAAAATCTCCCAAATTGACGAAAGAGGAAGCGTTACCAAGTCCACAAGAAACACACACGAATCGGATTCTTCCGAGTTGACTCAATTTGGAGGAGAGAAACGGTTAGGAACGAAGATTGAAGAACGAGTGCGAGAGGGTTTCTACTCTGCATCGAGAGCGACGATTGAAGAACGAGTTAGGGATGAACTCAGTAGAGTAAACTCGTGTGATTTTGTAGGGTCTTAGGTTTACTGATTTAGAATCCATGTTTAAATTTGGGGGGAAAAAATGGAATGAGAAAAGCGTATTTTAGCAGGAAGCGTTTCGGCAACTCTTTGTATCTTCTCCAACAGTTGCTATCAAACTAGTGATGTGGTGACCGGAGAGAAACACGAATCGAGACGGTCGCCGTGGTGAATCCTGGGTAATTGGTTATCGGAACAGACTTAAACTTTTAAGTTGCCTAATGTTTTCTCTTTTTCCAAAAACCCATCAAGCGCCTAAGTTTTAGTCTCAGGATCGGTTTTTTTACAGGTGGCATATGGTCAACTCGGTCCAAGCCCCGAGTCAGACCGAGTCAGACCGGTCCATACACTAAATTGGCTTTTTAAAGCTTAATTTTTTTTTATCAAATTTAGTCCAAATTTTTTTGAAAAATTCCTATTGACTGGACCTACTTCTGGGGGGACCCATTTTTAAAAAAATTATGAATTTTTTTTTTTTTTTGGAACGGGTGTCTTGTATAGAAAAACAGACTAACTTATATGTGATATAAGAAAATAGATTAATACATATTTAAATATCTTAGGATAACTAATAAGATATTAATAGTATGCCCCAAGGATACTAATTATCCGGACTATGGATCAAAGATAATATGAAAACCAAGACTAATTTAGAATACGACTATAAGTCATATCTAAATCACGGTTAAATGCTAAAGACAAATAATTAGAGACCAATTGAGAATTGACTTAGTCTTATTTTATAAATATTTGTTTTCTAAGGAACTGGTTTTACGTATCTAGGTGCAGGGTTTTTATTTGATGACATTAAGAATTGAACCTTAGACTTTTGGATTATGAGCTTCTCACTTTACCAGTTGAGCCAACTTTTCTTGATGTCATTATGATAAATAAAAATGTACATATTTTTAAAAAATAATAATTTATATACCTATATAGGTATTTTTTAACAAAATTCTTGGTGCAATTAGATGTTACCTGATTACCAAATTTTACTTGTCTAGGTGCAATTAGATGTTACTTGATTACCAAATTTTTAACCAAAAACAACAAACTCAAAACTATAATTATTAATAAACAAAAACTATGAAATCATCGAATCACAAACTTACTTTATCGAATCTAGGCTCGAATCCTTGCGCCGAGAATGTCAAAGACAAGTAAATCAAATCCTTAAACCTAAACCCTAATTTGAGTATATCACGTGAAACAAACACGTTTCTCAAAATCTCTCAAATCGACGAAAGAGAAATCGTTACCAAGTCCACTATAAACACAAACAAATCGGATTCTTCTGAGTTGACTCAACAAACGATTTGGAGGAGATAAATGGTTGGGAACGAAGATACGAAACCAAATAAGGCAAGCTTCCGAGTTGACCCTATTTTAAATCAAATGCAATATTGGCTAAATGCAACTAACCTTATAATCGCGAAATACGGAACCAAATACGTGCATATATACTATTTGCATCATATTCCAACTCTCTGTACTTTTTCTCCACCACAAGTCTTCTCTTTGTCTTTTATCAAAGCAAAACTTCATTAAAAAAGATAATTATCAATAAAAATGTTCAATAACTTGGTATAAACAAATCTTACGCTAGAACACACATAGTTCATGCACTGAGATAAACGAATTTCCAATTTTAGAGTTTTATATGATCTCATTACCATGAATAATTTTTAAGATGTTCATTTGAAGGTTTTACTTTTGCTTTGAGTTATAACAATATGTAATCCTTTTAGAAATGTCATAATAACCTTTAGCTTAATAATAATTCTCCAACGACGAGATTATATCCGTAAATAAAAAAATTAAGCCAAATAAAAGTAACAAAACAAACCTTTTCTTCTAGCCCAAGAGTATTCACTTTCGTTATTTCTAATAGACGAAAGAATTATCTTTGCATAAGTCTTCTTGTATTGATGACATCTAGTTCAGAATGAACAATGTACCGTTCTTTTGTAATGGGAGCTTGCAATGAACAGAGAGTGGGAACAAAGATAACTCTTTGTAAAATAATAATAATAATAATAATATATAATATAATATAAATTTAGGATATTTATTAAGTGAAACCCAATGAGTTTAAATAAATCCAATAGTAAATACATACAATATTCTGCGTAAGTTTCTCAATGTCCTTGGCGTGTCTCTTGCGATGAGAATTTTGTACACCGTCATTAAACCTAGGCATTATCCTATTAATAAGATTATCTTTAAGTTCACTTTTAATCATAGTCATAATATCTGAATGGTTGATTTCGTAAATATCAAATGAGGATGCCCTATAAAATACGACGAGTACGCCATGTGTATAAGTTTTCATTTTCGAATTGTCCTTGCAGACATATTGCCTACACAAATTTATATATATATATATATATATATATTAATTAAAAAATAACAAAACAATAATCAATAAAGATAAACCTGTAAAAAAAAACCCTTAATTCAGAGAACTTAGATTTATTAGAACCGAAAGCCTGTTGAAAGAAACAAATTTGATTATCAACTACTTTGGGTGACAAATTTAATTATCAAATGAAAATCCTAGTTCAACACTTTTTAGTAAACTTATTTAGCTTATTCAAGTCTTAACGATTGTTTTAGCTCAACACTTTTTAAAAATGTATTGATTTGAAATAAATTGCAGCGTAGCAACATGACATTCATTAGTTTGTTAAAAGCTATGAAGTTTACTATAACCAAAGTAAACCTTCTCTACAACACGCTTCATGTGTTCCCCTAATTCTAATGACCCCGTTGTATGCTCAAATCTAAACTGATCAAGCCTACACAAAAAAGACGAGTTACAAAAATATTAATTAAGATGGTGATTGTTGTTAGCCTTGTGTCTAAAATTGCAACTCTACTTGTGTCAAGATGGCCTTGTCTCTAAATATCAATTGAAATTTACGTCAAAACACAAAACATAAACTATTAAAAATTGATACACAGCCGAAAAAATGAAAACCCTAAAGCCAGATGTAATTACTCATAAGAAAGATAAAACGGAACCACATTTTCCACCGCATTTGCAACCGTCTTTCTATGAAGACCTGTAGAATTGAGAGAGAGAAAGGGGGGGGGGGAGGTGTGTTATCATCACTACGAAAAAAAAAAATCTAAAACCTGAAGAAGTTGTGGTATTTTATATTTTGAAATTAATATTCCCGCAAACGATATATACTAGTACCGTTATTCCCCAATTGTTTCCTCCTCTGAGAATCACTAAAAACAGTCACGCTTTTAAATAATTTTCAACCAATTTTACACCCAAACTTGGAAATTCTTTTTCGAAAGTTAGTTCTTTTTCACAATATCCTTAAAAAAAGTGAAGAACAAAGATATCAAGATAGAAAAAAGAATTCAAACTCACCTTAAGACTTAGGCGTCTATTTGCTGTTTTTTTTTCTTCAAAAAAACATTGTTAAATGAAG
This sequence comes from Kingdonia uniflora, assembly GCA_014058105.1. Classification (NCBI taxonomy): domain Eukaryota; kingdom Viridiplantae; phylum Streptophyta; class Magnoliopsida; order Ranunculales; family Circaeasteraceae; genus Kingdonia; species Kingdonia uniflora. The sequence continues at coordinate 1,592,720 of JACGCM010002017.1, forward strand.
CTTAAGTTACTTTATCAAGTAGAAACTTGAGTTCCAAGTTTTTGACAAGGTTGGAAATGCTCTTAGTAATATGATGTTTTTTCGTATAGACAAAATTGCCCACAAAAGAAAGACAAAGGGGATAAGATTTAATGTTATTTTATAGAGATGGGGAAAAATAACGAGATGGACGGCATAAATTTATTTAACTTTTGTCGAACTTTGAAGACCAAATAGTACTTTAGTCTAAAGAAACAAGGGCAATCTAACCCACGACTTTTTCTTCTTCATAACTATCGTTAACTTCCTCTATACTCTCTCCAAATGCATTTCTCGCAACTCCCCACAACCATAACTCCATCGCTCTATCGTCTACTCTCTATCTCTCTTAATCAAAAAATTATACGAAAACCTTCGAACGATTCGTAAACTTCAAATTTTCAGGTTTGTCCTTCCAACTTCTTAAAAAGTTTTTAATTTTTGGTTTCTGAAATTTTAGCTCTCTGTCTTGGACATGTAGAGGGTTTTGAAGGGTGAGAGGTCATGAAATGAGGGCTGAGGAGAAAGCTAAAATTTAATTATAAAGGCTTTCAACATATTAGCCAACTACATATTTACTCAAAAAGAAAAAGATTAAATAAAATGCAATATTGGCTAAATGCAACTAACCTTATAATCGCAAAATATGGAACCAAATACGTGCATATATGCTATTTGCATTATATTCCAACTCTCTGTACGCATAAGGTACCGGATCTTATGCGTACTCCGATACCGGTACCTTCTCCGGGATCTTATCGAATTTATCGTTGAAATGTGTGATAAGATCCCGTATGTACTGGAAAATGTTGTTGGCATTATCTGCATACTCTTCGGAACGATAAATTGCTCTTTTTTTGCCCGCCAAGTTTAACCAATCTGAACAAATATACTTACAGTTGAGATTGTTAGTGAATTGGTTTATAATAACTTTTGGATCATACCTCATCATGTTTATTGCCTCATTAAAATATGTATTTAACTTATCAGAATCCTATGTAATATGATATAAGCTAATTAATTGTATTTTCTAGTTATAAGCCCTACAAAAGAGAATACATTAAAAAGATTAAAATCTTATGCAAACCTTCAACAAAATACTGTCGATTGTTTGTTACCTTACTAAAGCAGGTGCGTAAAAACCTTTTTTTATACGATTACCTTGTGTTGACTTTTTTTCTTATTTATTTCATGAATAATGATTATCCCTAGTCAATTTTCTTAGATTGTCCAACTTTTTTGTCAATAAGAAACCTTTAATAAACATGCTACAAGGTTTGTTTTCATTATCTCAATCAATCTTTTTATTTTTTTCGATGGGTCACCTAAAAGTCTATAATTTTCATTATTACAGCCAAGTCAATCTAAAGTTATAGTCTTGTTTGAGAAGGTACGTAAAGATAATCCTAGGAAAAGACCATTAGACCATACAAACTACTCAAGCTCGCGATAAAAACATCAAAGCAATTCATATTAAAGTCATTACAAAACACGAGGTATACGGGCTAAAAGTGTTATTTATTAAAAACATACCTCTCATCGAGCTGTTTCTTGGGATCAGGAACGAGATCAGTTAGCAGTTCTATGTAGTCCAAAACAATCAAATCCTTAACAATAAATTTCTTTAAAAAATTGATCGCAAAAGCGAAATAACCCATGTGTCATATCTCCTCGTTATGATATTGTCAATTGTGACTAAGAATTTGTGCAAAATTGGCTAAGTTATCACTCTTAGTAAAAAATAAAATACATTTATATTAAGAAGAAAAAAAAACTTAACTCTTAGGCTAAGCCATAACCGTCCATCTCCATGACGTGGTACTCGAAGATATTTTAGATTGTCTGGATAATATTAAACATTAATCAAAGTAGTCTCGGCCATTGAAAAAATTAGGACAAGGAATTAATTTAAACCTTACATTTATTATACTATAATATAATTATCGAGGATAGATGGTTCAAAACCTAATTTAGCTTTATATCTCCCTCGCGTCTCTTCTCTCTTCTCCCTCTCTCATACAGCTTCCCCAATCAGCTATATATGCAATCCAAAATTAGCTTCAACATCTGCTTAAGACTTATGAGGATATAGTGTAGACTACTTTAAGTTGATACCGGTGGTCGAAACCTATTATGGAGATGGAGGATGAGATTCTATTGAAAATAATTTATTTTCAAATGAATTGTAACTAAAAAATTAGCTATGAAAAGCAAAAAAGGAAAGAAAAAATCAACTGCCACCCGATTTTCTGCTTGAATATGTGCTTTCTTATAAGATGACATAATTCCATTTTTATCTCTCACTCCGTCTTCAAGGATTCCCGAGTTTACACAGAAGGAGATTTACTATGGCATTTGAATTCAACGAGTTTTTTTCTAGAGAGAGAAAATGGCAGAGTAGATGAAAAGACCAGCTAAAGAAGTAGTGAAGAGCGGGGAAAGTTTCCTAAAATGGCCAAACACGTGCAGGCCTTGAAAAATGAACTACCATTCTTTCATTTTTACCCTTCATCTTTTAAATCAAATCAACTATGAAACTTCACAAAAACTTAGGGATGCCAATGGGATGGATTTGGGGTAGGGGAAGCTCAAACCATCCCCATCCCCGCATAAACTCCTCTCTCCAAACCTGCCCCAAAACCCATTTAATTTAAACTAGGATCCACAAATCTACCCATATTGTAACACTAAATCTCATCCCCGCCCCATTTAATTGTTACTACACCAAAAATTAAAATAAAATATCATTCTATGTGAAATTTTATTTTTGCTACGCTATACTATTACCAAAGTCATCAAAATCAACTAAAACATAAGTCATGAGTCCAAATGTTATGACTTAAATACCTAGGCAAAGTCATTAAATAAGACAAGTGAGAGATCAAAAGTGTATAAATGGTTTTATCCCCAATTATTTAAGGGTATATAGTAAATAACTAGGGGGGGATTTGTTAAATCTATACCATACCCTCCCCGATCCCCATTGAATTTTTTGAGGTTCTCTCCAAACCCGATAATGTCATCCCAAATCCTCCCCGTTCGAGGCGGATCCCCGGCGGGGCGAAGCAAATTGTCATTCATACAAACTCTAATTTCCAAGTAATCAGTTATTAAAGAAATCCTTTTATACTTTCAAGAGCTTTCTCTAATCCCACACATAAAAAAGTACACAAATTTAATTTAAAAGTCTTGGTTGATTGTAACAAGATGGCATAAAGACAACCCAAGCGTGCTAACGATAACTCTCATAACAAACACCCGTACAGACTTATCATTTGCAAAATTTATGCCACCTAAAAACTATAATACCTCTCTCTATATCTTTTTTCTCTCTCTCTCTCACTCACCCTTATCAAGTATAACACTCCCGCTGAACGGGTATTTAGAAGCGTCTAACCGGATTGTGGTGATGGTTACACTAATATTTAGTCTCACCCCGTATCACTTAAGATCCTGCTGGGTGTACAATCACGATCGATCTTGGGTCAACTTTTTAACCCTTCTAGCGCTCCGATCTCATCCATATGATGATATACCAGTATACCACCCCATTTACCCGGGCCCAATTTTAACTCGGATAAAAAGCTCCAAATTTAAGTCCAGTGAGCTTAGATACAAACACCACAACTTCTAGACCTTTCTCGTATATAAAAGTGTTGGAAATATTGGATATTATTATATTAGTTAATCAAAAGCAATGATATGAGAGAAGAGTAGGGTTATCTTATTGATGAACAATATCTCTTTGTATCCTCAGAGGTTCTGTCCTACAAAGAATAACCCAATTTAAGTTATATATACTCTCTCAAACTTTCCCCATAACTTTAATGGTCTATGGGTTTGTTAGGGAGTTCAGTAGGACATCCCAACCCAGTTGGGTTCCCATCTCGGGCTTGACCCAACTCCTAACACTCCCCTTTGAGGTGTTCCATACCAAGATGACTTGCCTCATCAAAACCTCTGCCTAGCAAAACCCCCTTGGGCAAAAAGTTGTGGAAGGAAAGAGTATAATCCTATGCCCCGTATGGGTTGTGGACGCGTATGCGTTTCCTCTAGTTAGTAAAACCTCCTAGGATAAAAATTGCACTATCAGGAAAAAGAGTACAACACGCACGTGTCCACGTCAGGATGGGATTACTCCTCCTGACGTCGATCTCCTTAAGATAATAAATCATGTAAACTTCGCATGCCGATTTTGTGTACCAGTCTTTTGAACGTAAGATGTGTAAGAGCCTTCATGAATAGATTAGCTAAGTTATCTTATGAACGGACTTGAACAACGTTAATCTCATTCATCTTCCGCAACTCGTATATGTGGAAGAATTTGGGTGAAATGTGCTTCGTTATGTCGCCTTTAATAAATTTGTTATTGACTTGAATGATATAATCTGCGTTGTCTTCATAAAGAGTCGTCGGTTTATCTTGGATAAAACTTAGACCGCAACTTCTGTTGATGTGGTTAATTATGAACCGTAACCAGAAATATTATATGCCAACTTCATGAAGTGCAAGAATCTCCGCGTGGTTCAAGGATGTAAAAACTATCGTCTGCTTTACCAGTCTCTATGAAATCGTTGTATCTCTATACAAGAATACATAACCCAATTATGATCCGCCTTTATGTGGATCTGACAAATATCTTGTATCGATGTATCCTATAATTTATTATTTGCCAATTTTTGGATAGAACAGATCCCCAGTCTTTCGTGCTAATGAGATATCTCAGAATGTGCTTGATCCTATTCCAGTGCATTTGGGCAGGTATAGAACTATGGCATATCAAACAGTTCACTATGAATAAGATGTCGGGTCGAGTGCACCCTGCTAAGTATAGCAAAGCACCGATAGCTCCTAGATATGGCATCTCAGGCCCTAGAAGTTTTTCCCACTCGTCTGGAGGATAATATATGTCCTTATTCACAACCAATGAACGGACATGCATATGCGTTTTGGTACTGTGTGTCGTATCTATTCCAAAACGTTTTATAATTTTTTCTGTATACGTCGCCTGATGTGTGATTATGTCGCGACCAAGATGTTCGATCTGCAAACTGAGACAAAATTTGGTCTTCCCAAGGTCTTTCATTTCGAATTCCATCTCAAGGTATTCAGCAACATTCACGATCTCCCCTGAAGTTCCGATGATATTCAAATCGTCTACATAAATTATAATGATGGCGAAACTAGTATTCATTTTCTTGATAAAAACACATGGGCAAACAAGACTAATTACAAAACCATCGGTTTTCAAATATTCAGTCAGCCTGTTGTGCCACATGAGCCCTGATTATTTTAGACCATATAATAACTTATCCAATTTTATTACGTAGGTACCCCGTGTGCCTGGTATTGTCGCTTCCAGAAGCTTAAACCCTTATGGTAGCTTCATGTAGATCTCTATATCTAATTTCCCATATAGATACGTAGTAACTACATCCATAAGATGCATGTCAAGCTTGTTTTCAACGATTGATAAACTAATCAAGTAACAGAACGTTATAGCGTCCATGACTGGAGAATAAGTTTCATCGTAATCGATGCCAGGTCTTTGAGAAAAGCCCTGGGCAACTAGTCTTGCCTTGTATCTTAATATATTTCTAAGTTCATTACGTTTCCAAATATATACCCATTTATAATTGATAGGCTTGATGACATCTTACATAGGGACTATTGGTTTAAATACTTCGCGTTTAGCTGGTGAGTTGAACTCTACATTGATCGTAGCCTCCCACTTTGGCCAATCTGTATGACTTTTACATTCGTCTAAAGTGAGTGGTTTTGGATCATCATCCTCGATGGCAAGCGCAGCAGCGAAAGTGAATACTTTGTCTACTACTACTTCTGAATGATCTCACATGGTGTTATTATAAACAAAGTTAATCGAGATCTCTCGATTATCATGTACATATGCCTCTCTGGGCTTGTCTCCTAATACTTCAAATAGGTACGTAGCTACTATGGCCCTGTCTATGGAAGGTTCCATCCCTGATGAACCGACTACACTATTAGATTTTTATTTTCCCGTACATTGTTTTTTAGCCCTCGGCTTAGCGTCTTTTACAGAGGAGCGTCCTCTCGTGACGCGCGGTTTGGATTTATTAGCGGGTTGCATACCAGTTCCCTGAACATCCAGTCGTGTAGGTACATTACTTGCAGGTACATACTCATTGGTTACTTTAGCAACATCGTTGAATGTATCTAGCGATTCATTAATGATTTATTGTAAGTATTGAATCCGATGTACTTCCTTGTCAACGTGATTGGTTAGAGGATCTAGATAAGACAATGATGGTGTTTTCCAACTAATCTTGGAAATATCCTCAATATTAACTGTCATATCTTCCCCTAATACTGGGAATATCGTCTCATCAAAGTGACAATATGCAAATCTTGCAGTAAATACATCACTAGTAGTGAGTTCCAAGTATTATATGATAGATGGTGAATCATAACCCACATAAATACCAAGCCGACGTTGGGCCCCCATCTTCGTACATTGTGGTGGTGCAATTGGCACATGTAGGAATTATCCAAATGTTCGTAGATGGGCAACACCAGGGCTCCACCCCAATTACTAGTTGCAATGGGGAATATTGATTATTTGCTGTTGGGCGAATTCTAATTAGGGCGGCAGCATGCAAAATTGCATGGCCCCACGCAGTGGTCCAAAGCTGAGATCGTAATAACAGTGGTCTAGCGATTAACTGTAATTATTTTATTAGATTTTTTGCCATTCCATTTTGGGTATGGACATGGGGTACTAGATGCTCGACATCTATCCCATTGGCCGTATGAAAATCAATAAAAGTCTTTGAGGTAAATTTGCCAGTGCCATCAAATCTCACAGATTTGATCGGGCGATCCAGGAAATGTGCTAGTATTCAGATAATCTGTGCAAGCAACCGTGAAAATGTCATATTCCTAGGTGATAATAGGCAAACGTCTGACCATCTCACAGATGCGTCGATTAAGACCATATATAATTTAAACATACCACTATGTGGATGGATAGGTTCGCATATGTCTCCATGGATACGTTGGAGAAAGGCTGAAGACTCCAACTCCACCTTGGTCTTACTAGGTTGGACTATAAGCTTCCCTGAGAGTAAACGTGACACGGGAAATCTTGCAAAATTTTGACCATCTCTCTCATAAGTGAATGTCCAAAGGTACTATTGATAATTTTCCTCATTATTCATTGTTCAGGATGTTCGAAGCGATCATGCCAAATCTTAAACGTTTTCTCTTGTAACGGAGAAAAATTAGTGATTGCATATGTTTATACATGCCTGACGGTAGTTGAATAAAACCCTGAGGAATACATTGGACACCGTTCCAATATAAGTTCTTGACCTTTAGGCAAATAGGCGATGCATATATAAAATTTAATTTTCATCATTTCCTATCGTCTTGACTTGATAACCGTTATCATGTATCTCCCAAAAGCTTAATAAATTCTTGAAAGATTTACTAGCAAACAACGCGCCCTGGATACTCAGTATCATATCGTTATTGAGTATTAACGTGGCTCTCCCTGAGCCCTCTACGATACTGGCTGTCCCAGTAATAGTGTGAATGTCCCCGACAAACGCGGTCAAGTACGAGAAATACTGTTTATCTCGAAGGATAGAGTGTGTAGTATACTGTCTACTAGACATGTGTCGCGACTCGTCTTATTATCAATTAGTGTTCTATAGGTAGAAAAATTCACGGGCGATCTGTATATATAACATATTAAAAATCTATATATAACAAATTAACTACTATCCCAAGTAATAATTTGAATAGTCAGTATTATAACATAACTGAAAATCTCATGTATGTCACAAGCACTTTATTGAAACATAAATGATTTGTTCATAACATAATTAAAAATACTAACAAAAAGTAAATCAAGTTTTTGCATGAAAAGAAACTACTAGTACTTTATATTGTGACATCACATGTTTACTGAGATATTGCTACGGATACTCCGTATGTTGATCTATGCCGACATTAGTGTCGCTGAAGAAATCTGACGCCGCAAACCCCACAAGGGCGGAGTCAGTGTTAATAACTGCGTGGTGGGTCTGGACTCTGTTATTTCTGGTCATCTGTACTGCAAAGCATTCCCGTGCCCAGTGTCCGGTGCCACCGCAGTTAAAGCAAGAAGATCCATGATCTGGCTTCATTTTCTTCTTTACATTTTCTGGTTTGCCGAATTTCTGAAATCCTTTACCTTTCCTAGAGCCAATGGGTTTCTGGTTCCCACCCTTCCTGTTTCCCTTGTATCCTCCTATGCCCTTTTCATATTTGCGTATCTGACTTACATAGTTATTTCCCCAAAACTGAATATTGTGTGATAATACTCTAATTCATATCTAGATATCCTATATAACAGACCAAGAAAAAATTATATAGAAATTCGAAAATAGGTATGAAATATTTCTCCGCAACGCAAAAGATTCGAGGAAAACATTGATTTGGAGGCGTGGTGATAATGTGTTGGATAATATTGGATACTATTCTATCAGTTAATCAAAATACATGATATGAGAGAAGAGTAGGGATATCTTATTGATGAACAATATCTCTATGTATTACAAAAGGTTTGTTACAAAGAATAACCCAATTAAGGTTATCTATACTCTTTCAAACTCTTCCCATAATCCTCTTAATGGTTTATGGGCTTGTTAGGAGTCTAGAAGGACACCCCAACCTACTTAGGTTCCCACCTTGGGCTGCACCCAACTCCTAAGAGCAAACGCAGCAGGGTGTGGGTTGAGTTGGGTTTGCAAATCCACACTCAAACGTCTCCTAGCAACGACTGTTTGGGTATGAGTTTGATGACCTGGCGTTACAGGAACTCAACCGAGTGGGAGGAACTCGCACTCAAAAAAATATTGAGTTTGATGGTGTTTAGATCACCGCGCGGTGTTTTTTTTTCCGCGCGGTAAAAGGAACACCGCGCGGTGATCTAAACACCTCCAAACTCAATTATTTTGATCGACACTCCCTGACAACTTCTTCTTCCCTAAACCCAATTGCGGAGCTGAGGAGAACCTCTACGCTCTCCCCAAATGGCGAACTCCTGCACCTGCAGTAATAACTCAACACCGTCGACCCCATCCTCCCATAACCCACTTTCAACACCATTCGCTCAACACCCATTATTACAATTCACTCCATACCTCTACCAAAACCCATCACAATTTCAACCTCAATTCCAATCACAAACCCCACCTCCATTTACCATGTCGCAAGGGGATCCCAGTTATGAACAATATCAAAGTCTATTTACACTTTCTCAACCGCAACCTCAGGCGTTTAGCCCATACTATCAACCATATCTGCTCACTCAACCTCAAGTTTTTCAACCTCCAAATTACTTTTAGAACTATCTATTCCATGGTGAATCTACTCAGCACAGTCAAAGTGATGCAAATACGTCAATACCTGTTGAAGCGGCGGCTCCCCAGAAAGAAAAAGGAAAATGAAGAAAGAAAAGAGCACCCAGAAAACAAAGACCAAGCATTCAAGTGCCAGAAGATTCTAAGTTTTTGGACGAGATGGATGATGCTGGAATGCATTGGACGGGCGCAGACTTTACGTGTCTCGCTAGGGGGTGGGTAACAACTTATGTCCAAACAAATGGTCGTACAAATAGTTTTACTTTCTATTAAAATGTCAACATTACCTTTAACAGAGACCCCGAGTGCCCCACACGACGATCATGTGGGTCGACCAAATCTCAGTGGTATGCCCATAATGCACAATGTGTGGCGTACAAGGGGATATTTGCTCAAGAACGATTTAGGAATAGCAACAGAAAAATAGAAGAAGATCGGGTACGTTATAGTTTCCTTTAACTCAATGTCAATTATTTCTCGTAGATATACACGTTATTTATTTGTATTAGGTAATTTTGTGAATTGTAGGAAAATGATGCACACATATACACGTTATTTATTTGTATTAGATAATTTTGTGAATTGTAGGAAAATGATGCACACATATACACGTTATTTATTTGTATTAGATAATTTTGTGAATTGTAGGAAAATGATGCACACAAAATCTATAAAGGCTTGAATAACGGCAATGACTTCAAACACTGAGAAGCGCATAAGATTTTGGTGTGAGAACCGCGATGGGACAACCTGAGGGATGATGGGTTAAACCATGCGGTGAATATACCAAGAAATGTAGCCAGGAGAACATCGGGCAATTCTTCTCCAGGGAACTCGATCGGATCAAACAATCTATCGGAGAACCCCGACAGCCCACCTACACCTCAATCTGCGGGCCCATCGGCTAAAAACTCTATAGAAAGAACCTTATATTACAAAAGGCAATGAAGGGTATGGCTGCATCTGGTAGCGGTATCCAAATAATGCTGGATGAACTACGGTTGGAGAAGATACAAGCGAAATAAGAAAAAGAAAGAAGAAGAGCATAAGCAATGCAACACTAGCAAGCTAATATGGATTTGGAGCAAGCAAAGGAAGATCGCAAAATTATGGAGAAAGACTTGGGTACTCTTTATATACATTAATTGTAATACTATCTGTAAAGGCAAGCTGAGATCATGGAACGTCAGGCCAAGAAGGGCGGACCAGGTACTTGAAGTGGTGATGAAATATAATTTAACTTTGCTGTATATAGAAGTTTTTTTTATCCAAGAATGTAGTTTAATAACCAATAATGTAAACGTTTGAATAATGTACTGCTCAAAATTCTACACTTTTTTTTGAAATGTTTATTTCCGATAATATTGCGTTAAAACAAATACAAGATCAATATTGCGTTAAGAAAAAATATTTAATAAACTTGTACGACTAAGAGAAGCATTAAATTACATCAATAACACACAAATAATACAAGAAATGGAGTACTAATTTTGAAGATTTTCCTTCACGGCCCACAAATGCTCGGTTAGATCATCATTTGGATCAAAGTGAAGTTCTCGACTTCGAATCCGGTTCATTTTCGATATAAAAGATTCTATTGTTCCGCGTTCGCGTACAATATCAAACCATTCGCCTTCGATAGTTGAGGGCTTGGCCGGATTGTAGTCTAAGTATGATGGGAATGCACCTCGTTCCTCCTCGACGATCATATTGTGTATTATCACGCACGCCTTCATGACATTGCTCAAAACATGGGGGTCCCACAATTTAACCAAATTTTTTACAACATTGAACCGAGATTGTAAAACCCCAAACGCCCGTTCTACGTATTTTCGGCAACTTTCTTGTTGTTGAGCAAAAAAGAATTGTTTCGCTGCAACCAGATTGAATATGGTTTAGACAAGTGTTTCCCATTTAGGGTATATGCCATCCGCTAGGTAATACCCCATATCATAAGCTTTTCTGACAATTGTATAATTGTAAGGCGGGGCGATACCATCGGCCAGGTCGGTGAAAAGATGTGATTATTGCAGGACATTGATATCATTGTTAGATCCTGGTAATCCAAAAAAAGCATGCCAAATCCAAAGGTCATGTGAAGCTAACGCTTTTAGAATCAGTGTCGCCTTGGGGTAATGACCAGTAAATTGACCGTGCCAAGCTTTGAGACAATTTTTCCATATCCAATACATGCAATCAAGGCTTCCTAACATGCCAAGAAATCCCCAGGACTCTCCGATCGCTTTTAACTTTTCGACGTCGGCTACGTTTGGTGCTTGAAGATATTCTTCGCCAAAAATTTGTATAACCGCAACACAAAACCTTTTCACACATAACAATGTTGTATTTTTTCCTATTCGGATATATTCATCAAAAAGATCTGCCGCAATACCGTAGCTTAGGAAACGTAATGCTGCGACTACCTTTTGGTACGGTGATAACCCCATAGTACCAGCGTTGTTGGGTTTCTAGACAAAATAATGATCATGTGCAACGATTACATCGAATAGATGCATAAACATGTCTCTACTCAATGACTGTAATACCAACTCTGAGTGCACTCGGTCCAAACAGATCTATATTCCCCATCCTCTGGGAATCTGTCAACATGTGGCCTACCTCCGAAGTTTGTTCAACCCAGTATGAGGCGTAAGTCTTTCGTTCATCCCCTACCACAAACTGCTCACAGTCAACGAACCCGGCCCGTCTCATCTCATGTAAAGCCGCTGTACTAATATGTGGTGACATGCTAAGCGGATGATCCAAAGGAATACGCAACTTGCCAGTCACCTGCCTCCAGGATCTATCCCCTAAGTAATATTCGCAGTTTCCTTTTGGTACTTAAAGTGGCATCCTTTTATGTGATATGAGTTTTGCATTCAGTACGTCATCTGTCTCAGACACTGTAGAATCAAATCAAGGTTCCCATGTGATCGTCTCAACAGTGCAGTGTTCAATATGGTATCTGCCTATAATAAATAGATTGGCTGCCTGGTCATTTGTTTTCCTCCTGTTTCTCTTCTCCCATGCTCTGAGGCACGGATAGGCCAGGTACTTTACCTCTTCCTTTACTATAGGGTGACCAACCCCAAAATACTCGTAGAACCAATACTGTATTTCGGAATAACATAAAAAATAATAATTTATATTTAAGACGTTTATTGGAAGATATTTAATTTGTAAAAGGAAAAAATGTCAGTGTACAGGAAGAAGTTGCACAAATCCAGTGATGGCACCCCCGGTCGTGACTGCGGTATCCAAACCATGGTACAAAAAAACAATAATAGCAGAACCCCAGTCATATTGGGCAGCTGAGTCGAAATCGTTCACAACCGCGAGATATCCAAGCGGGATGGTGTCGTTGGCCGTTTGGAACCACAAATGTCCCATCATGAAGAGGATAAAAGCATGAGCAATAGTAATATATTCATCCCGATCAGCTACAACGGTCAAGTACGTCCTCAAATGTGCAATGTTGACGTTCCCACTCTTTATATGGCTGAAATCAATGTTGGGGAGCAATTGTCTCGCATTGGATAAAATAGACCATGTGTCGCCATATGGCACCTGATATCGGCCGATAGACAATGATGTCAGCACAGTGAAATCGAGAAGAGTGACCCCTATCTCCGCACAAGGGAACAGAAATGTGTGTGTGGTCGGCCACCAACGTTCTGTAAGCGCCTAAATTAGCCGATTATCTGAATTGCCCAAGCGTATATCCATAAACTGCCCGAAAAAATTCACCACGGCATTCCTTACAGCTAGAATTGTGGCAATATCCTTCCACACTTTGAACACCGTAGTGAATGTGCCGTGCACACGCATCGAATCCCGATTCTATTCATTGAGGCATTTTGTCAAACACATGATTTATGGAAAAAAACAAATTCACAATTACACTAAAACTTACCGTGAGTTCCTTTCATGTGTAATAAATGTGACTGACTCTGTCTGGGAGTTGGGTAATACACCTCTGCGGGAAGTTATCTTCGGTTGGGTTTGGTATATCTTGGGGTTGGACATCTTCAAATTCTACTCTTTTTTTCTTTCTTCCGGACCTCGAGCGAGTTACTGAACGCTCTGGATCACTTGTTCTTCTAAACTCAGGTAGAGTAATGGGGTGTGGGTCTCCCTCTGGCATATGCATAATGATTTTGTTGGAATTCAAAGATTTTTTTACCAAAGGATTTTTGAGAGAGAGTTAGATGTAAAAATTATGAAAATAGTTGAATTACTAGTGAGTTTTACTTACAGTTGATGCGGCGGTGTTTGGAACCCCGCGCGGTTGTGTTTTAATCTTCTCTAAATTTAAAAAAAAAAAAAAACTCCACGTAGTAAACTCACATTGGCTGCTGGGGGAGGTCGGGTGTGAGTTGTGGGTTTGGTGGGCTAGGGTGTCAGAACTCACACCCAAACCCACACTCACTGCTAGAGATGCTCTAACGAAAAGCAAAAACAAAACGCTCAAAACCTTTACAACAGAGCAACTCACAAGAGATGAAATCAACAACAATGGCGATTATCTCTGACTTCGAAGAAGAGCAACAACAACAACAATGGTGATTATCTCTGACTTCGAAGAAGAGCAACAACAATGGCGATTATCTCTGACTTCGAAGAAGAGCAACAACAACAACAAGCAGAGACGAAGAAACCTTCATCGTTATCATCAACCTCCAGCTTCATTAATGGAGGTTTCGACGAAGCTTTGAAACAACTCCTCGATCACAGCATTCCAATCGCTCTACTAAAGGCAGTGATCGACTTTCTTCGTCGAAAATCGAATCTCTTTGATGACGATAGAGTGGAGAAGATGGTTTTGGGTTTTATTTCTGCTGCGAAGGAGAAGTATGAGGAGGATAAGAGGATGAAGAAGGCGGTGGAGGAGGAGGTGAGAAAGATTGAGAAGGCGAAGAGAGGCGGTAGTGAAGAAGGAGGAGCTGAAGAAGGTTGCGGGCAACCTCGGTGAAAAAGGAGGGCGAAAGCAAGGGCTAGGAGAAGGGGAATGTTCGAGGTTTGGTTCTTATCTTTGCCCTAGTTTGAGTTCATTTGATGTTGATTGGTTTATGTAGATTAGTTAATTGAACTATTATTAGTTAAGTTGATTGAAGTAGCTAAAAATATAGGAGAATGCAGTGGTTGTTAGTACTTTATTCTAGGGTTTTGGTGATGGGGTGAAAAAGGGGAGAGAGTATGGGAATAGTGACTTCAAACTAAAAATGTCAAATAACTAAAACATTTGAGGGTGGGAGATGTCAAAATGTTTATTTAAAGTGTGCAAGAATAGTTGCTATAGTACTCTCTCTAAGCAGAATGAGAAAATTTAGCTTTAGCTTCACCCGTAGTATAATAGAGCTTAATTCTGTGCATAACTCAAAACTAACTAATTAAGGCAAATATGCCCACTTAAACCCAAAATTTTTGCAACCCATTCATCAAATTACTCTTACTCTGTTTAAGGTTTAAACCTTAAACCCAAATATACCTAACTTAAACCCAAATCAAACCCGACTTAAACCCAATACATCGTAGTTGAGAGAGAGAGTAATCAAACCTAACAAAAATCAGATTAGACAAACTCCATTTGTCAGTCTAGCTCTTTACAAACCCTGTGACTGTAAAATCTTAAGTACATAAGCAAAGAAGTCAGATTAAGATAAACTAGACCATAGATATAGAGGGCAGAAGGAAATTTATCATGGGATTTGAATTTCAGTGAGTTTTTTTTAGAGAGAGAATAAATAGCAGACGAGTAGAGGAAAAAACTGGCTAAAGAAGTAATTAAGGGCGGGGAAAGTTTCCTCTCATTTTAGGAAACTTTCCCCTCCCTTCATTACTTCTTCAGCTGGTTTTTTCCCCACTTATCTACCATTTTTTTTCTCTCTCTAGAAAAAACTCGTTGAGATCCAAATCCCATGGTAAATCTCCTTCTGCCATCTTTATTTTTGGTTTGATTTTATCTTAATCTAATTTTTTTGTTTATGTACTTGAGATTTTACAGTCATAGGGTTTGTAAAGAGCTAAACTGGCGAATGAAGTTTGTATAATCTGATTTTTGTTAAGTTTGATTCCTCTCTCTCAGCTACGATGTATTGAGTTTAAGTCGGGTTTGATTTTGGGTTTTAAATCGGGTATATTTGGGTTTAAGGTTTAAACCTTAAACAAAGTAATTTGATGAATGGGTTGCAAAAATTTGGGTTTAAGTTGGGCATACTTGCCCTAACTAGTTATTTTTGAGTTATGGACAGAGTTGAGCTCCATTATACTACGGGTGCAGCTAAATTTTCCCATTCTGCTTACAGAGAGTACTATAACAACTATTATTGCACATTTTGACATCTCCCATCCTAAAATGTTTTAGTTATTTGACATTTTTAGTTTGAATAAAGATTGAGAAGGCAGTGGGTACGAGTATAACATCCTTTTATTTTATAACGGGAGCAATGTCTAGTAATTACTCATTGCTTGCTGTTGGTATACAATTATTGGATTATATACTTTTATTTGTATTTCTGTCTCCGAGTTTGGAAATTGACGAGTCGTATTTGTGTCCTTGTAGTTGTATCTGTCTATGTCTTCTAGGTAATGAGTAAAGATGATGTGCTCTTTGGACACTCCAGGCAATTGTGAACTCAACCTGGTTGGATTATAGAACTCTTAATCCAACTTTTTTGCAAACTCTAGAAGCTTATGTTCCACTCATTGCCCTTTTATTAATGCACAATCATTGGATAAGTTCCGATCTAGGGCAGGGTGGAAATAGAGTCTAAATACATGTATAGTGAGTGAACTGCAATCATTTAATAATCTCTCAAGGCGGGATATGAAAAAAAATGAGACTTCTACATGTCATAGGCAAATTACGAACAATAATCCAAGTTTTAATCGATATTCTATTCTTATATGATGATAGTTAAAAATATAACAATTTAAGATTGTGATTTCGCATTTTCTAGATCTTGTATCTCTTGGATCAAATATCATTTGATTGTTGCTCGCCAAGGCCATTATTATACCTATATGTAACTGAAAAAAACTTTGAATTTCGGTTCAAAACTTCTACACACTTGCTTTCTTATTAAATAAATCCATTTCCTAGCCTAATATACCTAAAGGAAGAATAATCTTGAAGATCCTTTGATTGATGTTTCTTAAAGTAGTTTCTTAGTTTATTGAACTGTTAATACAGTGAATAAACTCCAACTATTGGAGAAGGCACTGGTTATTGGTGTTTGATTTTTAGGATTTTTGGTGGAGGAGAGATGAGGTGAAATAGAGGACGCGGAGGTATTCAGTTTTGTAATCAGAATCGTTAAACAAATTGAGATCAAATAAAAAGTGTCAAATAATTAAAGCAATTGAGGGTGGTGGTGGTGTAAAAATACTTGCTATGGTCACCTTGGTAAACAAATGAGAAATCTTAGTTGCTCCCGTATTAGCAAGGAGCTCACCCCTGTCTGTCTACAACTCAAAATCAATAAGTAAATTTAACTGGTTTGGCAAGTCTGCTTTATGTAAACTTTCCTGAAAATGCAAGTTCAAACTGGTAACTTGTTTTCCATGTTGATCTTGAATTATATAACCCCTATAAAAGTACTGTATTTTGTATGTCATAACATTTTGTATGTAAAGGTTAAGGCCAATACCAATAGTGAACTCCCTAATCTTTTCTTATTGTGAACTTGAAAATGAGGTTTTACCATGAGAGAGGCAGGTTGCCATCTCTTTTAGCTTTTGATTCGAATTGTTATGAGTAAGCAGAAACCCCATTAATTAACACTATGCAAAAGTTCCTAAATCAATGGGAACCATGATGCTACCTTCAAGCAAATTAGAGACCAAAGTACCTTCCCCAACTTATAACAGAAACATACAAACTAAACTGAAGTTGGCAAAAGTTTTCATAGATAATCAGGGAAAGAATGTGGTGCACACTCGTGCCATTGGTAAATATTATAAGATAGAAAGAGGGAGGGAGAGTGGGTGGGTGAGTTAGAGGATGTGAAAATAGATGAGCTTTCATAGATAATCAGGGAAAGAATGTGGTGCACACTTGTGCCATTGGTAAATTTCACAAGATAGAAAGAGGGAGGGAGAATGGGTGGGTGAGTTAGAGGATGTGAAAATAGATGAGTGGAGAGTAGAAATTAGAAATGAGAGTTTCAAGGGCAGAAATAAGATATTAAAAACAAATGATAGTGTACTGAGAAGACTCACTACGGCTGGAAATGAGGGTTTCAGGGACAAAAAATTAGAGTGTAGTGATTAGGTTAGGGTTACTTATTATTGCTGAAACCAGTTAGCTGGAAGTCGTTAAAACTGTAGTCATACATAATTAGGTGTGCACGTTTACAACTACAGCCTCATTTGTATCGTTCGTCTGTCCGACTTTACTTCAATAACATCTATTATTTCTCTGTTATGAAAACCTATGAAACCCATTCGGTTTGAAAGCCTGAATGTACCCGTATACAAGCATATGATATTGATCCCAACACTAATAATCCTTAAATACTTAATGAATACTGAATGAAATTTTCAATGTGCATGTCTCCTAATCTAATGGTCGGTATACTAGTAAGGTAATAAAAGGGAGGATCAAGCGGAGTCAACGTACATTTACTAACTATATGCTCTAATAGCGTGTTCTAAAGCTACTGTGCATCTCTCTACTCATGGTATAGGTAGATATAGGTAAAGAAGGTAAGACGAAATCTTAGTGGTAGATTGTGCACATAGCGACTGGTCATATAGCGTGTTCCATAAAGCCATACGCGTGTAAGTAGCCACATCATTGCTTTAGCGTGTTCTAGAGACTAATATGGTGAGCGTATATATTAGCGTGTTCTACTGGTGTTGTCTTCTAAACTACTCCACTAGTCCCTACTTGGTAGAGCTTTTCTTAGTTTTTTAGGGGTAGGGGTAGTAAGCTCATAGCAGTCCATCTTTCCTTCTAAGGGCGCTAAGATCTCCTTTTTTGTGTGGCATAAACCAATCACTAGTTTCGTCTAGAGGAGTCGCAGCTACACCACAACTTACTATAGCAGTAAAAAAACAAAGGGTAGTTAGGGAAGGGGCAGTTAGGGAAGCGATCTCTAACTACTGGTTACTACAGCAGACTATAGAAGGAGGGAAGCGATTTCTAACTACTGTGGTTGATAGCGTAGCGAAGCAGTCAGATGGGCCATGGCCATATATAGGTAGTGCTGTGGGGGATAGAGAGAGAGAGCGCTCAGTTAGGCTTTAAATAGAAGTTGTTGTGTGTTTTGGAGGGTAGTTAAGGAATAGCCTAAACTACTGGAGGTAAGTGATAGGAAGCCGTGGGTTCCAACATCCCACAAGCCGCGTCCGTAGTCTAGAGCCTGCTTAGCGCTCTAAACTACTCTTTTGTTGCTCTTTTTATACCAATAATTGAGCCATTCCTAAAACACAAACACACTGCTAGGGAAAAAAACGATTCTATCCTAATGAGTCTTGGCTACCTCCCTTTTTTAAGCCTATGCGCTATCCTCATGAGTCTTGACCCACAACCCTTAACGCCTTTCTTTCATTGCCTATCGCACGGGTTTCATTTTATGCGCAGGGTGTTTTTTTTTTTTTTTTAGTTTAGAAATCCCCTACAGAAATTTGAGGAGTCATAATAGCCTCTAACTACTTAAAGTCTCTCACTGTGTTACCTACGAGGTTTTCGACGGCTACATCCGATTAGTAGTTTAGACGACACCCAATGAAACAACATCCGCTTAATAGTTTAGACGCCACCCCATGAAACAACAGTCGGGAGTGGGAGACTAGAACGCATGTATACAGTCGGTAGTTTTAGACCACTGATTCTTCTTTTCGATGACGCCCCTTAACTACCTTCCTTTCCAATCCTGCGCATGACATGTCTAGAATAGGATGCCATAGGAAAGAGCTCCAAAGGCATGAAGGAATCACACTTCTAAACTACTCTTTCGTTCTTGACTTCTTCGTTGTGGGGCTGGTCGAGCTTCTTCTTTCTGTTGTGTGGGGGAGAGATGAGAGGACCAAAGCTATCGTCTTGGTCAGAGATGGCTTCACCACTGGCTTTTAGAACTCGCCTTTTTTTTCGGGGTTCAAGTTTAACGAAAGAGTAGTTTAGGGATCTATTCCGTAGGCTACACATGCTTTTTTAACCCCAGGATCCTTTCTCTTTTTTCTTCTTGCTAGATGTGTTTTTTTTCTTCTTCCAAGGATCCTTTCTCTTCTTTCTTCTTGCTAGACTAGCCTAGGACGATAACGCAATGGAAAAATAGCAAGAAGGGATAGGAACAAGTACGACCGGCTATCATAGGCCGCTACTTGGTAATGTCTGCTAATTTCTTATGGTAATCTTGCTAGATGTGACGCCCCGGTTTTTACTAGATGTTACGCCGGTTCTTGTTAGGAATGGAATCGCGGGTTCTTGCTAGATGTTACGCAGGTTCTTGTTAGGAATGGAATCGTTGGTTCTTGTTAGGAATGGAATCGCCGGGTCCCTCGGTTGTGGGTTTCTTTGAGTCAAAGTACGTACCGAGGGCGTATTCTTTGCTTCTATACACATTACCACTACGACTAGTCCTTTTAGTGCCGCTAAACTACTCTTATCTTTCCCCAGTGTCTTGAAGGATCCTAGCTGCACCGTTCAGCATCAAGGATCCTTCTCTATGGTGTAACTTTTTCAATATTACCATCATAGACATAGATGATGGAAAATAGGATTCCCACATAGCGATGCAAAGGTGCCGAGACAGTGGAAGTAGCTTTGGTACCCTCCACTTCGATAGTTTTAGAGGTAGCATCTTCAATTTTAGACCAAAATACTCCTAGCTACTTCTTAGGTTGCGGAAAGCGAGATTGAGCTTTGTTTTCTTAGGAAATTGGCTTTGACTCCTAAACTACTAGTCTCTTTCTTTAAAGCCTTGTAGAATAGAAATACGAGAGCTTCTTTGCTTCTATACACATTACCACTATTTCTTTTAGTGTAGCGTTTTCTTATCTTTATGAGGGCTTCAAAGCTTCTTAAAAAAACACAGCTACTTCTTTTTAAAGAAGCACAAAAGAAAATAGGCAGTTCGGCTCCGTCATATAGGATCATTCTAGCTCGGCTCCATAAAAGGCTTAGGCAGCGTATAGAGAGGGGGCAATCCTTTGTCTTTATATCTTCAATGGCGTAGTTGTCTTGGTACGCACAAATAAAAAAAGGGAGGGATCCGTCACTTAAGCAATTCTCAATAGTTTAGAGGACAACTCTATTCACTGGTGAGGATCAAAGGGAGGAAGTCTCTAACAGCAACAACTAGGCGCACAAGCTCTTCTTTTTATAGGTGCCCTAAACCACAAAAAACAAAAGGTCTTTATCCCGCACAAAGAGTTCCTTGTAACCATCGGTGAAGTCTTCGTCTACTATATGAGCGTCAAAGTCCACGCCAGTCTTTCGTGGTTTAGGATCCTTCTAAACTACTGGGTTTGGTTTAGACGCTTTCTTCTATTCTTAGGTTTGCAAAAGAGAGCTTAGGTTTGCAAAAGTGAGCTTAGGTCCCAATGAACATGAATGACTAGAGCGGGGAAAGGAAAGAGAAGAGCGTAGTTAGGGAAAGAAACCCAAATAAATAGCTAGGACAATGCGGTAATGACACATTAAAGAAAAGAGCGAGCACTTGCGTACGGAGTTCAGCGTACGCAAGTTCACGTAATTTTTTTAGGGCAAGACAACTGACTCAAAAGTAAGCCCGCTTAGCGCTTACGGGCCTGTACGCGGCTCATAGTGGTGTAATGTCAGCACTAGGTAGTTAGGAGCAGGACTTGAATGAAGACGCGCCCATCAAGGATCCTCAATAGCCAAGCCAAGCCAATCTTGCTTGACAAGACACTAAGGAACATTTAAGGAGTAGCCACTGAAGTAGGAGGCAGCCTTTGAGTTCTAGAACGCAGAGGAGCAAAAGGTATAGCAATAGCAATAGAATAGCATAACGATAGCAATAAAATAACATAGCGATAGCTAGAGTTAGGCCTTTAAATAGATGAAGAGGTGGGAGTCTAAAGCCGGATTAAAGAAAAGAAGCCGAGTAGTTTGGAGGCTATAAAAAAACCGGATTAAAGAAAATAAAAAAGACAAAGGTAGCTTTCTACGTAGTGCCCACTACCACCACCTAGGTAGGATCCAAAACTACGAGTTATTTTTTAACGGAGTTAAATAAAAGTTAAAAGATAAAGCCGGAGTTAGGAGTAGTTTAGAGCAAACTTTTTGTAGGAGGCTATAAAAAAATCGGACTTGCGTACGTTTAAAAGAGTAAAGAGTTTGTAGCCTTTTCCTTTCAAGTAGCTCAGAGTTTAAAAGGGCTAAAGATAAGACAACTTGCGTACACAGATTGAGCTTTTAAAGTAGTGTGTTTTAGGGTAAGATTTCGCGCGCTAACTACTAGGACACCAGCACTAGAAAGCAAAAGGGGCCCACAAGATAATCGGGGTCTTGTCGTTAACAAGCAAATCGTGGTTGAGACAAGGAAATCTAGGTAACGACAAGCAAATCCAAGCAAATCGGGGTTGATAAGTACTTCCAAAAAAAGTGGGTCCCTACTTAAAGAACTCAAAGAAAAAGCATATGTCTTTGTACGCAAGTTTTAGAAGAACCTAGGAGAATCGGCTAGGCAACTTGCATACGATGAAAGGTACCTCTATACCTATTCATGCTTCAGATTCTTAGGCCTCTTTTCCGGGGTGAAGGAAAAGAATGCCTATTGTTTCAAAAAGGCCGGTCTAAGCTCTAGGCAAGGTTCACTACATCACTACACGAAACCCACTACTTAATTTAGATCTGCGTACGCAAGTCCCTAGCTCTTTCCGTTCTGCAAGGTTCACTACATGAAACCCACTACCTATTCATAGGGTATAGAGGGTAGGCGTGTTAAAGCTTTCGAGGACCTAGCTCTTTCTATTCATAGGGTAGGCGTGCCAATCTTAGGGGATAAGCCCAATTTTGTTTTCTAGTTCAAATGCCTCTCAGCCATGGGGCCTTTCACCTGTAGGCTTTCTTTAAGACCTGTGCAGAACGTATCGAAGTCAGTGCGCCTAAGCTTTCGCTCGGGTTGTCCATTGACGCTAGACCTATGCAGAACGTATTGAAGCCAGCGCCTAAGCTTTCACTTGGTTTTCCCATTGAGAAGAAGCGTCCCTATGCTTTCGCTTGGGTTTCCGTTGATTTCGTCCCTATGCTTTCTCTCGGGTTTCCCATTGAGAAAATGCGTCATAGAGTTTTAAAAGAAGTAGGACGTATGTCTAAGGTGGACACAATCACAAAGCTAGGCTTAAAAAAACCAGCAGTGACTCTTTTTCTGTCTAAGGTGGACCCCATCAAGAAGCTAGGCTTAAAAAGAAACCAGCAGTGGCTCTTTTAGAGAGGGCGAAAAGTGTGTTGGAGATGGCTCAACTCAAAATTGGCGAGGACAGAAAGATCTCCATGACTCGCAGACAGAAGAGAGGCGCTCAAGTGAAAGTGGGGATTAGTGATAATCGCGGCAATTCATTCACCCACTATAACTATCCTAGGCGAGGTTAGGTAGTCGACTGTCACCTAGCCTTTTTGAGGACGAAACTGAAAGCCAAAGATTTTGATGGGCGCTACTGCGGCCGGTGAATCCGATGTCTAATCTCTTTCTAAAGACATAACTGCTGCAGCTCATGCTTAGAAGGTCTCTCTTTGGGTAGTTGAATCTGCGTGAAAGAATCTGAATCAATCGATTTGTCTTTAGCAAAGGCGAAAAGCGGAGAAGATTAAATAGGATCCTTCTTAAGGTAGTGGTAATGCCTATAGTAGCCCCTACTTGAATGGCGAATGAAGTTGCCCCTAGGTTCCTGGGTTCATCTCTACTCACTCTATGAAAGACAAACGCGGCCTTCTATAACCTAGTGCCTAAGTCCTTTAATGCGCCATTGGGTTCATATCTACTCACTCTATAAGACAAACGCGGCCTTCTGTAACCTAGTGCCCTAAGTCCTTTAATGCGCCAAAACTTTTGTCGTAGCCATGAAGTTGGGGTCGCCCGACGAGTGAAAGAGGGGCTAGAGTCATTGGCAGGGAAGAAAGGCGTCCTATTGAATCAGGCAATCTCTATGGCAGACTTGCGTACAAAGAAAGGCGTCCTATTGAATCGGGCAATCTCTTTTTCTGTCTAATCAGTGGATTCATGAAGCGTTCTGTCAGGGAAGGAGTGTGTTTTAGCCATAGTGATCCAGGCTGTGGGCTCATAGGCCATTTTCTGTCCTCCAGTAGGCTACTCTTCTTGCCATTGGGCTAACTGACTAGTAGGGTGTAATGTTGGCAAGAGCCTTGCTGAATCACCTAGCGCCATCTAAGGGTAGTAGGCATTTCTATCACGTGAGATTTGGCTAGGAGCAAATAGCTTTACTACGATTTCGTCCTAGGCAAGTCATGGCTATAGTCGCTATAGGCACTGACCTACTTGCATTACTCACCTAGTGTGGGCTAACTGACCTTCTTGCGTGACTCACCTAGTGTGAGCTAACTGACCTTCTTGCTTGAATCGCCTAGTGTGGGTTAACTGCCTAGTGGTGACTAGTTTTTAGCGTAGAGAAATAGCTCGCTCATTCCACAGTTTTTTTTTTTACAGCTTAGGTCTTTCAGCCTACTTCTGTTACGGTCCGCAACATCAAGCCTAGGGAGGACCTAGTACCGGATCTCATGTTTTCCGAGAACTTGCATACGAAGATCTCTTTCCAGGTTCAGATCTCCTTTGTACCTCTTTTCCTTAATACTCTTTAATGCTAAAAATGCGCTTTGCCAAGCAAGAAAGAAAAGGACACTGCATCCTGGCTCCAGCAAGAAAGAGAGGAAGCCTTTCAAGTATTAAAGAAAAGAGGTACTAAGGAAAAGAGGTGGAGACAATAGCGTAGTAGAAGAAGTAGTTTGGAAGCTTTCTTTTCCTTTGCCGTAGTGCCCACTAGAATAGGTTCTTGTAGTTTAGAAGCCATTAGAGCTAGTTTTCTAAACTACTAGAAGTTAAAAAAGAGTGTAGATCACCGGAAGTGGTATTTTTATTCAAAAGAATAGGTTCTTTGAGATAGAATAAGGAAGAAAGAAGAGTAACCCTTTTTAAAAGTGGGTAACTATAGTCTCCGGAGTTTAAAAGGGTTAGAGGCTGGGTCAGGCCCCTAACTGCTGAGAGAGGTGGGAGTCGTAGTTGCTGAAGCTATGATAGACAATGGAGTAGTGTTTTTTTGTTGTTGGGTGTCCTATTTTATTTCCTGGAGTTTAAAAGGGCTAATGAAGCTTTAGCAACGTAACTCCAGCAAGAAAGAAAAGCCACTTGGGTTTGGAGCGTATCTTTCTTGATAAGAGCTTGAATGCCCTTCCGAACCACTTGAGATCACCTTGTGGTTTTATAACTGCGAAGCTTTCGTTCATTCTTCTTTTGAGAGCCTTAGAACCTTATAGGCGTCGCAGTAGTTAGAGAGCAAGGTCCCCAGTATAGAATGAAGGTTGTTCTGGGTTCCCTAGAGGCAGCGACATATGGCAATACACCTGAGCTAGCTTGCTCACTACCGAAGCCTCTCTGTTCTCTCGCTAGGAGCCAGAGAAAAGAAAGAATCCTGCGTCCAAACTACGCCTATAAAGAACAATCAATCACAACTAGAAAGCACTTTCACCAGTCTGTGGCGCTATGATAGCTTACTACTGGCGACCACAAGATTGGCTTAGGAGTTCGTAGTGGTTGGTCATGTCTCTGGTAAGATGACAGTGGCATTCACTCTGTAAAAAAACCACTTATTCCACGAGCGTCTTTCAAAAGCCTATGAGCGTGTCTTTGAGTTCTTGAGCCTAATCCTTTTAAAAGCCTGTCTTTCAATAGTCTAATGGCCACCCCGTAGGAAAGAAAAGAAGCTAGTGCCTGAGTCACTTATGCATTCCGCAGCTTAGTTGACTCATCTCCAAACGTAGTTTAGAGGCATTCTAAACTACTCCTTTGCCCTATTCTTTGCATGCGTAAAAAAAAAGAGCAGGTTCCCACCGCAGCTCCTTTTAAAGGATGGATTGTCTCTAACTACTTATTGCCTAACAAGTTGGAGGTCAAAAAAAAAAAAAAACACCTCTACCTTTGGTAGTTTAGGGGTCATTCCTAAACTACTGTGGCATAAGCCAGATGCGAGCAATGAGACTAACAGCCATTCTTTTTTCGTCCGACCACCCTAGTTAGGCGCCGCCAAAAGAAAGATGCTGTTAGTCTCATTACTACGGGGCCTTAGCAGTGTGTAGAAGGTTCGTCACTAACTTGCGTACGGTGATCAACCAAGAAGGTAAAGGATTGGGCGCCAAGGGCTTAAGTAGTTTAGAGCAAGATTTTGCTTTTTTTAGGGAGTGGGTCTGTTGGTTTTTCGTTTTCTCTTTCTATAGGTCCAAAAAAAGGCTTCTAAACTACTTTACTAGTAGTAGTTTAGGAGCGCCTTTCTTTCTTTTTAAAACTAGCCTGGATTCTAAGATAAGAAGAATGTCTATATCTACCTTTTTTAAATGCCAATGCTCTGTCTCTATGTCCTACCTAGTTAGTCTTTAGTTTTGCTTTTTTCTTGCTCAGTTTTTGCTGCTGCCTCTGTCTTTCGTTGCTGAAGATCTGCGCTCTGATGGGTAATTGGTAGTTTGGAAGCAGAAGGCTTGGGATAGATCAGGGCCGAAAGAAAAATTTCTTTCTAACTACGCTGGGTTTTAAGTAGTTAGAGGTGGAGCCACGTTTGATTTCTTGCTGGGCATTAAAAAAAGGTGGAGCTACTTTTGATTTCTTGCTGGGCTTTAAGTAGCTTCGTTCCTAGAAGCACGAGTTAGTAGATTAGAAGCAAAAGAATAGGTAGGATCCTAAACTAGGAGTAGCTTAAGCAGTAGTTTGGGAGCTACGTTTGATTTCTTGCTGGGTAGTGAATTTCTGTATAGAACTTGTGGGTCCAAAAGCGCCGAAAGCATCTTTCTTCGTTCTAGCCCGGGGTCTGGCGGTATCCTAACGTTCTGCTTCTAGGAACGGAGCTACTTTAAACCTGTGCACTCAGGAGCTTCTATCTAGGTTTTCAATATCTGGTTGACTTTGGCATGTAGTGGTAATAGCTATATAGGTAGGTCGTGTGGGGCACTTAGGAATACTTGTGTACGGAGAAACCTTCGTTGGGCACTTAGGAATAGGAAACCTTTTCGTTGGGCACCTAGGAATACTTGCGTACGGAGAAACCTTCGTTCTCTTGTATTAATAGCGGGAAGAATAAAAGACGATTTTAAGACGGGCTTTGTTTTAAATTGGGGAATCAGAGGTGTTTTCCAAAGGCTTTAGCGTTGGATTTTTTGTGGGTCCTTCGCTATAGACATACGACTTGTAGCTATTAGCCAGAAGGATCCTCTTTTTTTAGCTTTTCTTTCTGTTTTTTAAACTAGTGGATTTGTCTAGAGGTACGCTTTTAAACTCTAACCCTTTTAAACGTACACAAGTCCGGCTACCTTCTTCTGGCCCTTTTTTAATTTCTTTTAAAGCTAGCTTCTACCTCTAACGAAGTGGAGGGTACCGAAGCTACTTGTTGCTACTTGAAAGGCTTCTGGCCCATGCTTCCTTTTAAAGCTAGCTTCTATCTTAACCCTTTTAAAAACTCCGGTACTTGCGTATGCCGAAGGTTTTCAAGTATTAAAGAGTAGTTTAGAGCCAGCACCACCTCTCTCAGCAGTTAGGCTACCTTCTTCTAGTCTATTGCTATTGGCCCACGCTTCTTACCACTTTTTAAAAGGGTTACTAACTCAATACCTATTCTTGTAGCTTTAGCAAGAGCTTCCAAACTACCTCCAGCCTTTTATTTTCTGTCATTTTCACTCCTTTGAAATCATGGCGAAAGAGCTCCCACAGTGAAAAAGCCTTGGAGCAATGCTGGTTGGAAAGTTGTTAAAAAACACAGAAAAGCATTAAAGAGCATAAAAGAAAAGAGGTGGTGCGTCTGCCTAGTGTTCATAAGAGTCTTTGGGGTGGGGTGCGTCTGCCTAGTGTTCATAAGAGCCTTGCTGCGTTGGAAGACAGGATGTATAAGTAGCACGATAACTATAGGCTATAGTTTATCTTGAACTAGGAATGGGAGACAAAAGACAAGAAGCGTTGGACGGTTGATAGAAGACAAGGCTCGAAAGCGTTGGTCTTCTTCGTTTTCGCTGCTCTAGCATTGCT
Source organism: Kingdonia uniflora (assembly GCA_014058105.1). Lineage (NCBI taxonomy): Eukaryota > Viridiplantae > Streptophyta > Magnoliopsida > Ranunculales > Circaeasteraceae > Kingdonia > Kingdonia uniflora. The sequence continues at coordinate 1,620,333 of JACGCM010002017.1, forward strand.
TTTGTCTTCTTATCAACCGTCTCGAAAGCGTTGGTTTTTGACTATGATATAGATAAGGGGTGCCACGCCTAGTGATAGGCCGAAAAAGTAGGGTTTGTGGTTCTAGGAAGCTGGTCGTGGATTCAACATTAGATCGTAAGGGCTCAATTTGCGCGTCTCTGAACCACAAGGAACGTAAGGGCTCTATTTGCACGTCTCTGAACCACAAGGAACGTAAGGGCTCTATTTGCGCGTCTGAACTAACAAACGTATTTTAAAAAAGGGTTCTATTTGTGCGTCTGAACCAAGGAAATAGAAAGTCATCAATAGGGTGTGGGAAGGGGAGCAAAGTCGGCTACCGCACCACTTCATTATTGAATCTGGCGATTCCGAAGGTTACCACACGTCTCTTTCTTACAACACCCTACTCTTTTAAAACTCTCTATAAAGGAGCCTTTAGCAACTTCTTACTCCCACCTCTCTCTAGTAGATTAGGGGCCTCTTGCTACGCTAGCACTTGCCACTTCTATAGACATTATCACTACCTCTAACCCTAAAAACCTTAGCTTTAGCAACTTCGCTCTTTTCTTTAATAAATCTTTTCTTTTTGGCTCAACCGGTGGCCTAATGAGTTGGCTTTAGTAGTTTGGAAAACACCTTTAATTGCTTCTAAACTACAATACTTGAAAGGCTACCTTTTCTTAGCTAGGATCCCTCTAAACCACTCCGCCTCTGTTAATTTTTTATTATGGAAAACACCTCTTTTCCTTAATGCTTCTTTAGTGCTCCTAAATTACTGTACCTCTTTTCTTTAATACTTGAAAGGCTTCCAAACTACCTTTCTTACAGCGCCCTTCTTTGAGAGCCCATTGCCAATCCATCGCGGGCATCTACTGTGTTTTTTTTTTTTTGACACGAATCCTGCTATAAACTACTCTTTTCCTGCTGTAGTGAGTAGTATTCAGGAGAGCCCTCTTATCCTCAGACTGACATTCACTACTATCTCCCTGCCGCTACGCATAGCTCCATAACCCAGCCTCTTTTATTTAATACTTGGAAGTTTCCTTTTTCAGCCTACGGCTCCCTACTACCTAATTCCTTTCCATCCATATCAAACTCCTTAATAGCACACCTCAAAACTTAGACACCGGCCTTCAGAGTTCACTCCTTTTAGGCAATAAAGAAAAGAGTGCGCACTCGTATGTAACAATGGCAGAGGCTTCAGAACAGTCTCTCATAAGCCACCAGTCTCTCATAAAGATGAGCCCCACTCAGCAGCGCAGTCGAAGAGCCACTATCCGAGATTGAATCCTCTTTTTTTAGAGGTTGCCGTTATTACATCAAGGTAAAGCGCAGCGGTTTAAAACACGAGACACATAGGCCCGGTTTAAAAGTGAATGCCTTCTAACTACTGTCTAAAGGGGCCCGGCTCTCCCTATACCTACTGGTTCGGTAGTAGCAAGAAGGGCCTACGCTATGAATGCAAAACGACTGAATATAGAGGTCACCCAAGATTCCATTTGTCTCTCTCTCTGTACGCAAGTTGCGCTTTTTTTGGGGGGCTCCAAAAAAAGGGTGAAGGCTCACACCCACCAGTAAGCTATTTTGCTTGAGTAGAGACATCGCCCCTTTCTTTCCGATGTGCGTGCATTCTTTCTAATGTGCGCTCATTTTTACCCCTTGAGTGGACCTAGGTCCTCCTAGCACCTTCTTTTTGGAAACAGAACTCCTGTGTATAAAGACTGATGTTTAAGCTAGGTGAGTCAGTCCAGGTAGTTTGGAAAAAAGTAGCTGGAGGATCCTAAACTACAAAGAGTCTGTTAGAGCGAGAAAAAGAGCGAAAGGTAGTTGCCTAAAGGCTATAGCTTGTTTTTAGATGATGGAACAGATGATGGATAAGTAGTTTAGCAGCAACTAGTGTTGAAAATTAAGCGCAAAGGCGGCGAAAGTAAAAGAAAGCCCCCCAAAACTAGGTTAGTTTAGGAAGCCGGTAAACAATGAAAGAAAAGCAAAAGAAAAGTGCTGAAAGTTGTTGTAGTTTAGGAGCGATTTTTTAACATCCGGTTTGTCTTTGGATTTGCGTATGGTGGTAGTTCTGTTAAAAAATAGGATCCTAAACTACGTAATGTTTATAGAAGCCTTTCAAGTATTAAAAAGTAGTTTAGAAGCATAAAGAAGGAGACTAGCAGTAGTTAGAGTTTATAAAGAGAAAGAAATGACTAAGTCCTTTTCTGTAGGCTGGTCATGCTATCAGTTCGTGGTTCTAGTGGTGTGTTTTAGGAGCATTTCTTTCCCAACTAACGCTTCGAAGCATAACTGGGTTTTAAAAGGCCATGTGCGTTAAAGAAAGAAATGGAGACCCGCTATGTGATGTGCGTCAAAGATGGAGACCCGCTACCGCTATAGAGTGTATAGTCCACAGGAGCACTTTGCGATGCTTCGAAGCAAAACTGGGTTCGTTGCAAATAGCGCCTAGGATCCTTGGTCTAGGATGAAATTGCCTGGAAGGATCCTCACTTACTGGTGGTGCTGAAGTGAGGTAAGGTGCCAATAGGGAAGAATGACAGTTGATAAGAGGATCCTTGTTTTTTTTTTTCCGGGTCTGACCTCGCTCGTCGAGCATCCCGCCCCCACCATAGTAGAGACGAGGCAAATAGGAGAGGTTCTATGTGAGCGCCAAATGAGTACGACCTAATGAATCCACCCAGGTTCGCCTTTTTCTTTGGTAGTTGGTATGCAGAAGGATCCTTCTTTCTCTTTCATAGTGATAAGGATTGAATAAGGCCCTTTGATCCCTAAGTGTTTGGAATTTCTTTTTTTTTGTAGCTCATGCGTACTGAGGGGGGGGGGGGATTATCAACACTGCATTGGGACAATGGTCTGTCATAAGTCTCTAACCAATGGGGGTGGGAATCAGAGGCTTAGTCTTCTTGTCTCGTAACTATAGTGTGGTCATATACCTATAACTAAGGCTATAGGGGTTCAATCCTGCTCTAACCTAGAGCTAGCACTATGCCTGAGTCAGATCCGACTGCAAGGCCTAGTCTCGATGGACAAGAAATTTCTTACCCTAAAAAAACGATGAGGGAGAAGCGTCGCTACAATTAGAACCACCTAAGACGTCTTAGGTGGTTCTAAATACCCCAACAAGCTTCCGATTTATCTTTTTGCTCAGATGAACGCGTAAGAAGAGTCACCTTGAATCAACGTATGTAGGCGTAAGATAAGAATAGTCGTTTTGGATCAGCAGAAAGATCAAGTAGTCGCTTCCTATTGATCTTTTTGCTCAGATGAACGCGTAAGAATAGTCGCTTTGGATCAGGGTATGTGGAACAGTGGAACAACCGAGTCCCAAATGCAAGGCGTACTTTTCTTATGTTCTCAAGCCTGAGTTCGCTTTCAAACTTCTCCTCGAAGGGTGAGTCTACTCGGGTGCGATCCCTTTTAAAAAGAACCTCTCTTATATTCAATTCACTCTAAGATAAGGTCTTAGGTAGGGGCAATGGTGGGGTAGGCCTTTTATCGAACGCTTGCACACCTCTCACCTTTTTTCTATCGAGCCGGGTGAGTCAAAGCGAAAGGAGCGCCTAGCAAGACGTCTTCGCGCGCCAATATTGCTATGAGATCGGCACTTTCATTGTCATTCGAAGTGGTTTTAAAAAGCCTTTACCGCTTCGCTTGCCAGATTCCCAATAAGACGAGAGATGTCTACTCCTTTTAAGGACCACGTTGCATAGAAGGAAAGGGCGCCTTTCAAGTATTAAAGAGTAGTTTAGAGGTTGCTAAAGCTATCAAAAGAAACACGTTCTTTTAAAACTTGCTTTCGGAGAAATGAGACCAAGGAACCGAATTAAAGAAAAGCAAAGGCGAGTTATAGCGTAGTGATAGCAAGAAGAAGGGCGCTCTTTAAAGGGTTTAAAAGGGCAAACTCATTAGCTTTCTAAACCACTTAGAATAGAATAGCTGTAGAATAGCTAAAGAAAAGTAAAAGAAAGACTACGAACAACATAAGGGTTAGAGGTAGAGCTAGGGTTAGGTAGCTTTCTAAACCACTTAGAATAGATATTGAGTTGTTTTTGTCTAAAGAAAAGTGTTTAAAAGGGAAAACTCATTAGCTTTCTAAACCACTTAGAATAGAATAGCTAAAGAAAAGTAAAAGAAAGACTACGAACAACATAAGGGTTAGAGGTAGAGCTAGGGTTAGGTAGCTTTCTAAACCACTTAGAATAGGTATTGAGTTATTTTTGTCTAAAGAAAAGGGTGCGAGTTTAAAGCTGAAGGAAGCCGAAGGAATAAGGTAGAGAGGGGTAAGGTAGCCGGTATATGGAAAAGACCTCTTTTCTTTAATACTCTTTAAGGCTCTAAACTACTAATGCTCTTTAATTACTCCTTATGCCAAAAACAAGAACACTGGAGTTAAAAAAGAGTCAAAAGAAAAGGGGTTTAAAAGAGACGATGGATAAGGGGTCTGCGCTTTGGAAACCCCATACGTCACTATGAACGCAACCTACCTGTCCCGAAACACGTTGCAGAGAAGGAAAGGAAAGGAAAGGGGTTTAAAAGAGTCGTGGGTCTGCGCTTCCCCATACGTCACTATAGAACGCAAACTATCTGTCCCATCCACAATGCTATCTCGTGCAGGCCTAGTAGCCAAACAAGTTGATAGAAGGAAAGGAAAGATCAGAAACCCCGTACGTCACTATGAACGCAACCTATCTGTCCCGGACCACGTTGCAGAGAAGGAAAGGAAAGAAATTAGGGTTCTGCGCTTTGAAAGCCCATACGTCACTATAGAACGCAACCTACTTGTCCGGTAGTTTGGGAACAACAACAAAAAAGTGGGCCAAAACTCACCGTAATGTCTATTTCAGGCCCAATGGCTCTCTCGCCGTAAAACATCGTTGACTTGATCGAAAGAAAGAGAAAGGCCGTTTATGTATATAGGTAGCTAGGGGCTAAAAAAAACCGAATTTAAAGAACAGAGTTCACTTGCGTACGAAGAAAAGCAGTAGTTTAGCGCAAGAATAGGTAGGATCCTAAACTACGAGCTAGCTTTAAAAATAGGTTGCTAAAGCTATCAGAAGCCAAAGGAAGCCGGAGAGTAGAATAGACCCAAAACTAGTAGGAGCTGAAGGCGAGCCAGAAAGTAGTTTAGCAAAAGAATAGGTTCTTTGAGATAGAATAAGGAAGAAAGAAGAGTAAACCCACGTTTTTAAAAGGGTAACCTTTCTAGTATTAAAGAGCATTAAACAAAAGAGGTGCGAGTTTAAAGCTTTCTGTTAGAATAGGTATTGAGCTAGCGTTAGACATAGCTCCTAAAAGAAAGCGTTAGATTAGACATATCTCCTTTTTAAAGCTTAACTGCTGAGCTACTTGAAACTACAAAAAAAAAAAAAAAAAAAGTTTTCTAAACTGTGTTGTTTAAAAGAGTGAAAAGTAGGAGTTCGAACTTGCGTACGAAGAATAGAAGACAAGGTGGGCGATTTTCCGCTGTATATAGGTAGCTAGGGGCGTAAAAATAGTTTAGGAGCTAGTGCCGTAGTTAAAAAAAGAGCTAGGAAGTAGTTTAGTGGACAGCGAAGCCAAAAGCTAGGAACGCCGTACGCAAGTATAAGGAAAAAGGAGTTGCATGCTCCAGGGCCCAGGGAGATATGGTGCTATAGGTCTACGGTTCACAGGTGCTATAGGTCTACGATTCACATATAGGATGAAATAAGTTGGCTGGGGAACTTGTGTACGAAGAAAGCGCGGTTGCTTCGAAATTACTTTGCATACTCGGGGGAATCCTGCTCAGAGAGCACTCAGAACCTCCCCTCTTGCTTTCTTTCCCTATCCGGAGAGAAGAGCACCAAGAGAGTCGTAAGCTTTAAAAAAAATGAGCGCAACCTGCCTCTACCCTCTTTCCTCCAGTAGGCTATTTGAAGTATGAGCGCAACCTGCCTCTAAACTACCTTCGTTCCTAGGAACAAGCACCAAGAGAGTCGTAAGCTTTAAAAAAAATGAGCGCAACCTGCCTCTACCCTCTTTCCTCCAGTAGGCTATTTGAAGTATGAACGCAACCTGCCTCTAAACTACCTTCGTTCCTAGGAACAACACTATGAGCGCAACCTGCCTATACTCTCTTTCCTCCAGTAGGCTATTTGATTCAGGGAACACATCCTCTTTCAGGCAGGGAGCACATCCTCTTTCCTCCAGTAGGCTATTTGAAGACAGCGTAGCTCGACAAAAGCGCAGGCCCAAAAAAATGCGGCTCTCTAAAACTACTTACTAACGCTTCCTTCTTCTCTGGCGAACAAGCGCGCAGCAGGAGTTTCTTGTATGTGCAGAAGACGGGGCTGAACCCCTACAGGATAGGATACTAGGTCTTATAGTACTATGATTCAATCAACAAGTGCGCTGGGTAAAGCATCTTATTCTTCAATACGGGGGAGACAAAGCATCTTACTCTTCAATGCATGCGCTGGGTAGAGACAAAGCATCTTACTCTTCAATGCAGGGAGCATCTTACTCCTCAATGCAATGCAGGGGAGAAAAAGCATCTTACTCTTCAATGCAATGCTTTGGGTGTGTTGGGGATCTAGATAGCTCAGTTGGTAGGGTGCGCAGCTCTAGCTACCCCCAATGGGTCCAATGAGGGGTAGGGCGGGAATGTCTTCTACTTCAACCCGAAACCGTGGCTCACTTTTGCGTAGTTAGATCACATGTTCAATACAGAGACTAAGGAAGTACGGGTCAGAGAACGGCAATCGCTCTGCTGCTTTGTCTACAGTGGGGTTGGCTCCGTAGTAGAATCCAAGCAAGGGGGGTTTACCTTAGTGCTTTTTTAACTCCGGCTTCCAAACTACCTTGGGGTGCCTTTGAGTCCTGATCTCGAGCTCGTGAAGAAACACGGGTCTCCCCTTCCCTTGTCTAGCATAGCGCCCCAACGTAGATTCCATGCTTTCTTGACGGTGTCCTTTTTTAGAAAGACTAGGTTGACTGGTTGACTTGTGATTGGCGAACTTGTCCTGGAAAAAAAAAGACGTCAGTAACCCCTAAAAAACCCGGAAGGATGTTCCATGACTAGGTATAGGTATAGGGGCCTTTACTATTGCCTCTAACTACGTTGACGTGCTGCGTTGCCTTGAGTGGGGTGCTAGGGTTTTTGTAGTTTAGAGCTGCTATTCTGAAACTCGTTTCCCGCCCACTATACATCCTAGGATAGGACTCTAGAAAAAAAAACAGAAAGAAATAGGGACGTACACGGCGCGTTTGTCTTTGGGCTGTAGCTTAGAAAGCAGAGGAGAGTCCACTAGTTGCAGAAAGATTGTTGATTCGGCGTACGCAAGTCTTTCCCACACATCGCCCGGGACACGAGTTATTTTTAGGAGATTTTCAGAGTTCATGGCCAGTACCCACCTTTGGCAAAGCATTTTTCGGTAAAAAATAGCGCCTATAGCCTAAAAAAAAGGGGTCTCTGCGCGATATCCGCACAGAAAGAAAGAAGAGTATTGGTTGGTCTCGGTAAAGAATAGCCGCAACCCACTGGCACGAAAGTATCTATTGGTGGAACGGAAGTATCTATTGGAGAACCTAGCTCCGGTGATTCTCGCCTTTATGGATCGTCTGATTGACACCCAGCCGCTGTCTCGGGACACAGACCTCCAGCTCTTGGTAGGCTGTCTAGCTAACTTGGTAGAACGGATATCTTTTCGCACAAACTTCCAGTAGGCGACTGAGAAGGAACGTCCTGGATGCTTCGATGACCGACCACAGGTGCCTTTCTTTTAGATTTGAGCTGACCCTACGATGATTCAGCACAACCAGGAGTTCGAAGTGCTAGGTTCCACTTGATTCTTGTCAACTTGCGTACGGAGAAAAGCAGGAACAGCATTGGCGTAAAGCACTAGGCTATTGCTATTCTATTCTATAGGAAGACTAGGCTATTGCTATTCTATAGGGGATAGGAGAATGCTTGCTGCACGATCTATAGTCTCCTTTTTTGTAGTTTAGGGGCCAGTTGCGCTCTAAACTACTGCAAGAAAAATCCGGTTAGGTAAGACTCAGCTGGGTGACACTGGGCTCTTCATTTTAAAGCCCTAAAAAAAACCGGCACGAAGAAGGTTTCGTCTGCTTTTCTTTCATATTTAACCCCCGGCTGGCTACCTAAACCCACGTCTGTCTATAGTGCTCTACCAGAAGTGGGTAGTCTTTCTGTGCCTGCTAAGTGGCTGCTCTCTTTTAGCATTTTTTTTAAGACCCTAAAAACCCGCGTGCAATTTCGGTCATGTCTATGTCTGTTTTATGTATCGATTTCAAGAAAGGTGCCGTAGTTATTTCAAGAAAGATGCCGTTGTCTTAGACCTACTCAGAATTTTTCCAGTAGTTTAGGAGGCTGTAGGCCTTTTTTTTGGGATGGGATTCGAATGTTAGCACTAGAAAGCAAGGCGCACCGGCGAGAAGTTGGCTTTTGTGCAAAGATTTCGTAGTGCTGCGGGCCCTTCGCTCTAATGTCCTGTGGTCACGCCTGTAAGACTACCCACTCGTTTTACACGCCTGTCTCTTTTCGTTTTAGTAGAGGCAGGTGCCCCGGCTTTCTATTACGCTTACGGTTGCTTGGGGCACAACTTTTATTTAGTGAGGTAGCCTTTCAAGTAGCAACAAGTAGCTTTGGTACCCTCCATTTCTAAAGAGGCTATAAAAAAACCGGATTTGTCTAAAGAAAAGGGTTAAAGTTGGCTTTAGTAGTTTAGAAGCGCGAGAATAGTATAGTGGTAGCAATAGCAAAGCTATAGATAAGAAGGTAGTTTGGAAGGACATGAATAGGTAGGATCCTTGAGTTGCCTAAAGGCTCCTAACTACTGAGAGAGGTGGTGCTGGCTCCACTATTTAAAAAGCAAGCTCCTTTGAGTTTTTAAAAGGGTTGAAGCCTTTCAAGTAGCTCAGATGTGATGCTAGATGTGATGCTGTTATTAAAACGAAGTTTTCATAAGGGTTGGAAGTGGAGCCTAGGGGGTTGCGCGCAAATAGCTCTTGGTCCAGCTCATGCTACGGCCTAGCCTTACCGAAGGTCTAAGGTCTATAGTAAGAAGAACTCTCCCACATCCACATGGGTACGACACAACGCAAACTAGCTAGGATCCTTTTTTTAAAGAGAGGACGAAACTTCAAGTGACTTTGTCGCGTCTTTTCTTTGAGCAAGACACCCTATGCCAGTATACCTTACGACTCCCTAACTACCACTAAGAACTCTTACGCGAAACTATAGTCTATAGCACAGGCGTGAAACTATAGTCTATAGCACAGGGGCCCCTTTTAAAGACTCTAGTGGAGGTTCTCTTTGGTACCCGCAACATCGCTCACATAGCTAGCTCCCCTTTTTAAACTAGGAGCGACGCTTCGTGTCCTGACCCCCCTAAGTCCAGCCATACGCGAATAGTCAAAGAGATAGATAATATAACGTATCTTTAGTTAAGGCGAGGGCTTTAAGTAGTTTAATAGCTTGGAGGCGTGATTTGATCTCCGTACACAAGTAAACTACCAACGTCAGCTTTTTCGGGTCACCAAGTTAGAGAGGCTATTAAAGAGCAATAAGGAAAAGAGGCGTCTCTAACTCTTTTTGCAGGACTAGGACGGCGGCTACTGCACTCAATGCGAATATAACGTCACTCTAAACCAAGGCGTAGTTAAGGAATGCTTCCAAAACTACCAGAGCAAAGGCCATAAGACGTTGCCTATTAGACTACTGATTGAATAGTCTGACTGATTGAATGCAAGATTGAACTGATTGAATAGCGGTAGTTAGAGGGCGAAAGAAGAAATTGATGAGGACGACATCGCTTCTTGTGCATGTGCTTCTTTTCTATAATGCTATTTCGTTGTGAACAACTTGAGACTCCATATAGTAGAGCCACTCAACTCACATTGGAAGCCTAAAAAGTAGTTAGAAGTCACCGTACTCAAGTTAACTCTTTTTTATGCCTACGGCCTAGCTTTTGCTATCTCTTTTTTGTTGCAGATGAGAACATAGTAGATCCAATCATTTAGCAACATAGCTCCGGCTCCTAGCTTTAGCAACTCTTTTCTTTTTGCTCAACCGGCTACCTCCAAACTACAACTACTAAAGATGGCTCTTTTCCACCTTAGCTCCACACCCTCGGCTGCCTTTTTTCTCGGCTCATAACCCAATGGCGAGTTAGCAACATGGGTCGTAGAAAGGTTGAAGTATAGATCCAAGCTCTTATCTATAGTTTCCTATATAGCTGCTACAAGAAAGCGAAAGAAAATGTCTTTCTAAACTATGCTAGACTATAAACCTCGGCTTGGTGTGAGTCTCTATTAGGGGCTAGGATCAATTGACTACGATGTGAGGACTGGTAATGTCTATAGTCGCGCTAGGATCCTTCTTCCCACAACTATTTAAAAAAGGTAGGTAGGTCTTCAGCACAGGGGCCCTTCGCTTTTTAAAAGAGGTAGGCTAAGGCTAGACCAAAACATTAGCTCGTTGTTAATAGCTACTATCCGCATGAGTAGATCTAGGTAGGATCCTTAAATAAAATAAAAGACAAAAGAAAATAGGTAGGATCCTTGAGCTAGCTTTATAAGGAGGTAAAGAAGAGAATACCCAAAGGCCAAAACTAGGTAGGCAGTTCAAGAATAGTATTGAGCCTTTTAAAGACGGAGTTCTAAAAGGGTTAAAATAGTAAAGAATAGACAAGAAGAAGTTTGAAAGACCAACAATGTATATAGGTAGCTAGGGGTGGAGTTATTTTTTAACGTAATTTAAAAGAGTAGTAGTTTAGGAGTGATTTTTTAACGTACGCAAGTCGGATAAATAGTGGATGATGGAAAATAGGATCCTTGTAATGCGTCCTGATTAATAGCGAGAAGCCGGAGTTTAAAAAAAGAAGGATTTTAAAAAGAAGCCAGAGGCTAGGTGTAGTTTGGAAGCTCTTGCTAAAGCTACAAGAATAGGTAGGATCCTAAACTACGAGTTAACTTTCTAAAAAAAGGAGTTAAATAAGAGTTAAAGCCGCAAAAGAATAGGTAGGACCCTTGAGCTGTTTTTTAACAGACTTGCATACGGTGGAGCTATTTTTTAACAGACTTGCGTACGTTAAAAAGGAGTCAAACGAAAGAAAAGAATTGGATAGAATCCTAGCTCTTGCTTTTTACCGCCAAGGAAAAGGGTGATTCTTTAGCCTAGGCCCAAAACTCAACTTCTTTTCTTTTGTTGCTTCTTGTGAATATGGATCTATATCTTTCAGTAGGCTTCATAGACGTTCTTTTTTTACTAGGATCAAATAGCTTTGGTACCCTCCACTTCGTTAGAGGTAGTCTAAACTTACCCTACGGTGCGAGTGGGCTGGTCTTCGCCTAAACCTTTCTGACTCGCCTACCCCTTTGATTTTCCAACAAGCCTACGTCTAAACCTTTGTCCTTCTCCTATCTCTTGGACTGATTCGAGCATTGAAGAAATAAAGACAAAGGATTACCATATGCAAAGTGTACAAAAAAAATGCTACTTATTGAGAAAATCACAGTACGCACCACTACCTAGGATCCTTAAGAAAGACTGCGCCGAAAACCTAGCCTAGTGAAATGGGTAAAGACTGCACCGTAGTTTAGAAATCACGCTCGAGAAAAGATAGATAGTAGAATAGTTAGAGTCTAGGTAGCCTTTCAAAAACGCAGAGGTGTTGAAAATTAGGCTTTAAGCATTAAAGAGCATTAAAGAAAAGAGGTAGTGGTAATGTAAATAGTAGCGCCTAAAGAAAGGCGCGAGTTTAAAGACGAATTTCTTTCGCAATTTCTTGCTGACTTGCGTAAGGTCAGAAAAGCGCAAAAGTGTTAAATAGTAGTTTAGTCGAAGAAAGAACGATGGATAAGGATCCTTGTTTTTTTTCTCACCTCTTTTCCTTTTTTTGGGAGCCATCGCAAAAAAGCGCCAAAGTTGCGTCGGACCATTGGAAAAAGTCACTAACGTCTTTTCCTTGGTCTTTAAAAAGTGGAGTCGACTTCATAATGGCGATATGCAGAAATTAAGGAAAAACAACCCATAGTTTTTTTAAAAGTGACCAACGCCTTTTCCCTCTAAGCTGCAAAGAAAGTCGTTGCCAAACTACTCTCAATAGCAAAAGTTTCATCCACAGCTATAGGATAGGCGAAAGTGCACTCTTTTATTCGTCTATAGCGACTCCACCTTCGGCTACGGTCAGAAAAGAGCTTTTGAGACCCAGGAGTCCACCCCTAGGGAAAAATACACTCGCCGTACGCAAGTCTAACTACTTCCACACTCTTAGCCACATAGCTTTGACTCTTTTTTAACTTCGGCTACCTAGCGCTCTCTCTCTCTCTCTCACGATTTCTTGCTGTTTTACAAAAGCAAGCAAAAGCGCGGTTTTATAGAGAACTAGCAGCAGTTAGAGGTAGCCATCGTAAGGCTATAAAATAAACCAGAGTTTAAAAGAGACGGTAGATAAAAGGATGAACCTTTCAAAAACGCAGAGGAACCTTTTTTTAGAATAGGTTCTGTTAGAGTTGCTAAAGCTAAACAGAGGTAGCTCTAACTAGTTGCAGTTTAGGAAGCGTGAGTCAAAAGAGGGTAGCCAACTTGCGTAAGAAGAAAAGAAGGTAGCTGATATTGCGTTTGCGTATATAGAGAGAGCAGCTTTTTTTCCAAGACATCAAAGCATAGACCAGCAGCAGTGGTTCTTCTTTCTCGCGCTTGTCAATTGTTGGTGTAAAGACACTTTTTTTAGATAAAGAAAACACGAAGACGCTCGGCTACCTCTAACCCTTTTAAACTCCAGCGCTAATGGCTTTGGAAAACACCGTACGCAAGTCACACCGAAGACAGGCAAGAAAAGGACAAGGCGTAGTTTAGAGACACACAAGAAAAAGACACGAAGACGTGGCTTTAAAAAAAGACACGCACGAGTTAAGTAGTTTAGAGGTATAAAATAGGTTACATGTAGTCTCTGCCAAGCATATGAGAGCAAAGTGATCAACGCTAAAGGAATTCTAAGAGGGGGATATCTTAACAGGACTTAGAAAGCATAGGACAACACAGAGAAGCCACTGTAGCTATGATTTGAAACCAACACTACACCAAAACCAACGCAAGACCTCTTACAACTACAAGATCTAATGGCCAGAATGAGACCAAAAGTGATGCATAAGCAATCCTTAATGCACACTGATCTAATACAACCCCAACCTTCTAAGCAAAGCTAGCTGAGAACAGACGTTGATACGCAAAGTAGTTTAGGAACCATGGTACCCTTGACTTTGCTTTTCCTTATTGCCACTTTTTCTTTCGTTGTACGCAAGTTCAACGTTTTTTTGATGCTTATTCAACGCGCGTCAGATGTAGCTAGAGGACGGTGTTATGGCTTTTGCGAATATGGATAGTTGCGTCCACCATAGGCGTTTAGCCAGCTTGTTCTTTTAAAGGCGCCTTGGTAGCCTAGTAGATTTGGTGAGGTAGCTCTTGCTAAAGCTACAAGAATAGGTATTAAGCTAAGGTGGTGCTAGTCCTGCATTCCCGAGTCCTATTCCATCCTATGTCCTACAAGTCCTTCCTATTCATAGTTCCGGGGTTGGCGTTGTCCTACGCCCAATTAAACTAGGATTCCCCTTAGGTATCGGCTTGATTCTTTCTTTTTAAGTACGACGACCAGTGATAGAAAAGAGGGTTGCGCTTCTAACTACTCACCAAGGGAATAAGGTATTCTTGGGGTCCTTCTTTCGCTTGGTTAGCCAAGAGCTTTAAAAGGAGTTTAAAAGAGTAGGGCTTTTAGTAGTTGGAGGCATGAGTACCGGGGGTGGGAGTTTAAAAGAGAAGGGAACAAGAGACGATAGAAGGAAGCTAGAAGCAGGAGAGTAGAGGAGTCTAGAGTGATCAGTGGAGGTTTTTTTTTAGGAGAAGATGAGAGCAGCGATCAGGGTAGCATCGTAGTGCAGGTGTGGAAGCATCCATCAGAGCGGAGGATAGAGCAGAAAAAGAACCGGAGATGGGCAGAGAGTAGAGCAAAGGTGGGACCGTTCTTTGCCCTAGATCCGGAAGTCCAGTTGGTTCGCCCTAAAAAAATCTCCGAATCCGTGTATAGAAGCAAAGCATTAGAGCTGGATGGTAGAAGTTGATGGCCGCCATGATCAACTGCAAGAGTGAGTTAGAAGGCCATTCCGGATAGTTGAGTCAAGATAAGCAAACACTTTGAGCTAGAATAGAGTGCAGAATAGCCTACTGTAGGCGGCGCAGATCTACACGGTGAAGTCATAGAAGGAAAAGGCCCAACTAGCCCAACCTACGTCTAAGCAGCATTTGTCTTTTGTCGGAAGCACGCGAGTCCAAGCATCAAGGTAGCTTAGCACTCTCTTAGTCCCACCTCTCCGGTCCTTGCACATCTTGACTCAACTATACGGAATGGCCTTATAAAAGACAGTTCTGGCGGAAGACGATATCCTAGGGAAAGACCAAAAGAGCAGCCAACCTCTGAGTGTCCGGTTAGTCTAAAGAGCAATCAGCTTTCTAGCTACTATCGAAGGCATCAAGGATTCTACCTATAGTACATATGTTCAAGCCCTTTTAAAGGAAGATAAAAAAAAGGTAGAGAAGCGCCTAGCCCTCGAAATGCGTATGCGAAGCCAAGATCATGAGTAGACTCGGGATGAGCTGGATAAAAGCTCGAACTTGCGTACAAAGAAAAGAGCAAGAAATAGCCATCTTTTTAAAGACAAAGAGTCTTTTTGTGATCTTAAGGTCCGGAGAGTAGTTTGGGAAGCGCTTCGGTGGAGCATCAGACTATCGGTTAGAACGAGGTGAGGTATTTAAAAACAAGATACGATTCTTTGAGATAGAATATGGAAGAAAGAAGAGCTATTTTTTAAGAAGCGAGAGAGGTGTGTGCCGGAGTTAGTAGTTTAAAAGCAAAAGAATAGGTAAGAAAATGGAAAAGAGCTATTTTTTAATGGAGGTGGGCAAAAGAAGGGGAGAGTGGAGTCTAGCAAGAACTTGCGTGCGCGGAAAGCGTCTAGATCACCGCACACAAGTTGATCACCGAAGTAGATCAGGCAGAGCTGCAAAGCCAAGACAAGAAAGAGTAGCGAAAAGATGCACAGTGGAAAAAAGGATCCTTCTTCAACTAGGCCCTTTCCTGTCTTTCCACCCGTTATAGTTAAGAAACCATCGCATGCTTGTTCTTGCTTTAAGAAACCATCACATGTTTTTTCTTGCTTTTGTGCTCTGTCTATCGTGGTTCTAAAAGCCATAACCCGTTGTCTACACATGGTTTTAAAACCAGGCCTAAGGCTTCTCCTTTTCCCCCGGATCACTAAGCTAAGCAGCTTTTCTTGTGATGCATTTGACTCTAGCTTTTCATCTTAGATAGATGCAAGAAGCTTTAGCTCGCTGAACTCACCCAGCGCGCGAACTCGTGATTTTCCTTTTGACAGGTCCCAAACAAGAAAACTCGGGGGAAGAAAAGACAAAGGAAAAGAGGATCCTAAAAAAAGTGTGCGTCTTGCTTTCTAGTGCAGGCTCCATTCTAGAGACACACAAGGATCTTATTTTCCATCATTCACTATTTATTCGGCAAAACTATAGAATAGAGATAGCGCCTAACCCTATCTGTAGACGGCAACAAAGATAGACAAGAAAAAACAAGACCCTTAAAAAAAAAAAAAACTAGGTCGAAAGAATCAAGGAGGCATGGTCTCAAATGGGAGGCGTTCATGCCCTCTAACTACTTGAAGGTGATCCCGAAGAAGAGTCATAGTCATTTTCAATAGCTATAGCGATAGGGCAACTCAATCGACAGGGAATCAACTCGGCGAAGGTAAATCATGATCGACAGGGAACCATCGCAGTGAAGGTCAATCTTTTACACGAAGACTCCCCGCCAATTGTTGGTTCGAATCTGATTCCCTAGACTACACAAGAGAATCTGAGGTTTAAAATAAACCCAGAGGGGACTGCTTTACTTTCTAGCATAGCGCATGGAGCCTTTCGAGTGGCTCTTGCCTGGCAACGTTTTTAAGAGTTGGTTAACTAAGGCTTTAAAAGTGAGAATGTCTATAGTAGATAGAAATAGTAGCGCGTCGCCAGCTATGTCATTGTAGTATCCGCAAGGCGCCGCGGTCAGGCAACTCTCTCATTCTTCCTTACTATAAGCCCTTTTCGGGTGCGTGGTTTCAAAACGCTCTTTTGATCACTAGAATAAAGGCCTTGCTACCATACCAACGGCGTCGTCGACTCCCTATTCTGCCTTAGGCTTTTTACCTAACCCTTATTTAACTCTTTATCTTTTATAAAAAAATAGTTTTAACTCTTTTCTATAGACACATCCTTATATATTACAGCTCTAAACCACTTCCACCATACGCAAGTTACACGCAGATCTACCTTGAACTTAGGATCCTTCTAAAAGCTAGAAGAAAATACCTTTTTTCTATTCTTTAAAGGCTTCCTAGGATCGTTCTTGATCTTGTCTTTTAACTCTAGCTCTTTTCCTTTTCCGTAGTTTTGAGAACCTATTCCAAGTGGTTTAGAAAGCTACCTTTGGCTTTTCATTCGCGCCTTTGGCTTTTGATAGCTTTAGCAACCTTTGTCTTCGGACACCCGTTATGCCTTTTCAAGGATCCTAAACTACCACTATTTATCCATGTTAAAAAATAGCTCTAATGGCTATAAAACACACATAACTTATTCTGGCACTTCCTAACTCAAGGATCCTGCCTAGGATCCTTCTAAAAAAAAGCTTCCTAACTCAGCCTTTGGCTTCCTTCTCTTTTCGTGACTTCTCCCTTTTTAGTACTGTATATAGGCCACATCCAAATCCAATTCTTTACGCCCGCCTTAACCCTTTTTTAACTACGTCGCCCTAGTGTCCACCGAGCTATTTGAAAACATCCGGTTCCCTCTTCGATTTTGTGCATGTGTTGTTTTCCAAAAATAACAGGCGTAAGTTCGTGCATGTGTTGTGTTCCAAAAAAAGCAGGCGTAAGAAAGGATGTTAGCTAGGGCAACCCAAGCATAGCTCCTTAGTAGGAAAATAATCCCGCCAACCTACGGTTTTTTTTTACCCACTTTGAAAGATGTTGGTTACGTAGCTAGAGGTCGCCCATTTGAACTCCATTGGCCTTGCGTAGTCGTGTTTTTGGCTAGCTCAAGATAAGAGATCCTATGCCTTAGACCAAAGGAAGCATATGCGTTAGACCACAGGAAGTAGGAAGCAGGAAGCAAATGCGTTAGACCACGGTGGGGAATAGAGTCTTTCAAAAAGTCTTCAGTCAATGGCGTAAGGTGCCTAATGGAATGATCCAGCACCTAAAACCAACCCTGCTTACCGCTGTATTTGTCATATGTTCCAAACCCACCCCTCCCGTTTTTTCTTAATCCGTCTTCCACCCTTTGATCCTATGTTCCACCCTATGTATAGTGTCTTGCTGCCGTAGTAAGGCCTTTCTTTGGCGTAGGGTGGGCATGTCAAAAGTCTCTAGAATGACCAGCAAGCGTTAGCTCAAAGAAGAACGACGGCCTCTGGTCTTTAAAGCCAGCATTAGGCCTCTTGCAAGGGTCAATGAAGTCAACCACTTTTTAAAACACTCCTCTCTATCCTATTCTAGTCGCTTGTCACTTCACTACGATGTTTTTTTAAAACAGTCCTCTATCCTATTCTAGTCGCGTGTCGCTTCACTACGATGTTGAAGTTGGTTACACAGCTGCCTGCAAACTACTTTTTGCCTCTAACTACTGAAGCCATTTCGTGGCAGGGCAGAAGGATTCGAGAGGCAAACAGGCAAGTGTTTTGTCTTCTAAACTACCGTTCGCGATCCTCCCCCTCGCTTAAGTCTAAAGACCCTAGCTCCACCTTTTTTATAACTACCTCGCTTTGGACTCTGTAAACCCGGCTCGATGTCACTCCGGCTAGTAGCGACAAGATAGCAAGAAGCTGAGCAAGGGCACTTACCCTATCGCTCCATCTTTTGCCTCTTCGACTTGTGCCACTGAACTGAGCGAAATTTGAGAGGAAATCACCAAAATGAACTCCAGCTATGAAAGCGTTAGTTGCTAAAGCTAGAGGAGAAATAACCAACAGGGACACAGAAAGCGTTAGTTGCTAAAGCTAGAGGAAATAACCAACAGGGACACAGAAAGCGTTAATTGCTAAAGCTAGTGGCCAAGGAAGAAAAGAAGTCCAGTCAACAACGTGAGGCTTTCGAAGGGCCAGCAAGGATCCTCAAGAAATCGCTTATAAGGAAAAGCACTAGAAAGTTCACCCTACTAAAAAACAAGAACCCACTAATTCACCCTTTTTGGTAAAAAAACCCAGACAGATGAGCTCAAAATTTGTTGCTCTAAACTACTTATGATACGCACATTGAAAGGAGTTTTTTTTCCCAAGCACTTTTAAAAGCAAGGCTCAAATCCCATGCTGGTCTGCATACAAAGCCACTACTGCAGCGTCGCTATCCAGTGATAAAAAACAACGCTTTTGATCCACGGTAGATCACCGTAATGTCTATTTTCAAAGCATTTCCACGCCGCTTTTCTTTAGGATCCTTGTTGGATTTCTTTGTCCCCTTATAGGCAAACTGGTAAAAAAACAACGCTTTCGATCCAAAAAGTAGTTTTTGATTCTCTCGTTTTTTTAGGGGTTATGGTAGTTGTAGCCGTAATGTATATTTTAGGAAACTACAAGCGAGTGAGTTTTAAATAAGGGGTTATGGCTCTCCCTATCCTCTACTGGACGAGGGCTTCTGTGTAGTTTGGAGAGCGTGAGAAATGCTATCTACGAACATCTGGTTCGTAGTTTGGGATCGCGATCCCCGACGTTGTATCTTTCTAGCGAACTTGCGTACGGTGGTTTTAAAAAGAATGGAAGAATCCTAAAACTACGGAAACTGACTCTTTTAAAGAGTGGAGCCTGCTCCTAAACTACAGCCTGCAACTACACTCGCTTTTTTTTTAAGCCAAGGAAAAGAAGCTGGGTACATTACAGAGAGGGCATCTCACTTAGGTAGGTTAAGGCGCGCGGATTCGCTATCTCTGTAGGCTATCTCTTCAGGGAACTTCATCCTCAGATCAGGGAACTCCATCCTCTAGCGCTCTCCCACCCACCTTCGAATAAAGACTCTGCTTTGCTCTTTCGGACCAGTCTACGGATGACTTGCGTAGAGACTTGGATATGCTAGTCGTCTATCCTTAAAAAAGGAGAGCACTCATAGGAAGTTGACTTTGGGAAAAGAAGATCAAACTCGTCTCAATGAAGATAGAGCACCGAGCGACGATCCTCTCCCTTCTCCTTCTTTTTAATAGCTGAGGGATAGTCCCAAGGATCCTTATGGGTGTGCTGCTGTTTAAAAGGCAGGAATAAACCCAGCAAGAAAAAGAGAATAACTAAGGTTTCGCGCGGTTCTAGGTAGCAAAATAAGGTATTGAGTTATTTTTTAATGGATAAATAGTGAGATGAAAGAAAAAGTCTATAACAGGTAGGTAGGCTTGTGGGAAAAGCACGTTTATCCTATATAGGCCGAAGCATAATCCCGAAGGGGCCCTCTTTTGAAGTAGTTTAGAAAAAAAGTGCTCTAAACATTCTTTTAGAGATAAGCTAGCTCAATCTAAGCTATTTTTTAATAGTAGATTAAAAAGCGTGAGTCAAAAGAAGACAGAAGCGCTTCTTCTTTTTTCAGTCGTTCTTGATATCAGCCTGGATGCGCTACCGCGGAAGGCTGTAGACGGGTGAGAGCCTACAGGAATAGGAGATTTGCCTAACCACCTGCCACAGCTAGCGCTCACACCTATGGGTGCCCATCCCCTCTACGTCGTTACTTCGTGAGGCCAAAGACTAGAAAGCCGCTTTTTTAAGCCAGCAAGAAAGAAAATGCCCAGTTGACATTGAAGTCGAGAGAGTCATACGATGAATGCAAGAATCGCTCATTTAGCAGTAACATGAGGTAGGTTTCCGAAGGCGTGATATGTGCACATTTGGCCTAACGCTCGGGGATGGTGTCTACTTGTTCTTTGAATGGTGTCTATTTGTTCTTTGATCTGCTTTTTGAACGAGTTCGCCTTGGGGCCACGAAGCAAGGATCCTTAGACCAAGCTCTGTTCACACCTCTCGGCTTAAAAAAGACTAGATACAAATAGGCAGATCAAACAGGTCCTAAACAACCCCCGAAACGAGAATGAACTGATCTCTTATCTTTGGTGTTTGGTCTGCTACCCTCAATGATAGCTGAACTTGGCTTTGTTCCTAGGAGTGGTGGGTTCCTTCTTTCAGTTCTTGGCAGACTGATGCTACTAGTGTGTTTGTGCTTTAGACCGACGTGCTTATTGCCTATGTCTTTCTATAAACGATAGGGGTGATCTAAAACACACCAGTGAAACTCCCGAATGTTCTCTTCAACACACTACTGCATAGTTCCGGGCCTCCTTATGATGAGGATCCTTCTAAACATTTTAAAGCTAACTACGCTTCGCTATTCTCTTTTCGTCATGAAGTGGAGAAGTTTCATCAATCTAGTCGAAAAGTAACTGACTATAGCTGAGCAAGAGAAGTAGAGTTGATAAAAAAAAAGGTGCATAGTTTTTTTTTCGGAGTAGCATGTGCAAATATAGAAGAAGAGCAAAGCAGAGATGTATAGACAAGACTAGCTATTTGATCAACTACGTCTTCCTCTGATCTGATGACTGCTATCTGTGAATAACGCTTCCGCGTAAGCTCTATGACTTTCTGTACCACTACGCCTTCTCGAGTGAGATCAGCGTACGCTAGCGGAGCAAGTCTAAAATAAAACCCTGGTCAACCAGTCCTAGAACACAGAACACACACCTGTTGCCTCTCATGAATCTAGGACTGGAAGCCACCCATGCTCGTAGTTTAGAAGGCGAATGAGCCTGTGAGATCAAGGAAATGGCACCTAGTCCTATTTTCTTCTGACTCTTTTCTTTATAAGGGATTCCTATGCATCTCGAGCTTCTTTTGCTGTCTTTCTCTTTTCTTTAATGCGGGATTGCCTGCACCTCCAAATTTGTACTTGCGTACGGCGATTCTTTGTCTCACAGCTGCGGTGCAGATCAAAGCGTCTATAGTAGAGTAGAGTAGAGCGGAAAGATAGGACGACTTTCTCTGAGTTTAGTAAGGACAATGAAGCCATCTTAGCCACTGGACCACTTTCCGGTTACCACCCCTAACTATACTATAGAATAGGGGAGTTCGTATGCTCTACTGATATGGATTTCACGGCTACCCTAACAAAAAAACTTGGCTGGCCTACGGCTTCTACCATGCTAGCACTGTAGCTCGTGTTTGCATCCACCGTACGCGCTCCTCTTACTTTGCTTCTATCTCCGCTAGGATCTCTACGAAGAAGGTGCTATTCGATAAAGGCTTGGCTCTTTGAAGCAGGTGCTATTCTATAGTTCTCGCTCCGCTAGGATCTCTACGAAGCAGGTACTATTCGAGAAAGGGTCCGCTCTTTGATCTTGCTCGGGTACGATAGAATAGGTAGTAAGACCTATGGTTCTTACTCATTTCCAAAACTCATATCTATGCATGTTTTTCTCGCAGCTGGGATCTGCCTAGCTACACTTCGGTTGTTTAGGCCCTGGCTTTTCACTGAGGTCCTATCTCCCTATTCTATCATAGTGGTAGGTCTGTCCATCCCCCTGTGTGCTATTCGTCCCCCCTCTCCGTTTTGCACTTTTTCTGGTCTTTTCTTTCTCAACCCTGGACTTTGACAATGGGTTGGCACGAGGGATGACCTAAGTAGTTGGGGCCTCGTTCTTGGCATTCTACATGCGCTTAAGAAACCCCTAAAAAAAGACGCGTTGGCTTTTGCTATCGCCTTAACTACTAACAAGTTTCAGACAGAGAGAATCAGAAGAAAAGAGGACCGCACAAAAGATGACGTAATAAGCTAGACAGAAAGCGCCATAGCCATAGTAGGGGCGTTTTCGAGTCGAGACAACTAGAAAGCCGGAGGATGATCATCCTTATCCTTATCCTTAGAAGCCCAATGCCCTCGAAAAATGACCTGAAAACTTGATCTTGATAGTGAGACATCGCATAGAAGTCTTGAATAAACAAACATCCTAGCCCCAGGTCCAAACTACCTCACGCTCCAGAGGTTATATCCATAGAACCAGCTATCCATGATCTAGGAAATCTGCTTTCATTCCGCTCAAAAGGTTTAGTTAGTTTGGTTTGAAATCTCACTTCGATTTCTTGTTCTTGGTCTTAAATTCACGTAAGCAAGATATGCGGATTTGGCTTTAAAAGCGGGTTTAAAGGAGGGAGAGAAAGGTTATGAAAGAAAAGCGAGCTACGATCGAAAAGTTGAGGGGTTAGAACTGGGAAAGGGGAAGGAGCTAGCGATTCGCGATCCAAGCGGTCCAATGTTTAGCAGTACATTCGAGGTTTTTTTGTGCAGTCCCCGGCTCGACTCGGGCATGACGCTCTATACCTGCCATATCTATAGAGATTCGCAAGGATCTTAGTGTTTGGTTTTTTTGTCTTAAATTTCTTATGCCTTGCCTTCGTGCGTGTGTGCAGGACGGAGTCTCGCTCTTGTCCACCTCCGGTTCTCTCTAATAAATGATAGGCTATTCATTGGGGATGGAGCCTGGGATGCGCTTCTAGTCTATATGTAAAGCATAGACCAAGAAGCAGCTCCAGCAGATTGGGAATGCAAGGTCCGTAGTGATAGCTAGGTGCATAAGCGCGTAAAAGGACAAGGTAGTTTGAGACAGCAGTTTCACACTGACGGGAGAGATCAGTAAGCAAGGCGTAAGAAAGAAGTGAGTATGCGTTTAGACTGAAGAAGGCGTAGGGAGTGTGTTGGTAGTTTGGAAGGCCAGTAAAAAAAAGAGACGGGTGAGAGAGAAAGTCAGTCTACACAAGCTCTCCGCGATCAAAAGCATGAAAGCAGAAGGAAAGATGCACAAAAAAGCATTAGTAGTTTAGAGCCTTAAAGAGCATTAAAGAGTAGATTAGAAGCAAGGCAGAATCAAAATGAGACGTGGGCCAAAACTACTACTAATGAGACATGGACCAAGAACTACCACTATAGTCGCAAGTGGTTTAGGACTGCGTGAAGTTTCTGAGCAGAGATGAGGAAGCCAGAGGTGGAGTGCTTTGGTTGCGTACTAAACCTACTATAGTAGCTATGGGCTAGGATCCTAAAAAAAACAAGAGTCCTATATATAGGCATAGGACTAGTTAAAGCCTGTTTAAGAGTATGTATTGTTTTTGGAGCATAGGTATGTATGTGTAATTTGACTTCTTTAACAAAGAGTCTTAAGAGTATCTGAGCAATGGCTCCAACAATACTTTTATATTGTTATAAATGGGTAAAATTGGGATAAAATAGTAACTTAAGACTATGGCCATCTCAAACGGCTTCTACCTATTTTAAACGGTTTCTCTTCATGACTAAAAGATGAGCTGTTTTTAACCTTTATTCAGAAAGACTAAACTTGAGCTTTAAGTGATAAAAAGTTGGGGACAGTTTGAAATATGAATGCTTTGAAATTTTCTCCTACTTAAGTTGTCTGATTGAATCTAAATTTATATCAGAGGATGGAAGCTTCATCTCAGTCCTTTTGACAAAGCAAAATCAAATGGAATGGTGGAAGTATGCTGTTAAAGGTGAACCTGAAGTTGATACTTAAAAGTGGAACTGCAGAATAGCAAACTTGCTGACTTGGATCCTGAAACTCGGCAAACTGTCGAAAAAATGATGGTAATATTCTGATGATATTGTTCTTTAAAAGTTGGTAGTTAACTTATCTTACCATTTATTTGGTTAGTTATACGTGCCACTGAATAACTCTTTCAAACAAAATTTACTCCATCCGCGCCCCAAACCCTCTACCCCGGCATGTGCACATGCAGATACAGAAATATCCCATTACCTTTATTTTTACTAAATACCCCTATTTTAACAAAATTACTGCTCTTTTGACTAAAATATCTATTACTACCTATGACTGAAAGTTTGATTGGAACTTTTGTCTAAATGTTGGGGAGTTTGAGGTTTGCAAGTGTTTGGGGTAATATCTTATCTAAAAACAGTTGATGTGAGCAAAGGTAAATTCAATATTGAACAGTGCTGACCACTCTGAACAGTGTAAAACTGTATATCCCCCTATTATGGTGGTACTGTCTTTGGCCTTTATTTGCACTCCCTGTCTTATGTTTGCGATTTCATGTAGAGACCAGTTTTACTTGTCTTTTTTCATATCCAACCTGAACATTTCTGATTATCATCTGTACTATGCTCTTATTACCCTTGTTTTAAGAAGTTATTTATGTTCTCTGTATTGCCATGCAGTTTGATCAGTGACAAAAGTCCATGGGCCTTCCGACAAGTGAGGAGATGCATAGACAAGAGATTTTGATGAAGTTCGTGGCTGAGGTATCTCTCCTTCCTCCTCTCCCTCTCCCTCACTCAAATTATCTGATCACTGTATTGGAATCTTTGGTTTTGCAGCATCCTGAAATGGATTTCTCGCAGGCGAAATTGTCTTGAAGAGTGTTTTCTCGTGCGTTCTGTATGTTCTTTTTTGTGTCGGCCTCTTGATGTGTTCTTTTACTTTGGAAAGGCCTGGCTTACAGATATGATCCTTAGAGAGGAGTCTCGTGCCAAACATGTGATATTAATCTCTTAGTTGTAAACATTTTTTCTCTTGCACCTCCCCGTTAGCATCATAGGTATTATTTGGGTTTGCCTTGTATCGAAGTAGTCTGTCTCCTGTAAGATTCTAGAATTGCAATCAAATGACAGCAATTGGTATTTATGGTGCTATTACAGTACGGAAAATGCTTGATTCTTGATGCATCCTATTTCTTAAACCAGATTGCATGCGAAATTTTATCTTTGAATGCAAATTTGTACCGTCTTGGATGACTTTTAATAGTGTAACTGCAATGCCAAGTAATTTTTGTTTCCTGCAAAGCAAACAACAGCAACATAAACTTAGTTGTAGGCTAAACACGCCCATCACTCGAAAGTCACATGTGCATGTTGCTAAACGCGTTTAGATTGCAGTTAACTCCTCAGTCCCCACCATCGGAGAGGAGTTCCATCTTGGCTAGGCTGTTGTTGATGCCCTAAATAAGCCTACACTGCTGGACTCTCTATCTGTCTTTCTTGTTTAAAGTTGGTCAAAGTTGTAGTCTCTCATAGATGTAAAACCAAGAATGACAGTGATGAAGTGAGGAATACCGTAATTAAAACAGTTTATTTCGTAACAAATATTATCCCTAGAGTCAAGGACACCACAAGTTGGTCGTCCTAAACCGTGTTTGTTTCCGATATATTTGGCATACACGTAAGCTGACCCTAACAACTCTTTTTTGCTAAATTATATGTATGAAAAAATAGTCATTTGTCTCTCCAAACACCATTTAAGACCCTTTTGCATCTCATCTCTCTCTTTCAATCTCAGCATTTCTTTCTTCAAAGTGTTATATTTTTCTCTCTTTTGATTCAAAGAGGAGAAATAATCTGAAGTTTTACGTGTTTTTTTTTCCCGGGTTTGTAAGGATTTCCTTCTCATTTGAACATAATATGGGTGGATGGTCAGCTACATCTGCAACAAATGCTTTTCTAGATACCTTGAAGCTGGTAATATCTCTCTCAAAGAAATAATCAATATTTTTGCATGGTTTGTACGTAGAAATTTACGAGCTATGCATGCATGTATTTGTAAGTATTTAGATTTCATAAGGTTGAAGGCAATGTTCCAATGTAGATGAACATTGATGGGTGTCTCTAACTTAATATTTGTTGCGTGTTTTAGCCCATAATATATAGGCTTTGATTTTTAACTCGCGGGGTTATGTAGTGTTTATTCATTGATTCCAAGGTGCAATCCGTTAAGCAGGCAATATTATGTATAGAGTGGGCAATGAAATGTGGCAGATTTCATCTTTAACCCAGTTGCTATCCCGGTGTTCTCAGTGGCGATCGCCTTTATTATTGGCTAAATTTTGATTTTTTCGAGTTTCTCATGGTATATTAGCTGGTACAACATTTATATATATGTATTCTAAATTTGCCTATGTAATTAATTTTGCAGTGTAACAATCAAGGCAAAGATAACAATTCTTTGAGCACACAAGAACCCGAGAGCAACGAGTTTTTATCAGCATTGGCCGCAGGAATGAGTGCACAACTCATTGTAGAGGTATCAACCGAGGTTTCACCTTCAACTATAGCTTTAGCGGCTGCAGCCAGGCAAACAGGAGGTCGTCTTGTATGTATTCTCCCAGAACCTGAAACCCTAGCCCAGTCAAGACAAGTGATCAAAGACTCTGGCCTAAAAGACATGGTGGAATTCAAAGTTGGAGACCCGTTTGAGCTATTATCCCACTACGAGAACATTGATTTTTCGCTCATAGACTGCAAGACCGATGACTACACGAGGTTGCTCAAGTTGTTAGATGTTAACCCTAGACGATCTGTCGTAGTCGCGAATAATTTGGTTGGAGAGAGTAAAGGACTAGGCGGGTCTGTAAGAGGAGTGAAGGGGAAGACTTTGGTGAGGTCGTTGAAGCATCCTATAGGCGAAGGAATGGAGGTAACTATGATTGGCAATTGCGAAGAATTTGAGAAGAAAGATAAGGGTGGAGTTAAATCTCATCATGATATTAGAGGTCGAGTTAAGAAGCCTAGGAAGAGCGAATGGGTGATTAAGTTCGACGAGGAAAGCGGTGAAGAGCATATCTATAGGATTCCTCACTCCATTTGATCTCTCTGTCTCATGTTATGTAAATTGGGCTTTACGCTCAACTCGAGACGGGAAATAGTCTCTAGGCCGGTGTTGAAAAAAAAAAATCTAATGCTTGGAGTACTGGCGTGAAGGGTGCACCGGAAATATGACGTTTTTTGCATACAACAAGCCTCACATACAACACAAAGCACGCGTGAACACATATGTTTATGAATGACGCATGAAGCACGTGTGGAAAGGGGAGCTGAAGCGCAACGTGCGTCCGACTACACTAGTACTATGCGAATGATACTTATATTTTCACTTGGTGTGGTTTTTTATTGCTGTATTTTTACCTATTTTCCTTCCTTTCCTCTTGTACAGTGTGGTTTGAGAAGGAGAAATAGTTTGTATTTGTAATCAGAAACTTTGCTTAATCATTAAAACTTATGGTTTATTTTGGGGAGCTTTATAAGCAAGTATAGATATTTGTAAAGGCAAATGAGTTTTCTCTGGAACCATCATCAATAATGTTTCGATCATTCATCTGAGTATAAACATGAAGGGCATCCTTGCGAAAATCCTGTCAACGCAAGCTCGAATGAGAACTCTATTTTCTTATATACCTCAAAAAGATGCGAGAAAGAAAATACTACATACCCGGCATTAGAAAGCTTAACGCGCTGGTTTTCTACGATCATTTTCCAACTGAAGTCTTTTAATAGTTAGTCCCAGTAAAGCCCCCTTCAAACGCCAATGAAGTCAAAATGAGCATAAATATCAACGAGTTTGATCGTGTGAGGTGAGAAGTTATGAGGTTTTTTTATTTTTAGTTGAGTGGTTTAAAGATAGCCACCCTACCCCAGGTGAGAGATTTTGAAACACCAACATCAGACTTTCTATTATATATTGTTTAGAGAAGATATATACTGTAACTGCAAAATTTAGAGGAGATTTTTTGTTTTTCTATCCTTGCTTATAAAGCTCCCCATTTATTTTCTCCAACAATCCTTATATTTCTTAAGGTTCCTAAAAATAGTTTAGGAGTTGTTATGTTCTCATTCAAAGTTAAACTTGGACAAACAAAATTTGTGGTTATACTGATGCATTGCAACTTAAGCGAATATTGGAGCAGTGAATGCACAATATCAAGCATTATCTCATAAAATTTGTTAATACCCTCAGTTTAAAGTAAACTAACAATATGGATTTCTGGATGGGAACCGAACTACAGACATCAACTAATTAACTACGGCAATGTCATAATAGGAAAAACGAAAGTTCTGCCACTAGACCTTAATCTTCTGCATGGTGAAACCTTGATTGCATATTTTCTCATCAGATAATCTTTTTTTTTCTCATATTCTGTCTTCTAGGATTCCTGAGTTCACAAAATAACAACAGAAATAAATTAGACTTCATGTTTTAGCTACGGGATATAATCATGTTCATGGATTCTAAAAATACCGAGACATACTTTACTGATATATCCATGGATTCAGAATCTACCTGACATATAAATTGATTTCGACACTATCAGAGTTAAGAGATATACATACGTATACACAAACATAAAGATGTGAAATTCCAAAAATACAACCCAAAACTGCCAACATGTGATTGTGAGCAGCACTTGGATTCTGCCTAGTTTTTTCAGTTGTACTCAAATTTTAAATTCCAGGGAGTCGGTTGCAGCCTGAGGATTCAGGTTGACAGCTGACTCCTTCAACTGGTAGTAAGACATAATAACTCTTTACATGTCACTACTCTCATGTATTCCACTGCTCCCTAATTCCATGCTCATTGTTCAGAAATTGGCTTTGGGAGTTGGTTTAGTGATAATAGGCATCCAACAGACAATGGATGTTCTATAATTCGATAGCTGTGCAGTGAACAATTTATCATGGCCAAAATTGACTTGAAAGTTGAAACGAGGTAAAAAGAAGATTAAGAACTTCCGAGTTCCACCTAGAGTGATAGATATTTCCTCGTAAAGTTTCTTAAGCCGAAAGGCATATCTACCTTTCAATTGCAATTTCCCTTCAGTTGTTACTACCACCTTTCCCTCTGTTGGGTCACCCAATCAAAAAATACCTTAGTATTATTTCACATTGCTTGGCCCACCTAGAGAGAGGTCGTGGGTTCGAAACCTCATGGGGTTGGAAACTCAGGGTTACGGATCCCTATATAAAACCGGCTTGCCTTGCAAAAAAAAATTGCTTTACACAATCTCTCAACCATTTATAGACAGAAATAGTTTCCTCTTGAAGGAGATTGTTGCGCCAAAACCTCTTTTGAATCTTCCAAACCTATGAAAGATATCATAGGTTTCAAATATACATCTTGATATTGTGTATTGGAACACATGCTAGCAATAGAAAAGAGTAGAGCTGAAGCCCCATTCATGACTGAAGTACATGCAAATTTCCCCAAATCCAGATTGATCTAAATCACTGAAATTTTGCCTATGAGCTTACACCAATTATATCCTGAAGTTCTATAAAATAGCAACCTAGCAAACAGTCACCCAAGCGAGCTATCAGCATTAAAACCAAAGGTTGTTCTTTTGACCTCAATATCATCTAGCAAATTGCATGTCTCTATTGTCTTCATCCCGAAGTAGCTTAGGACTAAATTCCAAGTATTTCACCAACCTGACAATCCATGAACTTCTGCGATAGAACAGCATCATGTAATTCTTGAGTTCATTTCGAGCATTTATGAGAGCTTTCAGATATGGACCTCAATTGGTAGCCCTGAAGGGGGTACAGAGAAGAACCCTTACAAGAAAAAAGCCAGACAGCTGCAAACTACAAACTAGTCAAAACCACACTCCACCTCTTGAGTCTTAACAGCCAGAACAAGACTACCTTTCTACAAACGTATTATCCCATCTAGCTAGAAACTCTTCTAAGAAACCTTCTCCGAAAATCTTGAACTCTCTAGTCCAAGCAAAAAGTATGATTTAATTTACACAATAAAAACATCACCACTAAGGAAAGCAAGTAGCGGGCAGATTTCTAATATGATATAGGCTCAGCCAACAACAGATGAGTTGCCCAAGTGACAAACTAATCTCGCCAAGAAACTATAACCACGCCCCTAAAAAACAAATTAGCCACCACTTTGCTAAGATCCAATTCGGGGCCAAGTTTGAATTTTAACAAACACATCTTTTGAAGGCAAAAATGTAGATTTTGGAACCCAAACTTTTGGCTGCCAAAGGGATCACTGTGACTCCAAATTATTCTACCTGTTCTGCTCGGATAAAGACGTGTTATACCAATATATCAATGAATTAGCTATATGTTCTATTCGTCTCTCAAAGAGTTTCTCCTGAAGTTATAGTTTCAATTCCACGAGTTACTAGCCAAAGAAAATACCACATAAAAATCATGCTATGACATCACAGACACCACACATCCTTCAAATTTTTAATTCATCGCCTCATCGTATAACTAGAACGATCCCCTCTCAAAATTTCTATCACGCCCCAGATACCCTCAAAATGAAACAACCACATGGAAATAGCCTCCAAAAAACAATCTAAGTTTGCGCGATCAAACAACTCCGAAAAATTCTCTTCAAGAAATGCATCCTTAACAATAGAAAGAAGTAGAGAGCAAACAAAGGTTTCCTGAACTGAGACCCCACTCCCAACTGAAGTACATGAAAGGGTCATTTACAAAGATGAGATCCTAGCCCTTAATTAAGACAATACGAACCAAATTAATCAGACTTACCACTGAAACAAGATTTTCTTAAATTGTCATTAAAAATTTCCTTACTCAGAAGTTTACATTCTTGTGCTATATTAACTTTGAATGGGGATTTCACCATATCTAGACCAAGTCCATTTTCATTGATTATTTCATATTTTAGACCAAGTCCCAAATAATATACATTTTATTAATAAATGCGTATAGCTCCTTGGGACAATTCTATCAACCTAGATATCATCTGAAAGAGAAAGTATCTCAGTGCAGAATGATCTAAAACTCTATAATTTGTCCAATGAGCTTGCACCAATGATATCCCAAAGTTTTATAAAATCCTGGCAACCGTCATGTGTAAGTGAGCTATCAGCATTAAAATTTAAAACTAAAGATTGTTCTCTTGACTTCATCATTATCTAGCAAAAGTGCACGTCTCTATTGTCTTCATCCGAAGTAGCTTAGGACTACATTCTAAGAATTTCATCAACCTGGCAATCCATGAACTTCTGTGATAGAACAGCAATATGTAATTCGTGAGGACATCTAAAGTTTTTAGGAGTTTCCAAACATGCACAGAGAAGAACCCTCGCAAGGACAAAGACAGACGGTGGTGAAATGAAAATCCATCAAAGATGCTGGACTCTACCTCTTGACAGCCAGAAACTATCTCTCCATAACGTATTATGCCATCTAGCTCGAAATTCTTCAAAGAAACCTAAAATCCTGAACTCTTGAAATGTATAATTTCATTCGAAAAATAAGAACATCACTATGTTCGGTTTAGTTTTAGATTCTATTGTTCCATTCTGTCTCAAACCCCATGCAAAAGCTAAGGGAACAATCACACACAAATCTCTATCGCGATATAGGCTAGGCTCAGCCAACAACAGAAGAGTTACCAAAGTGACAACCCAAAATCGCCAATAAAGTATAACTACACCCCTCTTACAACGTCACAGTCAAAAAAACAAATAAGCCACCTTCAATTCCTCATTTACAGAACACCACTTTGTTAAAACCCAATTTGCAGCAAAATTTATATTTCAACCAAAGCATCTGTTCAAGTGAAGAATGCAGATTTAGAAACCCAAACTCGTGGCCGTCAACATTGTAACTCCAAACTCTTCTACCTGCTCTATTTGGGAGAGGGACAGGCTATACCAATTTATCAATCAGTTGGCTATATGTACCAAGAGATCAAATACAGTAGGAATATCCTCCATAAGGGTTATGGCACCACAGCATGCATCCTTCCAAAATTTAATTCGTCATCTCTACCTATAACTACACCGATCCCTCTCCAAACTTCTTTCACGCCCCAAATACCCCTCCAATGGAACAACTACATGCATTTAACCTTCACAAATCTAAGTTTAACTTGTGGGATCAAACATAACTTCAAAAAATCCTCTCCAAGGAGGGCATCAACGAATTCACATACTTCCTACGAAATTCTCCTTCCCTGTATATCTAAAACAACCCATGATATGAAAATGTATCAAGTACCTAAAGCTGATATTGTGTATTTAACAATGATATGACCGAGGACCTTTGCACATTAAAGTTCATCTATAATTATAGGGTTTATCCATAGTACAAAGCTAATGGTTATCTCTTTTCAAGTAACTGAAAGGGCGAACATATAAATTATAACTGTCATCACCCATTGCCATATGACTAATAAATAGTTGATAAACAGAATTTAAGAGTTACTACGACCATTGATATGAACCAAAAGTTAAATAGCATAAGAACATGAAAAGAACGTAAGGAATCTTATAAAGTACTTCTCTCTAGCACAGGTTTGGCGTAATCCAAAGTGGTGGAGAAAATGCTGAACGCATATCAAGGCCTAAGTCAATGAACTCAATCGTTTCTTCCTCATTATCGAATATTCCTGTATTGCGACCACCCCCTTCTTCGTAAATCTCAGAGTAATCATCAGTGAAATAGATAGAATTTCTCTTCAGTTCCGGGTATTCAGATATAGAGAGCGAGAAAGAATAATTATTACCAACGAAAATAGCATAGTCACGTTCTCCCACTTCCTAGTACATATATCCAATTTGAAAATGAAAAAGAATATTGTTCCAACATTTTTTGCATAAAAGTCAGGATCCCCATTGTAAGCATCCTCATCGTAATCATAAATCCGCTCAACTAAGAGAAGATTCCCGCCAACCTCGACAAGATATGACCTTTCGCTACCCATAAAGTCCTTGGGAGGTGATGCAAAATCGACTGCCTTTGGTTGAGTGCTACTAATATCACAAACTCTAAGGACCCCAGCAGAATTGAAAGCATAAACTTGGTTTCTAAAGAAAAGAAGTCCTCATAGCTTCCGAATGGACTTTCTAAGGTCGTCCAAGTTTCATCCCCAGGTTTAACAATAGCCAGTTTAGACCATTCGGAATAAATTACCATAACAATGCAGTTGTCGTTGGTTATTGAGGACGACGGCGCTGACAACAAAATGGCTTTCTCGATGGAATACAGATGCAATTTGACCGGAAGATATATAATTTTATGGGAGTACGGGTCTTTGAATGCAGTTTGTGGTGGAAGACGAATCTGAACATGGGTTAGTGGATTCAACAGGTGTACCTCAAGATCAATGCCTATGGTGATCAACCAACCATTCGGAGAACCCCAACACCGCCTCCCCCGCACTTCTGGCAAACTAATATTAATAAATTTTTTGGTGGAAAGACTATAGAAGCTACGAATATCACTGGCCTCCTTCTCAGCCATCATCAACCAAGGAACTTTGTAACCACTGACCCCAGTATAATAGTGCTTCTCACTCGTAACGGATCTCCACGCACGACAGACTGCATGAAAACTAAAGCAATCACTGAGATCATGATACCCCACGAGCCGTTTCACAACAAGACCAATAAGTTCCTCTGGGGTTGTTTTTCAAGCTCAGTTTCGATCAATGATGAATGGGGTTCTGTAATTTGAGTTTATAGAGTTATAAGTTGAAGAACTACGAAAACCCAGAAGTGGAAATTAACAATTATAGCATACTTGTACTACAAGAAACCCTTTCAAGCTCTGTTTCTACTAATATCGTAAAAGGGAGAACAAGATGATAACCCAGAACTAGAAATTGGTAACTATAACAAGTTAACTCACCTCAAATTGGATGACCAAACACACAAAGATGTTTCTTTGAGCTCTGTTTCTCTTATTAATGGTGAATCAGAGAGAGGGATAGTTGTGGGGGGTTTTAGTAAACCCTAAGTTCTTAATTGAGTGTGAGCACATAGAAACTCAACTAAACTCTATTGGTTTTGAGCATCTCCAGCAAGAGTAAAAAGATAGTGGGGGAAAACTACCTGCTTAATTTTCACACGGAAGTGCTTCAACAAACATATATAAAATTTGTGACATCTTTTGATTTTAAGTGTTGAGGCCTGAGGGAGTTGAGCCGTTGTAAGTAGTAAATTGGAAGCATCAGAGGTGGGAGAAAACGACGCCAGTGTTCGTTTGGTTCACTTGATGTTATGGTATCTTGAAATTTGAAAGAAAACTGAACACAAGACTAAAAACATCTCCAGCATAAGGTTTTCTAACGGCTTAACCCTCGACATCTCTTAGCAGACGCCCAACCAAAAATTGTATCTTGACTATGATTGAATACTAATATATAAGCTAAGATCCACAGGTACGCAACCAGAAACAGTGCAACTGCCACAATCCACATACCACAAATATCTAGGCCTCAATGACGATTCAGTTCATATATGATATAACAGGGATGTATAGTCATTTCCAGAGCATCAACCAACATGTTTATTATCATATCAGGAGTTAACTATTTGAGTTCATCAAATTCAGTATAATCTCGAGATGAATAAGTATTACAACATATGCAAAATTATTTAAACATTGCATGGAAGGAAACCCTAATGCCAACATATGCAAAATTTCACCTCCATATACAAATACTAAATGACCATATCTTGTATCCAAAATGGTCATCTTCCAATTTACAGCTTTGTAACAGCTTATGTGTATTTGACTGGCTCTGAATGCTTTCGTCTTCTCTGCTCTTTTTGCCTCTATATTGCCCAAAATGTGTACATGCCAGACAAGTTAACAAATCTATCAATAAAAATAGCCAAAAGTATAAAATCGTCATAATGTTTTTATAAGATGCGTAAGCCTATATAGTTGCAGTGCATGATAGAATTTAAAGCAAGGCCGAGACTTAGGAAAAATCTTATAATACAAAGCACATAAAAACAAAGATAAAGCAAATTTTGTAATCAATTAACACCTTCGAGAAATAAAACATGACACTTAATCATTCCAAAAGAACAACAAAGAATTATACAATCCAAAAGAACAAAAAAACATGATAAACAAACAATGATCTGATCACAAGATTACCATGACATATAAACTATTAGGTTTAGCAAAAAGTCTCTTAGAAGATCAATAATAATTCAGCGATTCAACAGAGTCACATGTTCACTAC
Organism: Kingdonia uniflora; assembly: GCA_014058105.1. Classification (NCBI taxonomy): domain Eukaryota; kingdom Viridiplantae; phylum Streptophyta; class Magnoliopsida; order Ranunculales; family Circaeasteraceae; genus Kingdonia; species Kingdonia uniflora. The sequence goes on from JACGCM010002017.1 coordinate 1,655,215, forward strand.
GGAAATAAAACCTATAAAATTAAATGAAAATGTTACAACATTCTACAATACCAACATAATTTAACAAAAGTCCAAATCGGTATTCCACACAACTCATCAGCAAGCAACTACATCAAGGTCATTCGGCCATATGATAACTTATTCTGAACTCATCTAAAACTTGTACTTCCAAGTTTAGATGGGAAAAAAAAGAGCTGTTATCTTCTACACCAACTGCAAATCTACCTAATATTTTATCCAATACATCAATCCATATAATTCAAACGACATAATATATTACCATATATAATTCGTATTTAGGACATGTTATATATGTATTTGCACTACCAGTCACCTGTTACTCAAAACACAAACTACCAGTTCCTTCATAGGTTATAACAATAAAGGATAAGAGATTTCACCACTTAAAAGTTTAAAATCATGCGATTGTTATGAAGAAATGATTGACACGTACATTTTCCTAAAATCGTATTATGTCAAAATCATCTGGAGGAAATTAAGCTGGCACAATCAACATAAATCTAATAACAAAATTTAATAACACGGCCAAATATTGTACTTAAACTTAAGGGAAAGAAGTGAATAAAAGCATTAGTAAAAAAAATGTCATAAACTCAAATCCAAGTCCAAATAAAAGGCTAAAAACCTAGTCTTACAACGGTTTAGTAATAAAAATTAACTCTCACCAATCTTCACCTAAAACAATTATGATTCGAGCTCAAACAAAACTCAAAATCTGAGATAGCCCTCAAAACCAAATTTAATTTTCTCCAAGAAAAGAGAAGTGGATATACATATTCCCTAGCTTTGGAGGAAAAAGAATAGTGAAGGAGAGATTTGACTAGGTGGAGAAATAGATGAGAAACTTCTAAGTTACTAACCTCCTTTAAGGGGATTTTCTCTCCTTTTTAAGACTAACAAACTGAAAAAACATGACCCCGATACTTTATGGAACGTCGATTTCCTAATTCGAAAAAGGAAGTCCGAAGTCACTTTTGCATTATTTTGTTTTCTGTAAAACGAAAAAACATGTTTTCCTACCCAATTTGCCTTGCAAACTAAAGGTATAAATCTAATTTCATGATATTTGGTTATCCTTTTCCACTATTTTGCGAGCACCAAACAGAGCCAACATGGCATTAATACTTTCATCAACTTTATTTGTGTTCTTTTTTACATACTTTACAGTCTAGGGGTGCAACTTTTGTCTGAATTTTCGATCCGAATTTTCTCTATTTTACAGTTCCGATTTCCGAAAATCCGATTTCTAAATTTTTCCGAAAAATTTCGGATCGGAATCGAAATAGATTTTGCAGTTCCGAAATTCTGAATTTTTCGATCCGATTTCCGATCCTATAATTCCGAATATATTCCGATCCGATTTATTCCAAAAAAATACTCCGAATATCCATCCGATCCGATTATTCCGAAATTTTTAAGTTAAACACTTAAACTTATATCTGAACTAGGGCTCCATTCTCCGCTCCTCTGCCTCCATTCTCCACTCCTCTACCTCCAAAATTCACCACCGACTCTTCTCTACTAATCTCCACCACCGACTCTTCTTCTCCAAAAATCAAAATTCATCCACTACCTCCACTTCACCATCGACTCTTCTCCACTGCCTCCACTCCACTGATCAGCAGTTCACTCCTCTGGAGATCAGTTCACTTTGATTTGAAGAAGAATCTTGGGCGTACATATCCAGTATCCATCTCCACTGCCTCCACTTTGATTCGAAGAAGAATCTTTGAATCTTTAATTTTAAATCTCCACTGCCTTTGTACAGTAGTTTCATAGGTGACTCTCTCTCTCTCTCTAGGTTGGCAACAGTATATCACAAGTAAGACAATATCTTGATTTGGGTTTTGTAATAGCCTATTTTCGTAGAGACTAAAAATAGTGTTTTACACCTTTGAAATATAGAATAGTGGTTGAGAACTGAAAATAATTAACACGTGATTTAGTGTGAAAAATCCTTGAATGGGTTAAAAACCACGACCTCTCCTGAGAATTTCTAAAAGAATGGTGTTTTTATATATATGCTAGTTATTACAAAGAGAAATATATTGGATATCTGAGTTCTGATAGGGATGACTTTCTCTCAAAGTTCTCTAGGTGATCATAGCCGTCCTAGATCCTGATCTCCAGGTCTCTTTTTATAGGTCTTATAATATGACCGTTGGTTACATTGATGATGAACGTTACAATATCAGGTTTTGATGAGTCTTCATAATGGTCTTCTATAACATCTTGATATTTGTTGATCTGTAACGGATCTATTAATATTCTTTAGCTGCAACTTCAGACCGTTGGGAAGATACGATTTCTTATGATGTTTGCATGTATACGACCTGTTGATAAGTGGAGGAGTACCTTCTGTAGCACGAAGTCACATGATGCTTTGATATCTTCGAATTGTAGGTAAGGAAGTATGCACTACTATCTCCTTGCTTTTAGTCCTTGATTGGTTATCAGTGTGTTTACTCTAGCTATGTGAGTTCGAATATCAAACTCAGTATGAGGATTAGAAATAAGCCCTCACAACTACCTCCTCTCAGCCAATAGCAGGAGAAACGTGTGTTGCGAGTGGTGTTGGTTGAGAAGTCCAGTCATTTGAATTGAATGCTGCATTGATGGCTTACATTTTATCTTGGAAGAATAATAGTTTTGACTGTTGGGTCTCCTAAATATTATGCTTGAGATGTGCACTTGTGATGAATACTTTATTAGAAGTTGTGGCATGCATTAAATGTTGTTAGTATAAAACATGGTGAATAGTTGTTATCACTGTTCACCCTGGTTAACTTTGTTAGTCATTCAGATTGGTATAAGTAGTAGTGATGGTGACAACTCGATGCCAAACATATGAAGCTAGAGTTCAGACCAAAATGGAAAGTCTGCAAACTCGTTATTTTGGGACCCAAAGTCTTTCTCTGCCGACTCCAATCCATGTTCCGCCAACTTTCCATGGGATGTTGTAGGAAGAACTAGAGGAGGCAGATGATGATTATCATCAGATGTGGCGATTCTATTATATGGTCTTGTTTGCTGCTCACCGTCGGTTCTGTTTTTGGATACTTGTAGAGGATGCGGTGGCGGCGGAGGATGAGAAGGTTGGGGTGTCATCTGTTAAGTATTGCTAATACCCCGCTAAAGATTGGGTATTGTTATGGTGGAGGAGGTCCTTCGTCGGCAGCGGAGGTGGGGGTTATGGAGGAGTGGTGGGATTAACTTTGTCCTCTACCTTACTCCAGTGCCTCTTCTTGGGCTTTGAGTTCTTCTGCTGGGCCCGCCACTATTTCTTCTCAAGTGTTGCACTGTCATCTGCAACGTAAGCTATTCTTTGTAAAAGAAAAAATTGTCTGTAGAACTTATAATTTTAATTTTTGAACTGGTTGAAGTATTCGTTCTTGTAAATTGTTTTTATTGAATAATAAATTCGAACTTTCTTATCTTGTCTTGTAAGTGTTTGAAACTGCTTGAATGAACTGCTATCGAGCTAGTCAAAAATGACATAGGTCGAAAATATGTAGATCGAAATATTATTGAGTTGAACTGTGTAGATCGTGTTATGTATTTGTTGCCTTGTTGTGAGAGTATCATCATAGTCAACTTGAGCACTTGTTATCATGGGCGGAAACTTGGTTGTGGCCTCTGATGTGGAGTGATTTGTGAACTTCTACTGGATGTAGAGTTATGTGAGGCATTAGTTCGATAAATCGTGCTGAATAAACTTGTAAAAAGGGCTGCTAGTGGGGAAATAATTATGTGTGGTAAAGAGAACCATTCGTGCTGTACGTATATATAAGGTCGGGTGATTGATCATAATGATTTGTTTTTGTTGAAGTCGTCTTGTCATCACTTTCTGTATCTATGATAATTTTTTACTGAAATATAACTGAAGCAGGATTTGTTGCTGATTTTATGCTTTTGTCAGACCAAAATTGAGGTAAGTGATAGCTGTAATAGCTGTACTTAGGTTTTTGAATTGGAAATCATGCTTAAAATTGTGCAACAGGATCGTATAGCCGCAGAAGGTTGTTGCTGTACGGGAGTGAATGTACTGCAAGATCTGTACAAATCTTTTAGGGCAGTGAGTCCTTAAATTTAATAATGATGGAGGAGAGAGACAGACGTGATAACCGAGCACGTTACTACAAAGATCATCATGAAGGCAAACGAAAAGGCGTACCTGTAAAGAGGAATGATGCTAACACGCATCCCAAAGAGCCGTCGTTTAAGAAACCGAGGGTCAATATAAACTCTCGTCTTTCTCCCTCCCACAAGCCATATTCATTTGCAGAGAGAGAAGAAAGTATTTCTAAAGAGAGAAAGTCTTCAAACTTCAATTGTAGTCTACCATTTTACTGTAGTCTTCCTGTAAAAACTGATGCTTTGCTGTCTGAAGTGAAGGTGGTGACCAGAAATGACAATTGTTGTTCTTCTAGTACAGGTTAGCGACTCTGTTTTCACCATTTTTGTTGTTGTATTAGTTTCTTGGAACTGGTAGTTGCATGTTTGAACATCTGGGTAGATTAATAAAGTGTTGGGTAGGCTGAGGGAGGAGGCCTGTTTGATTAAAAAAAATCTCTGAACAGATTTTTCTTGTATGTGGTAGATGCGCTCAAAAAATCCAAAACCCAGTAGTAATTTGTTGTATCTTCCAGTAGTAAAGAATCATCATCGTCTGATAGGACTATGGATGATTCAGAGGTAATTGGTACTGTAACTGTTGATAAACCGGCTGTTCCTTCTGGGAGGGATGTGGGATTGCATGCGGGGATTGAAACTGGGCAATTTTGTAGGTATCCCGAGAATGTAGACGTAGCGAAGAAATTTTTGCAGTATAAAAAAAGTTTAGATGGAAAATGGGGGCATTATGTGATGAATGCGGGGTTATGGTTTAGGACTCTGGTGAGACCAGATGGTAAGATAGATCATTATCAGATGTCTTCGCTGGATAAGTGGAAGGGGAATATGGGTATAGGAGATGATATAAATATCTCTTATTACAATGGGAGTGGTGCAGAGGTCATAGAGGACGGATTCCTTTGCTATCTGAACCAGGTTGTATATGGGTTGAGCATTCCCCTAATTTTTTTCCAAAAGGGTGTCATGAATACTCTAAAGAGCTGCTCTAGCCAATTAAATGGTAATGTCTTTGAAATGATGAAAGTCTGTGAAGCCCTTAACAAGAGATGGAGGGATGGTGGTATTGCGAGACAGTTCGTAGCGGACTATGTCTTAAAATACTATAAGTTTAAATATATGAAAGATCGAAATAGTGAATACTTATTTAGCGATTTGGCGAGGCCGAAATTCTTTGACTTTGAGTCTGCTGGGAGACCCTGGTGCGACCATCTTGTGATGGTTAGGGGTAATTGTATGCAAGTGCATGGGGAACCGGTGCTCGGGCTGATATATAAAATTTTTAATGAGAGTAAGTGTCTTCATTCTACCTGTAGTTTGTTTTTTGTTTTTTTAACTTGTTGCGAGCTTCTAACATAGTATGTTGTTGATTTGGCAGAGCCTAATCCCAAAAGTACTGTTGATACATCGAGTCTGTTCGACGTCGTTAGTCGAGAAGGAATCGAACTGAACAAAGTTCTTGGAGCACTAGGCATCTGCAGAGAGAAGGGGTTTAATTTTATAGTTAAAAAAGTACAGCGAGCTCATCAAAATTGATCTATGGCTACTTCTGACTCTACTTATGTTGATATTATGGAGATTCCTGCTTGTGTTGTGGGTACTTTGAGTTCTTTAGATCGGCGACCTAGAGTAAAAAGGACATTGTCGTCTTCTAAACAAACAGCTGCTGTACAGACACCTTAGGTGGGGACTGATGGGGTGGATGCTGATGTAAATATGGCTCCTCCTCTGAAGAAGCAAAAAAAAGAGTCCGGGAAAGATATCCGGGCTTCTTCAAAGGGGGTCAATCTCACAGCAGTGGAGCAGGAGGCGCTAGACATGGCTAAGAGTGATCCCATCCGCCTATATACTTAAATTCGATCCAGTATCTCACAGGTATGCATGATGTTATCTGATTAAATCTTTTTAAGTAATGATCCGATCTTGTAATACTGCTTTGTTGTATTTGTGGTGCAGCTTTCTGTTGCTTGGAAGTCGGTCGCGGAGGTGTTGAAGGTAGCTGCTGCAGATCGTGCCAAGTATAAGGTCGAGAAAACATCTTTGGCTGAACAGTTGAAGGAGCAAACTGCGCTGTGTGAGCAGTTGCAGAAGGAGAAGGTTCTGCAGAGGAAGTAGTTCGAGAAGGAGAAGGCTCTGCAGAAGGATCAGTTCGAGAAGGAAGCTGCAGCTATGAAGAAAGAGGTTGAAGATGAGGCGAAGAAGGTTGTTGACATTGTGGTGGCTTCCCGAAATAAGCTTATTCAAGCCTTCTACTTCTAGGGTTTGAGTAGAGAGGATGTCAATTTTGCTATTGTAGAGAAGTATAGTGAGATTATCTTCCCAGGGGATGATGCCTCTCCAGTGGCTGAGCAGACCCAGGCTCCTCCAGTGGCTGATGATACGACCAAGGAGGTAGCAGGAGCTAATTCTTGATTCTGTAGTTGTAACATAGTTCTAAGACTTGATCGAATTTTGTCCTTTGTACTGGTGATAGAACTGTTTTTGCTGAGACTTGAATTTTTTGTGATTGTTGTTGATATATGTTGTTTTGATGGTGAATGTATAATTTGTATGTAGGAGGTAGTTCGTTTGAGGGGAAAAGTGAGCGAGATGGAGAAGGTCTTGAGTCGAGCAAGGGATTCCATCAATCGTACTCAATAGGTACACAATAAACTTGAATATGAGAGACGTCTTCATAAGTCAAATTTTGATAACACCTTTAAGGAGTTATTTGAGCTTCAATGTAGATATGGAATGATAAAAATTGAGAGGGATGAGGTTTTATGAAAAGAGAGCGATAGGTTCGTTTTACTCCAAAAATCCCTTAAGGATAAGCTGTTCGTAGATGAGAGTGATAAGTTAGAGTATCAAAGGTCATTATTGTCTTTGACGCTTTATTTTAAGGCCGAAGTTGATAGTGAGCGGGGCTTGAAGGAAGCCTATTTAGAAATGTTAACTAAGAAGTATATAGTGCCGGACCCATCTCGGGTGACATTCTTGGCGCAAGAAGCGTGTAATCGCCATAGTATAGAGGCGTAAAGATGCTCAGCTCGGGCTGGAGTATCCATCATATGGGGTGGTGTGGATCCATTGCTTGATGAGCTTGACTTTTGTCTGGGCAAAAAGCAATGAGGATCCTTTTCTTCAATATAAAGAAGGAAGATAGAAGGGTCTAGGCATAATTAGAAAATGATCTGAGGCATGCTCGTGACGAACTTGAGCTATGTAAGGATCATAATGCATGTCTGGAGATGGAAAATGTGAAGTGTAATAAGCTGTTGCAGAGTTTGGATAAAAGATTGACATTGTTAGAAGCGCGTTTACTAGATACGCAGAAACGTTTGCAAATGTCCCAATTGCGCTTGAAGAAATATCTTACTCCCAAGCGGGGAAAACGTGCTAGCAAAACAGATCACGAATGTCAGATAGCCGATGTTATCACATTTTAAGAGGGAGAGCTCGAGAGAGTGGAAAATGAATTTAGATGTTATATCTTGAGTTGTGGTAAAGATGTTGAGGTAGAGAATGATAAGGTTGAAAATATGTGGTTTGCAAAAGGTAATGAGGGTGGAGGAGCTTCAACCTCGAAACCGCGAGCTGAAGAGTCTGAGGAGGAGGAGGTTGAAGATCTGTTAGCTCACACACGGCATAAGACCCGTCCGCAAGAGGTCATAATCTTCAATGAACCTTTGCAAGTAAATGCGAGTAGCAGTAAGTTGATGTTGACTTGGGCATCATAGCTTGATGTTGTAATAAATGTTGTTGAATGATATGTCTCGTTTGAATGAATATATGTTGATAGATGTGTTGTCGTTTGTAATATGTTCTTCTAGGGTGAAGACAATGAACAGGACGAATTGGCTGTCTTTTCCGCATCAAATAAGGAACTGTCTGCAAAGTTGCAGCAATGTTCATTGGCGGTTGAAAATACGACTTTATCGAATTCGAAGCTGGAATTTGATATGTTGGAGCTGCAGAGTCAGCTAAATGTTGTGACTGTAGAGTTGTCATGTAAGGATACAAAGATATTAACTGCTAATAATGAAGTCAAACTGTGGAAAGAATCTCTGAAGAAGAAAAAGTTGGAGAACGATTTGTTGTACCATCAGTCGGTGGTGACAAATAATACTGATCTCTTAAAGAAGCAAGATGCTGAAATCCGTCATATGCAAAAGCGTCTGAAAAAGCTGAACTGGGATTTGCGTGAGGCTCGAGATTCATGCCAGATAAAAAGTGACCATGCTAAAACTCACGAGGAAGCATGTTCCAAGAGAGATCGAAAGCTAAATAAAACCATCAATAAGTGTAATACACGTATCGCCGATCTTGACCGGGAAAAACAAGCTTTGATACTAGAGTGTATGCAAGGTAATGAAGTTTACGAGGAGCTCCATGTGAAGTATAAGGAGTCACAGAGGTTGATAGATGCAGCAGACGATGAGATCAATTATTTGAAGAAGGTAGATAAGAAGTTGTAACATCTGAAGCAGGAGATGGAGCGTAGTATGCAGATAACGAAGCAATATAGAGATTCGTTGCTGTAGGAGAAAAAGTCTCTGGCAGATCGATGTAAGGATCTTGAATACAAACTAAACAAAGTGAAGACCAAGCTTGGTGAAGCTATGTTGGTAACTGCAGATGATGCTGCATTGCGCCCTATGGCTATGTTGCATGCTGATGTAGAGAAATTTCGAACGGAGCGTGATTCGATCTTGGCTGCTTCAACTGAATACGACATGGAGTATGATTTGCAGCTAGCGCGGTTATCTTATATAGATAATCTGATGCCGAGAATTATGGAATTGCTTAATACACCTTCTACTGTAGTTGATGCGGCTATACCTTTCCCTGCCTTACTTTCATCTGGGCCTGGGGAAAGTTTGTTTGTTGTACACCCGAAGCGTGAAAGGTAGTTTCATTGTTTATATTGTAATGAGACAGAGTGTAAATATGTATTTGCTGTAGAAAAAATGTCAAATAGTAGAAAATATTTTTGTTATGTAACCTCTTTGTATGGTCGAATTGGGTGAACCAATAAACGACAATGTAGAGATATGATTGCAGCGGTGTTGTATTCTCTTGTACATAGGTCGAATTGAGCAAGTCAATAAGCAACCGTAAAGAGAGTTATAAAATGTTTGAATAGCTGAATAATGTGTCTCTGCCAGATCGAATCGATTGAATCGATAAGCGACCTTTGGAGAGCGAGTATATTTGAAAATTGATGTTGTAGGTCTCAGTCATAGGTTGAATTGAGCGTATCAATAGGCGACCGTACTAAAACACCTTTGAATATTAAATAGCTGTATGACGCATCCCTGTCAGATCGAATTGATTGTCTCAATAAGTAACCTTATGGGAGTGAATTTATTTGAACAGCTATGATGTAGGTCTCAGTCACAGGTCGAATTGAGCGTATCAATAGGCGACCATACTGAGATACCTTGATTATTGAATAACTGTATGGCGCATCTCTGGCAGATCGAATTGATTGTCTTAATAAGCGACCTTATGAGAGTGAATTTATTTGAACAACTATGATGTAGGTCTCAGTCACATGTCGAATTGAGTGTATCAATAAGCGACCGTACTGAAACATCTTGAATATTGAATAGTTGTATGGCGCATCTCTAGCAGATCGAATTGATTGTCCCAATAAGCGACCTTATGGGAACGAATTTATTTGAACAGCTAGGATGTAGTTATTCTCCGGGATAGGCGGAGATAACAGAAATGCTTGAATTGAGTAAACTTGCAAGATTCTGATGAAAAAGTACTTTATTGAATAACATTGGATATTACAGCGTGTTTATCTTCGATACAGCTTCAATCAGTGAGTATTCCACGGATTAGGTACAGGTACTCCATCAAGCGTACTGAGATTGTAGGATCCTAAACCACTCATTCCAGTTACAATAAAAGGACCTTCCCAATTCTCTGCCAGCTTCCCAACATTCGGTGTTTTGCGATGAGGTGGGATTTCTCTGAGAACGAGGTCTTTAACTTTAAATTCTTTGTGTCGGACACGTTTGTTATATGACCGGGATAAACCAAGATGATATCTTCCCAGATTAACAATGGCTCTGTCATGTATTTCTTCAATCAAATTTAGATTACATGCGATCTGAAATTCATTTTCTTCATCGGTCATCTCGTGATCTCGTATTGGGTGATGGTATTGAGTGAGAATGATGGCTTCAGTTCCGTAGGCCAGTAAGAACGGAGTATAGCCTGTTGTGATTCTTGGAGTTGTTCGGTAGGCCCAAAATACGTGTGGTAACTCGTTCACCCAGTTCCCCCTTTTGTCGTCTAAATACTTCTTGATGCCATCCACAATAGTTCGATTGGTAATCTCAGCATGTTCGTTTCCTTGTGGGTAATAAGGATTGGATGGGGAATGAATGATGTTGTGCTCATTGAGGAATGCGACGATCTTGGAACCAACGAACTGTGGTCCATTATCAATTCGAATGAGATGTGGTCTGCCGAATCAGATAATAATATTCTCCCAGATAAACCTGATGACTTCGTCTTCTCGGGTTCGACACAACAGAACTGCTTCTACCCATTTAGTGAAGTAATCTGTAGTGACCAACAAATGTTTTCATTTTCCTGGTGTTGTAGGAAACTCTCCTACGAGATCAATAACCCATCGTCTGAATGGCCAAGTGACTTGGCTCAAGTGTAATTCAAGTGCTAGAGCTTGAATTTTAGGTCTGTGCCGCTGATAAGCGTCACACTTACGGGCATATTCGATTACCTGTACTTTTATCTTAGGCCAAAACATTCCTTGAGTTAAAGCTCTGTTTGCATAGATCGTCCTGCTGCATGGGATCCGCACGTGCCTTCGTGTAGATCGTGCAAGAATTGTTGTTCTTCTTTGTCAAATAGACAAAGGAGGTAGGGACAAGTGACCAAAATTTTGTATAGGAGATTGTCCTGAACAGTGTATCTTTGAGCGTTGTCAATTAATCTCCGCCGCTCCGTAAGATCCTCAGGAAGTGGCCCATCGAATTTGTTGTGAGGTCTGATGTAAGTAATGAAAGGCTCTCTCTAATCATCTTCGATATCTTAGTTGCCCCCAGTATTAATAGTGTTGGATTCAATGGTATTGATACTGGGGTTAGAAATAACGTCGATCTTTAAGTAACGAGCTTCTGATCCGAGGACATCAGCAAGGTAAGTGAGCGCATCTGAATGTCTATTTTCTCCCCTAGGAAAATGATCTATAAAAATTATCTGGAATTTGTTCATTCGTTTGACCCCTGCAGTAGCATAGTCGACCATTCTCCCATTGGTTTGATAGACGTCTGTGTAATGGTTGACGATTAGTAATGAATCTATGTAGACAGAGAGTTCTGCTACTCCCAGTGTGATTGCCATGTCCAAGCCATGAATCAAGGCCTCATATTCTGCTTCGTTATTGGTTGCTTCAAAATTGAGGTGAGCGGATTTTTCGAGCCGATCATTAGAGGGAGTAATAAGAACGATTCCAATCCCTGATCTAGATGGACTGACAAAACTGTCAGTCAAAAGTCGCCAACCTTTATTTGTTACCCAATCTAATTTATCTTTGGATTGATCTGCGAGTGGCTCATCTTTTTGGTCAATAAATTTTTCCTTCCAATCAGGATTCTCTAATGGAAAATCTGCTAGGAAATCTGCTACAGCTTGACCATTTTTGGAATGGCATGGTTCAAAATGTATATCGTGCTCCCCAAATGTTACGGACCATTGTTGAATACGTCAAGATTTTTCGTGCTTGGATAAGATTTCACGAAGTGGATAGTTCGTCAAGATACGAATAGTATGAGCTTGGAAATATTGCTTCAACTTTTATAATGTATAGACAAGAGCTAGAAGAAGCTTTTTAATCTTGGTGTATCTCGTTTCAGCGGGAGTCAGAGTCTTGCTGATAAAATAGACTGGTTTCTCAGTCTTTTCTTTGATTCAGAGAAAGACGAAGCTGAGAGATATATTTGTAACAGCTAGGTATACTGTGAGCTCTTCTCCATCTGCCGGTGTGCTCATAATTGGTGGTTTGCCCAAATAAATCTTGAGCTCGAGGAAAATCGTTTCACACTTGTCTGTCCATTCGATCTCTAGATCTTTCTTTAATTTTCCTCGTGATGTACCCTATTTTAACATATCGAATAAAGGTCGACATCTATCTGAAGATTTGGATACGAATCTGTTTAGCGCTGCAATCTTCCCGGCTAGCTTCTGAACGTTTTTCTTTGTATTTGGTGACGGCATAGCCAAGAGAGCTTGTATGCGTGATGGGTCAGCTTCAATCCCTCTTTTGCTGATTAGATGGTCTAGAAAATTTCTGGATTGCACTCCGAACTAGCATTTATCAGGATTTATACGCATCTTGTAAGATCGCAAAATCTCGAAAGTTGCTCGCAAATCAGTAAAATGGTTCTCTTTCTTGAGACTTTTCCAGAGCATATCGTCGATGTAAAACTCCATTGTTTTACCGAGATGGTCTTTGAACATTTGTGTCATCAATCTCTGATAGGTAGCTCCGGCATTTTTTAGGTCGAAAGGCATGACTTTATAGCAATATAGACCTTGTTCGGTGATGAACGCAGTTTTGTCTTGATCTTCAGGAAGAAGTGATATCTGATTATATCCTGATGCAGTATCTATCATTGAAAGGAGCTCCTGCCCTACTGTAGAATCGAGCAGGTGATTGATGATTGGAAGTGGAAAACTATCTTTCAGTGTGTGCTTGTTAAGATCCGTGAAATCAACACAGACTCTAATTTTGCTATTCTTTTTTGGGACTGCGATAATGTTTGAGATCCAGTCTGAGTAAATAGCTTTGCGAATGAAACCAACCTCAATCAATTTGTCGATCTCTTTATTTACTTCGTCTCGCAGTCTTGGCGCTAGAGTCTGTTGCTTTTGTTTGACCGGTTCTGCTTTATCTTTCAACCCTAGCTTGTGGCATGCTATAGCTGGATCGATCCCTGACATTTCATGAAACGTCCATGCAAAGACGTTACTGTACTCTGTAAGGAATTGTATGAGATTCGAGCGTTCCTCCGTGCTTAAGAGAGTTCCAATGTGAGTTCCCCTGTTCGTGCCACTAATCTCGATGTACTCTGTTGGTTTGACGTCTGGTAACTGAGGTTTTGCTGGAATTGACTGTTGCAATTGCTATGCAGGAGTTGTTGTAGCTGGCTTAGTTTCAATGGAAACAGTATTATTACAAGCTCGAGCTAATTTTTGGCTTCCTTTGATTTCGTAGATCCCTTCTTTCCAATCAAACCGTAATGCCTGATGATATATGGAGGGAATAACTTTCATGTTATGTAACCATGGATGCCCAAGTAACGGGATTTGGCTTTGATGACATAGAAAACTATGTCAAGTGCGACCGGCCCGGCTCTGATGGGAAGTGTGATTTTCCCCACCAGTTCTTCCATACAGCCATTGAATCTAGAGATATTGATGTCACTTGGTTTGACCTTGTCTGCTAAGCCTATTTGGTCGATTGTATTCTGGAAAATTAGTTTGATGCTGCTGCCGGTATCTACCATCATCGTATGTAGAACTATGTTCTTCATCTTTAACATGATCACAAGTGCATCTTGGTGCGGAAAGTTGACGTGACGAACATTACAGTCTTCGAAAGAAATCCCAGCTCGTCGTTTGCTTGATTCTGGCAACAAGCGAGCTTCTTTATCTGTCATTGTTAGATCATGGCATTGTCCGACACGCCTATGCTTGGATCTGTTGGAGTTGTTGATTGTCTGAGTCTCGATGAAGTATAAGTGTTTTTCTTTATTTGTTTCGTTAACTTGGACGATCTTGGCATCAGTCTTGTAGCTGCTATCCTTATAACTTTCGATGTCAACAATATACTCTAGCATTCGACCTTGTGCAAATATATTTTGGAGAAAAAATATCAATGCAAAACATCGCTCCGTGTCATGATGTTGAATCTGGTGGTGAATGCAGTATGGCTTTCCTGGTATGGGCGTAAGAGTATTGGCAGTTCTGAAGCATTCATCCTTTTGTATCAGCGGGCACAAGTCTGCAAGAGTAGTTGTTAACTGTGGTATAAACGGAATTAGCTTCCTCCGTCCTTGGCGTCCTTGATTGTCATTGAATTTGAATCGCTTCTTATCACCCCCATAATATTTATTGTTGTTATGGGCTCGTTCATCGGGATGGCCTTTTGTTGGTAGGATGGTGCGTTGAGGTCTTGGCTTCTCAATTGACAGTCGCTCAAGGTCGATAAAGTTGTTGACCTTCTCTATCATATCCTCCAATATCAATGGTTTGTTGAGAACCAGGTGCTCTTTGACTCGTCCATTCGCGATTAGAGCATTGGTGAAGGCAGAGATTATGATTTTCTTGTCGAGGTTGTTGATTTTTTGGGCTAGTCCAAAAAATTTCCTGGTAAATGTCTATAATTTTTCATCTGGCGCTTGCTTGAGGCTGAACAAAGAGTAAAGACTCTCCTCCTTGTCTTTATTGTGCGAATAGTTTTTGACAAACAGTTCGCGAAGTTGTTCGAAAGTGAAGATAGATCCTTCATTGAGTGTGTGGAACTATCATAGAGGTTCTCCTTTCAAATAGGTTGGAAGAGGCGGCAGAGGATATGGTTAGATGTCGAGTGCAGTCCCAAAGAATCCTAAAATTCTTGGAAGTGTTCCACAAGATCTCCCCCCTTATATTTCTCGATCTTCGGAGTATGAAAACTGGCGGGCACTTCCTCATCTAGCAACTCTTGTGCGAGTGGGCTCTTCTGTAGTTTAGGATAACTATTTTTTGTAGTGTGTATTTGAGCGTTTAACAGCTCTTTGATGTGCCTGTCCACCTGTTCCGGAGTGAAATGTAGGCGAGACGTGAAAGCTCGTCTTGTTGTTGGTCCTCCCAGAGGATTATGCTCTACTGTTGTTTCTCCCATGCGGTCATAGACTGAAACTTGAGGTTTTGGTCTGTTTTGCTCCTCCTGTTGCTGTAGATCTATTACCGCTCCAGCGGGTAATGGTGGATTGATGTGACTCCGAGGAAGAACTGGTTCTTGCTGAATTTGAGGAAGTGCAATATTTCGGCCTCGATGTCCCAGGCGATCATGGATTAATATTCTCGAGGCTGCAGGTAGAGCATTCTGCTATCGCAGATTTGCTGTTATTTGAGCTTGAAGCGCTCTAATTGTTTTATACATGCTGGCAAGCTGTTTCTGTAGCTCTATTCATCGTTCGGCTTCTACTTGCACAGTTGTTCACAAATTTGTGACTCCTTCAGCCGCGTCAAGCAGGGCATGGTGTGATTTGTCTTGATTTGCCATTTTTCAAAAGTGAATGCGATAAAAACTGAATTGGAGAGCGCTGAGTGTATGCTTCGGTTCCCACAGACGGCGCCAAATATAATAACTTATTTTTGTAGAGACTGAAAATAGTGCTTTACACCTTTAAAATATAGAATAGTGGTTGAGAACTGAAAACAATTAACACGTGATTTAGTGTGAAAAACCCTTGAATGGGTTAAAAACTACGACCTCTCCTGAGAATTTCTAAAAGAATGGTGTTTTTATATATATGCTAGCTATTACAAAGAGAAATATACTGGATATCTGAGTTCTGATAGGGATGACTTTCTCTCAGAGTTCTCTAGGTGATCATAGCCGTCCTGGATCCTGATCTCCAGATCTCTTTTTATAGGTCTTATAATATGACCGTTGGTTACATTGATGAGGGGCGTTACAATATCAGGTTTTGGTGAGTCTTCATAATGGTCTTCTGTAATGTCTTGATATTTGTTGATCTGTAACGGATCTATTAATATTCTTTAGCTGCAACTTCAAACCGTTGAGAATATACGATCTCTTGTGATGTTCCCATGCATACGACCTGTTGATAAGTGGAGGAGTGCCTTCTGTAGCGTGAAGTCACAGGATGCTTTGATATCTTCGAATTGTAGGTAAGGAAGTATGCATTACGATCTTCTTGCTTTTAGTCCTTGATTGGTTATCATTGTATTTTCTCGAGCTATATGAGTTCAAATATCGGACTCAGTATGAGGATTAGAAATAAGCCCTCATAGGTTTGATTTATGAATTTTTTTCCGAATTATTCCAAAATTATTCCGAAAATACATTCTGAATTTTTTTCCAAATTATTCCGAATTCCGAAATTTCTGAATATTTCGAATTCGGAAATATTTATGCAGTTCCGAAAAAAATTGAATCGGATCGGAACAGATTTTCCAGTTCCGAAAAAAATGTGAAAAATTATGACTAGGCTCATTTCCGATCCGATCCGAAAACAGGCCTACTTTACACAACTATACACTAATTAGGATGTAAAAAGGGATAATGTACAAAGCTAATGACAAGCAAAACTATAACACAATACGACAAGATACTCTCATCAAGAGGTCGCTCCATGCTTAACTTGAGTACCGCGTAGACTGGTGAAATATATAGTTATGATAAACAAAAATTAGTTAATAATACCATAAGCATATAAAAAGAACAAAAGAAATCATATCAAGTACCTCTCTCTAACACAGATTTGGGAAAATCCAAAGTGGCGGAGAAAACTTTGAATGCATATCAAGGCCTAAATCCAAAGTGGCGTGTGACAGCTCTATAAAATCTCACAATTTGGAGGGAAGTATGACATGACAGGTTTGGCTATATATTTTAGATATTCGAATGGAGTTGGAAAGATTATTTAGCCTTTAACGGGTGTTTAGTTTGACTTTGGCAACTAAAATTTGATAAAAACAAATGTAAATGCTCTTTAAACAGTGTAGGACATATTTTATCCTTCACAAATATGACTAAGAAAATTGCCAACTTAGGAAAAAAAAAGGGTACAGGAGGTCACCCTTGTTTTCTACGATGCATAAATACCTAGTTCTCGGTTCAACTCAAGAATCCATCATGATCACAAGTAAACAATTCGTTGAGAATTTATGAATCATGATATATTACCAAAGGGTACAGGATGCACTTATACTCCAGGAAATATATGTCACGTGTCGCAACACACATTTCTTCCCGTCGCTCATATGCTTTGGTTTCAAATAATTCTTATCACTGTACTGTTATAACTAGTAAGAACGTTTGAGATAGTTAAAAGTTTTGCCGTACTGTGGTTGTTCCCAAGGTCTATAAAAGTTGAATACAATTCAAAAATAATTCTTATCACAGTGCCAAGATCGTGATCAGTAAAGTAGATTGCTTGTTCTGGCGGAGGGTGAGTGGCTGCATCAATGCCGTGGGCGGCTCGCTGGTTCTCGGTTAGACGGTAATATTGCCTTGTTGAATTGGAAATAGAGTGAATTGAAGGAGTTTGGTTGAGGTCGCCTAATATCATCTCACTTACTGGTAAATGTTCTGGTGCCCGTATGTTTGTTGCGCATTCATCGTAGGTAGGGTGTGGCATTCTCTCTGCGGGTGGGATTGGTTTTTTGAGGTAACGTGTATAGCGGCCGAGGCGGAACCAAGTCTCAGTCATGTTGATGAAATCGTAACATTCCTCGGTTGGATGGTCATGTATCTCATGATGCGCGCAGTATGGGCGACCAGGTCGGTCAGGTATGTTACGTGGTTTTCTGTAGTCAGGGTCATTCTTTACCACGAGGAGCAAGTCTGCCCGTGAAATGGTCAGGTCGCTGGGAGGATAACGTTCCCACCGTTATAACTAGTAAGAACGTTTGAGCTAGTTAAAAGTCTTGGCGTACTGTGGTTGTTCCCAAGGTCTATAGAAGTCGTATACCATTAATCTAACCTCTATTTGAAAGTATTCCTCATGATGATCCTAGGGTTCCTCTAAAAGAGATGCGATGGGAGCTCATTTTGGCTGCTCATCATTTAATATTTCCCACGTGGAAGCCTATAGTTGGGGAATAAAGGACAAATATTTTTAACCACGCCGCCCGCAGACACATCTCCAGATGTCTTTCTCCCATCAAAATATATGTCTGACCATCTTTCTTTATGTTACCAATTTGCTTAGTTAGAGCATGGGCAGCAGGGCAGCTATCGCTATGTTAGCGATCCAAATTCAATAAATTCTTTTTTCCAAGATAGTTATCGCTCAAATCTCAGTAATTTCGAGAAAATTAGTGGCTATCTGTGGCGACCTCGTTCATGTCAGCCTATCATTGGGGCCCATCTAAATGAATTATTAAAAAACATTTTTTTTATTAAAAAATATCTGTTTTATTAAAAAATTGTTTCGTTTATTTTTTTAATATTTAACATGTGCCAATTGAATTGGCGTTGTGTATATTTTTATTTTTTTATTTTTTATTATTGTTATTATTTCAAAAAAAAATCAAAAATCGCACAACAAATTTATTTATTTTATTTATTTTAAAAAAAAAAAACTGAAAAATCTGACATCCATCCCCACCCTGAAAAAGAACATTTTTTTATCCCTAGCTACATGTCATATTTTTTTTCTTCTGAATTTACGCCTATGTGGCTTGCTAACTTAGCTATCTTGCTACTCATGCCCTTATAATGCAGCATTTATTTAATATTTTAGAAGTACATCTAACAAACACTCACTTTAGCTAAAGGCTCATTGCTTGGTTTGGTTGTAGTGTTGGGCATCACTTTGAATATTCTGGTTAGTATAAAATTTTGTTGCAATTTAGGCCTGATACGTCTGAGAAAACAAAAGGTACTCTGCTAATTTTCCCCCAATGTGGATCAAGCAAGACTCCAAGATCAATTAAGATCCTGGTGCTTCAACCAAACTTCGTGAGGACCAGAAAAATGTTTCTTAATCGACTACTATCGGTTCAGTGCAAACATTATGTAAATGCAAACAATTTGCATTTCTAACCGCTTCCATGTGTTTGGTTCGATTTATAATTACAATGTGGTGCCTTTAAAGTACATGCATGGGTTTGGTTCACATTTGCAAAACAAACAAAGCAAACAACTAACATTTCCATGCAAAAGCTTCTCTTTTTGTTTGCATTTGGTTGCAGTGAAAAATCTATGTAACAGAGTTTGCATTTTGGCTTTTACTTCGGAGAAAAAATATGACCTTTGAAGGGATAAAAAAAATGTAATTATCATTTGCATTTGCATAAAATTTCACCTAACCAAACATAAACATCAATCTGCAATTAGTTGAATTTGCAGTGCATTGCATTTCTGCCTTTATTGAAAAGAAAAAAAAAAATTGTACAAAGCCCAAAATTCTCCATAAATTACATATAATACCCAACAATTTGAAAAACCACATGGAGACCCTAATTTTGAAGTTTAGTTGCAATTAGTACCCCCCTGAAAATATAATATACCAAATTTATCCCTGTTTTTTACTTTGCTAGATACTTCGTTTACTCGTTACCCGTTCAAAAGGTGAAGAATTTTTTTTTCTTTTTCTCTCTCTCTCATGATGTCGGAAATTTTTTAGATATCTCATGAGCCATCATTTCATGACCTCTGACCCTTCAAAACCCTCCACGTATCCAAGAGAGAGAGAGAGAGCGCTAAAACTTCATAAACCAAAAATTACAAACGTTTTAAGAAGTTGGAAGGACAAACTTGAAAATTTGAAGTTTACCGCTAACATTGTATTCCTAGATTTTATGAGTAGACAAACGTAAGACAATCTCCTTTGTTCGAAGGTTTTCGTCAAATTTTTTGATTGAGAGAGATACAAAGTAGACGATCGAGTGATGGAGTGATGGAGTTATGGTTGTGGGGAGTGCGAGAAATGTATTTGGAGAGAGTAGGGAGGAAGTTAGCGATAGCTATGAAGAAAAAAGAGTCTGTGGGTTAGATTGTTCTTGTTTCTTTAGACTGAAGTACCATTTGGTTTGCTAAGGCTGTGTTTGGTTCGCTGCATAGGCGTGCAAACGCACGCCCTTGCGGGTTGATTGGTTTGCCCTAGCCCAGCTTGCATTGGGTAAAATAAATCTTTAACAAATGAGCTGCACCCTCTTACACTGCTGCTGTAGCACCTTGCCTTCCATCGTGATTTGAGAATCGCGAAAACAAAAGAAGACCAAAACCAAAATAAATAAAAAAGAGAAAAATGGCTGATCTCTCTTTTGTTCTCTAATCTCCAATCTCTATTAATGGAGGTTTGGATTTTTCAAGAGCATCCAAAGGTACTCTCTCTCTTATCTTTTCTTCAATGGGTCTCTGATTTCAGTTGTTTGGCAGATTGTATTGTTAAAGCATTGAGTTTGCGTGATTCATCGATTCCGTGCCGTTCGACATTGAGTTCGCTCTCTCGTTCTTACAATCAAACTTTCCTCCTTTGCAAGCTATAGATAGGGAGGTAAATGATTTACTTGTACATTTTTATAGATTTGAGATTGATTGATGTTTGCTTGTTCTATATGACCCCTCTTATCATTTTTATGTGTATTTGATTTGTACTTCTTATTTAGATTGATGGGTGTTAGTAAATTTTGTTTAGAGTTGTTGGAGTTTGATTTTTGATTGTTGGGATTTTAGGAAATTGGAAGATGTGTGGTGATGGGGAGGTTGAATTTGGTGATTAAGCTGTTGGGGTTTTGGTTTACATTATTAGATATTCCTTTTAGTTTGATTCCCTCTTTGCATAACCTATTTGTTTTAGTGAGTGAATCTAAACATGAATTGGAAATATATCATATATGAATTTATTGCTATGAAGTAGTATATCTATAAAGTATTTATTCGAGTTGTTTAATCCTTTCATTTATGTTTCTATAAAGTATTTATGTTTAATCGTTTACATTAGTTCTTCTTTCTACATGCTCTGTGGTGCAAGTTAGACTTTACCATACATGTTATCCCTGTTGTTTTTCTTCAATTGCAACTGTAAAGCTAATGATGTTTTTCGGATTATTGAATCTTTGATATCACAAGAAGAAGATAGAGGCTTCTGTGGCTTTGGTGGGTTATCTGTAACTAGTTAACTATACTTTGATCATATGAATGACCCAAACCATGAATCTTCGGTGTGGAGCATCACGAAGTGTTGATTTTGTCTCTGGTGCTTTACTTTAGTTGATTAGTACTTCTTTGTAACAGCTCACTGTGTATTTGACTGGCTCCAAATGCTTTCCTCTTCTCTCCTCTTTTGCCTCAATATTGCCCAAAATGTGTACCTCCCGGGCAAGTTAACAAATCTATCAATAAAAATAACCAAAAGTATAAGATCTTCGGAATGCTTTTGTAAGATGTGTAAGCCTATATAGTAGCAGTGCATGATAGAATTTAAAGCAAGGCCGAGCCTTAGGAAAGATCTTATAATACAAAGCACATAAAAACAAAGATAAAGCAAATTCCGTAATCAATTAACACCTTCGAGAAATAAAACATGACACTTAATCGTTCTAAAAGAACAACAAAGAATTATACAATTCAAAAGAACTAAAAAAACATAATAAGCAAGCAATGATCTTATCACAAGATTACCATGACATATAAACTGTTAGGTTTAGCAAAATGCCTCTAAGAAGTTCAGCAGTAATTCAACAGAGAGTTACATGTTCACTACGGAAATAAAACTTATAAGATTAAATGAAAACATTACAGCATTCTACAATACACAAATAACAACCCAATACCTGCATAATTTAACAAAAGTCCAAATCGGTATTCCACACAACTAATCAGCAAGCAAATACATTAAGGTCATTCGGCCATATGATAACTTTGAATGCATATCAAGGTCTAAATCAATGAACTCAACCATTTGGTCCTCAAAATCGTATATTCCGATATTACAACCACCCCCAATACTATATATTTCTACATAATTATCGGTGAAGTAGGCACAGTTTCTCTTGAGTTCTGGGTAGTTAGATACTGAGAGTGAGAATAAATAATTAGAACCAAGGAAAAGAGTATGGTCACTCAAACCATTCAACTCCTGCCACATCCTAGTATGTAAATCCAACTCGAAAAATTCAAATAAGTATGTTTCAACATTTTTTTGATAATAGTCGGGATCATCATCATTTGCATGGTCACTCAAACCATTCAACTCCTGCCACATCCTAGTATGTAAATCCAACTCGAAAAATTCAAATAAGTATGTTTCAACATTTTTTTGATAATAGTCGGGATCATCATCATTTGCATCCTCGTCATAGTAGTAACTCCGTGCAGTAAGTGAAGATCCCCGGAGACCTCGACAATATATAACTTGTCGGCACTCTTAGAGCCTCGGGAGGTGATGCAAAATCAACTACCTTTGGTTCAATGCTAGTTACATCACAAATTCTAAGAATCCCCTTACTATCAAGGGCATATACTTAATCATTGAAGCAAATAACATCCTCGTAATAAGTCTGTGGACTTTCTAAGGTCGTCCAAGTTTTGTCAGAAGGTTTAGCAATAGCTAGTTCGTTCCGTATGGAATAGATTGCCATAACTATGCAGTCGTCATTGGTATTTGAGGATGATGGGTGCATCTCAAGATTAGCGCTTAAGGTGATCAACCAAACCATGTGGAGAACCCATACACCGCCTTCCCCGATCCTCTGGCAAATGAATATTATAAAACTTCTTATTCGAGAGACTATAGAAGCTCCGAATATCACTATCCTCCTTCTCAGCCATCATCAACCAATGAAATTTGTAACCACTAACCCCAGCAAAATAGTGCTTCTTACTCGCAACTGATCTCCATGCACGACAGACTCCTCGAAAGCTAAAGTAATCACTGAGATCATGATACCCCACTAGACTAATAAGTTCCTCTGGGAGGTCCGCCCAGTTAGTCATTGAGTAAAGCTCGGAGGGGGGGGGGGGGGGTGTTGTTGTTCAATCTCAGATTTGATCAATGGTGAATAGGTTAGGTAATTTGAGTTTGTAGAGTTGTAATTTGAAGAACACTAAGAACCCAAAAGTAGAAACTAGTAATTATAGGTTACTTGTACCAAAAGAAAGTTACCCAAGTTAGGAATCAAAGCCACATGCGTATGGAGGCATGGACAAATTCTGATTGTGCTGGTTCAGTAGCCGACAGACGGCCTACCCCGGTTATTGCAACATGGTTGAAGGGAATTTGGTGATTTATCACGCAAGAAAAATATTGTCTCGTTCTATTGTGAAGGTTCAGTACTGGTGTATGGCACATGGTGTTTGCGAGATGATGTGGTTGAAAATCTTATGACATGATATGAGGATTCGAAATTCATTTCCTCTTTTATTGTACTGTAAAGACAAGTACTTCACTAGTATTGCTGCAAATCTCGTGCAACAAAATCACGGCAAGTACATTAAGGTTGGTGGTCACTTTGTCCATGAAAGACTTTATCCAGACATATTAGGATTCCAATTTTCTTACTTCATGGCTAATTAGTTTATATCTTCCTAAGGCTCAATATTTGGTTGCTTGGTGAATGGCGGCCTTCCACACCATCTTTGATTGCAGCTTTTGGGGACCTTGGCAATTAGGCGTCGTGTTTGGATGCTTTGTTTTCAAAATTTCTGTTGTGAAATAGTAATAACAAACAGGCAAGGCCCAGGAACCTAACCAATTGTTGAGAGTCAATATTCTTATGCCCATGCAACCACAAGGGACTTACTCGTATAGGGGCACGCTCGCGACTTAGCAAATGTTCTCACTGATGTACTTAAGATATGATGTGATAGGTGTTGATTTACTTTAAAGGAACAGGACTGCGTTGTTTTAAGTTTATAAACTAACAAACTCAACAACTAATCTTGAGTAATTGCACTCAAATAAAAGCTATAGCAGACTCTTTAAATATCTTATTCAACAAATTTCTCCCCAAAATAGGTGAATGACATGTATAGAGCTTTTATAAATAAGCCTAAGTTAAACGGCAAGGCAACTTTCTAGAAGATGTAAATTCCCTATGAGAGAATATAGAGTTAAGAGAACCTTGGGAATAATGAATACCATAGGTGCTAACATGAGGTTCAATAGTTGTGCGAATTAAAAAAACTCCACGATTCACGTTTCTTGGACATGATCAGAGTTCAACCCATTATTTATTATACGTCTGAATCATGATCTTGCAGGTCTACTCTGTTTTCAAAAAGCAAGAGAATTTTATTGGAAAACATCAGAGACTCCAAAGCACAAAAGAAAAACAATTCCAAGGCCCCAAATAGGATCCACAGGAGCACAAATTTAGTCAATCAACTAGTCAAATCTAAAATAATCTTTCCCAGGTTCTCTAAGTCTTTTTAAGAAGGAGAGTATGCCCATGAAGATCTGACGCTCTCCAGCAAGAAGGTAAGCCCCTTGTTCGAGCGCTTTGTCAGCAGAAAAAATTACTTCTCTGTATGGGATAATCTAAACTTGATAAACCACTTCTTCACATTGTTCCAATCATTTTTAACCTTCCAATGCACATTGTCATTCAAAAACAAAGTGATAGCTGTGTTAGAATCCGATTCAACCTACACACAGGCCCACCCATTTTGCCTTGTATGGCTTCCAGTTAGGTAGTTAGTTTAGTAAGCGTTGCTTGTCTGAGTGTTGGCAGTTAGTTACAATGTATTGGGTTTATTGTAAATATTGAACATTTAGAATAATGTATATCTGTTTTTTATTGACAACTGCTCGAAGTCCATCTTCATTGGAAATGTACTGAGATGTGATAGTGTTTATTTTCCAGGTACCTTTTCTCAAAAAAGAAAAGAAAAGAGGAATGCAACCCAGGTACCTGCACTTACTGTTGAAGGGGAGTGGTAATTTTCACTATGAGGGAGCAGATAATGGTGGGCGCTTTTAGCTGTGCAAAGCATGGCTGTGGCACTGTTATGGTGTGGCGGGTATCCAAGTACTCTGACCATGTCATGGCAACTGGATGGTTATGTTTGCATCAATGCTTTAGCTTTAAATTATTCTAATAAAAATTATGCTTTGTCTGCCTTCATTCATGGTTTAAGAAGAAAAAAAAACTACATTCTACCTGGACTTGGGGTTGCTAAACATATGAGCTCAATATTCTATATTGTTATAACAATGAAAACTGGAAATCTTCTTCTTGTTTATAATTTGTAATGGCTCCTATCGTAATTGGTATATGTATGGTTGCATGAGCTCTAGAGAAAAATAAAAATCATGTTCACGTTTAGTGCTGCACATGTATTTACAGGGTTTCCCTTATTCTTACAAGGAAATGATCTTCTTATCACCATACCATATGAATTTTGTAAACTTCTTGTTAAAGTGTTGATTTAATGCAAGGTCTAGGTATTTTAATGGAAATTTGAATGACTCGGAGTGTTCAGTGACAGTTTGTAGGCCATGGTAACAACAATGTTAATAGAAAAATTAATATACTTCCAATTTTTCTCACAGCATATGGTTATTGCTGGGATCCATCTCTTGGTGATTTCTGTACTTACTCACGACCCAGCCATCAGTGGGAGTCTTAAGGAGCTTAAGTTGATGATCTTGTGGTGCTTCTTTATACATGTTGAATTAGAAGTGCAACCAGCTATAGCATAATTTCTATTATGGAACAAGAGGTAATTTTCACCACCTTTTTTTCCTTTTTCTTTTCTTGTTTTACTTTATTATGATAGTCACATATTATTACATAGTAAAAGTAGTTCATTTGTTATTTCGTCTGGTCTTCCACTTTCTTGTCACGATGATTCATTTGTTTTAGGAGGCATTTGGCAACACACACAAGCCACTGAAATGTAAAAAGGAAAAACCTTAGTAGGTTATTAGTTTGGCTAGGCCAAAAATTGCTTTGAGGTTGTTATTATGCTTCTTTTATGGAGCAATCTGAGATAATTGAGTATCAACTTTTACTTTTACAACTTACGGTTTTAATTTGTAGTTTTTATATTTTTTCATTTTTTCATAATTTCCTAGATGGAATATATCCCAGGATCCATCGAAACAATTAATCTAATGTAATAAGAAATGTAATGAGAAATGAATCTTTTCTATATACTAAACCCATTAAACCATTTTTGAAAGCCCAGTGGGCTGCAAGCTCACAGAGAAACCAATACTAAGAGGAAAAACCCTACAAACTAAGAAAGAATAGAACCATCTCTTTAAGAATTCAATTCAATTCTCTTTTTCTTTAGCTTCAACTATTTTTGCCGTCTGCGTTTCCTTTTTCTTTACTTATTTCGCTTCTTTAAAAGCCTTTTCTCCAAGAGAAGAAGTGCCTCATACTAAAAGACTTCAACTTCTCATAGGCAATGGTCCTAGCAAGGTCCTCTTACTTTCTGTTACAAATTGAAGAATGCTTCTTATATCACAAGCAGTAGAGATACTTGCAGGCTTAAAATTACCTAAATGATAACAGTTTGATAAGGTGTATGCAGACCCCAGTTGTTTGGCCATGATAACTTCAGATATGAAATGGATTGTCATAGGAATAATGCACCAACTATAATGAATATTCATCATATCAAACTGTTTTGAGTAGATTTAGCAAATATGTCGGCAGACAAGCCATTAAATGCCTAGTCAAGAAGAAATGCCTGATGTTCACAATATACATAACTTACTGCTATGCATTATCATAATATAGTAGTTACGAGAGGGCAGGGTAGATGTTATTTATAGAACTTTACCTGGGTTTGTAAACTTTCAGGTTGTCAGGTATAAATATGATATTTACCGAAAAAGATAATATATGTTCGCGCGAACATTTATAGGGACAAACACAATACCAGTTGAAATGACACTATTGAATTTTTCTTTCTTTAGTTCAATTGATGTATATCTTGATTACGTTAAAATACGCATCAGGATTTCAAACGCATGTTCACGTCTGATCATCTATTGTCAAAAGGTATATTATAGTAACTCAGTTTTTTCCTACCTCAATAGATTTGGCTCTTCCGTTGTCATTATTTTGTTAGCATAGAGTTGGGTGTTAATCCTCTTATCTTCCTTACTAAACAATTAGAAACCCCCATGTCTAAGAATAAAAAATCAAAACTGAGTTTTGGTTCTGAGCTACTTGAACTATCTTCTTCATCATTATGGGGGTAGGCGATGTCCCTAATTTGACCTCTTTAGCAAAGACTTTGGGTTGTGGTGTTGAGACTCTTTCTTCTACTTATTTGTGGTTGCCGCTGGGGGAGAAGTATACTTCTAAGGCTTTATGGGATCCTGTTATTGAGAGATTTTCTAAGAGATTTAGTGGGTGGAAGGCCAAGTACCTATCGAAAGGTGGGAGAGTTACCCTTTTGAAAAGTACTTTTTTCAGCCTTCCAGTATATTATATGTCCTTGTTTACTTTCCCTAAGGGAATAAAAAAGACCCTGGATTCTATTATGAAAAAATTTCTTTAGAATGATTCGGTGGAGGTTCACAAGATACATAAAGTTAGTTGGAAGCAAGTGTGTAAGATTAGAGATGAAGGAGGTGGGGATCAAGAAGTTGTCTAGCATCAATGAGGCTTTGTTATTAAGTGGTTATGGAAGTTTGGGCTAGAGGATGACAGGTTGTGGAAAAAAGTTATTATTTCGAGGTTCGGTGTGAAGGAGTTTGGGTGGAGTAGCAGGGAAGTAGTTGATACTTTTGGATGTGGGGTGTGGAGGGGATGTGGAGGGGAGTGATGAAAAATAGTGATAGTTTTGGTAAAAGGGGTCAGGATTAGAGTTGGTGTGAGCAATAGACTGAGATTTTGGGAGGATTATTGTCTCCTCGACCTGTCGCTCAAAGATTTATATTTGTTACTTTTCTCCTTATCAGATAATCATGAGTGCTTGGTGCAAGAGGTGATGATCTTGGATCATAATGGTATTTCTTGGAATCTCGACTTTCATTGAAACTTGAATGATTGGGAAATGGATATTTTTATATCTCTTTTGGAGAAACTTACTAGTTTTCACCATCATTTTGAGTTGAATGTGCTAGAGGGTTGTTCTCCGTGAAGACATTCTATAAGGCTCTAGATACTCCAACTCATAATACTCCTATCTCTTTCCCAAGAAAGAAAGTTTGGGTTCCTAGGCTACCGTCTAATCCGGACTTTTTTGTGTGGACGTTGTATTCGATTAAAACCCTTACCATTGACAATCTTCGTAAGCGTAATATTATTGTGGTTAACTTTTGTTATATGTGTAAAAGAGACGGAGAATCCATTGACCATCTCTCTCTTCTTTGTCCTTCTACCGATAATATTTGGATTGAATTGTTTACTGGGGTTGGTTCATGCTTTAGGAATGTCAAGGAGTTTCTAACAAATTGGAAGACGAGAGGCCTCGTTGGATGGGGTAAGGTTCTATGGCGGTACTCACCATTTGCGGTGATTTGGTCTATATGGCTCGAGCGCAATGCGAGGAAGTTTGAAGGGAAGGAGAAGTCGAGAACTTCGGTCTTGGTCTGTGTCAAAGCGTTCATTTTCTGGTGGAGTAAAGCCGCGACAGATATGATGGGGACCTCCTTTGAGTCACTTATGATTAAATGAAGGGAGACTATCACGGGTCGAACTTGAGGGTCTTGGTGTTGAGTTTGTTTTGTTTTCTTTTTTTGACCTCATGTTGAGGTTTTTTCTTTGTTTTTGGTCGTGCTTGTGTTTGGGTGTTGTGTTTGTTTTATCAATAAAATTTACATTCATAATTTTTTTTCCATGTAAATCGTCATTTTGATTTTCTGTAACAAGTTCTCATTTGAGTGTATGCTCGTAAATGTAGATGTAAGATATTATTTAGTCTGAAAAAAAAAGTTTGGACATTTTTGGATACGCAAAAGTTTTATTTTACTGGTGTCCATTGCTCTCGAAAAACTCAACAGGGGTTTATTAGGTGCATCTTGACCCTACGACCACCATTCTGACGAGCTTGATTTTTTTCCCATCTCTAAAGCTGTTTAAAAATCTCTACATTAGTTGATTTTTTTTAGTATTATAGAAAAGTATTAACGTACAAAGCTATTATAGAAAAGTAAGATATTTTTAAAAATTCTATATTCCCGTGATGAAATATTGTGATGATTTTTAATATGTACGGTAAAATTTTGGCCAAACATATATCTTGAAAATACTGTCTTCTAAACCTTGCACCACATATGGACGCTTACAGAAAATATATAGTTCCCGCTCAATATTTGTCCTTTTTTCTTATGAAGTAGCTCCTCCGTGTTTTAATATATCAATCTTTTCCGTTCCAGTTTTTTCTCAGGGATTAGTAAGTAATGATTATTATATTATCTGCTGTATATACAGACAGATGGGCTGTGATAGGATTTTCAAAAGAGGGAATGATGGTTAGTTCAAGTGCTATGGTAGGTTGGATCAGTAAAGAAGGCCATGCAAACATCATCAGGGTTTTACTCCATCTGAAGTCATGTGACTCATACCAGACAAGGGTGAATTATTACTCACTAAGGTACCCCCTGTTATTGTTCTTCGTGGGACCATTATATACATGACATTTCAGTTGAAGGTCTCCTCTTATGCTAGCAAACAACCGATATTGTTAGTGTTTAGGACAAGAAAACTACTTCACAATCGTCTAACAGAACATTATGATAAAACAAGTATCATTTTTGAATTCTCTGGAGGTTCGTTCTTTCATATGATCCTCTTGTACTATTTTTATATACTCGTGTAGCATTCATATGCTACATAAGTAATTTAGTTAGGAATATTAATGGAATACACCATTTATGCTTCAAAGCTCTGCCATTCCATCTATTTTGCACTACAGGGAAATGGCTCTCTAGCTCATAAAGCACACTTATTGTTGTGAAATAGTGGACGAGGGTTATTTGATTAAAAAATAACCCCAACCACAAGAAGTGAAATAATAATTAGAAATGGAAAAATAGGATACACTGCTCTTTCTCCCGAAAGAACAGAACAGGTTTAGGGATGGCAATGGGGCAGAGTTGGGCCGGGGGAACTAATCCCATCCCCATCCCCGCCCCGATCCCCGTTTAAGTTAAAAGGGGATTCCCCGAATTCGCCCCGCCTTACAAACCCTAATCCCATCCCTGCTCCGTTTAACTATTTAACTAAAAATAAATAAAAAAAATTCAGTTCCACTTTAATAGCAAGACACACGGTAACATATGAAGTTCATAAACATGGTTTAGCAGACTATGAAAAGTTGCCGCTTTAGGCACCACCTAAATCATATTAATACATATAGATATGCTGAAACACAAATTGCCATCAATGTGTTAGCTTTCTTGCAAAGATGCAATTCAATATAAGTAATCCATATATTGCAATAAATAGATGGAAATATTCAGTATCAACTATTTTTATCGAACCAGTACAACAAGCATTTATTTTTTGGGGCCAGTTAGCAAATTGAAGTATGGATGAATCCTGCAGGTCTCTAAAAGCTCTAAAACCAACTATCCTCCTCTCTCTACAAGCAGATAACCCCTCTCTTTTATCTAACCTCTTCTCTAGAATGATGATCACTACTTGCTATAAAATAACAGTGACATTATAGTTTTGCAAGTGATCTAAATGCATATTAATATCACTATTGCAAGTTACTGTATTTTACCTTCTATGGGCTCTGTCATTGAAATCACAGTAAGTTACTTCAAATGGAAGCTAGGAGGATAAAGTATTGCAAGAGGCATTTTAAAATCCAAGTTCCTTTATTTTGGCCGATATATGTTTTCACTATTATGACAAAGAAAGGAAAAAAAAACATATAATGCGAATTTACAGCTTCCTTCGAATCTTTTACTGTTATTGACTTTTTTCTGTTTATTGGACCCAGTCTAAGTGTGATCAAGTGACAGAGATAGAGAAGAAATGAATAGATAACTTTTGCTAAAATGATAAAATGAAACTGAAAATACCAGATGTCTCCGAGCAGAGCTTCTCTTTCTTCGAATGATCGCTGCCAATGGATTAAGTCATACTCATCTATCTCAATATTTCTTCAGATTGCTGCCAAGTGACATAAGCTGTATTTTCAGATTATGTACAAGAAAAATTACCATATCTCATCTTCTAACTTCTAACTTCTAACTTACTCTACGGCTAACAACCATACCTCCTTGGTGCATTATAGAGCTGTATTTTCAGATTCTTCAGCTGCAATTTCAGCCTTTAAAACAAAGAAAATACCATGGACATTCAAAACACAATGGAGAAAAATTGAAGACCAAATTGAGTAGATCAGATTCGGTCATATGGTGAACTTTTCAGCATACCAAATAGCAACAACCAACAAGAGGATATTACGCCTTAATTCCATGAAAAAAAATAAATTAAGTCATATGGTTCCTAAACCAACATTACGAGAAAGAACTCCAACCTAAACCATGAAAAAAAACATATTCAGTCATATGGTTCCTAAACCAACATTACAAAACATCACAACTTAATTCCATAAAGCAAATGCCCAACATCTTCAGATCTTCTCAAAGCATCATTTGACATCATCTTAAGGACTCGCACTTGTGAGACATGGTTCCTATTAAACAATTAAATACATGACTAGTTATAAATCTTCACAAACCAAATTAAATAACCCATAGTTTAATATGATTAATAACAATCATTTACCTGATCTGCATCTACATCTTCATTCATTGAGCTTCTTGTAAATTGTGTTACCAAAGAAGGATCTAATCATAAATAAAAACTAATTAGTCAACATTAAAATAAGAAAAGTTATTGATATTTAGACTATATTAAAAAAATGAATAGAAGCATCCAACTATTACCTTTGATTTCAGCCCATAACCAGTCTTTCGCACACATTAAGGCCTCCAATGTCTTTGGATGCAATCTACTTCGATGAGGGCTTACAAATCTACCACTAATACTAAAAGCAGACTCTGAAGCAACAGTGGACACGGGAATAGCCAACACATCTCTAGCAATATAATGCAAAGTTGGATATTTACTCTTATTTGCTTTTCACCAACTTAATATCTCAAAGTTATCATTCCTAGGTAAGACACCCTCCTCAAAATAAAAATCCAATTCCGACTTAACAGTCTCAGTATTGGTCGTATTAGAGACAAACAAATCAAACCTCTTCAGAAAATCATTCTTCGCAATTCGACTCTCTTGCGGTTGGGAAGATGTGGCATTTGAAGATTGACCTCTAAGACTACTTGAATGCATTTTATATTCCTCCAAAATATCGAAACATAATTTGCGAATTTTTTCAATTTCAATCACAGATTCGTCTTCGTAAATAATAGGATAATAGAACTCAATCAGCTTCATCTTGTACCTTGGATCCATAATAGCTGCCACAACCATAATTGTATGAATTGCACTCCAATACTTCTCAAATTTAGTAATCATTTTTTTTCCCATCGATCTAACTTCCCCATAACTAGACTTAAGCCAATCATATATTGATATCTTGACTTCACAAATTTTAGGAAAGTACAAATTAGCTGTAGGATATTTAGACCCATAAAATAATTCCGTTACTTCAAAGAACAACTTCAGTCTCTCAGAAATATTAGTTGCCAAGTACCAATCAGCTGGAAGTGGCAAACATTTGTATTGGGATTCACGTTGCTTCAAACGAGGAAAAACTTCTTTATATATCAAGGCAGTTTAAAGCATCAAAAACGTAGAATTCCACCTAGTTTTGCAATCCAATACTAACTTCTTTGTACTTGAAATGTTCAATTGACGTGTCGCTTCAACAAATTTTTCATCTCTTTTAGGCGTTGCACTCCAATAAGCAACACTATCGCGAACTCTCTCAATACCATCTCCTATAACGTCTAACCCGTTCTTCACAATCAAATTTAGAATATGGGCAGAACATCGCATATGAAAAACATCCTCTCGTCGCAGCATTGTGTCTAAAGGAAGTCCTAACAAGATTTCAATCATAGTATCATTAGTTGAACAATTATCTACCGTCAAAGTAGACAACTTACGGTCAATATTCCACTCCAACAAGCATTCCATAAGTGCATTAGCAAGTGTCTCCGATGTATGAGGACACGGTACATAAATGAATCTAACATACATAAATATAATATATATTACCATAAATAAATACTATAATCTCTAAATCTTAAATCAAATGCAACTAAATAAAATATCGTATTTAAAATGTACCTCATAATTCGACTTTACAAAATCCAAGCATCGTCAATAAAATGAGCTGTAACCGCCATGAATCCCCTCTTTTGATAATTAGCAGTCCACATATCAGTAGTAATAGCAATTCTACTCTGATTCCTCTCCAAAAGTGCCATTGTCTTAATCCTCTCATGATCATATATTTTAATAATGTCACTTTTAATAGTGTTCCGAGAAACAACCTTAAACATTGGTTGGAGAGCCTTGCTATACTCTCTGAACCCAAAGTGCTCAACCATTGAAAGTCGGTACTCATGCAAAATTATCATTTTTCCGAGAGCCGCCCGTGCATGTTCTTGGTCGAATATGTAAGTATTGACCTGAACTCTCCCATCACTCATTTGAGAAGTATTCAACGTTGTTTGCGATGTATTTCCCCAACGAATAACTAGACATGAATTATCAATATGATCAAGCAAATGTCTTGTCCCACCGCGAGTTTCTCCTCCAAGTAATTTTTTACAATGATTACACTCGGCTTTTACGTCTCCCTTAACGGTTTTCTTTGTGAAGTGTTGCCAAGCTCTTGATGTTAACTTCCTTTTCTTCGAAGGTTGTACCGGTTCCTCATCAGCAATAATAATGGGAGTGTTACTCGACTGTGTTTGAACCTCAATTGACGGATTACTTGCATTTGGGGTTGGGATTTCATCGTTACCAACAATCAGAGGAATTTCGTTTGACATATTCACTTGGAAAAACTAGCTAAAGGGGCAAGAACATATAGTAAGCAACAAAGCTTAAGCTCAAAAGAAGTTAAAAATCAGATAATTAAAAACAGTATTGTTGTAATAAAAACAGCATTGCTGTAAAAATCAGATAACTAAAGCTTAAGCTTTAGTTCACTATCATTAAATGCAACAACCAATAACCCCATGTCCCAATCTTTCACAAATAAAAAACACTACATTGATCTAATAATTAAGAACACATCATCAGCTTAAGAAAGCAAAGTAGCAAACTCTAATAAGAAAAAGAAAGCAATCTAGGGAGAGAGAAAGAAAGACTTATAGAGGGAGATAGAGAGAAAGAACCTCTTTGTTTGATTCCGTGATTTCTTCGAATATTTAAGTTCAATCTATCCATAATCGATCAAAAACAAGACGAAATTGAATAAAAATCAGAGAGATTTGGATGAAAAATGAAGAAATCAGAGAGATTTCTTCGAATATTTAAGTTCAATCTAGGGAGAGTTTGAGTATAATTACCGTTGTAGATCGTTTGATTATTCTGGGAAGCTCTGAATCTGAGAGAAACCATATGTAACAATTTCAAAAGAATTCTAGGGTTTCGGTTGGGGAGAAGAGTGAAGACTGGAGAGACATAGACTTGAGAGTTGAAAATGAGAAGTAATCAAAATTCTTATATATACAGGGGTATATTTGTAATTATCATAAAATTTATTATATGGGGCGGGGCGGAGAACGGAATTTTTTTTATCAGTCCCAAATCCGCCCCGATTCCCGACAGATTTAGACAAGGTCATCCCATACCCGCCCCCATACTCGATATAGTCATCCCAAATCCTCTCCAAACGGGGCGGGGCAGGGCGGATCCCCACTGGGGCGGGGCAAATTGCCATCCCTAAATAGGTTAAAGAGTATTAAAACCTTCAATTGAGGTCAATCTACTCCATCCTTAAACACCAAGCTCAATGCAGATCCTATCGTGATTCGGCCACATTTTTCAACACATATTTGTGCGTAATGAATCTTAAATTCATATCAATATTGTCTACTGTTAAGGAGTTAACTTGTTTATTCATGCAGAATCTTGCTGTTCTCTGGTTTATTCATATTTCAAGCTTACTTTGTTGTTTAGTATATCCAAGATAAATTATAACTAGAGATTCAATTGAATATTTGTTTTCATTGTAAACTAGGTTATGAATGCTAGAAGTGTTCTTCTGCAGGTTCGTTGGCCCTGGACATTGAAAGTCTCAGTCAGCTTAAGTGGACACATGGAGTTATGGGTACAGTTGGATGGGGTATAATTCTTCCAATTGGGGCAATCATAGTTAGGTATTTCCGGCACCGTGACCCACTGTGGTTTTATGTACATTCACTCATTTAGTTTGTTGGGTTCATCACTGTTCTTGCTACTGTGGTTACTGGAATGAAACTGTATGATCGTCTTCTCCAATAACCCCTTCAGAGAAACATCAGATTCTTTGTCTTTTCATGTAGTGTTCTTCAGGTTTCCGACTTCTCCTCTTCTCTTTCAATTACCAGTTATTTTAACTATACATAACAGTTTATGTAGAACTCTGTGGAACAAGCACATACAAGAAATGCACGATTTTGAATATATGTTGCACTTTTACAATAACTAAAACGAGTTAATACAAAAGTTACTAAACTACGAATTACTAACATAACTTGACAATCTCTAATATTCTCCCATAAGCTGCGGAGTTATATAGACGATGTATGCCCAAGAAGACAATCAATTAGTGCTTTCCCTCACCATAGTTTCCTTTAGCATTATCTACTCTTACACGTTATTCTTCAAGCAAGCACTAAAGCATCAACAGAGACGGGCACAGATTACATTAATCACAAGAACCAGTTCCTTTACTATTGAATTGTCACTTGCTTTCTACTGTAAAACACATCATATTTTCGCCACCATATCTTGCCTGATGATTTGGAGAAAATAAGAGAAAGGGGAGATCAAAACCTAATTGTTTTTCGACCAGTTATATATGCGCAAGGAACATAACTAGCAGAATGAGCCAATGCTCCAATGGAACAACAGTAGCTGAGAGGAAAATGTAGTTAAAATGAGACCTAATATCTTTTTTTCCCCGCTCAGTAGAAGAATTTTGTATCTAAGTGGAAAAGATTACAATGATGGAGAGAAAGTACGAATTGTCCTCGTATGTAGCAAAACCATCACTAAGAAATCAACATCCCCAATCCTCTTATTCATTGCAGCTGCAAACATAATCAGTCAAATCTATATTACTTCATGCAGCAGTCTTCCATCCTTGATAAGAAAGAGGGTCTCCCTAAATACCGTTTCTAGCCCCTTGGGGAGTCTGCTTCCTATCTTTGCAGCTGTATCACTAAAGTTAATTTCTCTCCAAGAGTGACAGAATCTCAAACTCCTAACTTTATTCTTTACTTGTCTCCATAGAGTGACTTTCCAGCGGTATATTTATTAAAAGCTTGCTGTGCTGACTTGGTTTCCGACGCAACCCAAAGTTTTTGAGTTCCTAAAGAGACAGCTT
The DNA here is from genome assembly GCA_014058105.1 of Kingdonia uniflora. Taxonomy (NCBI): domain Eukaryota; kingdom Viridiplantae; phylum Streptophyta; class Magnoliopsida; order Ranunculales; family Circaeasteraceae; genus Kingdonia; species Kingdonia uniflora. The sequence goes on from JACGCM010002017.1 coordinate 1,691,564, forward strand.
TCCATATCGCCTAAACAATTGCAACACATCCAGCCAAGTAAGCGGTGGTGCTACCTAAGCTTAGGACTAACATACGCACCACAGGAGTTTTGTTGTCTCTGTATACGGCACCACATCCCACATTTCTTGGATTACCAAGACAGGCATTATTGCAGCAGACCTTGATTTCATCATATCTCGGAACAACCCCTGGCAAGATTGAATTCTTGGCACCATCCTCAACTTGCATGCTACACTTAGAAATTTTATAATCTGAAGATCACTAGTAGTATAGTTCCTAGAACCTTTAGTCTGGTTGCCACACTCCTGCATTGAATAAATCATCTCTCTCTTTATCTTATTTCCTCTAATTTGTGCATTCTCGAAGAGAAACATATTCTTAGCCTGCTAAGTATAATTGAGAATATTGAGTAACAGACTTTGCTAAAGATTTCTAACTAGAGGACTTGCACCTTTAGCAAGATTATTGTGTACAGAACAAGCCCTGCAGTATCCTGAGACCATAAATAAATTCTTCGCCTAATTCAATATCCATTAAATAAAGTCGCAATCCCAAAATAATTGCTCAATCGATTCTTCATCTTTGCCACCAATGTTAACTCCTTGAGACTATGATCATTCCTCTTTTCTTCACAACTGTATCAGTAGGAACCATTTCATTAAAGAAACTCCAACCTATGTTAGACATCTTTGGAGACACAACGTATTGTCTACCAGGTTATACCACCGCACTTTTGGTCTATGCCTAGTCAATAGTAAATAGATCTGGTAGAGAGCATTCCTTCAATGTCTGGTTTCCACAGACAAACATCTTCTGTGTTAGTATCATGTTGCACATAGGACATATCAATGTCTTAAACATGAAAAATCTGATCTATAGCAGAATGGAGAAGCCAATTCATCACGAATTATATCTGAAACTCTAGGATTAGTTTTTCTAAATCTCAAAATCTCCTTGTACTGTTTCTTTTATAGAGGCAATTCAATGATCGTTCCACAAATTTATAGTAGTGCCAGAGCTAACCATCCAGAATATCTTCTCATGGATAGCACCAACAGCAGCTTTAACTCATTGTCAGAGAGAAAATTTCTTGTAGTATTCAATCATGCCCCCTCCTTTAGTAAAGTATTAGACTTCATAAACCTAGCCCAGGGGCTGTTTTCCTTCACTGCTCCCCAAGCAAGCTTCATCTAAAGAGAGTTATTAACATCCTTCAACCTTCGCTAACCAATACAACCCTCATCATGAAGTTCATAAGTCTTGTGCCAAGCCACCATCACTGTCTTTTACTTTTTGGCAGATCCCCCATCCATATGAAGTTTCTTATAATGGACTCATACTCTTTAACAATGGAGCTAGGCCATTCGTATATAAACACATTGTAGATAAAAATGCTGCACAACACCGACTTGGCAAGTGTTACTCTCCCTTGATATGACATAAACTTCCCTCCCTAAGAGTTAGCTCTCTTTCTCACTTTTCCCACTAGAGGCCTGAGATGCACTGTTTTGATCGTGCCTTGAACCAGGGGAACTCTGAGATATGTCTCAGGTAAGGATCTCTCTTTCATAAATTAATTCTTTATCTGCACTCTTCTAGACATACTAGTCAAGCCAGAGAAAACCTTAGTTTTTCTTTACTAATCCACTGCCCAGCTGTTCGTGGTAAGCATTAAGAAAAGTTCTCAACACTTTTAGACCTCTAATGTCCCCATTGGCAAAGAGAAAAATATTATCTGCAAGATGAAGGTGAGAAGAGCACAAACTTATACTTAAAACACTTTCTGCAATGGCAAAAAGGAGGGGACACATTTGAAGGGCATTCATTTATCATAGCTGAGACTTTAGCAGTTTTAAGCATAACAGATATCCAATTATACTATTTCGAAGCAAATCCAAATCTTTTCAAGACTTGCAGCAAGTAGTCGTGAACGTATCGAATGCTTGTGTAATGCTGATTTTCATACCAATGCTCCCTCTCATTCAATCTTCATCTCATTGATCAACTCTGAAGCAAGACCACTTCTGCTTTGTATGCATCTTCTTGCAATAAGGCCCTCTTTTTACTTATGAACCGAGAAGCAGCCGACTTCATTCTAGTCGCCAAATTTTTTGTAACAATTATAAAGTTGAAATTGCCCAAACAATGGGCATGTACAGCTTCGATCTAGAAGGGCCCTTATCCTTGGGAGCAAAGATACTTAAGTTTGAGTTGTAGCCATTTGGAATTCCGAGTCCCTGAATGGAATGTATATCCGGGAGTGGAACCTGTCTTCAAAAAAAATTATGGATGCCAAACACAATGCCACAACTGTGAGCTTCTTGTAGCTCTAATTCTTAAATTGTGGGTTGTTCCTTCTTCTTTTATATGTAGTTATATTTTTGACTATAACTGAGTTGTTCTCAGTTTTCATTTACGATTTGCTATTTTCCTTAATCCAAGATTTGTCTAAACGGATCATTTACCAAATTATAGCCTTAACCAAAATTTGCAACTATGGGTTGTGACACATTCATCAAAATCTTACATTTTCAGGTGATGGAAGCAAAGCCTCTCAAAAGTGAAGCACTACAAATAAAAGTCGGCTTGCTAGTGGACTGTATTATTCCGGTTATAGGTTTCATTGGTAGTTTAGAAAAGCTAAAAGGTTCAAATATTCTGGCTGAGGTAAAATCCTCAATTCATCCCCAGTTCAGATATTCTATGCATGTGCAGTTAATAGTCCTTGTAAGTACTCTCTCTCTCTCTCATCTATTATATTCAATGTTCATTTTTATATTATCAGAAAAATGTTATGGTTCTTTTAAATGATTATGGTCTGCTTCTGGTTTTCTTTCAGGGAACGGGCAAGAAATACATGGAGAAACAGCTTTAACAATTAGGGACATTATATCCCGAAAAGGCTAGAGGCGTAGCAGAGTTCAATGTTCTTCTGGCTCATATGATCATAGCTGGTGCGATTATCTGATTATCCAAAGTAGATCTGATCCATGTGGCCTCACTCAATTACAAACTATGCTATATGGAACAGGAAGTGTCCCAACTACAGGTTATAATTTTTTAATAGCCGTCGTGTCCAGTTGAATTTCACTATATAGAATTAAGTGGGTTGTAAATTGTACACTTGTGCCCCCACATTTAAGTCTATAGTACACGTTTGCTATTTCATGTCAGAACCCAAAGGGTGACAAAAGTAGTCTCCCTCAAATAGCTTAGTGCCATACCAATGGTCCCATTTTAAATAGTATGCCCACAATTAACTAAGTTCAAATCGTCTGTGGGGGCTCCTGATAAGAAATCACTTGTCCAGAGAGCTGCTGTGCACTGCTTCTATTTGATCAAACTAGTTTTTTTTTGGCAGATACAGCTATTTTCTTAAGTACACTCATGGCGGAATCACCAGAAATGCGTGCAGGTTTAAACTTAGCTAAAGAATATCTGTTTCATAAGGTTCACGCAAGCCCCAGTTGTTTTGCCTTGCTAATTGCATACTTCGAAACGGTTTGCCAAACTTCACCTTATCAAGCGTAGGTTTCTGTCAATAAAATTGTTTATATCCTAAATCAAGTGGCCTTTCTCATAAGATTGAAAACACTAAATAAACAGAATCAAATTGCACCATCTCCGTAGTAGGAAAATGGCTCTTTTTGAGAATGCACTAATTTTAATGAATGTTCACCATATGAAACTGTTTTCAGTAGATTTATGATTGTTATTATTCCCGGGAAAAAATATTCACGGCAGGCAGGTTATTACTAACAATTTGAAGAAGAAATGCCCGATGTTCACACTTTATTACTGCTGCTATAGTGTACCGCAGTATAGTAGGTACAAGAAGGCAGGGTAGATATGTGAATTACCCCATATTTTTAAACTTACTCTTAAATTGTCCCCATTTTGATTGTTAACAAACCTGATCATTGTTATGATATGCAGGTTCGGGCTTTCCCCATGACATGGGCGGGTCTTTGATTTCTTCAATCTGTCCTCGATGCGGGAACTCAGTACAATTTGGTATCAAGGGAGACAAGTTGCTTGGTGTTCAAATGTTGCTCAGGAATTTAGTTGCCATAGTGTGGATATCGTGTTTGCTGTTTTCTATGGTCGAATTTGGACTCAGAGGAATTATGACGGTAGATGGTCCGGGAGAGCAAGTCAGAGGCTTGTAAATATTCTTGAAGTTGTGGGAGTTTATGTCTTTCCGGAGACTTTCGGCCTTAACTTTGTTTATTATTCCATGGATTCGGAATCTTACAAAGAAAAAAGAATCAAAGAATCTTTTATGGGTTGACATGGGGGTTTCAGAGATTTGTCGATGGCGGTCTTAGAGAAGGTCTTGCGGACAATATTATGTACACAGCATTTTGGATTTCAGCTTTAGCTACAAAGTTCATATTCAGTAATATTCTACAAATCAAGCCATTGGTGTAACCAACGAAAGGTCAAAAGCTACGTTAAAATTGCAGAATGTAGATTATAACTGACGGGTTCTTCGGTGACACTAGGCTAGTGGTCGAATTGTTGTGGATTCGTTTTGATATATCTCATTGATTGCAAATTGGGTATTCAATATACTCCTCGTTTATTGGCTCTATTCAATATACTCCTCTTTTATTGGCTCTTTAGTTGGGATGTTCTCACATTTGGGAGAGATTCTAAAAACTCAACAGTTACGACTTTGATTTCCGTTTTTTGCGAGTGTCATGCAGTTCAATCTTTTGCAGAGAAACAACTCTTTCAGGAGCGGGGATTCAAAGAATAGGTTTAAGGATAGATTTCGGCGGTTGCAACTGCGGTATGGATTACGTAGCCAATATAAGAAGCTAGAACTAAACCAGGTCAAGGCGAACAAGGTTCCGCTGATATGGAATGAGATAATTTTGAAATTCAGGGAAATATGATGTAGTGAGTGACCGTGGTCAAGCTTTTGGAGCTGCCGTACAAATCTTGGAGCATTAGGGTTATCCGGTGGCCTTGTTTTCATTGTGTATTGAGCTTTTGTTAGCTTTCAGCCAAGCAAAAGACTTGATAGATGCTTCATATAAGTGGCTTTGGGGGAAGTTATGCAAGAATAAGTATTGGCAGCGTGTTGTTATAGAAGCTTATGATAGTATCAAACACTTGTTGGTGGAATTTTTCAAAGGTGATACTGTACAACAACAAATTATATTACCAACTCATTCTTTGAGGTTGATTATGGGATTGAGTCTTGAGACGAGAAGTTTACACAGACGCATAAGATGACTACGATCTTTCAAATCTAATCCAAGTTAATATAGACCTTGTCTACCGTCTGCCAAAGCCAAAGAAATATATCAGCAAGGTGGTTAACACATTGGCGGCACTCTACTAAATCATTATTAAAGATTTCCAAAAAACTAAAAGAAAAGTTGAACAGTTGAAAGGAGATGGTCTGGCACCTTTTAGACCGTCATCTACTACAGGTCTCCTTTTGAGAATGTGGTCGTATTGCTAGATGAAGAAAATAATATTTCTTTCTGTAGAAAAATGAGGCGTTTGTAGACGATTCTCTGCTCTAGGGATTCTATGCAGTGTTCCTTCGAATCTCGAAGCAAGAAAAGATATTGCCTTCTGTAGTAATTATTTGTTTATGACATGCCACAAGCTCCAAGTTGGAAAAATGATGTCTTTTAGTGTTCTCACCCCATACTATATGGAAGAAATTTTGCATAGTAAAGACCATCTGAGAACAGAAAATGAAGATGGCATTTCAACGTTGTTTTATTTGCAGAAGTTTAATGATGACGAGGGGGAGAATTGTTTGTAACTGATGTGTACAGAGGGCTTGGTGGCTGAAGAGGAGATTCGGAGTATCAAGATAAGGGATGGGTTGTGAGGTGGCAATGTGGCACACCACGAGTACATCCAAGTTGGTAAGGGACGGGTTGTGGTATAATCAGATATCCATGTTTGAGGCCAAGGTTGCCGGTGGTAATGGTGAACATATTTTAAATAGAGATGTATACGGGCTGGATCACAGGCTCGACTTTTTCCAAATGCTCTCATTCTTCTACACTACCGTCAGGATCTCTTATACCTCTATGATGGTTATTGTCATACTGTGTGTATTTGTGTGGGACGTCTTTATTCGACATTGAGTGGTATGGAGAAGGCAATGGAGAGTTCTATGAATAATAAAGCATTTGGTGCAATTCTCAATCAGATTGGTCTCTTCAATGTGCTTCCGATGATTGTCGAGAATTCGCTAGAGGATAGTTTTCTTCCTGCAATAGAGGATTTCCTGACAATGCAGCTCCAACATCCATCTGTTTGTTACAAGTTCTCATTGGGTACTTGTGATCATTTCTTTGGACGGACAATTCTCCTTGGTTGTGCAACACAAGAGCTTCACGGAAAACTATTGGCTTTATGCTCGTAGCCATTTTGTGAAAGCGATTGAGCTTGGAATGACAGTTATTGTTTACTCTTCGTATAGCCCTATTGTGGATACTTTTTGTTTACATAGCCATGACGATCTCGAGTTGGTTTCTGGTAGTTTCATGATCAGGGCCCCCTTTATATTCAATCCTTCTGGTTTTGACTGGCTAAAAACTGTTTACGACTTGATGAATTCATGAATTGGATATGGTATTGTGGTGGGGTGTTTACCAAAGAAGATCAGAGCTGGAAAACGTGGTGCTAAAGCACAAGACGATATGAGAACAACGGGTATTTGGGGGAACAAGACGATATGAGAACAACGGGTATTTGGGGGAAGTTGTTCAAAGTAATTATAGATCTTTGTTTCTTCTTTTCCCAGAATGAGATCTTGTACCGACTTGGCATGTCTGGAAGCACAAGCATTGCAGTTTACTTGCTCACTTGGATCTATGTGGTGATGGCTGTTGTAATTTATGTGCTAACTGCGTATGCTCGAAACACATTAGCAGATAGAACATCGTTATTACCGTTTGGTTCAGTGTATTGTGATTGTACTTAGTAGTAAATTTGGATACAACTTGGGCTTACAAGTTATGATAAAACTTGATTAGGTGTTATCTTTTAGGGTGCCTTGGTAAATTGCAACTTTAGTGGGTTTGGGAAGAGAACTCTGAAGATGTAGAGATGTAAAATGGTTAAACCTTGTAGAGGACTTTCACAAAGGAGGAAATTCGAGAATTCTGTTGGAGGGTTAGTTTTTCCAATTAATAGTCACTGAGATGCTAAAGAAATCGATTTTCTGCTGCCAATTTGGTGTTTGCATGAACTGCTTATTAGAATCTTTGTCCATGTTTTCATCAGTAAGCTGTCTTGCTTAAGCTTTATCCAGAAATTTCGTCCAGTTACATCCCTCCTTTGCCAGTGAAGACATCTATTGCTATCTCCTGCAAGGGTTTCTTCTTCCCATTGCTGAGATCTCTAGCATTTCAATATATATAATATAATTACCCAACAGGAATTTTTGAAAGATATTTGGCCAACAGGAATTGCGATGATCATGGAGGTTGAGATTTTATGATAACAAGTATATCAATGACCTACCCTTAGGATTTAATCTTCGTTACACTCTAAATGACCCAGCTGCAGGACTTAATCTTCATTATACTCTAATTAAGAAATTGTAATCCAGTCGTCTTGGCATTGTTGAGTTCTTCCCATTCTCAAGAACGGTTTAAAACACCTTTTTAAGTAAAAACTCCTTTCATCATTTTAATGCAAAATATATCACCACATCAGAGTTCAGTAGAGAGTCACATGTGAACTAGAGTAAATAAAACCTAAGATTAAATAAAAATATTTCAACATTCTACATTATAAATAACCCAAATCAGCATTCCACACAACTAATCACCAAGCATCTATATCAACGCCATTTGATCATATGATAACTTAATCTGAAAATGTCTTAAAGACTTGTAATTTGAAGTTTACACAGGAAAAAAAGAGGTAAAAGAGTTGCCATCTTCTACACCGACCTTGGCTGCAGACTCTATCATCAGGTTACATATCTCCCTTTTCTTGTCATGTGTTGTTTTCTTCAAGTATTCCTGAGTTAACACAATAACAAATTAAATAAGACTTCGAGTTGGAGTTGGCTGATATATATAACCTAATGGTCCTAATCAATTCATAACCAAAATATCAATCCATATATACATCAATCCTAAGCAACATAATATATATTACCATATATAATTTGTATTTGGGACGTGTAGTATAAGTATTTGCACTACCAGCCTGATAAATTAACAGATATTCTAAGACAGACTACCAGTTCCTTCATAGGTTAGAAAGGACAAGAGACACCACTGAAGTTCCAAGCCATGAGAATTTTATGAAGAAATTACTGAAATTTACAGTTTGATTAAATTGCAATATTTCATAACATCATCATGGAAGAAATCAAGCAGACAGTCAATACAATCTCAAAATTTTGAAAATCATGACCAAATAATTTAAGTAAAATTAAAAAAGAAAGGAGTGAAAAATTAGAAGCTGAATCATAAGCTCAATGCCACAGTGCAAAAAAGGCTAAAAACCTAGTCTTACAACGCTTTAGTAATAAAAATTAACTCTCACCAATCTTCACCTAAAACAATTAAGATTCGAGCTCAAACAAAACTCAAAATCTCAAATGTCTATCAAAAGAAAATCCAAGTTTCTCTACGAAAAACGAATTGGATATAAATATTCCCTAGCTTTTGAGGAAAAAGAATCTACAAAGAGAAGGAGAGATTTGACCAATTCGGGAAAGAAATCATGGATTTCTAGGTTACCGCCATTTTAAGAAGCTTTTCTCTCTTTCTTCAAGTTGAAAAACAGAATAACCTGTAATGGAACATCGATTTTCTAATTCAAAAAAGGAAGTCTGTTTTTGAATAATTTTCTTTTCTGCAAATAGAGAAAACTGGCTTTCCCTTCTCAATTTTCTTTGCGCACTAAAGGCATCAAACCAATTTCATGAATCTTGGCTATCCGTTTCTACTGTTTTTGAGCACCAACCAGAGCCAACATGGCATTAAAATTTTAGCACACAATTATAGGACCTTACTTGAATATTGACAAGATCTAAGAGGCTAAACAGATCCTACAAAGATCAAAACTCAAGGGATAGTATCTAACCACAAATTTTGCTTATGTGATTTATTGTATAAGATACATCAATGTCCATTTAGGTTTTCTTTCACTAGAGATTGAATAACATTTAGTGAATAGTTATGACATCACAAAACATGTTAGACAAAACAAAAAATCCTAGTACAAGCTGTTCTACATGCACTTGGGCAGATTAAGTCGTATTTGGCTTGACTAAGGTTCACAAGAACGAGCAAACCGGAAAACGCAAGGGACCACATAGTGTCAAGCATTCAACTATTAACCAAGATATCAGCAGATAAAATTAGAACACTACCCAAAATAATAGAAACAATAACCATGAGAGGACATGGGAACTTTCCACATAAAGTCGTTCTAACATCTAACTAAGCGAAACTACTCTCCTGGGCAATGTTCTTGAGAAGGAGTTTCTATGTAGGGGCAATGGTTATCTATTTTTCAAACAGTTTAAAAAGCATTTACACTAAATTGAACAATCTTCACATATCTAAATTTGTATCCCAAGGAATCTCTCTCTGAATGGAGGCTTACATCTATTTCTGTTTAGATTTTAGATTTTAGTTTATGTCTATATATGTAAAATAAGATTCCCATGAAATCATAAGTAGGGCAGAACTAGGTTATGCTTGATTTACTTTTAAATAGGGCAGGACCCTCAATTTTCTTTTACATTAGGTTTTGAGTAGAGACTGAAAAAGTTTTAATTTCTTTTGTGAGTTTATTTCAAGTTGATGAATAAAGAGTACTTATTTATCGTCTACTGTGTAGGAACTTCATAAACAATTCCTAACTTCATTGTGAAAACAGAGATTCATATCATCAAAACAGAGAGAGAGAGAGAGAGAGAGAGAGAGATTTTACCCAGAAACCCTAGATGATTTCGTTCTCTCCACTCACTCCGCTGTGTTTTTTTCTTCTCTTCTCTTACAAAAGAAACGTTGGAAATTTAATTAATTAAACGCCTAAAATGCCCTTAACTTTATCAAGGGAAACTAAACGATAGGACACGTGTCAAACATAAGACGAATACATTTTGATCTTATCCAAATTAAAGAGGGCATTTTTGGTATAAAATGAAACAGTTTTCCATTCAGTTTATTAATTTGCAAAAGGTAACCTTTATATAAGATACGTAAGCCTACATATTAGCACTACATGATACTGGAAAAAAAAAACCCAAGGCTAATTGCTGGAAAAGATCTCATAATATAAGAAAGATAAAACAATGATAAAGCGGATTGTATAATCCAATAACACATTCTAGAAATAAAACATGACAATTAATTGTTCCAAAAGAACAACAAAGAAATTTGATAAGCAAACAATGATCTTATTCAGATCACAAGAGTACCAAACAAGTGATCCACTTTAAGTTATTCTCCTATCTCTTCTATACCACGAAATCAGAGCACCTTAGATTTCTAGATGAGTTGCCGAAAATAATAAACCAGGATATTGCATCATACATTTCCCACCAGGATATCACAGACATTGTTTCTCTATCTTCAATTGCTTCCTGGCGAGCAAAAGTACCTTTAGAGAGGTAGTCACTCATCTGTGGATATATCAAGTTCCGTTCTTTTGGACCTTTAATGATTCGGTCTACAACATCTAAATAGACCTCACCAGCAAATTCACCCATATGAGGCTTACTCTTCCCCTCTCTTCCATCACTCGAACTTCTCAACTATGACCAAGAATAATAAATATGGAGTAAGAACATATGCCAGGCAATGTAAAGTGAAATCTAATTTTTTCCATCGTGCTACAATGAGATCTTCCACGACTTCATATATGCCCGTATTGTAAACTAATGCTTGTCTGATCTCTACTACACACATTATCTCCCACATTATGATAGGCTTCACCGATGGCAGCTTCTGCGTTGCAGAATCCAATCATATATCAAATTGGCTTTGTAAACGCCAAAATAAGTTTTGCCTTGGTCCAAAAAGTATCATCAAAAATCGCTCTTTTTACCTTTTCATGATGAACACTTTTCGACAACGCCTTTCTATCTTTCCCCACTCTCCACTCATAACCATGTTAATCAGAGCATTCTTCCACCGAACAACACGGGCTAATAGAACATAATGAGATCCAAACCTTGTCTTCTTAACTTGAATCACATTCAATGCAGGAAATGTTCAGAATATAAACCCAACCATGGAGTGATTCTTTATGATATTAACTATTGATTTAGCCTGCGTATATGTCTTGCTAACAAAATCAAGATTGGATCATTTGAATGTACGATATCTTTTATCAACAAACTTAAAGTGTGAGCCATACAACCAGACCAAAAACTATGACGGTAAGTCCTCTCAATAATGTCTCCCACACTCCTACATTTAGGTGAATTATCCGTCACTACCTGCACAACATTGGAAGTACCTACATATTAAATAACCTTACGTAAAATTTCGGCAATATATCCACCCTCCTTCTCACCACCACAGCTGTCGATGCTTCTAATGAACATTGCCTTTCCTCCAGAAACTGCCATCACATTAATCAAGTTTTGTTTTTTGAGATTTGCCCAACCATATGAATTAATCAAAACACCATTGGTTGATTATTGTTCCTTCGAAGAGATCAAAGCTTTATTGACTAAATATTTTCCTTGCCAAGTAGAACTGTTCATATCTTTTCAGAACGTGGTGGTTTGCAGCATTTAGGTGCTTCATTGATAGCTCTCACCATATTATGCCAAAATGGAGGCCTCGACACATTAAAAGGGATACCATTAGTATAAACGAATCTTCAATTACCTCGTCAACATCACTTCTTGCAATATCCTGATTCCCTGTCATGGTACTTGCACTTGTTTTTCCTATTTGAGGAACTGTTGGAACGGCCGAAGGAAGACCTCTTTTAGCATCACCAAATACTTTTTGGCATCAGTTTTTTCCCTTTTCATTGTCTGCCTCTCTTCGCTGGTCACTTAAGAACACAATACTACACCTTGTGCTTTTTGACCAGGTAGCGAGCCAATCAAGTGGGCTCTTATATGAGAATACATCTCTGTATAGCATTCTGGCTTGCACCCAAAATTGCTAGTCCATTTGTAAGCACTCCCATTTTTTCTTCTTTCATTAAACGTCACATACCTTTTCAAGAGGAGTAACCGTCAATTCTTCAACTTGTTTAGTAACTCCAATATCCTCTATCTGATCAAATGGAGGACAAATCTCCTAAGTTCGCATATTACAGTGATTTAAAACGCCGGTTCCAATTCCCTTCTTTCATAGTGATTTAAAACCCAGTATTCTCCTAAGCTCGCGTATTATAGAGATTATCATCACATATGCCCTTAATCCCTCTTCATTGATTAATAAAGTATCAGTTTTAGTAAAAGGTCTCTTAAACCGATAACTCATGTACCTGTTTAAGGAGATACAATCTTCCTTCACAGCCTATGACAATGGTTTTATTTACTGTCGAAAGAATAATCATGTTTAGAATCTTTGGATAGGAAACGGTTACTTCCGATGTGGAGCAACAAATGGAAGGTCTCAAGGATGATAATTACCTCTTCGGACAAAGATAATGGAGGCTTGTGGCAGGGCAAAGATAGTTTATCCTAGCGCCTTTTTAATTTAATGACATAGCTGTTGTTAGCAGGATCCATACAATGTACAGACCTACTTATTGTTTCTCTGACAGGTTGCCTCAGGTTGATCAAAGCAAGCATGCAACGTTGATTTGTGCTTGAATTGAGTACTTTGAAGTTTGTCGTGATATGATAGATTCATCCCGACCCTCCCTGCTTACGTTGCAGCCCTACTGATGATAGGGTAAACATGGTAAATAATTACTTTTTTTTATCACAAATAGTAGAGAAGGATACCCAGCTATTGAATGAGAGCTAAGGGTATAGCAATGTCTATAATCTTGAAAACAATGTAACATGGAGATGAAATGCTTCCTAGTTCCATTGAGAGTGATAGATCTCATAAAGTTTCATAGAACCAAAGGCACCATCCTCTTTTGTCTTGGAACTTTTCCTTCAGCTATTGCAACCATCTTTCTCTTTGTTGGTTCATCCGACCAAAGGAAACTCCTATTGTTTCAAATTGATTTGCACAACCTTTCTTGGTAACCTCCCCTTTTACAAAGGTTACTACTCTGGGATATTTTTCCAGAAACAAGCCTCCATTTATGCCACTGTAAATGAGCGGCTCGTTCAACTTTCTCAAACCCTCATACATCTCTGCAGTGACGTGCCTACAAGGTCCCCCAGTTGCATAGATGAGATCCTAGCAACTATTAAAAGATTAAGGATTACCGTAAATGACTCCTCACTGAAACCGGACTTCTTTAAATTGGCATTAAAAACTTCCAAACACGAGAAATTACAGCCTTGTGCCATTAAGAAAATCCTCATACAAATTGATCTACTACTCTGGGAAATCATCAGGCGCAATTGATTTATCGTTGTAAGACTAAAGACTTTGACCCCATCGTCATGCAGCAATATTCATAAGTAGGCAATCCTTGGAATTGTCCTTGTAGAACAGCATATCCACACCATATTTACCTATAGTGACTTCTCTTGAAAACCTACCAACCTCCTCCGCAAACATTTGAAGGCTCTCTTCATGTCTCAAAATTTCCTACTCCATAAAGGGTTGAGGCTTAGGTGTACACAGAAGTTCTACTTAAAGAGACCATACTTAAAATCATCCTCTTTTTAGTGATAGATAAAGTTTCTAACAATATGCCTTTTCATTATGTACACTAGCAGGAAAAGAGCATAAGGGTGCTCGAAAAAAAAATCTTCGAATAACACCCACCCCACCACCACCACATACAGAGAGAGACAAGAAACTACTATTTCATTGTGCCAGCAGTTTTGAATCGCTGGCCACCAAAGGACTTCAATTGTCTTTGGTCCTGTACAGAGCTTCCTATGCAAGTCCAAAACAAGTTGAAGGTAAAATCGCCACCCAAAAGCCTCAGTAAAAATATGCAGTATTATGTCTCTACCACCCCCTGGATTTTGCTTACCGTAATGCTGACTTCAAGACTAAAGTAGAGCTGAGGGGATATAAGAAACGCCTGAAAAAGGACTAGATAGCTTCTATCAGCACCACAATATACTCGGATATCATCCACGAATTGGAGGTGAGAGATCTCAAGATATCCCTTGCAGCTAAGTCTTCTACTTCTCAGAGAACAATCGCTATGGACAAGAGTTTACCAAGGGATTCATAAAGTGGCAGGCCTTCTCTCAGCTCCCACTTTCCACTAATGTTAGAGTCTCGCCGCTTAACAGCCAAAACAAGACTACAGTCAACCTTTGCATAACGTATCATCTGATCTAGCTAGGAACTCCTCGGAAAAACGTCTTTAGAAGATATTGAACTCTGTAATCCAAGAGAACGTAATGATTTGATATCCACAATTAGAACAACACCACTATGTCTGCTATCTATATGATTCTATTGTTCCTTTCTACCCTCAAACCCCATAAAATAACAAAGGGAACCAACTAGCATATAACTCTTCTTTGTGACATAGGAAGGCATAGTCAACAATAAGAGCATCCACAGCAGCTAGGTACACCCTGACGTGGCGGGTGAATTTTGAAATCCACCCTCTTTTCCACCCAAAACGTCTCCCAGCAGCTAGGTGAATTGCTGACATGGCACACACAAAATTCATCCAAGGGTGGATTTTCCACCCTGTGGGTGGATTTGGGGTGAATTCATGCCGCACACTTCTGAACCGCGTGTTGGGTAATGGACGCTCCAGATTGAGCCACGTGGAGAGATCTTTTTTTTTTAATTATGCCGCGCAGTTCAGAACTGCGCGTAGTGACGCCGCGCGGTTCAAAACTGCACGTTGGGAATTTACCTTCAAATTCACTTTCAACTGCTGTAGAATTCACTTGGGTGGATTGGATTCATCCTGCTTTTGGGCGAATCCACCCACCCAACTGCTGTGGATGCTCTAAAGAAGTCGCCCGGTATGAGCCTACCTAGGTCAACCATGCCAAGGAATCACGACCAAACCCCTTTTTTATCATGTTCCCAGAACCCTTAATGTGGTAGGGTGGTAGTATATGAATTGGTAGCTTAGGAAAGCATTGTAATAGCATGCATGCTGCTATACATATACATTCATGGGTTTATACTTCAATGGAAATCACTCTCTGTGAATGTTTTTTCGTGAAATGGAATACTTAGTTTGCCTAAATAAAGAAACCTGAACAAAAATCTAAACTCACCTTCTACTCATAATACAACTAATGGCTATTTCTTTTCAAATAGTTGAAAGGGGAATCATATAAAATAGAAATATCATCACTCATCAACATATGAAATAATAATATAATACGACATACGAGAATCAAAATTAAATACCACAAGAATGTAAATAGATCGAAGCAAGTACCTCTCTCACTGCCTTCCTTCTCAGCCATCATCAACCAAGGAACTCTGCAACACTAACCCCAGCATAACTGTGCTTCTCACTCGCAACAGATCTCCATGAACGACAGACTGCTTGAAAGCTAAAATAATTACTGAGATCATGATGCCCAGTTAGACATTGCAAAAATTGTGTTTCGATGAATGGTGAATGGAGAAGGGAGATAGAGAGATGGGGTTTTCTAATTTGAATAACTATGAAAACCCCAGAAGTAGAAATTAGCAAGCAATTATAAAGCTTAGTTGTACCAAAAGAAACCATTTCAAGCTCTGACCTTAAATTGGATGCCCAAACAAATAGATTGGGAGAGAATTTGTGATCAGCCCTCGAAGGCTCTAACACCCAACATTGTGAATGTGAGAGAGAGAGAGAGAGATTGCTCTGCTTTCTTTCGAGCTCTGTTTCCCTGGTTAATGGTGAACGAGAGAGAGAGAGAGATGGTTGTTGGCGTTTTAGCAAGTCTAGTTTCTTCAGTGAGTGTGAGGACAGAGAAACTCAACTTTAATGATTCTGAGCTGTTGCGGACCAGCTGAAACACAAGTTTGGTACGTGCGACAATCAAGTAGGTGTCTCAAGTAAGCCTAATTATTCGTCTTCTTTCAATAATTTTTTGACACAATATCACATAATATCGAGGCAACATGCAACTGTACAAATAGTCAATGTAAACTTTCTTTCATTCATTTATCAACAACAATTACAAAACTTTATTTCCTTCTCGGGTGTATCGGAGTCACATCCTCTACATAATAGATACTAAGTAAATAGCTTACAACCAAAATGAAACATCAAAGTTGGAGACGAAGCGTACTCCCCCCTTTTGGCTAATCTAAACTTTATAGAAATAAACAAAACTTTTTACAAGGCTTTGTTACATCCTAGAGATACTATTTACAAAATATTGGCTCGATATACTGAAGTGTTACACTCTCTCCCACTCAACTTGGAGATGCCCTTGTCGACTTCTTCTTCTTCTTCTTCTTCTTCTTCTTCTTCTTCTTCGTCTCCCTCGTCTGCCTCTTCTCTTTCTCTCTTGCTTGGCCTCAAGACCAAATTGGTCTTCTGGAACCCAGAGTCGTTCGAACGACTCCAAATGTCGTTCGAACGACATGCCAAATAATTAAGCCTAGAAAACGAGACATCTAAAATCCCTTCTTTTGGTATTCGACTCGTTCAAACGGCTTCAAAGTTCGTTTGGACGATCTAGGTAAATTAGCTTAGAATTAGGAACATGACATTGGCTTTATTTTTCCTTCTATCTCGTTCGAACGGCTCCAAGGCTTGTTTGAATGACATGATTTAAGAGGTTTAATGTATAGATCCTCATCGATCACCCTGCGACAAAAGTAATCTCGCCGATAAGTGACAGTTCTAACCTTTTGGGAAATACTTTTTGAATTGCTCAGATCTCATTGACCATTCTTCGTCATTCCCGCTAAGACAAAAACAAGTAATTTGATTTAATACGAAACTAGTTGATCCATGCTATTACACTAAAAAAAATCAATTCAAAGACATAAACTATTCAATTACAATGAATGTAAACCATAATTTATTCCCAAATAACATCAAAATAAGGACAAATAATAAAAAAAAATCGACAATCTTGTAACTGATTCAAATACATAAACAACGATCAAATACTAAAAAATTATTAACAAACAATGATCAAACACTGGAGAATCGTCAAAATCAAAAAAATATTGAACTCACAACTGATTTAGATACATAAACACTAGATAATCATCAACAAATGACGATCAAATACTAGAAAATCATCAAAATCTTAAAGATTGAAACATTAATCTTACAGAAAACTCAAATGTCTACAACTGCATACAAATTATCACCTACTAAGAGGGAAAAGTGGTACATCATCCACAACTTTAGCGCGCAAACTTAAATGTCTACTACTGTATACCGATTAACACCTACTGAGAGGAAAAAGTGGTCAAATTTTATTATACATTAGCCAAAACTCTAGTACGCAACTCCGTCGCATCCTGAGATCTCCACGTGATCTGTATATTGTGACTCCCTAAAAAATAGTTATTTGCACTTTTTTGCGCCAAATTGTGACCTTATGCGCATAGACAACATCTTCGTCTAAGCAAATTTTGGAGCATATGTTGCAGACAGCTGGCCTTTCCCCCTCATGTTGCTGCTTGTAATGCGATTCAAGTCCATTTGGTGAATGGATCACCTTGCTGCAAAAATAATCTCGCCGATAAGCGGCAGCTCTAACCTTCTGGGAAATGCTTTTTGAATTGCTCGGATCTCTTTGACCATTCTTCGTCATTTCCGCTAAGACAAACAAGTAATTTGAGTTAATACGAAATTAGTTGATCCATGCTATTACACTAAAAAAAATAATCAATTTAAGCATAGAAACACATCAATTACAATGAATGTAAACCACCATTTATTCCCAAACAACAACAAAACAAGGATGAATAATAAAAAAATTGACGATCTCACAACATATTCGGATACATAAACAGCGATCAAATATTAGAGAATCGTCAACAAACAATGATTAAACACTAGAGAATCGTCAAAATCAAAAAATCGTTGAACTCACAACTGATTCAGATACATAAACACAAGAAAATCGTCAACAAACGACGATCAAACACTAAAATATATCAAAATCTCAAAGAGTGGAACATCAATCTCATAGAAAATTTAAATGTCTACTACTGTATATACCAATTATCACCTACTGAAAGGGAAAACTGGTGAACTTGAATTATACATCATTCACAACTCTAGCGCGCAAACTTAAATGTCTATTTTATACCGATTCACACCTACTGAGAGGGGAAAATGGTAAAATTTTATTATACATCAACTAAAACTCTAGTGCACAACTCCCCCGCATGGTCTCCAATGAAAATAAACTCCCTACTCCCTCATACTTTGTTTTTACACCTCATAATTAGTTTTTCTTCACCAAGTTTCCCTCCAAACCAAAAACTTTCAAAACCAACATTCCCAACCTCCTTTAAACATATATTTTGCTACCAAATTGAATGACGTTAAGTCCTGTGCAATGTCGCAAAAGTTATTATTGCAGCTTGGCTATATATTTCCGAAAACAAAATGCAACGTATACGCCGAAGTTAAGCGAAGGGGTAAAGAAATGGTAACCTACATGTGGCCGTTACACCTCACGGAAAATGATCTTGTCCCAACTCTCAGTGATTTGTACCGAGTTGATATTCTCACAGACAACTGGGTCCCTATTTTTGTTGGATTGGAGAACATGTCAGTAAGCTTTCTTGATGAAACCTAATTATTATTACGTTGTTTGCCAAATGTTTGACAAAATGCAAGAATGCAAATTTAAAGTTTTAATGTGTTTTTTTTTCTAGAACCGAGATGATATACAATTTTGGGGATCACTATATAAGGTATTGAATTGGTACCAATGGATTTCTAATTATTCGACGTTGAAGAAGTTAATCGACGACATAGGTTTCAAAGAGTTTTTATCGATTAAGGAGGAAAACTCTGATAACCATTTGATTCATGCTCTCTTGGAGCGGTGGTGGTCTTCCACCTATACATTTCTCTTCCCCTTGCGAGGAACTTAGCTTTCTGCCATTAGACTACGTGATACAAATGGGTTTATTTTGTAGGATGGGTATCGAACTCCTGTACGACGATAAATACTCGAGTTTGGTTGAAGTAGAAAAGATGTTCCCTGGAATCACAGACAATGACATCAAGTATGGTAACATCACAGACAATGACATCAAGCAGAAAAGATGTTCCCCATTCTAACACCAGTAAAATGTCAGCTTTTAAGGTCTTAAATGATACCTCTAAAGATCGATCAATCCTTATTAAGTCTCCCCTTATACGCGTAATTGACACATTTACATGATCGCCACATCAATTAGTCATTATAGAACGAGTTGAATTGGTCACGTACCTTAAACCAAAATGAAGTGGCTTTTTGGTTTTTCATGGTATCCAAGTTTTGAGAAATTTGGGACCAAGCGCATCCGAGATTCATGAAGTCATCGGACGTCCAATTTTTTGAGTTCTTATATCTTTCTTTGTCAACATCAACTTCATCCTCAACCTCAACTACAATAGGTGTCGGTGTCATCTTTCTTTTAACATTTGCCTTTCCGCGCGCATTACTTCTCGTGACAGTCGAAGGGACAACCAAAGATACAACCGGTGAAGCATTTATGTTTAAATCATTTAAACCCCATGTACCTCTCATCAGCGTGGTACTCGAACTTCTACTGGTGAAATCAATTTGAGATGAAAGATATGGATTCGCCGGTTGAGAGTACGAGCTCGATTAGGCATCAAATTGAGGGTAATATCCTTGGGTTTGGTAATGAGGGTTATAATTGGTTCTTTGGGGATCAAATTGAGGTTGAAACGGAATGTCGAGTGGCGGGAATAGTTTTCGAATATAGTGGTCGCGATATTGGGAAGGGTTAGGCATTTGTGACAAATCAAATGCGCCGAATTAAGATGGAAAGAAGTTCCCATGTTGGTTTGTATTGAAGGATTGAGATTGGTTTTGAGAATTAGATTGGGAGCTTGCTTGAGAGTTTGAGGATGATATGACAAAATTTTGGGAACTTGATAAAGGTTTTTTTGTAAGCTAAGGAGTAGGAGTGTTGACAAATTGATTTTAACAGGCTTTGCCGCGCAGTTCAGAAGTGAGGGGCATGAATTAGCCATTGCCAAACTTTAAACCGTAGCCGTACACGTGGCGTAATCTTGAGCGTATATCTGCCGTGCAGTTCAGAAGTGAGGGGCATGAGAGCTACTAAAATCTTGAAAAATGTTTTTATATAATTATTTTTTGATGCATAACAATTCAGAAGTTAGAGGCATCAATAAAGTAAAAATCCACCTTCACGGTGGTACTACCACCCTCAAGGTGGATTTCGGGTTGCCACATTAGCTAATCTACCTAGCTGTTGTGGGTGGAGAAGAGAGACAAGAGGGTGATTCACTCTCTCACCTTGCTACTTCATCCTTCACCTAGCTTCTGCATATGCTCTAAGAGGAGCAAAATCTATGGTGGGTCCAAGCTCGTGACGTGGCGCAACAAACAAAATATTTTATTTTCTTTCTTTTGGTTAATAACGATAACAGACACGACCAATTTAACCATGGACCCTTCATCGAGGTATTTTACATAGTATCAATGAATCTTGATGATGATTAACACTCATGAAGAAATTGGATCATAAATTATCTTCGGTGAACGCAATATTGTTATCTAGAAGTAAGGCGAATGGGTTCGAGGTGAGGCATTTGCACTGTGATGTGCTGTGCTGCAAACATGTGTTATTAAACAGGGAATTTGATTATTAAAATCTTGAGTTTTTTGGACTATGCCCACCACTAAATACTTAATATAATTAGCATTTCCACAGCACATTTGCCAAATATTCACTTTTGGACTCCATTTTGCCTCTGACATCAAGTCAAACCCAGTTGACTTCAACTTTTACCCTGAGCTAACAAGTTTATTCTCATCGGGGGACTTGAAGCTCAAAAACATGTGGAAGCACGTGGGTAAACTTGTCAGTTCAGGGTAAAAGTTGAAGTCAACTAGGTTTGACTTGATGTGAGAGGCCAAAATGGAATCCAAAAGTGAATATTTTGCAAATATGGGGGTCTAACTGCATAATCTAATGTGTGGTCTTTGAAATCGGATAACTTGGGCAACAAGAAAAAGGTTTCTCCACGTATTAAGCTGCAAAGTTAAGGGTATATAAATAGTTTTAGGATTTTGTGGGGCTTTATTGTAATTAAAGGTCACCTGGTCGTACTTCTCACTCTCAGCCAATAACAACTACAGTGGCAACAAGGGCAAAGAGCAGCAGTGTGTATGTCAAAGGGGTTTCCCGTTACTAAGACATCGCAACTAGGTTGGCACCTACGAACACCAATAGTACCAGGCTACTAACAGAGAGGAAAAACTAGCCAGAGGTTTTTATTACGAGATTCATTCCACCTTGGACATTTTCAATTCAAGGTTTCCTCATATTTAACATTTGACCTAGTATGTAGCTAAATTAGTTGTTCCCTACTATAGAGGAATGACTGCTCATATGTAAACCCTATAAATATATCTTTATCAAATAAAAGAAATACAACAATAAGCAACAAATTCAAATAAGCTTAGCTTCTTCTTGTTTCATTAATCATATACAATTTATCATGGTATCAGATGAACCAATCCAAACTTCCGCATCTGTGCAGCAAATTACAGATATAATCTCTGATTTTGGATCTGATGATCCATATTTATCCATCACTCTGATGGCCCCGCAACTATCTTAGTCTCTCCCGCATTATCCGGTGACAATTATTGCACCTGGCTACGATCAATATCCAGGGCTCTCAGAGCAAAAAAAAAAATTGGATTTATCGACGGGTCTATCAAGACACCGACCGATCCAACTCTCCGGTCAAAATGGTCACATTGCGACGATTTAGTTAGCTCATGGATTCTCAACTCCATTTCTCAAGAAATCCGCTCAAGCATCCTCTACGCAGACAAAACTTTTGACATTTGGACCGACCTCAACGATCGGTTCTCACAGACCAATGCACCAAAGGTATACCAACTCAAGCAGTCAATATCCACATTAAAGTAAGAAAATACCACGGTATCAACCTATTTCACCCTACTTAAATCACTTTAGGATGAACTGAGTTCCCTCTTCAATATCCCAATATGTTCTTGTGGCCATGGATCTGCCACCGCCAGTCGCATTCAAGAAGATCGCGCCATGGAATTCCTGCAAGGTATGCATGACCAATTTTTGGCTATCCGTAGCCAAATCTTGTTCATGGATCCTTTTCCAGGCGTCACAAAAATCTATTCTTTGGTAAGGCAGGAGGAAAAGCAGCAAGAGATACATGTGTTATCCATCCCTACACCTGAAGCTGCTGCGTTACACATTCAATCCAATGAGCACATCTCCGCTCACTGGGTTTCAGGGAGTCAGCATACTCAGCCTCAACATGATCAAAAGTAAAACAAAGATACCTCAAATCAGTCCTCGAGAAGTAACACATATCACTCCTCAACCACTTCAAGCTTCCCGAATAGACATTTTTTCAGCGAGGGAAAATTCAGCGTGGTAACAAACCACGCCCATTTTGTGATCACTGTCATCGAGTAGGGCACCACAAAGGTACTTATTATAAGTTGCATGGATACCCCAGTAACAACAATCAAGCTCATGCATTTCCACCAACAACAACGCTCATATCACAGCCCAAACATCGATTACTCAGGATCAATACAACAAACTTGTAAGCATGCTCGATACAGGTAGTACAATACAACATGCCAATTTAACAGGTATATCACTCTCTTGTACATCGCATTCATCAGTATGGATTATTGATTTCGGAGCTACTAATCACGTTAGTTCCTCGTTGCATCTCTTCTCAACTTACACAACATGTTCTAAGCGTTCTACGCTTAAACTCCTAGATGGAACTGATCATCTCATCACTCATATTGGAAGTGTTATTCTCTCACCATTAATACGTCTTAATAACGTTGTTTTTTTGTACCTACCTTCCAATTCAATCTAATTTCTGTTAGTGAGATAGTCAAAACTCAAAATATTTCCATCTATTTTGCTAATAATCAATGTCTATTTCAGGACCTGTTATCGAAGATGACGATTGGATCGGGACGCCTCCATGAGGAACTCTATTATTTCCAGCTAGCCTCCGCTTGTTCCTTTAAATCATCCCACACTAATGATCTTTGGCATTGCCGATTAGGTCATGCTTCCTCCGACAAAATAAAGATGTTGGTCAAGCAATTTCATTTCATTAATTCTACTAATAATCCTTGCAATATTTGTCCACAGGCCAAGCAAACTTGTTCTAGTTATTCAAACAGTTCTATCAAAACCATCAGACCTTTTCAAATGATTCACTGTGATATTTGGGGGCCCTTTACTTTACCATCTCATTCGAATGCTAGATTTTTCTTAACTATCGTTGATGACTATAGCCGAGCTACGTGGGTTTATTTAATGGCAGTAAAATCTGACACTAACAAACTCTTACAATTTTTTTTTCAATGATTCAAAATCAATTTCACTCCAAAATAGATTATATTATTTATGGCATCGGTGCTATCGATGACCATTTCAATCATATTCAAGTTTTAAGATTACATAATGGAACTGAATTTTTATCGGCCAACATGCAACAATTTCTTCTCACTCATAGGGTCATTCATCAACGCAGTTGCGTTGCTATGCCACAACAAAATGGTGTAGCAGAACGCAAACATCGCCATTTACTTAATGTTGCTCGTGCCTTGCGTTTTCAAGCACATCTTCCATTATCTTTTCGGGTGAATGTGCACTTACTGCGGCCTATATAATCAATAAACTACCCACACCATTGTTGGAAAATAAATCACCACATGATATTCTCTTTCACTCGCCACCGAATACCAACCTTTGGGTTTTTGGTTGCCTATGCTTCGGTCGCAATACCCATTTTCAACACAAATTCGATCAGCGTGTCAAGCCCAAAATTTTTGCTGGATATCCTTTTGCTCATAAAGGTTATCGTATCTTCGACATTAGTTCTAAGAAAATTTACACATCACGCGACGTAATATTTCATGAAAATATCTTTCCTTATCAAGATGTGTCGGCGCCCTCTCCACATTCACATGTTCGTCCACTTCCTATCATTGACAATGACACCTTTAACTATATCTCAGATAGAGTTTCAGTTCCAAACCAATCACAGTCTGACTCCACCAAACCATCAAACTCCACCACTAAACCACTACAAGTATACAAGCGTCGGTAGCCCATGACAACTCCAACAAATGCTACCTTACCACACGACATTAACTTCGACACCACAAGCCACAAGCCACAAGCCACCATTTCTCCAACAACTTCCTTGCCATCATTGCCACCAAAAACAAGAAAACCGCCACCTAAACTTCTTGACTACCACTTCCCCACCCTCCCTCATAAGGCTAATCTCATCCAATCGGAATCTAAGGTAACTCAGGTATCTACTCCTTACCCTATAGCTTAATATATTTATAATTCTCATTTTTCTGACTCTCATAAAGCTTTTCTAGCTTCAGTAACTTCAATTGTTGAGCCTAGATCATTCTCTCAGGCTATCAAACTCCCACAGTGGAAAGATGCAATGGCCGCTGAGATTGTTGCATTGGAAAAGAATAACACGTGGAATCTTGTCCCCTTGCCACCAACTCATAAGCCCATTGGCTGTAAATGGCTCTACAAGTTCAAATACAACTCTGATGGTTCCATTGAGCGTTATAAAGCTCGCTTGGTTGCTAAAGGATATCATCAAATTGAAGGTCGAGATTATCACGACACGTTCGCCCCAGTAGCTAAACTAGTGACGGTAAAGTTGCTACTTTCAATTGCCACCATACAGAATTGGTCCATCCATCAGTTAGATGTACACAATGCATTTCTCCAAGGTGACTTAAATGAGACCGTGTACATGACTATACCTCCGGGGTATTCAAAACAAGGGGAGCAACGTGTGTGCAAACTCAATAAGTCTTTATATGGACTCAAGCAGGCCTCTAGGCAGTGGTTTGCAAAGTTTTCTGCAACATTACTCAAAGCCCGTTTTGTCTAATCCCGATCTGACTACTCCCTATTTACACACATTGTTGGTTCTACTTCTACATTCATTTTGGTTTATGCTGATGACATTCTTATAACAGGAAATGATCCTCTCCATATCCAGAAGGTAAAACAATTTTTACAAAACAACTTCTATATCAAGGACTTGGGCCGATTGAAGTATTTTCTTGGAATTGAAGTCGATCGCTCAAAAGACGGTCTCTTTCTTACTCAACGAAAATATACATTGGATATTCTATTCGACTCAGGCACTATAGGTGGTCGAATCTCCAAATTTTCAATGGAACAACACCTCAAGCTTACTCCAGATTCTGGTACGTTAATCCCAGATCCAACAGTTTATCGCTGCCTTGTCGGTCGTCTCTTCTATCTCACAGTCACACGACTTGATATCAACTATGTCGTTCATCAATTAAGCCAGTTTATGCAGTGCCCACGAACACCACACATGGATGCTGCCAATCACATCCTTCGTTATCTCAAAGGTTCGATCAACAAAGGTATTTTATTACCTGCTTCTTGTTCCCTACATATCTCTGGGTTTTGCGACTCTGACTGGGCTAGTTGCCCAACTACTCGTCATTCTACTAGTGGTTATTGTTCTTTCCTTGGTTCCAGTCCTATCTCATGGAAGACAAAGAAACAACCAACCGTATCTCGTTCTTCTGCAGAGGCCGAATACAGATCCATGGCAACCCTTGCTTGCGAACTTCAATGGTTAAAGTACCTTCTTACTAATTTTGACATTTCGCACAAATCTCCAATGTCAATGTATTGCGACAATCAAGCGGCTCTTCATATCTCTCAAAATCCAGTTTTTCACGAACGCACAAAGCATATTGAGATAGATTGCCATTTAGTGCGAGAAAAGATTCAAAATAAATTATTACATCCTTGGTATATTCCCTCTTCATCACAAGTTGCTGATATATTCACTAAACCTATTGGCAAAGACGTCTCTTCTTCAGACTAATTCGCAAGATGGGTGTTGTTGACATCCACACTCCATCTTGAAGTGGAGTATTACGAGATTCATTCCACCTTAGACATTTTCAATTCAAAGTTTTCTCATATTTAGCATTTAACCTAGTATGTAGCTAAATTAGTTGCTCCTTAGTATAGAGGAATGACTGCTCATATGTAAACCCTATAAATATATCTTTATAAAATAAAAGAAATACAACAATAAGCAACAAATTCAAATAAGCGTAGCTTCTTCTTGTTTCATTAATCATATACAATTTATCAGTTTTCCTTAGTCGAAATTACATAGAAATGCTCACTTGGGAATACTAGCAGAGGGAGAAACTTCATGCCCCATATCTGCTCTTGTTCAACTCATATGCTGCTTGACGTTGATCATTGATAAGCGACAGGAGTGTCATGAAGAATCCAAGTTTCTAGCTGAATTGCAGTCTAGGAACTGCTATGTTGAGATGTAAAAGCGAATGCAGGATTAAGTGTGTAAGCTCACGATTTATGATCTCTGAAACTCATGATAGATAAAGAGGGATCAAAGAGGAAGTTTTCCAAATCAGTGACCATAAATGCATACATTCCACTCGCAATGGGGAAGAAATCCATAGTTACATGTACACCGGGCTAGATAACAGCCAAATATGCTTTAAATCACACAAGCTTCCCAATCACATTCGACACAATTTTAAACATCAAGGATCCATACAATGATTTATTCTCAGATCCATACAAGAAAAGCCAAAAAGGAACGAAAAAAAGTCATTTTCTGCTCAACTGAACTATGACTGCGTGCTTTCTCATATGATAGCATACTTCCTTTTCTTCTCGTACTCTGTCTTCGAGGGTTCCTGACTTCACACAATAAGAAATACACGTAAGACCTCAAAGTTTAAGCTACCTGATATACACGTGTTTATAGATTCCAAAGATGATATAGCCATCAAATTGAAAGTTACTTAATATATCGAGCCATATATACTTGATTCCAAAGCTACCTGATAAACTAAATGTGATATACATATGTACTTGCGATGTATTTTTTCTAGCAGCTACCTGTTACTCCATAGATCCATTTTTTTTGTTGATAACATCTTCGATCTCAAGTCCCTCTTCTCATTAACCATCTTTTTTTTCATCAACACTAACAAGCTTTAATCGCATTACTTAGAGTAGCATATGAAAGGATCTTAAAAATGCATATAACGAATGTGAACTGAGTAAAAAGTGCTTAGGATAGAATTCAGATTGGACCAACTATTTCAAGGAAGCCCAATTAAATTATTAACTTATACTACTACTTGAAGTGTTTTTATCGATAATTTTTTTGAAGGTTTTAACCGTTTTAAATACAAATAGTTGCGGTATATATACAGTACCTGTACTCAAACTAAGACACTTAAGTGATACAAAAAGAGTCTAATCAGCTTCAGGACTTGCGAGAACTCTCAAAACTGATTAGGAAGTCAATCCAATACCAACAGAAGCTGCTCAGATAAACCAAAACGCGCGGAGAAGAGGTAAAAAAGACGTTCACCACTCACAAGGCTAAGAAAACCAATCTTAAGAAGCTTTTAACAAACTAAACCAACATAAAATTTCACTTAAGAAAATTGTGACAGCAGCTGGACGTAATCCCAAGATCTCAAATACCATCAAAAGAAAATACAAGTTTCTCTAAGGGAAAAAAGGAGACATATATTATATGTGGACCATATATTTTCTTCATATGATGGTACAAAGAGAGAACTCTAGGTAGCGTGTTGTAAGAGAGAGAGAGAGAAGAGGGAAACATTAGTTGATAAGAATTGTTAAGCATCAGCATCACAGGAAGAATGCAAGAAATTTTAGAGAGCAAGTAAAGAATCCACAAAGAGATTAGACCAATTGGAGGAAGATATTGCAGACTTTTAAGGTCACTAGAAAAAAATTTAAGTTCTGTTTGGGTGGACTAGGGCTCATCTGGACGGGCAGACCTAAGAACACCCGGGAACACTTGGCCCCAAGCCATATCATTTAATTCTATCGGATTCTATGATTATATAGAACTGACAACATAAACAAATATTGACATGTCATAAAAAAAACACATAAGTTGAAATTGAATTCCACCCAAGCTGATTCCTTCTTTGATTCAGTCAGGGTACCAAACACAGAAAACTGGAGATAGGTGGAAAGCGAAATGTAAAGTCAATTCCAGGAAATTCAAATGCGATGGATGGAAAATCATCGGAATTCATTTCACTGTACCAAATACACCCCTAGAGATTTACTCAACACTAAATCATATTGTACTCTTTTCGGGACTTGATGGATAATAAATCTTTTGAAATGCAATAATATGATGAATGTCTTATTTATTTTTAATGTAGTTACAACATCTTTAGTTGTACTTTTAATCTAGTGAATCTTCTTTATTTAAACGATCAAGATGCTCTTTGGTAAACATCATTATTGTAAATGTCATGATATTGTTTTAAAAATTGCAATTTCCATTTTAAATTTTCTAATTTCATGAAAAGGAATCGTAGGACAAAAGTGCAGCAAATAAATCCTAATATCTCCCTAACACAAATGAGGGCCCTGAAGCCCGACTTAATATTTTTTTTTTTAAAAGATCGAATATCCTATCTTCATAATGATGTTCATCGTTTTGATTCGGAATGTATAAGATATATACCTTCCTATTTCTATTCCGAGTATATAATATATTTAGGATTTAATAATTTAATCATATATGTTTCATATCTTCTATACTTTCACAACCATTTATCTATTATGATGTAAAAATCATTATGGTACAAAACATATGTCAGACAAAGATGTGAAATAAGAACAAAGTTAATAGCACTACTAAATGTAATAACAAATCTGATAAACTGGAGTAAATATTACTAAATTTCACAAGAATGTAAATAAGAACAATAGAAATATTATCAAGTACCTCTCTTTAACATAGGTTTGGTGAAATCCAAAGTGGTGGAGAAAACGTTGAATGCATATCAATGCCTAAATCAATGAATTCAACGGTCTGGTCCTCAAAATTATAAATTCCCGTATAACGACCAGCTTCACAATCCCAAGTGTTGACGTCGTCATCAGTGACGTAGACACAATTTCCCTTGAGTTCTGGGTACTCAGCTACAGAGAGAGAAAACGAACAATTAGTACCCAGAAAAAGAGCATGTTCACTCGAACCATCCAATTCCTCCCATTGCCTAGTACATATATCCATCTTGTAAATTTCAAAGAAACATGCCCCAAGGGTTACTGAATTATTTTCGGGTTCACCATCCTCCCAATCCTCGTGGTGAAAAACATATCGTATAATTAAGTGAAGTTCTCCGGAGATTACTACAAGATATAACGTATCACAACCCGTATAATCATTGATAGGTGATGCAAAATCAACTACATATGGCTAAATACTAGTTATATCACAAATCCTAAGAATCCCATAAGAATCGATAGCATAGACTTGATCTTTGAAGCAGAAAACATCGTAATAATGAGCAAATAGACTTTCTAAGGTCGTCCAAGTTTTGTCTCCAGGTTTGCAATAGCTAGTTTTCCCCATTGGGAATAGATTGCCATAACTATGCAATTGTCATTGATTGTTGAGGTTGGAGTTGATAATCGAATGGCTTTACGGATGAAAATCTCTCGCACAACCTCTGAAGTAAAGCTAGACTTCTCAGGATATTGGTCTCCAAACGTAGTTTGTGACCGAAGCCGAATCTGAACATGGGTTAGTAGATTTAATAGGTGCATTTCAAATCAGTGCCTAAGCTGATCAACCAACTATCTGGAGAACCTCAACACCGCCTTCCCCTCGCCACGGGCAAGTGAATATTTATAAACTTTTTGATGGAAAAACTATAGAAGCTCCAAATATCACTGCCTTCCTTCTCAGCCATCATCAACCCCAACATAATTTTGTGGACACTGACCCCAACATAATTTTGTTTCTCTGTCGCAACAAATCTCCATGAATGACAGACTCCTCGGAAGCTAAAGTAATCACTGAGATCATGATACCCCAAGAGACGTTTCACAACAAGACCAATTAGTTCTGGTGGGAGTTCAGGCCAGTTAGACATTGTGAAAACTCTGGGGGGTTGTTTATCAAGCTCTATTTTGATCAATGGCGAATGGGGTTCCATAATTTGCAGTAATTAAACTAGAATTCTGAAATTATAAGTATACTCGACTTAAATTGCTCCAAAGAATGCTCTGGGAGATAGATAGATAGAGAGAGAGAGTGTTAAATTCAAACACAACGCACAAATCAAACCCTAGAAACTACATTGGACTCAAAATCGAACCTTGAGGTTTCTTGATTTTGGAGATTAGAGTTTAAGACTTTTAAAGATTTTGGAGGGAAAGGCCGAAGGGGTTGAGTTGTGAAAGGAGAAGCCAATCAAGGTTTCTTACCGGAAACGCCAAATCATTTGGCTAGTTATCAGTTAAAAACTCCAATCATTCGGCTGTTTTGAATTAAATGACTTTTTCTCGAAGTGCCAAATCATTTGGCTAGTTTATATTAAATGACATTTCTTAGGAAATGCCAAATCATTTGGCTGTTTTAGAATTAAACGCCACATCATTCGGCCAGTTTGACTAAAATTGCTTTTTCGGGAAAAGCCTTATCATTTGGCTAGTTTGAATTAAATGACCTTTTTCGGAAACGTTAAATCATTTGGTATTTTTGGCTATCAGCCAAATCATTCGGCGTGTTTAAATTAAATGACTTTTTTTAAACGAAAAGCCAAATGATTTGGCTAGGTTTAGTTGAATGGAGAAATGCCAAATCATATGGTACTTTGTCCCGTTAAAATGCCAAATTATACGGCTTTTTATTGAAATGTCAAATCATTTGACAAATTTGATTAACATGACTTTATTAAAAAATACCAGATCATTTGGCAAATTTTAACTCTAATGCCAAATCATTTGGCCAGTTAAGTAGTTGAATGATGGAAATGCCAAATCATATGGCCATATTTGTTTATTTTGATTATAGGTCAAATATTTTGGCTATTTTTGATAAAATACCGGATTTTTCCAATGTTTCATAAATATTATTTATTAACATAAAAAACCAAATCATTTGTCTTTTAGATTGCCGCAAAAAAAGTACAGTGTCGAAAATTCAAACTCCTCAACAAGCCATTAAATTGGGACAAAAAAAGTTGTGAGTGCTAAAACAACTAAGAGAAACTCGCATATGATGTTATTATCGAATTCTAGATAACATATGATGTTATACCATGCAAGCTCAATCCCCTTCGGCAGCAAAAGTCATAAAAATAAGTATTCCTAAATTCTGTATCCACCCAATCCTATTGTAAAACAATCCCATGTTCGTTTGATTACATATTTAATTTCCGTCCTAGGAAAAAAAATTAGGGATTTCAATCTCAGCTTAAGGTAGCGTGAGTCCCGATAATGCCAAGGAAAACCTAAGGAATCGAACACCCCGAGGAGAAAACCTGCATCCTCAGCAGCATGGGAAGTGGTCATCAGTGACAATTCCCATGTTCGTTTCATTACATAATTAATTTCCGATTTTTTTTTCCAGGAATTTCAATCTCAAGATAAGGTAGCGTGAGTCCCGATAATGCCAAGGAAAATCAGAGGAATTGGCAGCATGGGAAGTGGTCATCAGTGACGATCTTCCCATGTCATGACTGGATTAACAATGGTTTACCTTCGTTATAAAACAGAACGTATCAAGTTCACTAAGAAAATTTAGAATTTCGCCAAAGAGACACAACTGCACTATAGGCTTAAATAAACACATAAGGTATGGTGAAACATTCTAAAATACAAATAACTTTGACGTGAATACTACTAACGCGGAAACGAGATTCGTAAGATCAAAATCAACTGAAAAATAAATAATCTAGACCTCCCTTTTATAGAACACAAGGGGGGGGGGGGGGGGGGGGGGTGTTTAGAATTAGGAACCCTAATTCTAATTCAAATAAAATTATATTGGGAAACTAGTAATAACTCACATTGGTTCCAACAGAGCTTAAGCTAAAACATAAAACATAAAATATCAAATAAACATAGGTCACACGGAGGTAGATGACCTTATGAGTGATGTGTCACATCAAACCCTTCGTTTGAGAAGATTTCGCCCACGAAATCAAGGGGGCGGTGCTCCTAAGGACTTACGCACATATGTAGTGAGCATTCCAGTCTCCTCTTGATCTTCATCATGTAGAACACGCTGAACTGTTGCTATCACGCTCTCACGCATACCATCTACGACTAGGCCGACCTTCCTCGCGAATATATGGCAATCACATTTTTGGTGCCCCAGTTTACCACATCCATAACAGTTACCTAAGACAAATGTACGTGGTGAAGTGGCTACTGGAATAGCTGGGGCTGTTGGTGTTGCTGTTGGAACCGGAGGGCGATACTGCGCGTGTAACTCGTTCGCTTGTTTGACCAACTGTACAATTTCAGCAAGACAAAAGACAGGTTGAAGTGTTGTTGCCTCTTGGAGTTTCTTCGTTAGACCAGACTTGTACCTACTAACCCGCTACTGTTCAATCTCATGGAGGTGTGCACGTGCCTCAAGGAGATAATACTGGTCAGTGTAATTATTAAGGGAAGATAGACCTATTTTGAAGGACTGAAGTTTCCCAAATACAGCCTCGCCATAGTTCATAGGGATAAACCTCTCCTTCAGCTCTCTCCGCATTTTCCACCATTCCGAAATAGGACGATAACCCGTTGTACGCCTCACTTGTTGAATACTATTCCACCAAGTGAGAGCAAAGCCAGTAAGGCGGGATTCAATGATCATTACTTGTTTTGGGTCCCCATATTTCTTGTAGTTGAAAATACTTTAAACCTTATCTAACCACTCGATAAAGGCGTTTACATAAGAT
Organism: Kingdonia uniflora; assembly: GCA_014058105.1. Lineage (NCBI taxonomy): Eukaryota > Viridiplantae > Streptophyta > Magnoliopsida > Ranunculales > Circaeasteraceae > Kingdonia > Kingdonia uniflora. The sequence continues at coordinate 1,724,632 of JACGCM010002017.1, forward strand.
TTTCCAGTGAACTTTGGTACTTTAAGATGAACATCATGCGTCTGTTCAGAAATAGCTTTGGCGAATGCTTCAATATAATTCTTCTTACCCTTTCGACGCAGCTGTGGTCGCAGTTCTTCTTCAGAGTCTGAACTGTACTCATTATTTTGCCAAGTCGTAGCATACAGGTGCCTTGGCGGACGAGGAGGTGAACCAAGTGGACGCTGTCGATAACGGTCATGCAATGAGGTGTCAACCGGGGGGTGAGAACCGCAGCCCCGGTCTCGCCCGTTGAATTGCCGCTCTCTCTCTCTCTCCAGTTGGATTATAACGAGAACCTACAGTTTTATGTCTCCCAATCGACTGAATACTTAACACATCATCATCATGTGGTTCCCATCCATCAGCGTAGGGTGCTCGGTATTCGAAGCAATATTTTAGGTTTAGCCCCAAAGTTTGTCGTTAACTGGAGTCGGTATTAGGTATGTCACGGTATTGGTCTTTAGGGGGAAGGGTTGTCCCACGTGCGCCTAACGGGGCTGTCGAGGAAGGAGGTCAGCGTATGTTACTTCCACGATGTATCTCTAGCATTATCCAGCACGCGTCGTCTTTCAGTGGGATCTTTAGGGAGTTCGCTGTCAAAAGTATTTTTTGTTCTAATATATGTAAGGAAATGTCGTCTCCAATCGTCCTCGTCCTCTTCAACGCCCCCATTATTAATATAATTTGAGCTTATGATGTTAATGTTGGGGGTGGATAATACTTCGATCTTGAGATACCAAGCTTCTGTGTCGAGGACTCCTGCTAGATATGCAAGAGAATCAGAATGTCTATTCTCTCCGTGCGGTAGATATTTAATAGTAATCCTCTTGAACCTGCGCATTCTCTCGGCTACTGCCGCTGCGTAATCAATCATTTTTCCATTCTTCTATAATTTTTCTGTGTAATGGTTCACAATGAGTAAAGAGTCCGTGTACACAGACAACTCGGAGATTCCAATCTTGAGAGCCATATCCAGACCGTGAATCATTGCCTCATATTCAGCTTCATTGTTGGTAGCTTCAAAATTGAGCCAAATTGTTTTTTCGATCATATCATTGGAAGGTGTGATAAGTCTGATTACGATCCCTTATCCTGCAGGTCCAGAAGATCCATAAGTTAAAAGATGCCATCCCTTTTGAGTTATCTAGTCTGACCTTCTTTGAATTGTTTTTCATTAGTACTCGTAATGTCTTCTTCCCAGTCAGGATCTTCTACTAGGAAGTCTGCAAGAAAATATGCTACTGCTTGACCCTTTTCCAGAGTGTTGTGGTTCAAAACGTATGTCATGTTCGCCAAGAGTGACCGACCATTGTTGTACTTGTCTGGATTTTTCTCGTTTGGATAAGATCTCTCGCAGAGGGTAATTTGTCACTACTCGAACTAAATGGGATTAAAAATACTGTCTCAATTTTTATGATGTGTATACGAGAGCTAAGAGTAGTTTCTCGATCTTGGTATATCGGGATTCTGCTGGAGTGAGAGTTTTGCTGATGAAGTAGACAAGTTTCTCCGTCTTCTCATCAAGTCAAATGAAAACAAAACTTAATGATTCGTCGGTAACTGCAGGATATATGGTGAGTTTTTCCCCATCGTTAAGTGTACTCATCACTGGTGGTGTACCCAAGTAAAGTTTGAGTTCCTAAAATGCTTCTTCACACTCTGCTGTCCACTCGATCTCAGGATCCTTCTTAAACTTATTTTTTGTTGTTCATTCACGCAATAGGCTGAACAACCATCGACATCGATCTGAAGATTTCGAGATAAAAAAATTTATTGCAGAAATCTTGCCTGCTAACTTCTGTACGTCTTTCTTTATTTTTGGAGAAGGCATAGACAATAGTGCGCGAATACGATCTAGATCAGCTTCTATACCTCGCTTACTTATCAAATGCCCCAAGAATTTTCTTAACTGGACTACGAATTGGCATTTGTCAGGGTTGAGCCTCATCTTGTAGAAACGGAGAATTTCCAAAGTAGTGTGTAAATCTGTAATATGGTTCTTTTTCTTAAGACTTTTACACAACATATCATCAATGTAGACTTTCATTGTTTTTCCAAGGTGATCTTTGAACATATGTGCCATCAATCACTGATAAGTGGCTCCAGCATTCTTGAGATCGAATGGCATGATAGACCATGTTTTGTAATGAAAGCTATTTTTTCTTTATCATCAGGTAGCATAGGTATTTGATTGTACCCTGATGCGGCATTCATCATGGACATGAGTTCGTGTCCCACAGTAGAATCGAGCAGATGGTTTATGATAAGAAGTAGAAAACAATCCTTTGGAGTATGTTTGTTGAGGTCCGTGAAATTCACGCACACTCTGATCTTGTTGTTCTTCTTTGGGACTGCTGCAATGTTTAAAATCCATTCTGGGTAATTGGCTTTTCAGATAAAACCAACTTTGGTGAGTTTGTCGATCTCTTTATTGACTTCTTCTCGGAGTCTTGGTGCTAAAGTCCTCTGCTTTGGTTTGACAGCTTCGGCATTATCTTTTAAATTGAGCTTATGGCAGGCCATATTTGGATCAATTCCCGGTATTTTGTGAAACTTCCAAACGAAGACATCACTGTTGTCTTTAAGAAAATGGATGAGAGCATCTCATTCTGTTGTAGGCAGATGAGTGCCAATATATGTCCCTCGTTTGTCTCCACTGATTTCGATGTACTCTGTGGTTCTGCGCTTGGTAGATGGTTTTTTGTAGATTTCATTGTATAATTTTTGTAATGTTTCATGTGATTTTCAGTAATTGCTATACGAGTTGTGGCTCTAATGACTTTGGTACAATGACAACAGAATTTTCACATGCCCGAGCTAACTTCCGACTTCCTTTGATTTCATATATGCCGCCATTTCATTAAAATCGCAGGGCCAAATAATAGGTTGACGGAATAGCTCGCATATTGTGTAACTAGCAACGTCTCATTATCCCCAAATAACAGGACTTTGCATTGATAACATAAAAGACAACGTCAATTGTTACTGGTCCTGCCGTAATAGGAAGTATAATATTTCCTACATGTTCTTCTTTAAATCTGTTGAATCCACATATATTAATGTCACTGGGCTGTACCTTTTCGGCCAGTCCCATCTGATCAATCGTGTTTTAAAATTATAGTTCAATAGTACTACCAGTATCAATCATCCTCGTGTGAAGCACCATGTTTCTCATTTTTAACATGATCACCAATGCATCATGGCGAGGAAAGTTGACGTGATGAACATCACAGTCATCAAAAGAAATTCTTATTCGTTGAGAGCTGGAAACGGGAAGTAAACAAGCTTCTTTATCTTTCATGGACAGGTCGTGATTTGGCCGACACGCTATTTTTTGCTTCTGTTCGATTGTTTAATGATCCGAGTTTCAACGAAGTGGTTGAGGGATATATGATATAAATGCTTCTCCCCTGCTGGCTCTTCGACTTGTACGGCTTTTATAGGAAGTTTGTAACTTCCATTCTTGTAACTCTCAACGTCCACAATGTATTCATGCATTCGTCCATCTGCAAAAATATACTCCAACAGTCGTTGTAAGGTAAAACAGTGTTCTGCCTTATGATGTCTGACCTTGTGGTGAATGCAATATGATTTGTTCTCAATGGGTTGGAGATACTGTGGATTGCAAAAAAACCTATCCTTTTGAAGTATAGGATAAATGTTGCTATGGTTGCATTCATCTAGAAAAAACCTATCATTCTCTAGGATTGTGGTCGCCACTCCCCTCACTTAGACATTCTTTTGTCGGAACTTAAACTCTTCGAGGTGGATTTTCCGTTTGCCTGACTCCCACAAGGCCGCCATCTACTTCTTTGTAGAACTCTTGGATCGGGATGGGCTCCATTTCTTATTGGTGATGGTTAGATCGAAGCGCACCTCCTAAGTGATTACCTTTGGGTGGAGGTCCTATTCTGTCATGAACGGAAATTTATGAGCCTTTTGGTTGCACGCCTATGTTCTTCTGGTCGGCAACCTGCTGACTCTGTAGAACCTTCAACGTATCTTGTACACTTGTTAACTGTTGCTCCAGAGTAGCACGCCTTTCTGTTTTAGAATTTAAAGTGGCTCGCAGATCTACTAGTACGACATTTTCGTCTGCTGGATATATCGGCGTGACCTGATCTGGAGGTATTATTCTGAGGGAAGATAATCAGCAGTTTCTGAGACATTGGGATTGATAACTTCGGTTCCCAAAGACGGCGCCAAATGTAATAGCCTAATTCTGGGATTCAGACTTAGCATTTGCACCAGATGTATTTAGACCACTCAAAGACAGCAAGCAATAGTCAACAATATGATTTAGCGTAGAAAACCTTTGAATAGGTTAAAAACCACGACCTCTCTTGAGGATATTGAGAAAGAGAAGATGGTCTTATTGAGATTGCTAACTTATTACAATGACTGCTCTGAGTATGTGAAATTTTGGAGTAAGGATTCTTTTGTCCCTCATCTAGAATTCCCTAGTTCTACATATAGGTCTTATAATATGACCGTTTGATAACCATTAAGATTCTTAATGATGGATGTTACAAAATATATGTAAGATACTCTTTGATTAGATTGTGTAACGTTCTGATCTCTGTTGATGTACAACGACTCTATTGATGACTGTACACTTGCATAAATCGAACTGTTGATGTGGAGGTTGAAAGTAATGATTCAAACTAAGGGATGCTGAATATACATAGTGCTTCCTGTATGCTGATGAGGTCGAGGATGAAGCTTGAGTCCGAGATATGAAATAAGCTATTACAAGACGGCTCTCAACCAAGAGCACGAGGAGTATCCTGGACGAGTGGTGTTGGTTGAGAAACTCGTATTCTATGTGTTTCCTGATGTTGCTGTCTTATTTTTTACTGTACCACGTGCTCTGTTGGTGGGGTCAAAAGTTTATATGTAGTTCAAAGATGATGCATGGGTTTGAGATGCAGAATAAGCCACTAAATATGCAACATGAACTGGTTAGAAGAAACACGAGATCGCGCCATTATGAGCTTTGAAAGATATCATTAGAGCATCCACAACAGTCAAGATAGTGAATTGGATGAATTTCAAGGTGAATCCAATCCACCCCAAGGTAAATTCACCCCAGGGTAGTTTTGAACCCCGCGCTTGAAATGAACATCTCAGATCCTCCCATGTGTTTCAATCTGAGCCATCAAAATCCCAGCGTACTTAAAAAACGCGCGGCAAGCTTGGTTTATATATATACGCGCAGTTCTGAAGTGCGCTTAATCTGAGCCCTTGGATGGGAGCCACGTGTTTTAATCTTAGAGGTTAAGTGTGTACGCGTACTTCAGAACCGCACGGCGTGAATTCACACTCAATCCATACTCAGGGTGGAAAATCTACCCAAATCCACCCTTGGATGAATTTGTGAGATGCCACGTTAGGTATTCACCTAGCTGCTGGGAGATGAATTGGATGGATAAGTGGGTGAATTTAGAATTCACCCTACCACGTCAGGGTGCACCTGGCTGCTGTGGGTGCTCTTAAGCATTAGCAAAATTCTACAACAAAAGAGTCCGACGTAGAGAGTTCGACATCCAAGATCTCGTGCTACGAGAAGTACTAAAACATAGAAAATAACTAAATACAGAAAAACTTGCGGAGAATTGGGAAGGCCCCTTCATCGTGGTCGACGAAAGTACACTTGGTTCATACGATCTAATCACAGAAAACGGAGTCCACATCCCCAATCCCTAGAATACAAGGAGGCTAAAACTTTATCGTAGATAGCGACATCTCATAATTTCTTCTGTTTACTATTACAGTTTCTTGTATCTACTATCACAGTTGCTTCTTTCTATTTATCACAGTTTCTTATTTCTACTATTATTCACAAATTATCTATGTATGCTGTTCTTACATTAATGAAATACTTGTGTTCGAGCAACTACAACTCTATTATACATATTCATCATCTACTCAAAATATTCACTACACCTACTATACGTTTTCACAAATAACTTCACTTTACTATATAGATCAACATAATTATTATTCAAACAGTCAGATAGTATAGAATTCTTATTTTTTTGACCTTTGCAAAGACACACTTTCTTCACCTCTCCGTGAACTACTCGCATGCTCGTTGTTAGCCTCATCAAACCTCACTACTTCGTGTTGTCGACGCTTTTGTCGAGAACGAGGGATCAAACTTTCAATTTCATCATCTTCATCCTCTGATCAAGTCTTTACAGGTATGCGAGTTGCATTTTTAAAGCCTCTCCCATTTTCATTCGTCATAAACCATTGATTTTCATCCTTTGAATTTTTCATATCAAAGTCTTTTCTGCAATTAGTAATATACTTTCTAAATTTATTCTCCACCCTCGCCAGCTTACCCCCATAGAAACTAATCACTAACTCTAGATGACGCTCTTGGGTAGTCTGCACATCCACTTGCGCTAGTGGATATAAAAATCCCCTCAACTCCTTATGCACATTAATAAATGACGACGATTTTCCTTCAAAGCCACTTCAAAAACCCTCAACTTCCTTTCCACATTCTTTCTCAAAGATATCTCTTCTGACATTCGAGATGTAAGACGAACGTTTTGTTCGGTGCAAAGCTTCAACGTTTCTTGCGCCTTGTTTAATTCGTTATCCAAACCAGTTCGGCTTAGTCTCTGTTCTTTATTCATGTTAAAGAACAAGATCCGCATGTCCCTTCGACCCTACACAAAGCCAAGAACATCGGGTAAGGGACCTACGTCACCCTATATAATAGACACACCAGCTCGAGCCGAACATTCTTTTGCCTCTAGGTTATGACGATTGCGTCCCTCTTGAGCCAAAAACCTAGCTCGAGCTGAATCAGGTACTACACCTCTTTCTTTTAAATGCTTGACATAATCATCTTTTAACCCCAGCTCACTATCAATAACAAAACAAACTTGCCGCTCGCATTAACCAACCTCTTCGCCTGAGTCACCATCACTAAATTATTGGTGGTGATATGTTCCTTACAAGCATTTATATGAAACTCCTTCCCCTCCTTCACAAGACGGTACTTACGAGCTCTACGGTAAAGAATCACATCTCGGTCCCAAAGATAAGGGCTACCCAAGATGACTTGACACATATCTAAAGGAACCACCTCACATATCACTTCGTCAATAAATTTTTCAGAGGCGTATTTTCGGGGTGTGGTGATGGCTGTCTGAGTTATCCCACCACCACTACAGATTGTTCAATATAAAACCAGGCCGACTAAAAATGTAGTTCAGTAGTCTCTTTCTTGCATATCACATGGTACATTCTTTTAATGATTCTTAATTTGACTATAATTTAGCCCATAATCGTGAAAAACTGCAAGTTTAACAAACATTTCAATTGGTTCACATGGTATATTTTACTAAATATTGATCACCATTTTATCTAAAAAAATCTCTTCCAGACTAGTATAAATTCACCTAAACATTCCTAAGATGTACTACTAAGAAATATGGGGTCTGAATCCGCTCTTCGTCTTCCAATCCTGGATTTCTCTAGTCTAAACCAGCTTGAGCCAGGGACTCCTGAATGGGTGTCAAAGACAGTGCAAGTTAAAAAGGCCCTCGAAGAATATGGCTGCTTTGAAGTTGTGTATGATGAATTTCATACAGATATCCGTGAGAAGATGTTTGGGGCAATTGCAGAGATGTTTAATCTCCCTGTCGAGACCAAGAGTCTAAACCAATTGAAGGAGCCCTTTCATGGCTTTAAACGATATGAATCTATTCCTCTCTTTGAGAGCATGGGCATCGATGATCCGCAAATATTCGAAGAGGTGAAGGCGTTCAGCAAGCTCATGTGGCCTAATGAGAATGATATATTCTGGTATGCTTTAGTATCTCTATATCTATGATTTTGTATCAGAAACATAAATCCCCGGATACTCTTGGGTTCAATTTTGGCTATCTAATGGTTTTTCTCATTTAACTCTTGGTATAATTTTTCATCTTTAATCAGCAATACTATTCATCTCTTTGCAAAGCTACTAGCGGAGTTTGATGAAAAGTCAAGAAGAATGGTTTTGGAGAGCCTTGGGGTCGACAAGTACTCCAATAATCACATTAAATCGACCTATTATCATCTCCGGTTAATGAAGTACAAAGCGCCCAAAGTAGAGAATGTTGAGATTGGCCTTAACCCGCATACTGATAAGGGTATCATGACGATGGTGCATGCCAATCAGATTGGTGGATTGGAGGTCCAAACCAAGGATGGGAAGTGGATCAACGTTAACATTTCACCTAACTCCTTCGTATGCTTGATCGGCGATTCTTTCGGGGTAAGTTTATCTTATAATTTTCATTTCGTTCAAATCAAAAAATTCTAGCACGTTTTTGATGATGCGGAAATATTTTCTCCCTTCTCTAGGCATGGACGAATGGGAGACTACATATTCCAGTTCATCGAGTTATGATGACGGGACAAGAAGTGAGATATTCTCTCGCTTTGCTCTCGATTCCAAGAGGCGGCCAACTAGTTAAAGCCCCGCAGGAGCTGGTAGACGAAGATCATCACCCTTTGCTTTTCAAGCCCTTTGACTTCGAAGAATTTATTAACTCTGAGCATACTACCCGAAGGGGTCTTAAGACATATTGTGGTGTTTGAGAGATGTATCATCAACGTAATATCTAAAGTTACTAGCACGATTGATGAATAAACATGAAATTTGTGATAACTTGCGTGGCTCGTTTAGTATCAGACATCGTATGATAGGAGTCATTTTGAGACCCTCATCTTAGTTGCAGACCCTCGCCTTAAGAAAAAACATAGTCCATATTGGCCGCTCCCATATATAGGACGATGGTATAAAAGGAAATGAACCAAAACCAAGATTATAAAGCATGCGTCCATACGTCTAGGCTTCTTCCTAGTAGAATGAAAAGAATTCGTAACCGGACCACAAACACGTCAACCTTGATCATCCAAAATCAGAATCTCTAGTAAAAAACTTTGAACTCTTTGAGAAGGGTTTGGGGTTATGCGAGAAATATCAAATATTCAAGAAAAACAAAATAGATAAATCATGTCCACATGAGACGATCCTGATGGGTTATTAGATATGAAAAGTTGTTAATTTTTATCACAGGACTTCGTAATAACCATTACTATACAGGAACGACCACGTCCATGTTGATGTGATAAGCTTAACTACCGTAGGTTGGTAGGTCGATAGGGACGTGAGAACTCGAGTATGATTTTCGTTATTTAACAAGTATATTGTTTTGTGTTATATATTGTTTGTGGTTCATGTCATATTAACTACCAGTCAATATGATTAATAAGATCGAATGATCGACCAGTTGAGCATCTTTGTGAAGCCTAGAAGTGTTCCAAGACAAACTTCATCAAAATTTTACATGCTAAATTGAATTTGAGAACAAGCGCGTCCAAGAAAGTTTATAAAACCAAAAACATCACCACTAATCATCCAAGCATGCAAAGCGCACCTGGATAATGCAGTCGATACGCCAATGACAAAACCTCTCTGCTACAGATTTCTCATCAGAATACTGCTAAATTACTGGTGATAGATGGACTCTACCTGAAGGCATAATGGCATATTGTGGCGTGTTAAGGGATGATATAATAGTCTCTACCCTTGGTTACCTTATAATTAGGTGAACTTTCATGTTGGAAGTTTTTACTATTGTCATTTGTCTATCTAAAATTTGAATTCTCTCTTAGCAATCATAAACAAAAATTGCACTTGGATGACTATCGTGGCTCACTGCTTGCTTAGTATCCTTAGTGACACGGACCAACTTAAACACAAGCTTGGTACATGTGGCACTCAAGGCACGTGCCTTAAGTAAACCTAATTATTCGTCTATTTCAATCGTCTTTAGAACACATGTAGCTCCCCGCTTTTTGTCATCTTAGTCATACTCTTTTAATTCGTTGATGCGTCGTTGTTAGTTACTATGTTGCTTCAGTTGCATATGATTAAACCTTTATCCAAATTGTTTTGAATTTAAAACTCTTGAGGAGATGTTGTCAAACCCATCACCCCGATTAACTCCTAACTGTTGGTACCCTCCTCATTTTTCTTTGATTTGTTACTTCATCTCCTCCTTAGAATCAGCCGTTCGATCAAAACTCACACTCTCTCTAAAACCTTCTCCAATCTTTCTCTCTCTAGAATCTCATCGGAGAACAACATTACGCCGGTTGGATTCCGACCCTATAACCTCTTTTTTGTCATTTTAATCTCAAACCCATCTTGATTGAATCTGATTCTGTGGTATTTGAAAGCTTTTGAGGCGAGCTTCTTTGGTCACTCCTGGACTCGAGAACCTAGTGATTCTTGCTTCTCAAACTCCCTTTTGTGATAGTAGAGTTGAAGTATTGTATGAGATGTACAAGAGCATTAGCAGTTCTGTGGTTGATGATGGGCTAATAAACAAGGTTTTGGCGATATAAAACAAGGCTTGGATTGAAGACTGAATTATGTAATGTCGGAAGTTTTACAGATGCTTTGGCAAGGTTGATGAATGAAGTAAGATGCAGTTAATTCCTTCTCCGTCCATTTCCCCAAGGCAAGTGCACTTATCCATGATTATTTGCATTAATTGATACAAGTAAATCATAACTATTGAGCGTGTTCTATTCGTTACTATTGAAAGCCCGCTCTAGATAAAATTTTATTCTTGGTATTTACCCTCTTGATTGTCGTTCTTATCATCGCAGCAATGATAGTATTGTAGACAACAATTTGTATGTAGTCTTATATTCTCTGGAGATTTATTTTAACATAGATGGGCGTAGGGTCAGATTGTAGTTCTAGATAGGAATGCAAGTGCTTTACCCACTACAGGACTTTTTAAGAAATTCATGAACATTAGGCTTCTTCCTTACTAGTTATGATTACAGTACTTTCGTTGGTAATACATATATAGAATAGTTCCATCATAGATCGTAATCTAGACTTATATATTGTGCTAGAGTTAGAAGGGTTTGGGGAGCTAGTTCGTATGTTATTTTGGAAGTTGGAGGAAATTCGTTTGATTGAAAACTATGTGTTGACAGGCTAGTGTATATCATGTATATAGTTAAAGATCAAATGTGCAGTTGGATTTAGCTTATGTATTGGATCAGGTTGGTTGCATGTTGTTGAGTTCTTTAAATGGGAGTGGTTTTACATTTCGATAAGTATGCACCAAGGACAAGTTTATAAGAGTTTATCATGGTTTAGGGAGCATCATATATTCTTCATAGATTTAGTGTAGTATTACTTCACATTCTGAATAAGGTTGTTTTCTTTAGGGCTCTTTAGTCATCTTGTTCTCCTCAAATTATATACCAAGGAGTAGTAATTTAAGGCGGATCATAGTCTGGATAATATTCCTATCTAAGGTTAGTTTTATGTAGTCGTAAGAGTTAAAGGATGGTTATACAGTAGACATATTTTCTAATAGTTAATGATGAGTTGTATTGGGGATGATTATAGTATAATGTTGATTATTTAAGGCACGGCGATAATTTAATTATCTTACTTATGGGATGGAGTGTTTGGACTAAACTTTACCTTAAGACTTTATAATTTAGTAACTAGCTTATCGATACTTGTTTGGTTTGAGGCGATTTTCCATATATATATTGATGACATGATATGGCAAATGACATGGGTTGTGAAGCATACAAGTACCTTATATGGTCTACGGGAGAAGTAGTTCTCTAGGTATTTTCTTGCTAGATATTACATTAGTAATAATAAGAATTCTCGAGACATCGATTATGTCCATTTTAGACAAGGCGGCCTTGTGTTGTACATAGTACTCATTGTAAGATTTGTATTCTAAGGCGCGAGTGGAGTAAGATAGTTCTTTATCACTAGGACATTTGGGCGAGTCTTTTATTCTAGAACTTAGATGATCCCTTGGTTTGTCTTTTGTGACAACCATTTAAGATAATGGATTTTCCATGATTCAGTAGTACGCGACTTAGATTCGCTTTGACGCTTAGGGTTTCTTTTTGATATAGTCGCACTTATTGGGCATGTTACGACAGATAATATTGGATGTTGGAGCTTTACTTCATTTGATAAAGTTCCCACTTGTTATTAAAGTGAGGGTAGATAGATCATTTGGTTGTAAGAGCGGTAGGTCTTTGGATATGGTCTCAGATGCTTATTAGGCAGTGGCAGACAAATCATTTGATTTTTATAGGATTCAAACTTCTTTCTTTCATTCATGCATAGGATAACTTAGAGTCATGTACACAGTATGGCTATGTTGTCAAGGTCCTTGGGTTCGAGTCCCTAAACAAAATATGAGGTAACTGTTTATCAGTGTTCCCGGGTTGCAAGTCCCTAAATTATTTCCCTATTACTTCTCGGCTGTATGCTACGCGAGCATCCCGTGGGTAGATCCCTAAAAGTTGAAAATAAATCAGGCTTTAGACCTGTAGGTTGAAATTCCTTGAACACCCTGATCAGGTGCATTACCCGCTAATTCCTGGTTCACTAAAAAGGAATCCGCCAATCCCTGGCTCGCCAATAAGGGATACGCTTCTGTTGAGGATAGAAGAGTGCGAGAGTGTGGTCCCACTGAATTAAAGTGACCCTGTGTACATCGTCTATTAGTTATCCCCCACACCTAATAATACTCTATAATTATTTATAATACCGGTTGACGCCAACGCTTAAAAATAATATTAATAATTGAACCTCATTTCCTCAAAGTATTACATCATTTATATATTTATAGGATATTAGTTTTACTTAGACTACCTTCTTTAGGACTTGTAGCTTGGTTGATCTTCTCATATAATTCCGTTGGATTCTTCATGTCTTTTTTCTGTGTTTATTTTGGTCTATCTTGTCTTATGACCTTGGATATTTGTACTTGCTAGGCGTTGTTTGCTGATGCCTTGCGCATATATACTTTTTCAGGTAAATTGTTGCGGTAGCGATACTAGTAGTTGGAGCAAGTTGGACTTGCATCTTTTGGAGTTCATCGATATGGAAAATTGGCGCCTTAACATCTCTAACCTCCGTAGGAGCATTTCACTCCTTAATAGCGCGAATCTTTTCCATATTCATGCGAATATGTCCCCCGCCAATAATATGCCCAAGAAACATAACTTGTTCCTGGGCAAACGAGCATTTCTCCATCTTAACATAGAGTTGGTTCTGTCGTAGAACTTGGAATACCAGGCGAAGATGCTTAAGGTGCTCCTCCATAGTACGGCTGTAGATAACAATATCATCCAGGTATACCACTACAAACTTGTCGATATATTTCCAGAAGAGCTCACTCATAAGAGTACAGAATGTTGCAAGAGCATTGGTCAGGCCGAATGGTATGACAAGAAATTCATACACCCTATACCGAGTAGAACAAGTCGTCTTTGGTTCATCCCCGACAACAATCCTGACTTGATAGTAACCCGATCTTAAATCAAGTTTTCAAAAGTACTTCGCAGATGTAACCTGGTCAAATAAGTCGGCAATGAGCGGTATTTGATACTTGTTCTTCACCGTTACCTTGTTCAGGGCTCGATAGTCGACATATAATCGTACACTTCCATTGCATTTCTTCTGATATAAGATCGGGGCACCATATGGCGCCCTTGAGGGGCGAATAAAGCCCGATTCCAACAGTTTATCAAGTTGTTTCTGAAGCTCTGATAGTTCAGGCGGACTCATCCTATACGGTCCTTTGGTAGGAGGTTTGGTTCCAGGTACTAACTCGATCTGATGATCGATAGGCCTTCGTAAAGGTAGCACCTTTGGCAGTTCCTTCGGTATCACATCCCTAAACACAGTAAGCACCCGTGAGACTTCCTTTGGCATGACACTGTGATTACGATCATTTAGCTCTAACTGTAACGTAAGTCAACTCCCCTCGCTTCAGTCCCTTCTCTAACTGAAAAGCTGATAATATTCTGCCCTCATCTCTGTGTGCGGACATCTGTATGATTGAGGGATTATTGCCAAAAATCTTCAAGGAATTGACGAACGACATTAACACTGCTTTATGGTAGCGGAGAAAGTCCATTCCCAAGATAATCTTGAAATTATTCAACGTTACTGCGAGAAGGTTAACCTTCCCATTCCACTGTCCCATCTTAACTGGAACCAACTTGGCAACACCATATATCGGCATTGCGGCCGAGTTAACGACTTTCATCCTGCTAGAATCTTTCACCAAATGCAGTCCCAAACGATTCGCTACCTGAATGGCGATAAAGCTATGGGTAACACCTGTATTAACCATCGCCGAAGTACTCCGCCCATTAATACTGAGGTCCACGTACATGAGTCCCATCTTAGGCTTAGTCTCTACCAACTGAGTGGTCACGGTATTGAGCAAGTAAGGAGAACCCATGTGAGTTTTACCGCTATCATTTCCTTGTACGGTGCCATTGGCTTGGTCTCCTTGCGACGCCATTAGGGAATTTATGGTCATCTTCTGAGGACATTGATAAGCTTTGTGATTCCCTCCACAAAGAAAATACTTCAAGTTCCCTGGACGTCCTTGAAACCTGGACGAGGAGGAAGCGCCACCACTATTATGCGGTCTGTACTCTCTTCCGGGATTAGAACTCAAGGCTCCACCCGTACTCGCTCCACCACTTCTGCCTTGGCCTTGGCCTTGACCTTGATTTCCCCCACTTCTAGCTTGGTATCCCCCATTCTTGCCCTTATTAAAATTATAGGAGGATCCTGTTCTCTATTGCGACTAGGAATTAGACTGAGACTGAGTCAGTCGACGCTCACCCTACATAGGAGTGTAGTCGTTGATACGCTAAGTAGAGGCCATTGCAGATGCCAAATTTTGAACCCGTTGCCTTTGCAGTTCATTCTGGAACCATGGTTTCAAACCTTTCAAGAAATAGATCAACTTATATCCTTTTCAGACATGTCGCTGATATCCAACATTAGGGCTGAGAATCGCTTCACATACTCTCGGATGTTGCCTGTCTGCTTAGTTGCCTTAAACTCCTCCAAGCAATGAACTCAACATTTTCGGGTAGGAACTGATTCTTCAACTCTCTCTTCAAGTCCTCCCATGTGCTAATAGTACCGTGACCTCTCTGGACCTCAGCATACTTGGTGCGCCGCCATAGTTTATCGTCACCTGTGAGGTACATGGTTGCCATCGATACCTTCGCACCTTCGCTCTTCGGTCTGACTATATTGAAGCACGTCTCCATATTAAAGATAAATTTCTCCACCTCCTTTACGTTCTTTGCCCCTTCATAGGCCTTGGGTTAGGGGACCTTGATTCTGGGCCGTTCTATACCGCCGCCCAAAGGTGTTGGTTCACCAGTCTCAACAACCTCAATTAGGAGATTCACCTTCGAAGATAGTTCAGCCACCTTATCCAGAAGTGTAGCCATATTTCCTTCAACTACGCCTTCTAGCGTAACGAGACGTTCGCCCATATGGGCCTGATCATCTGTGAACCTGTTCAATCGTTCCTCCAAAGTCGTCACTTGATCGATAATTCCACCTAGAGCTCGCATCTTATATTCTAACTGGTCTAACCACGTTCGGGTGTTTGACCTGGGATTGACGGGTGGTCCTACCATCTGAGGGGCAGGGGTAGGGTCATTGGGACCCTCCGCCATAGCAACAAGATCACTTTCCTACTAAAATGTGGCTCGGATACCAACTGATACAGACCAACTTAATCACAAACTTGGTACGTGCGACATTCAAGGCACGTGCCTCAAGTAAGCCTAATTATTCATCTCTTTCAATCGTCTTAAGAACATACTATCACATAAAATCAAGGCAACACAAACACTGTACAAAGGGTCATTGCAAACTTCATTTCATTCATTTATCAACAACAATTACAAAGCTTTATTTCCTTCTCGGGTATATCGGAGTCATGTCCTCTACATAATAGCTACTAAGGAAATAACTAAGAACCAAAAGGAAATATCAAAGTTGGAGACGAAGCGTACTCCCCCTTTTGGTTAACCTAAACTTTACAGAAATAAATGAAACTTTGTACACGACTTTATTATATCCTAAAGTTACTATTTACAAAATATTGGCTCGATTCGTTGAGGCGTCACACTTAGTAACAGACCAGACCTATGATAGGAATCCTTATGAGACCCGTCGTAGTTACATATCGAGCCTCTCAGTACATAATCCAGGTACTAATCTGGGCTTGCTAAAAAAACACATAATCTAGCCATATTGGTCGCTTCAAGGTAGCGATAGTATATACTGTAACACTAATACAGAGGCAAATCATTATGACAATGGCCCCTAAAATCTAAAAGTTCAAATATAATCGATTGAAATACATAAGTGCAATTTGCAAATGCATAATATGTCTGAGAATAGCTTCCACTTTGACTTACGAGACATTCTAAATAATGAACTTGAATATTTATTTTCTCCCAAGGACTCGCAAAAAGATTCTTTTGTAAACAGCTGCATCAGCTTGAACTCCGTGAACTATTACAGTGGTTCTCAATGCACTGCAACAACGTCCATCAGACCTATGTATTCAACGCTATACATAGACTGTAAATATTGGTAGAGGGTGCCAATTATTCATTGCACCTCTAAGATAGAAATTCCCTCTGACAACATGCGTTTCCACTATTTCTATTGACTGAGATACGCTGAGCTAGTGACAAGGATTAAAATGCCAAACCATTCTAGCTTACCAACCTCCACCTAGTGGCGATTTACTGAGATATTTTCAATTTATCACCACTTTTTGGTCACTCTATTTTTTAATCCTTTAATGCAAAAAGCCGGTTTAAACCGAATTATCACAATATATTGGTGTGCATTTTTATTTTATATTTTGATAATTACCATATGTTGATAATTTTAAATTGAGCAATCACCGAAGTCGATAAATTTTATGTGAGGCAAGCAAGAAGGCACATCTATAGCAACAATAAAGCCACATCTATAACCTTATCATCTTGCACTAATTGCTTTGTTTGCTAAATGAATTCAATCAAAGCTCAATTAGAGTACGAATTCTTCCCTTTTCTACGCGTTTATAAAGACGGATGTAAGGGCCTATTCTGAATCTCGAGCTCAAGTCTCTCCATTCGACCATCACACATTTACTCAACTCATCAACATACACGTGACATATTTATGGCACATTATGTAGCAGTTACAAAGAAAAGGAGTTACTCAAGCCGTTACACAATCATTATGAAGACTCGTCAAAATCACATATTATAGCGTTCATTATTAAAGCAGATAATATATTATAAGACCTATAAATAGGACTAGAGTACTACAAATTAGAGATTGAGAAAATTTTACACAGGACTTTCTATTCAGAAACTCTACAGAACTGTTTAGATTTCCCTTTGTAATAACTAGCAATCCTCAATATAATCTATCATTTTCTAAATCCTCAATAGAGGTCGTGGATTTTAACCTATTCAGAGGTTTTCCACGCTAATTCTCGTTTTGGTGATTGCTTATCATTTTACTAAACATTATATTCATCTTTGTGTAAGGTACTATATTCGGCATAACAAAAATAGGCTATTACATTTGGCGCCATCTGTGGGAACCCCAAACGATTAGCCAGTGCTAAAAAATGAAGGACAGAATACCGAGCTTAAACGTTTGAGGTTTTTGTTTATCTATTTCTCTCTCTTTCAATATTCATATTTTAGAACGAGAGCCACAAATACACGTCAAACTTCTCTTCTCAGAGCATGGGCAACAGGATAGCTATCGCTATGATAGCTATCAAAATTCATAAAATTTTGGTTTTCCAGGGTAGATATCGCTCAAATTTTCTAAATTTCGAAAAAATCAGTAGCTATCTGTGGCGACCCGTTTTATGTCAGGTGTCAGTGGGCCCACATAAACAAACTATAAAAAAATATCTTAAAAAATTATTTTCATTCTTTTAATATATTACATGTGCCAATTGAATTAGCGTTATATATATATATTTTATGGGTTTTTAATAAAAAAAATAAAAGTGTTTTTTTTCATTATTATTATTAAAAAAATATTAAAAAATGTTGGGCGTCAATTCAATTGGCGCATAATTATTATTTTTTATTTTATTAAAAAAATAAAAAATATTAAAAACTAACATCATCCCTATCCTGAAAAAGAATTTTTTTTAGCTCTAGCTACATGCCATATTTTTACTGAATTTGTGTTTACGTGTTAGAGCATGGGCAGCAGCCTACATAAGCATAAATTTAGGAAAAATATGACATGTAACTATAGGTAAAAAAATTTCCTTTTCCAGGGTGGGGATAGTGTCGGTTTTTAATATATATATATATTTTTTTAATAAAAAAAAATTTAAAAAAAAAAATTGTGCGCCAATTGAATTGGCTCCTAAATTTTTAAATATATATTTTTAATAATAAATTAAAAATTAAAAATTAAAATAATAATAAAAAATACATCGCGCCAATTCAATTGGCGCACTCCCCATTAAAAAAAAAATTCCTAATTTATCACACGTCATCATAAATATTTTTTTAATAATTTTTACTCACCACATGACTTAAACTTCCTCGCCACAGATAGTCACTGAATTTCTCGATATTAACCCAATTTGAGCGATGGCGATCCTGAAAAAGTAGTTTTTCATCGATTTGGATAGCTACGTTGGCGATGGCGAGCCTGCTGCCCATGCTCTTAGCGATGCTGCTGCCCATGCTATTTGGAATTTCAGACAAACCCCTCTCTCTTTCTTCTCCCCCAAATCAAACAAGAAAATCAAAATTGCAAAACCTTAGAAATTCGAATCGAAATCAAGATCACATTCGGGTTCATTTCCCAAACCCCATTACGCTTTCAAATATGGATCATTTTCTTCTACAAAGGGTACAATTATTATAGCCCCTAGGGCTTCATCAAAAGATTCTTGGTCGACAGATGGAAATGAAGGTTGCAGTAACATTAATGGGGATTCTTGGTTGGTCGACAAAAATGCGCCAAAATCACTCCAATTCCTCTCTTCCTAGACGATTCTAAACCTCAAATCTCTGATCTACAAGCTGACTCAAGTTCATCCGTCCTCGTTACCTCCAAAACCTTCAATAAAGCCGAGTGCGACGCCAACATCAATCTCTCCTTCCCCGGTGATGCATTAGATGTTATCCACGCCAAGATGGCTCTCGAGCTCAAGAGTTCCAACATCGTCTCGTGCTCGGATATCCTCGCCCTTGCCGCCCGAGATCACGTAACAATGGTGGGTGGTCTTTTTATCAAGTTTGATTAGGTCGAAAAGATGGAGTGGTGTCGAAATCAACTCGAGTGAAGGACAATCTTACCTGAATCGCAGATGGGAATGTCAGATATCATTGATTTATTGTGGCAAAGAAGTTTTCAGTTCAGGAAACAGTGGCATTTTTGGGTTTGGTGTTGCAGCCCCATCTAGTACCATAAGCAAATCAAAATCACAAGCGAACCGCGCTCAATTCGTTGCTCCAAGAGGCAAATCGACGCGAATCCAGAGTCGATTCAGATCAAAAATAGTCATAGAATCACGAGATCGTACTATAAGAGGCGGTAACTTTGACGATAGGAGCTTTTATCATTTTGCTCAAATTTTATGGGCGTATTATCGAAGCTACTCACTTCCATATTCTCATGAGTTTTAACTTCAGATATTTCATTCGAATCAAAGCACATAGGAGAAGATGATGTACTTTCAGCGGTGGACGTTAAAGGTTTTCTGATTTGGTTCGTAGTAGATATAGTACCTAAACCACATGTGGTATCTTCAACAAACAAAAGCTCTCTCGGTTAGATTGGCAGTATCTTGAAATATAATCCATGAACCAGATATACATATACTCATCCTACCAAGCCCTGAATATGAGGTTATTTATTCTACTCATATTGCAACAATTGACGAAGCCCATATAGAGAATTTTCAGGCTCATCTGTTGGCCTCCGAACAACATTTTGATCAACAAAATACTACAATTGATATCCCTTAACTATCTGCTAATGCTGCGACCTCTTCTAGTGGGCACGACAACTTCAAAACCAAGCAAATTCATTCCATCATTAAATGTCTTTATATGGAGACCAATAACCATATCGCGGTCATGGTCGTAATCCTTACAGTTCAGCTGGATGATCATGATATTCTCGTAAACGAGCTATGGATTCTTAGTTGGAACCAGTCACAAATTCGAGCAATGGCGCCAATCGCCAAGTCAATTATTTCTCCAACTAGGTCTCTACCATTTGAACAAGTGGAGCCGGGTATTCTAGCAATTATCAAACAGTCATTAGAGTTTGTGACATGTTTTTTGGGAGAAATGAACATATGCCAGTAACGATCTTTGCCTTCAAAATACTTTGGGGTGAGTTCGACCTCAGCTTCAGACTCAATTCTCGACCTCATCTTTTCAATAACATCAACCGCATTATTAATGTACTCGAGGTCGAGGTACTCGAGGCGATTATAACTTTTTATCAAGCTCATATCCAATAGGATTCAAGGTTGGGGTATTCAATCTCATACTTTGGGGCGAGCTCGACCTCAGCTCTAGGCAGAATGTTTGACCTCATTATTAATCTAATCGACTTAAATCATACTTGGGGCGCGCTCGACCAGTACATTAAAAGTCGATAATTGGTTCATCCAATTTGACCAAATAGATAACATAATCTAATACTTTACAGGTCAGTTATTGGTTTGTCTAATTCAACCAAACAGATTATATATTACAGGTTATATATTATAGTTTACATTTTACTATCTTTATCATTTTGTACATCGTTCTTACACCAATGAAATACTTGTGTTTGGGCGACCTACATCAGAGTACACTTCTACTATCTCATACAATATTCTTCTGCTAATTCTATCATTTTTGTACGTCAATCTTACACCAATGAAATACGTGTGTTTGGTTGCCCTACATCACAGTACTTTTCTACTATCTCTTACAAGTACTTGTATATACAGAATTGTTGCTTCAACCAATTCAATCTTCTAAATACATTACAGATCATTTTCTTCTTCGGCCAATCTGATATTATATTACATAACGAATCAGTTATTGCTTCAAAAAATTTAATCTTCTATCATACCACATGTCAGTTATTGGTTAATCCCAATTTGACCAACCCATCTAAATATATTACAGGTTGATTATTGGTTCGTCCAATTCAACCAAACAGATTACATATTACAGGTCCACAATTGGTTCATCTAATGCGACCAACATATCTACTATATTACAACACATTTCATGTCGACAATAGGATCATCCAAATTGGCCAATAAATTAAAAGTCAATCGACTTAAATTGTACTCAGGGGGACCACAAAGCCTCAAATTCCTGAAAGAAAGCATCAACAATATCGGTAGTAAACTGCATCAGAATCAAGATAGAAACGTCAGGTAACGGATATATAATGAACTTCTCAACCAACACCACTCACCCATGATGCTTCTCGTGCTCTTGGTTGAGTGGGGGCGGATGTAAGAGCCTATTCCGAATCTCAAGCTCAAGTCTCTCCATTCGACCATCACACATTTACTCGACCTCTTCAACATACAAGTGACACATTTATGGCACATTATGGAGCAGTTACAAAGAAGAAGAGTTACTCAAGCAGTTATACAATCATTATGAAGACTCATCAAAACCACATACTATAATATTCATCATTAAAACAGATAACGGTCATAAAATGGTCATATTATAAGACCTATAAATAGGACTAGAGTACTACAGATTAGAGATAGAGAAAATCCTGCACAAGACTTTCAATTCAGAAACTCTACAAAACTGTTCAGATTTCCCTTTATAATAACTAGCAATCCTCAATATAATCCATCATTTTCTGAATTCTCAAGAGCGGTCGTGGTTTTTAACATATTCAGAGGTTTTCTACGCTAATTCTTGTGTTGGTGATTGCTTATCCTTTTACTAAACATTCTATTCATCTTTGGTGTAAGGCACTATATTCAGCATAATGAAAATAGGCTATTACAACGGACATGTTGAAAGGCTTCGTGACTATGATCCCAAAGTTGCACTCTCTTTATTTGATCCCTTAACTGGATGATAATATTATCAACATACCAAAAAAACTACCGATGTATCGTGATAATTCGGTTTAAACTGGCTTTTTGCATTAAAGAATTAAAATATAGAGTGACCAAAAAGCCGTGATAAATTGAAAATATCTCGGTAAGCCACCACTAGGCAGAGGTCGGTAAGTCAGAATGGTTCGACATTTTAATCCTTGAGCTAAATACATATCATTGTGGTCCTGGAAATTGTGGAAATTGCTAAATCTAAAATCTGGAGTAAGTGATTTCCGGTGTAGCCAGCCTTAGTCCGTGTGCAACTTTTGGAGTTGTAGTTATTTAAGGGAGAGATACGCCCCCATTACTCCTTAATATCTTATTAGAATTCCATTTACCAAGCACTGTAAGTAAGGATACCATGTCATGCTTATTTTCTTACCCACTACAATGCGCAGTCCCAAGGAAATTCGCCCTGGATTATAAAGCATAATGTTGTCTTAGTCCATATTGGTCACTTTGAGGTGACCAAGATTATAAAAAGAAGGTGTCCACATGCCTACAATTCCTAGTAGAATGAAAAGAATTGGGAAGATTGTAAGGACTTATTCCCACCCTCGACCTCCATACAAACAGTTCCGCTCCATAATCGCATGAAGTTATTAAAGAAGCCATTGCAGAAAAGAAAAATCAGGCCGTTACACAATCATTATGAAGACTCATCAAAACTATGTTGGAACGTTTGTCATTAAATGAGATAATGGACATAAAGCAGTCATAATATAAGACCTATAAATATGACCAAGGAAGAACATATTAGGGACATAAAGCGGTCTATAAAAAACTATTTAGAACACTCATTGTAATAGAGAGTCACTTAATCAATATGATAACTATTTCTAAATCCTCAAGAGAGGTCGTGGTTTTTACTTATTCAGAGGTTTCCACGCTAAATCTTTTGTGTTGGTGATTACTTATTAACTACTTAGTGTTCTATTCATCTTTTGTGTGAGAAACTAAGTTCGAGATCCGAATTTAGGCCCTTATAGTTAATACTAAGTACTAATCAAATCTAGAAAACTCAAAATTTAACGCGACGACTCATTCTTGGGTTTTACGTCAAAGCTAGTATTTTAATGAATAAACTAAACAAAATGTATTGATTGATTACTTAGTTATGGAGCTGATTATGATTCCAATTGAAGTCTTGCGGATACTTTGTATTAAGATCTAAAAAATTATTGTGTGTAATGTGTTGTACAAATCATAAGAAAGGGAGGTTAGTACTAAACTACTTCAAGTTGTGATTACTAAACAAAGTTGGTGAGAGTCGAGGGTTGGCTCTAAAGCTGAGGAAGTTAAAGTTACAAGTATGACTCAATATGGTCATAGTAAGATCAAGATTAGCAAATGTTCCATTTCCTTATTTTATCAATGTACAATTGTCAAAAAGGATCATTTGGTACTTAGGAAAATCTGCGATATAGTTAGAAGCATATATACATAACTCATTAAGGGTGATCCTAAATGCTTCAAGTATTTATCAAGTATAATCGCCTCCTTGATAGATGTTATCATGTTGACAAAGGAGTCATCAGTTATAAACATGTTAACCCGGAGTGTACCTTTCAGGTTTGAGCTCTATATATGCTCAACTTTTACTCGACATATTAATATAATTTGCAACCTTTATAAATTGGCATTTAACATTCCCATGATGTACTACCAAGCTCAAGTATACCTTGCCATTTACTAAACTTGTTCACATTCAGAAAGAAAAGAAAATACGGTCTGAATCATTGCGGCTAGTGCACGCTCCTCTCCCCCTTCGGCCTAAGCTCCGGGAAAAGTTTCCAACATTTATCTAAAATGTGCCCATTTGCCTTACAATGACTGCAGTAATTCCCCTTGGATGAAGACCCCTCTCCTTTGGACTCCCCTTTGTTTATTCTTCCAACTAGACTTGTAGCCTGACTTGTACTTGCCGTCTTTCTTGTCACTCTTTAAGTAATTGCCTTCAATAACAATTATTTTTATGGTAGCATCTTTGATATTCTTCACAGTAAAGAGCTTCAACTCCCTTCTAATGGACTCCGACAAATCCCCTGTATACTTCATGAACACCTCATACTTGTCTACATCATTGTGCAAAACCAAATCTTGGTTATGAAACTCTGTAGTGAACTCTTACACAGATTACCTATACTTTTGGTACAAATGATGCCATTTGAACTATCTATCTTGCTCATACCCAATCAGATAAAATTGCTTCTTCACTAACACTTTGAACTCCTTCTAACTCAAGCTTCCTACTTCGTGGCATTTTTTATAGGATTTCCACCACGTAAGCGAATGACTTATGAATTTTAATGTAGAAAAATATATATTTTCTGAGTATTTGAATATTCGTAAACAAAAAAATAGGTCTTTAACCTATCTAACCAATTATCCAACTTCTCGGCATCGATTGAACTGTTGAATACCAGAATTTCGATTTTAAAATCTATATGAAGATTACGCATAGGATTCATTGACTTACCAATAAATAATTGCTCCTCGACAGATTCTGCATCACTAGAATTATTATCGACCTCTTCCTTAACATCGTCTCTCTCTTCCTCTACAACCCTTTTCTTCTTCGTGCGTTCTCGTCATTTTATTGAAGCAAAAGCTTTCGCGAGGTTCGCGAGACATAATTGCTCTACCAACTCTCCGAGAGTAGTAGTTAGGTCAGAAACTTTCATTTCCAACTTCGTGAGTCGATCTTTAGAATTGCCCATCTCCAAATTTGTCTTATTCTTTGAGTTAGGTTTTCGATGAATCTTCAATGGAGTTACTAGGTTCTCATTCGCTTGCTTGAGTCGGTCATGTGTAGAGACCATAAACCATAATCCCCACGAGAATCGTTATTTGAAAATCTATTACCACTTAATCAACAATCAAATTGAGTTTAACCTAAATTGAAGAATAATAGGAAGAACAAACAAAATTGGAGGGAGAATTTCCCTTTTAGAGCTTCAATTGCTCAACTTTTTTTTTATTTCAATTGAATTTCTCTCAAACCCTAAGTCTCTCTTACAAAAACTTGGATTCTTTCTCTTTTCCTAGCCTTGCCCTTTAATGGATGTTACAAGTTTCTAGTTACAAAAATGCCCTTTCACGACCTAAAACTGTACTAAATCGCACCTTTGTTCGAACAAAAATTGAGTAAATTCAAATAGGCCAAAAGTCTGTTAGAACAAATAACTCAGGCAAGGGGTTTATTCGAACATACTAAAAGTCTGTTCGAATAGACTTTTGTGTATTCGAACAGACTAAAAGTCTGCTCAAACAAATGACTCAGACAGGGGGTTTATTCAAACAGACATAAAAGTCTATTCGAATAGACTTCAAAAAAAAAGTCAAAAACAACCTAGATACTCCTGAATCATTATAAATGTGATATCTCCATCTGCCAAGGCCAAGCTAAGACTAATATTTGAGGTGGCTCCATTG
The DNA here is from genome assembly GCA_014058105.1 of Kingdonia uniflora. Lineage (NCBI taxonomy): Eukaryota > Viridiplantae > Streptophyta > Magnoliopsida > Ranunculales > Circaeasteraceae > Kingdonia > Kingdonia uniflora. Next base: position 1,750,119 of record JACGCM010002017.1, read on the forward strand.
GGGTTATTTGTCGAGAAAGTTGGAGGATATAGTAGTGATGGATACAAGTCTGTTCTAGACAAAGTGATCACTGCTCAAGATACCAGTTGGAGCTATTGTTTAGGCTTGTGCATCCTTTAGAATATTGGCAAAGATAATGTGAGTTTCTGGTATGATCACTGGTATGGGGAGGGTCCGCTACAAGATTTATTAGTAGCACACATTGATCAAGACATAATGGTGAATGAAGTATTGGATCACATTAGGGTGAGGCACTGGTGTAAACTTGAAGCGGAGCTACCTTCTTGCAATGTCGTGTTTTTCGGATGGTAAACCTTGCCAATACTTTTGTAAGGATATTGCAATTCTATATTAAGATACACTAGATTTTACGTGAAAACTCAGTAGAACCTGAGAAAAACCACGACTTCGAGGAGGATTTGGTAATAAAATCCAATATGTGCTAGTTATTACAATTGATGATGGATGATATGGACGTGAATGATAGAAAAATAGTAGAGTCTCTGGTCCACCTTAACATATGTTCTGCCTGTATTTATAATGGATACGGGCAATTATAAAATAAATGGTCTCCTATTTTAGGGGGAGTGGGCGAACTTCACGGATCTTCTTGTAACGGCTCAATTTGACCAAGCGTAATGTCTACTGTAGTGGATCAAGATCTGTTGGGGTGGACTTGACATCTTTTCGAATGATCATGTGCCTTCGACTAAGTTCTACTAGTTTCTCTTTATCAAATATGGGTAATATGCTACTACAATCACCCCATTCTCGATGCAATTACTTTTGTTGTGTCGAGAAGAATAATTTGAAACCTACTGTCTAAATTTGAATAGAGTTCTCAAATTGATATTAGAACTGTGTATGGCCCTTGAGCGGTTCTGTAATGCCCTAAATTATTTTGGTCATTACTGGATTTTTTAATTACTTTATATTATGAGTTATCATATCATAAAATATTTGAGTAGTTATATTAGCCCCCAGGGTATGGGATCATACCTTAAGAGTTGTATTTACACCTTGAGGGGTTAGGACAGAAAATGTTCTCACGTGAGTGTTAGGAAGCAAAACCCTAGCCTCCACCTTATAGAATTAGAAGAGAGAAGAGAAGAGAGAGAGAGAGAGAGAGAGGCAGGAAGCGTACATCATCAAAGGCAAGTTCATTATCCTCTTTTTGTTTTCATAATAGCTTATGAGTAAAATATATGATAAATTCTTATTAGTTACCTTGGTGAGGTGATAATTTTTACTATTTGAGATACTTTCTTTATTTAAAGAATTGGATGCATGCATACTCGAGTATAATAGGTAATCATTACCTTTTTATTTAAAGAATTGGATGCATAGTATAGTAGGTAATCATTACCTTTTCATTTAAAGGATTGGATGCATACTTGAGTATAGAAGGTAATCATTACCTCTTTATTTAAAGAATTGGAAGCTAAGGTCATGAGTACAGTAGGTAGCTATAAACACAACTGTGACGTTAAAACAAAATAAAACCACATAAGATAGGGCCCACATTATATACGACCAAGTTAAAGGAAATACAACTTCATGGTTACAGTAGCATGGTTTTGAGAGGTAATTTTATTATTTAAGTTGGTCTAATATTGTTACTAGATGTTCTGAATATTTTACTTTACATTGACTATGTTAGGCTCGTGATCCGATTTTGTTAAGAATAACTCACATATGATTATAGAAATAAACGAGTTATGATCAACTATGTGAACGATAATGACTTGGAAGTTCAAACTATTAGTTATGTTGGATATTACAAGGCTAAGAGCTTAACCTGGGAACCTAGCGTCGAGTAGAACAACTCGTCCGCTTGCCTTTTTTTCATAAGTTAGTTGTAAACTAGAGTTAGTGTTTGTGTATGTTGTGATTTATAAAATAAATCATACGATCTAAATAAAGAGATGCAATAATTGATATTACCCACGTAAGTAAAGACTAGAAGTGATTGTACATGATAAGGGTTTCATATCGGTCAGGTCTAGTGGTGAACCATCGGCATTTCCATGGGTATGAATCCCTAAAAGATATTGGTCATGTCATAAGAACTGGCATATTCTATGGCATTTCCATGGGTGTTAATCCCTAAAAGATATTGGTCAGGTCGAAGATTTCAACCTTAGGCATCTCCGTGGACATTAAACCCTAAAAGAGGCACATCCAAAGAGTTATTGGATTATTATTTCATACATAGGACGAAAGAGTACAATTATCAAAAAAACTCTATGTGTACACGCTACTCTTAGAATATTCTTCAATGTAGTTGGCGCCTGCATCTCATACTCTTACATCATATCTTCTTGCATATTGAACTCGTATAGCTCTTAATGCCTTATAGTTAGTAATTATTAGATATATGACATTTATTGATTGATGGGCTTTATTTTATCTAGTTTATTCTTATATTATTACTTGTAACATATTGCAATGCTTAGAGAGTTACTGTACTTGCTTGACTATGACTTGCTGATGCCTTGCGCGATAACATTTCAGGACCAGGTCATTAACGGTCGTTCAGGATCACGAGTAGTAGCTGGGAGGGTGCCGTTTAGACGACCCTCTAGTTGTTTTGTTTCTTTCTGTACATGTGAGACATTATCAATTTCTTTGATTGTAGTCATCTTAATAACATATTTGATTTGGTGTTGGCTTTAGACATTTTGTTAAGATTGATATTTCCGCTGCATAATATTGTGTCGATGTAGATATTTCACTTTGTTATTTTCTACATTATTGGGGTACATCCGTCGGGGATGCCCGACCTGTTTACAGCCTCGAGATGTATATTCTGATAAGTCATAGAATACAGATTTTGGGGTGTGACAGCTTCCCTTGGAGGTTTGTTTTGACCAGGTTGTTAGAATCCCAATGGAGTTTTGACTCATGGGGATTTGTGATTCATTGTAGTTGTGGATATAAATATCCCTTCTATTTTTCGGATGAGGTTATTTACTTCTTTTGGTAAGATGGTAAAGACTAGGGCGCAGCTCCGTGATGAGGCATTTTTCAACCGGGTACATTTCAAGTATTAGAAGTTGTTGGAGAGGTATTTTGGCAAACTGTGTCTGTCCAGTCGGCCGTTGGTACCGGTGGAGCTAAGCTATGAAGGGATGAGCGAGGTGGAGGCGAAGGCGGTTGAAGAGGATTATTTTTTCCATTGTCAGTTGCATTCCACAATTCTGAAGGGTCCGGAGCATGTTGGAAGTCTGCGGAACCGTGTGAAGGCGTTGGTAAGGGAGGAAGATGCTCTTGCTGCTCGGAATGGCTATATAGGTTACCCTATTGGCTGCCTCGGTCATAACTAGTTATAGACAAAGAAGAATAAACTTGTAATCCGGTTATTGTGGAATAAATTGCTTTATCTGATTGTCTGATTTTGTTGTCGACCTTCGCACGAGTTGTAGGATACAGTTCGAGTTAGAAATATGGTCTCGAAATGTTTAGTTATACTACTTTTATCTTCTTGAACGTGCTCGAATTACTCATTTATTGTAGGAAATATATTTGCAGGATGAGTTGTCCCCAAATATTTAAAGGATGAAATCCCTTTATTTGCGGCATGAGTATAGATAGAGGATATATGATTGGTAGGATCTTCAAAATGTAGTGCTATAAATAGCTAAGTCTTGTCTGGAGGTTGGCAGAAGTGTGCTTACAATGGTGAGGACTCGTTTACAACGTCAGAAAGATACGGAGGAAGGTCATTTGGCTATTAAGATAGCTGAAGTTGAGGAACGGTACTTTGGGCATTTGTCGGTGGCCGATAAGCTGCCTGAAATAATGGTATTGGACATTGCAGGCATGTCTTCAGAACAAATCAAGGTGAAGACTGGTCGTTGGTTTTGGTACAGTATCTTTGCAGATGAAGTTTGGAAAGCTGATGATCATCGTGAACTTTTGAGGCTTATGGCGGAGGACGAATTAGGCAGGAGGACATTCTTGCTGCTGGAGGACTATTGATCCCATGTGGGCAGTGAATCATGTTCCTTTCTTTAAATGTAATTACATATGGGCATGTGATGTAACGTTCATCAATAAATAATAAAAGAAATCTTTAAAGTTTGAATTTGATATCTGGTCGATGTTTTGGTAGTTCTTTTGGTCGAATATGTTTTGAATTTTGAATTGTTGTTACAACTTTCCCGTGAGAGTTGGATGTACCTATAAAAGTAAATATGATTGGATATTTTTGTAAGTGGTTCAAGGAATAATGGCTAGGTGTATTTCTGTAGGTGATGTATTGAGGTATAAGGAATTGGATGTACATGTTCTTTTTATGCATATAAGAGTTGCATTAGTAAAGATGGACGATATAGAGGAGGCAGAGTTGTGTCTAGATGGTTTAGAGTAGAAGTGTAGGAGTCTGCTATCTTATAGGAGGCGAAGAGTTCGAGAATTTGAGATGAAGCGTGCGAGGCGTTATATGAGGAGGGTGTCGAAAGGTCGCGAAGGGGTACATTGAACAGTCGCGTGGGGTCTATAAATACCTCCGTGGTTGGTTACTGTTCGCACTCCACTAATTTTGAAAATTTTTCTTTGACCTATGATTCACTTTGTTCCTCTTTTTTTTCTTTTTCCACCATTGGAGAGAGATTTAGAATCTGCGCGACTCCAAGGTCGATATTTTATGTTTTGATAATTTCTTGATTTCCATATGTTCTTCTGTTCATATTGTGATTTGGCTGAAACCCATTGTAGATATGAGTTGTATGAGCTATTTGTATAAAGGAATTTGACTAGGAATGAGTGATTGTAGAAAACTATTTTAGGGTTTTGTTTCCATTCCTCTATTATTTTGGAGATGATAAGGGGAATGCAATTGAGTTTATGGTATTATTGGGTGATAGGAGAGTTTGATTTTGGTGTGTTTCGAATTGGGATGAGAAGAGAATGAAGTTGGTTTATCAGCGGTGTTAGGGTGGGCATTTGGGGTTATCTCCGGTGAGATAATGTCTCGTAAGAGTCGTAGGACGTATGAAGATGGTGTGTTTTATTTCATGTCGATTGGGGCCGAGTTTTACGTTGGAGAGATGCAAAATCAATTTTTTTGAATTCGACTCTTTTTTGGTAGGAATCAGGATTGCAAACAAAACGTCTTCGAGAAGCTCTGTAAATCCTGTACTAACTTCGAATTAAATTAGTATATCTTGATATTGTAAGATATCAATGTTATAACTTAGCCAAATTCATAGGGAAGTTGTATCGATAACTGACGTAATAATGTCGTAGCCTGATAGTAATAAAGAAAATCATTGGTTGGAGAATAATACTTGACAATTGAATTAATATTATCATATGAACTTATATAATGTATAAGGTATGATACTTTACTAATATAAAAAAGGATATGATTTTCAGGTTTAAAAAATGGCTGAACCTGTCCAAAATGTTAACTGTCACGATGCGGATAAAGAGGGAATATTTGATAACCTTGTTGATGTAGAACTGCTATTAATCGATGTAACCACCTGCGTCTAAGAATTGGGTGGTAGGTATAGGGTGGGGAATAATAGTGTAAAAGTTGCCAATATGAATCGGTGTAACGTAGAGCCTGAGCCCATCAAGGTATCGGGATGGAGATAGGACAGATACCGATGTGGATCATGAGCCACACGAAAGTAATTGAGAAGGGTGTATTGGTGGGGGGTGGGGAAGGAGGGGAGGCATAAGTTATGGAGGATGATGATATGGAGTACTACGAGGAAGCTCCAAAGACTGATGAGATATTGAGCGTCGAAGTATGGTACCCTTGAAGATATTAGGTTGAAGGTGTACCATTATAAAATGAAGGACCAAGAGGTCCCATTGGACGGTATACTCGCCCATCGAAAATAGATAAGGGGTTAAAGCTACCTCTTCGAGCCAATTTTTTTTAAAATTTCTTTGACGTTGCTCCTGGTCAGTTCAATCCGAACGTCTATGATCTTTTCAGGGTTGTGGGAGTAATAAATGGTCATTTAAAGGAAAGGGGAGAGGAGTTGATATGTGTGGATGGCCTCTGTGTGTACTACACACTCAAGAAAAATTTATAAAAGTTGGGCTATAGGTACTTGGCAATATTTTTGAAGAGGCATCTCTTTTATGAGATGGTGTCTACAGGGGGAATATACTTTGCCAATTATCTCCTTGTCTCTGGGAATTATGAATTCGACAAGAAAGATCCAGGGGAGTTCTAAAAAGGAAGTACTTTTATCTAGGTTTGTCTCTAGGTAACATGTTTGTCAAATTTTTGTATTGCTTATTTTATTTTGTATGTGATGTTAACTGTCTCTTCTTGTTTTTCTCTCTCTTGTGTGCAGCCCTAAAAGAAATTGATAGGGAATCGAAGGTCAAGAAGGAGTTGTATAGCAGAAGGATCAACTACTACGGTCGAATCGATTCTCTGGTTGAAGATCAAAGGAAGGTCGAAGTGTTATTTCAAGAAGCCGGTATCAATTGATCTTAAACCAAAGGGTTAGATAGCCCTCTTATCGACGGTAAGATGTCTGCTAAGAACAAGAGGCTAGCTGATTCTACTTTGCCCCTTGATAACCCTGCTCTGAGTGAGTACACGACTGATTTTGCTATGGTAGAGAAGGAGGTTCTGCTGAGTAGGGCATTTTGTAAGAGCAAAATAAAAAGAGCTGCCAACCCTTTTGTTCTTGCTGCTCCTCTGGCAAAGAGGTCTTCTCGATGAACTCCTGTCAAGAACGAGGAGACTGCTGATGCTTCTAGTGTGCAAGATCGACCACCGGAGCCGGCCACCACTCTTCAGTAGAAGGTTTCATCAAAGAGGGTTTCGCAGGACTTGGCTAAGACCAAGGTTTGTGGGGGCCTGGCAGGATTGGAGGCTGAGGTCCAGTGGACCATAGAGGCTTATGCTGCTGGGATAACCTCTATCGAGGAAGTATTTTCTAACTGCTTGGTGGGAGCAGGAAGCCTGTCAACCTTCTTCATCGAGGGTCACATGACTATGAACAAGGTTAGAAATTTCTCTGATTTACTTCGACTTAAGAAGTTACTTCGTCATTCGAGAACTCACATATTGTCTATCATGCAGATTAAGAAAATGCCGCTCGAGGGTAAGTCTCGTATTCTTGGTTCTGGGGCTCTGGCGAGTCAAATCCTTGGCCTAAAAAACATCAAGATGGAACTTGTCAAGGAGAAAGATTAGAGCTAATCCAGGAGAAGGAAAGCTTGTAGGTGAAGCTGGAGAATCTAAAAATGGGGGCGGTCAAGGTGAGGAAGACTTCTATCTGTGAGGCGAAGGAGGCCTGGGAGATTGAGATGAAGAAGCAGGTTGAGCGGGTAAGAACTACCTAGCCAAGGAGAGGGAAGAAGCGTTAGCCCTCCAACAATCTTATTCTGAGGCAGATATTTGGGAACATATTTTATCTGCTCGAAGGCCGATGGATATGGTGCATATCAAGGTCCTGGAGGAAGTTAGAGCAGAAGCTGAACGAGTCAATCTTGACTATCTCAGGCGTATGAAGGCCAATTAAACTTAGTCTAGATAATTATTTGACCAACATTTACCGATACTAAGGATTGAAAATTGACGATGTAATGAAGAAACAATGAAAGATATTACAACTTTTATTTGTAGAACATTTTCAGATGGGCTATATTCCATGGGAACTTGAGTTATACTTTGTTCTCTGTCATCAACCAGTATGTACCATTGTCGGTCTTGTCACTGACAATGTAAGGTCCTTCCCAATTTTTGGATAAGTTACCAGAATTTCTAGGTCGAGTACTATCCTGAATTCATCAAAGTACTAGGTCGCCAATGTCGAATCCTCGTTTTCTTACTTTCTTGTTGTAAGCTTTGCACAGAGTGTCATGGTATCTCCCCTAGTGTGCAATTGCGTGATCTCGAGTTTCTTCGATCCAATTGAGATTACATAAAAGTCCAAATTCATTGTCTTCGTCTGTAAGCTTTCTTCGAGTAGTTGGGAGAATGAGGTCCGAAGGGATGACTGCTTCAGTACCGAAGGCCATCATAAATGGTGTGCAATGGTGTTGTCATGTATGCCCATAAAATATTGAGTAGCTCATCCACCCATCGTCCTTTCTTTTCATCGAGGCACTTGCGTAATCCTGACTTGATGCTTTAGTTTATGGCTTCTGCTTGGCCATTTCCTTGTGGATAGTACGTAGGGTGTCGAAGTTGTCAGCTGGATCTTGCATTTATAAAGAAATTTGAGGACTTTGGTACTGATAAATTATTTACCATTATCGGATCGTATTATTTGTGGGCAGCAAAATCGAGTGATGATGTGTTCCCAGTGGAACTTGATTACTTTGTTTTTATCAGTATGATAAAGTGGTACAGCTTTGACCTATTTAGTAAAGAAGCCTGTAGCTACAAGGATAAACTTCATGTTGCTTGAGGCGGGCGGGGGTGAAATGGACCAATAATGTCGATAGCCCAACGTTTAAATGGCCAGAGGACGTTACTAACATGTAAATTGAGGGCTGGACTTTTGATGTCTTGGGCATGAATTTGGCACTTGTAGCACTTTCAGACTAAGTCTTCACAGTCTTGTCTTATTTTTGGCCAGTATAACCCATGTGTGAATGCCCTTTGCGTCAGTGATCGTCCTGAGACATGTGCAGTACAAATACCTTCGTAAAGTTCTTTAATTTTGATTTAAGCTTGTGTCTGCAAAATACCTTAGATAAGCAGACCTCCCCCAGTAATTTAGTATAGTATCCCGTTTTGGACCTTGAACCGTGGACATTTTGCTAAAAGAGATCGAGTTTCTTCTTTGTTGTTTGGGAGGGTATTAGAATTATGGTATGCAAATAATGGTCTTCTCCAATCTTCAGGACCTTCATCTGCGGCAACTTGAATCTTTATGGTATAGCTTGTATCGAGACTGGAATGCTTGATTACTTTAATTTCTAGAGTCCTTTTTTCACTGTCCTCAAGCATTGTAGCGATGTATGCTAGTGCATCGGCATGACGCTTTTCAGCTCGGGGAAGGTAAGAAATTGTTGTTGTTTTAAACTTTATCATTTTTTTCTTCTAAACCAGCGCTGCATAGTTAACCATTTTCCTTGATGTTCTGAATGTTTTGTTGTAATGGTTGGCTACTAGTAGGGAATCCACGTAGACAGTTATTTCTTCCACTCCAAACACTATTGCGAGATCTAGTCTATGCAAGATAACTTCATACTTCGTTTCATTGTTGGTGGAATAAAACCTAAGTTTGATAGCTTTTTCAATTTTATGATTGGATGGTGTAATGAGGACGATTTCGATCCCCGATCCTCGCGGTCCATCGGATCCATCTATGAAGAGTTTCCATCCTGTACTTCTCGACCATGCATTTGGTTTTGTAATTGAGTCATCGGCCAGTACTTCTTCGAGTTCCTCCCATTCTGGGTCTTCGACTGGAAAATCTTTTAAAAAATGGCTACTATTTGTCCTTTGACTGATATTTATGGCTCGAAGGAGATATCATATTCGCCGAGGAATACAGACCATTTCTGAACTCTTTGGGATTTTTTTTAGAGAACACGAGTTTGAAGGAGAACTTGGTGATGACCTTAATGGGGTAGGATTGGAAATAAGGTAAAAGTTTTTGAGAACTGTATACCAAGGTGAGTTGCTGCTTTTCATTTGTTGTGTATCTCTTTTTAGCAGGCATGAGAGTTTTGCTGATGAAGTAGATTAGTTTTTCCACCCCATCATCTTCTCGAATAAGAACAGAGTTGATTGCGTCATCTGTTGTTGATAAGTACATGGTTAGTACTTCGCCATCAACTGGAGTACTTATTATGAGAGGATACCCCAAGTATCTTTTGAGATCTTGGAACGCCAATTCACAGTCTGGGGTCCATATGATTTCTTTAGGTTGTTTCTTGGATATTGGGTCTGAGTTACCACGAAGAAGAAGGTAAAAAAGTTTGCATCGATCAGAGGACTTGGAGATGAATTGATGAAGAGCTACAATCTTGCCGGCGAGCTTTTGTACATCTTTCCTTGTTCATGGTGATGACATTGCCATAAGGGCCTTGATTTGTGCTAGATCAATTTCTATTCCTCGCTTGCTGACTAGGTGTCCCAAGAATTTTTCTGATGCAACACCAAATTGGCATTGTCTGGGTTGAGTTTCATTCGGTAAGTGCGAAGGATGTCAAAGATAGTTTGTAAGTTGCTGTAATGATCTTCTCTTTTCAGGCTCTTGCAGATCATGTTGTCAATGTATACCTCCATGATTTTTCCTAAGTGATCTTTAAACATTTGAGTGATAAGCCGCTGATAAGTAGCTCCTACATTCTTTAATCCAAAAGGCATAATTGCATAACAGTAGAGACTCCTTTCTGTTGCGAATGCTATCTTTTCTTAATCTTCTTCGGTAAATAGAACCTGATTATATCCTGAAGCTGCATCCATCATTGAAAGAAGTTCATGTCCTGCTACAAAGTTAAGGAGATGAGGAATCAGAGGAAGCGAAAAGTTATCTTTCGGTATGAATTTTTTTGGTTATGTAAAATCTACGCAGACCCTGATTTTTTTGTTCTTCTTTGAAATAACTATAATATTCGAGACTCACTTTGGATATTTGGCTTCTTGAATGAATCTGACGTGAAGAAGTTTATCTATTTCTTCATTGACTACTTCCCGAAGCCTGGGGGCTAAGTTGCGACGCTTCTGTACGACGGTCTTACTGTCTGGGAGGTGGTTGAGCTTATGAAATGCAACTGACAGATCGATTCCTGGCATTTCTTGGAATGACCATGCAAAGATGTCGATGTTTTTCTTTAAAAGTTGTAACAGGGTTTCTCTCTCTGCTGATGATAGTTTTGAGCCAATACATGTATTTCTTCTAGGTCCATCAAGCTCTATGGATTCAACCGCTTCAGTATCGTGTTGCTCGAATGTTGGAGGCAGCTCCTTCTGTAATTACTATGCCTTTAGAAGTTTTGATGTGTGAGATTTTGTGGTCGTATTATCTCACATTCGGGCTACCGCTTGGCTCTCTTTGATTTCATACACTCCGTGATTTGTTGGAAATTGTAAGGCTATATAATATGTCGATGGTACTGCCTTAATTGAATGGAGCCAACTCCTTCCTAAGATTCCCAAATATTTTGATTCAATATTAATGACAATGAATTTGACAAAGGTAGTTTCGGGTCCTGCTTGAACAGGCAGTGTGATTTCTTCTAAGGCTGATTTTTTAGGGCCGTTAAATCTTGTAATAGTTGTTGTTGAAGCTTTAACCGAATCCTTGAGGCCTAGAACATCAATTGCTCTTTTGAATAATACATCAGCTGCACTTCCCGTATCGACAAAAAGTCTGTGTAAGTAGTCCTGTCTTACTTTAAGCATTATGAACAGTGGGTCGTCATGAGGGTATTTGACATGGCTGGTGTCACAGTCCTCGAAGGAAATGTGATATGGCGTTTGGCATTACTAAAGCTAGGTAGAAGTTTTACAGCTTTTTCTGATGACGTCATCTTACAACAGGATGTGATTCTATCATCTTTCTTTATCTTCTTTCATTTACCAATTTCGATCATATAAAGATGACGAGCTTGACCTTGTCCTTGCTCTTGTTTGACCTATCTCCTTTTTATCTCTTCTTTGAAAAACTTTTGGACATCAACTATGTACTCGTAGAGTCTTCTTACGAGTAGAATACGATAAAAAATGCATATCAGAGAGTAACAGTTGTTAGTCTCATGGTTATGGACGTTATGATACTGGCATAATGGTTTATTCGGAACATCAGGATTTTCTTGGGCTTCTAGAAATAGTTCATCTCCCTTTATTGTTGGTAAAATAGTAGAGAGTGTAGTTGTCATAGGAGGCAGAACTGGGATAGGTCTATCTTTTTTTTTTGTCTCTCTTCCTAATATTTTCGGTGGTCCGTCCATGCTGTTTAATAGCAACATTACTCATTGGCTTTGGGTGTGGCGATGAGAACATATCGTTGGAATGAATGACTGAGGAGCTTTTCACTTTATCTTTCTTGGACCGCTCGAGCTCGATGTAGTTATTAACCACATTTATCATTTTTGTCAATGTCTTGGATTTTTGAAGGGTAAGTTCTTCTCAAACTTTAGAATCAATGTGGAGTGCGGAGGTAAATGCTGGTACAACAATTTTGGTATCTGAATTCCTAATTTTCCTCGTTTTTTGTAGGAAATGCTTGTAAAAGTTAGCTAAGGTTTCTTTTACACCTTGTTCGAAAAAGAACAATGAGTTGACTGTGATTTCCCACTCCTTAGCATGTGCATAGTTTGACTCAAAAAGTCACTGTAACTGGCTAAAGCTGGTTATCGAACCTTCGGGAATAGTATGAAATCATTTAAAAGGTTCTTCTTTAAGGCTCATGTTAAATAACTGGCATAACATGTGATCGAGTTTTGAGTATAAGCCAACTGCTGCTTTGAAGTGATGGATGTGGGTGCATGAGAGGGTCAGTGAGGCCTGCGTATTAATGAAACTTTGGCATGTGAAAATTGTCTGGAATTGGCATGACTTCGAGATGAGAAGAAATAGGGTTCGTCTCAATCCTATCTAAAATTGATCTTCGGCTAGGATCATCAGAATGTATAGCCTAGATCCTATTATTCAGGTCATCCAAGGTAATATACTGCTGAAGAGTGTTTGGTGCGGCTGCGACTTGAGGATCAAAGTCCCCTTGTCCTTCGGGTCCCAATCGCTCTCCCACGGGTCGCCTCATAGGTGGTGGTGAGGTCAGATGACGTGTGCGTCGACTTCCTTGGGTGGTCGATGCTGATGACATAAGACCAAAGTGTCGAGATGCTCTATCTGGGTTCCTTGACCGAGATGTAGAAGTTTGAATTTGTTCTTCTTTTAATAAGTTATTTCACTGTGTAGCTCTGGATTGATGATCACTTCGCGATTGGGGAGGTGAGGCGTGACGGACAGGGAAACGGTCTTATTGTCTCTGCAAACTTTCCATTTCTTTTTGATGGGTTTGGCTCTGCTGTTCCAGGGCTTTTCTCCTCTCGTCTCTTTCGACTTGAAGAGCCTGGGTGTGAATTCGCTGATCTTCAAGCCGCTGGACTCTATCAGATTCCATCTGCTTTTAAAGTTTGACTACAACATTGCACAGATTAATAGTTTCTTGAAGGGCGGGTACATGGATGACCTTGTGGTTCCTCTGAGTACTGGAGGTACTTCTGAGGCTCATATTTGTCATTAGGCTCTCTGGAGTCAGAGTTGGTAAAGAAATGGTGTGGTATTTCCCACATACAGTGCCAATTGTAATGGTGTGTTTTTTGGATGGTAAACCTCGCCAATACTTTTGTAAGAAGATTGCAATTTTATATTAAGATACACTAGATTTTATGTGGAAACTCAGTAGAATCTGAGAAAAACCACGACCTCGAGGAGGATTTGGTAATAAAATCCAATATGTGCTAGTTATTACAATTGTTGATGAATGATATGGACGTGAATGATAGAGAAATAGTGGAGTCTCTGGTCCATCTTAACATATGTTCTGCCTATATTTATAATGGATACGGGCAGTTACAAAATAAATGGTCTCCTATTTTGGGGGGAGTGGACGATCTTTGTGGATCTTCTTGTAACGACTCAATTTAACCAAGTGTAACGGCTACTGTAATGGATCAAGATCTGTTGGCGTGGACTTGACATCTTCTCAAATGATCATGTGCCTTCGACTAAGTTTTGCTGGTTTCTCTTTATCGAATCTAGGGAATATGCTACTACACTTCTAACTACAAAGCTATACTTCAGACAGATGCAACTTGAATAAATCTGATGAGAAAACATTATTGGGTCCAACTGGAGATGGAGATTTTTCTATCAAGTTTACTTGGGGATTTTGGAGAATGGAATATGAAAAGATTGATAAGTTAAAATGGATTTGGTTCAAGGGAATCCCTACAAAGATTTAGGTCATGAACTGAAAAGTTTACAAATAGGTTTTAACCACTGACTCTTTAATTCAAAAATATGTTTGTCTTCTTTCTAAATGTTGTTGTTGCTGGGTGAATGAGAACTGTGAGAGCATGGATCACCTTCTAAGCAATGGGGATTTAACGAACAGGATTTGGAGATACTTTAGTAGTATGTGTGGCGTTCCATTCATTATGAACTCTCAAATGGGATTGTTAGAGGCATTCTGCCATCCTTCATTACTTGAGTAATATGGAATGCAAGGTGTTTTTTGTCTCTTGAATCCAGGTTTGTTATTGGAAAAACATTAAAGATTATGAGTTTCTTAATGTTTCTGATCAAGGTAAACTTACCTATGTTATATGGTAAAACCATAAAAGATACAAAAAACTTGTAAAAATAAATTTTGAATGCAGGTATAACTGTATAAGTATGTACTTACAATGAAAATTTTGAATGCTTGACTATTTGTCTGTTTGAACAGACATTGGAAAAAATTAATTTTGAGATTTTGGTTGAACCTTGACTTGCCTCGAGATTTGAACGATTGTAAATAGTTTCCCTAGTATATAAAGGAAACATAAGTTTTTTGAGAGCCATCCTTTTGACAATCCTTTGGTGAGAACATTTAGTGGATTTCTTGAGTAAGAAATCCAAATTGGGTTTGAGTGATTGTAATTGGGACCTTGAATAAACTCTCTCTTGAAAGTGGACGTAGGCAATTTACCGAACCACTATAAACTTGGTGTTGTGTGTTTCTTTATTTTTGACTAACCTAAATCGACTTGGAGTTTGTGGCCTTTGGGCTTGCGACTCAATAATTGGTGTTAGAGCGAGGTCGATTCCTCGGTTGTGCACGATTTCGAGGTAACTTAGGGTTTCTCAATTTCAATTGGTTTTAATTTGGTTAGTTCATGAAAATTGGGAGAAACATAGGAGACAAAATTGAAGCTAGTTCTTCGGCTTCAAAAATAAATACAATGGTGATGTTCAACAATACAAAGATTGAAGTTGAAAAATTCAATGGCAGAAATAACTTCGGCATGTGGCGATGCGAAGTTATTGATGCCCTAAGTCAGCAAGACTTGTATTGGAGGACAAACTGAATAAAATAGAGGAGAATGTATGGCGGAAGATGAATAAGAGAGCTTGTGGCCAAATTCGATCTTGTCTTGCTCAAGACATTAAATACCTTGTGATGAATGAAACTTCTGCAAAAGAAATTTGGCAAATACTAGAGGAGAAGTACTTGGTAAAGAGCATCCAAAATCGACTCCACTTGAAGAGGAAGCTTTATCGCTTCACTATAAGGCAAATGATTAGTATGTCTGAGCATTTGAATGAATTCACTAAGTTGTTGGCCGATTTGGCGAATCTTGATGAGATAGTTGGGAATGAAGATAAAGCTCTCTTGTTCTTGAACTCACTTCCGGAAGAATTCGAGCACTTCGTTATGACGATTACTTATGGAAAGAGTTTATTGAAATACACGGATATGACTACGGCCGTAGTTAACCACGAGTACCGGAGAAAGGAGAAACGGAAGACCGATAAGTCTATATCCGAAGTATTAACGGCTCGAGGAAGATCCTCAGACAAGAAGAAGCCATTTGGAAATAACAAGTTGCACTATTTGGATGGTACGACTGTTCTTGGTGAGGTTTCTACCGCGGGAAGAGAGGAGACCACTTCCAAAGATACCACACGGCTATGGCACATGCGGTTGGCGCATGCGGGAGAAAAATCTTTGAAAGTTCTCGCGAACTGGGGTTTTTTGAAAGGTGTCAAGATGTGCAAATTAGATTTTTGCGAACACTGCGTTCTGGGCAAGCAGACAAGAGTTAAGTTCGGCACCGCAATTTACCATACTCGTGGGGCTCTTGATTATGTTCACTCTGATGTTTGGGGTCCTTCCAAGAATGTATCGCTAGGGGGGAAACATTACTTTGTGTCTTTTGTGAATGACTTTTCTAGGCGAGTTTGGGTGTACAATATGAAGAGGACGGATAAAGTCCTAGAATTTTTCATGACGTGGAAGAAGTTGATTGAGACTTAGACCGGCAGAAAGATCAAGTTGCTCCGTTCGGATAATGGTGGGGAGTACACTAGTGATCCATTCTTGCAATTATGCCTAGATGGGCGGATAGTTCGACACTTCACAGTTTGAGAGATACCACAACAAAATAGGGTAGTCGAGCACATGAACCATACTTTACTGGAGAAGGTTCGATGTATGTTGTCCAATTCTAAGTTGGGCAAGGCATTTTAGGCTGAGGCTTTGACATATGCATGCTATCTCGTTAATAGGTTGTCTTTGGCTGTAATTGAGGGTAAAACACCTATGGAGGCTTGGTCGGGAGAATCTACTATAGATTATGATACTCTTCGTATATTTGGGTGTCCGACATACTATCATGTTAAGGATGGTAAGTTGGATCCACGAGCAAGAAATGCCATTTTTCTAGGTAAGAAGAAGGGTGTGAAAAGTTACAAGTTGTGAGATACGAAAGACCGAAAGATTATTCTGAGCAGAGATGTCACTTTTAATTAGGCTTCTATGATGAAGTCACATGACTCTAGGCACACAGAGGAGACAACCAACGGGGTATTGTAGCGGGTGGAGATTGATGCATCTTCACATTGACCAGAGAGTTTCGTACTTAGAGGGGGGTCATCTACCAGTGTGACAACGGGTGATGAACCATTAGTACATGTTCCAAATGATGTAAACACTGATGAAGGTGGAACATTTGGTAGTACGGATGAAGAGATTCTGATAGCGGAGTCAATCGCAAAGAGTAAACCAAAGAGGGATGTAAGCAAATCAAGTTGGCTTACAAAGGATATGGTGCTTCCAAAAGCGAAGGCCATGGTAGCCTATGCACTTTCGATCGTTGAAGAGGATGTTTCTTCTACCTATAAGGGGGATATTTACAGTTCTGAGGCTAAACAGTGGGAGGGAGCGATGAAGGAAGAGATAAATTCTCTTTTCAAAAATAGAACTTGGGAACTTTCGAAGTTGCCGAAAGGAAAGAAAGCGATCGGTTGTAAATGGGTCTACACCAAGAAATAGGGATCTCTTGATGATGATATACGCTTCATGGCGAGACTTGTAGCCAAGGGCTACACTCAAAGGGAAGGGATTGATTACAATGAGGTATTTTCTCCGGTAGTGAAACATTCTTCTATTCGAATCCTATTGGCCTTGGTAGCGCAATTCAATTTGGAGTTGCAACAACTCAATGTTAAGACGGCATTCTTACATGGGAATTTGAAAGAAGAGATTTATATGACTCAGCTGAGTGGGTTTACAGTTGCGGGAAAGGAAGACTATGTGTGTAAGCTAAAAAGATCATTGTACGGTTTGAAGCAGTCTCCAAGACAATGGTACAAACGGTTTGATCAGTTTATGATTGGGCAGAAGTACAAGCGGAGTCATTATGACAATTGTGTCTACTTACGCAAGCTATGTGACGGGTCCTTTATTTACTTTCTTTTGTATGTGGATGATATGCTTATTGTGTGTAAGCACAAAAACGAGATTGATAAGCTGAAAAAGAAAATGTGTGAAAAATTTGAAATGAAGGATCTTGGTGATGCGAAAAAGATTCTTGGTATGGAGATTCATAGAAATAGAGAGAATGGAACGGTGCGTCTCTCTCAGACTTCTTATATGAGGAAGGTACTTCAGAGATTTGGCATTGATGGTAACACAAAATCTGCAAGTACTCCTCTTGCTCCTCATTTTAAGCTTAAGGCTTCTATGTCTCCAAACAATGATGAGGAACGTGATTATATGAGTCAAGTTCTTTATGCTAGCGCGGTTGGTAGCTTGATGTATGCTATGGTATGTACTCGGCCAGACATTTTACAGGCGGTTGGTATGGTTAGTCGATATATGCATAATCCGGGTAGAGATCATTGGCGAGCTGTGAAATGGATTCTACGGTATATCAAAGGTACTGTGGATATTGGGTTGGAATTTTATAAACAAGATTCAACTAATCAGTTCTGTGTGGGTTATGTGGATTCTGACTATATGGGTGACTTGGATAAATGGCGGTCTACTACCGGGTATGTATTTACATTGGGTGGAGGGACGGTTAGTTGGAGATTCACGCTACAGTTAACGGTGGCACTATCTACTACCGAGGCGGAGTATATGGTGGTGACTGAGGCGATAAAGGAATCCATTTGGATGAAAGGTCTTCTGCGCGATTTAGGCATTAAGATGGATCATCTTGATGTTTACTGTGATAGTCAGAGTGCTATATCTTCTTGGCCAAAGATCAGGTTCATCACCAGCGCATAAAACATATTGATGTGCGCTATCACTTTGTCAGAGAAGTCCTAGAGGAGGGTGAGATTCTGTTGAAGAAGATTCACACCAAAGATAACCCAGCGGATATGTTTACGAAAGTTGTTTCGGGAATTAAGTTCAATAATTGTTTGGACTTAGTTCAAATTCTTCATGATGTTTTGTGAACTACGGGCCACTTGATCCACGGAGGTTCGTAGGCAACCATTGATTTGGTGTAGTCGATTTTGTTTCCTTGAGACATTTGGTTTGCTTCTTGGTCCTTTGGGATGCTTGGTTTGGATTTGGTTTTTTTGGGGACGCTTGATTTGGTTGGTTTCCTTGGGCCGTTTGTGTGTTTGGGTCTTTGGGGACATTTGATAGTGAAGAAGGTTTGTTTGAGTTCGTTTGGATGTTGGCGATGTTCGGCTCAGATTTCAGTTTTGTTTGGTTGAGAAAATCTTCACCGAGGTGGAGAATTGTTGATGTTCTGGTTTTTATTCGAATAGACTTACTGTCTATTCGAACATAACACTCAGGAGATTGTTTGTTCCAATAGAAAAGGGCTTTGTTCGAATAAAGCACCCCAAGAGATTTGTTGTTCGAATAGAAAATGGGCTTTGCTCGAATAAAGTTGGGTCTGTTCGAACAAACTATTTGTCTGTTCGAACAGACATTGGAAAAACTCAATTTTGAGATTTTGGTTGAACCCTTGACTTGTCTCGAGATTTGAGCGATTGCAAATAGTTTCCCTAGTATATAAAGGGAAACTTAAGTTCTTTGAGAGCCATCATTTTGACAATCCTTTAGTAAGAATATTTTGGGGATTTATTGAGTGAGAAATCCAAATTGGGTTTGAGTAATTGTAATTGGGACCTTGAATAAACTCTCTCTCTCTCGCTCGAAAGTGGACGTAGGCAATTTGCCGAACCACTATAAACTTGGTGTTGTGTGTTTCTTTGTTTGTGACTAACCCAAATCGACTTGGAGTTTGTGGCTTCCGGGCTTGCGACTCAACAAAACCTGACACCGTTGTATTATGGAATATCTATTTTCCTAAATTGGAAAAAGGAAGTTGTTTGTTCTATGCAAAAGAGACCTGATTTCCCCCCGTGCCCTTGCATCCTAAAGGCATAAAAACAATTTCATAAAACTTTGTTTTCCTTTTCCACCATTTTTCGAGCACCAAACATAGATCATGTTATTCCAAACAATATTTCTTGCATAAGCTCTTCTCCCCGCACTTGGGTTGATTCAAAAGCACTACCCGAAATCAAAATTCGTCTGACTTAACTAGGGTTTCGTCTGACTTAACTAGGGTTCTTATTGACGGGCAGGCCGAAGAACAATAGGGATCACAGTTCAAAGCTACGGAAGTGGGACTGGTGATAATGATTATTTGCAATCTGAGAAGAGTTTGTATTGTACAGATTCTACAACAGTCCTTGACTATCTTACAGCCAGAATTACCTTACTTGGGATGCAAAGCATTTAATCAGCAGAATTATGCAGCCGGAGACAGAGCTTGATGACTGTATGATCATGTTCAATTACAGGGAGACTAATGCTGCTGCAGATAATCTTGCAGGGATGCACCCTACCATACTCTATGTGGAGATCAAACCCCCTGCTTTTGCCCAAGACCTCGTGGACGCTATTTCCCATAACTAAGGCATTGCAACTAGGTTGGCACTAATGAACACAAATAGTACTAGCAGAGAGGGGAAACTAGCCAGAGGTTTTGCGAAGTTCAAAGTCCAAAGAAATGATCACTTTATACTTGTCCCTGACAAAGATATCTTCTTACCACTTAATACTTGGAATTTTTGGAACTTTGTATTGTTGTTTCATTAAGTTTTATACTTGTCCCTGACAAAGATATCTTCTTACCACTTTATATGGCTCACTTGAAGCATTTTCAGGAGAATTGTAGTCAAGGAACTGCTATGTGATATGTAAAAGCTAATGCAGGATTAAGTGTGAAAGCTCACGAGTTATGATCTCTGAAACTCATGATAAATAAAGAGGGATCAAAGAGAAATATTTCCAGCTCAGTCTAACGTTAAGGAACATAAATGCATACCTTTGATTTGTAATGGGGAAGAAGTCCATAGTTACATGTACACTTTAAAATTCAGCCCAATATGCTTTAAAATTCACACAAACTTCCCAATCACATTCAACTCAATTTTAAACATCAAGGATCCGTACAATGATTTATTCTCAAATCATTACTGTAGCTTAATATTCAGCTAAGAACAGTGTAAATGGAAAGAAAAGAAGTCATCTTCTGCTCAACTGAACCATGGCTGTATGCTTTCTCATATGATAGCATACTATCCTTTTCTTCTCTCACTCTGTCTTCAAGGGTTCCTGAGTTCACACAATAAGAAAAACAATTAAGACCTCAAAGTTTAAGCTACCTAATATACACGTGTTTATAGATTCCAAAGATGATGCACCCATCAAATTGAAAGCTACCTAATATATCGAATGATATATATACCTGATCCAAAGCTACCTGATAAACTAAATGTGATATACATATGTACTTGGGATGTATTTTCTTTAGCAACTACCTGTTACTCTATAGATCCACTTTTTTTAGATAACATCTCCTTTCTTCAGTGATCCCAAGTCCCTCTTCTCATTAACCACCTTTTTTTTTTTTTTTTTTTATATCGACACTAACAACCTTTATTGCATTCCTTAGAGCAGCCTACCAAATAATCTCAAAATTGCATATAACAAATGTTAACTGAGTAAAAAGTGCTTAGGATAGATTACAGATTTGACCAACTATTTCACGGAAGTCTAATTAAATTATTAACTTATACTGCTACTTGAGGTGATTTTATCAATAATTTTTACGAACATTTTAACGTTTTAAAAACAAGTAGTCATGGTAATATATATAGTACCTGTACTCAAACTAAGACACTTAAGTGATGCAAAAAGAGTCTAATCAGCTTAAGGACTTATGAGAACTCCCAAAACTGATTAGGAAGTCAATCCAATACCAATAGAAGCTGCTCAGATAAACCAAAACACACAGGGGAAAGGTAAAAATGACGGCCACCACTCACAAGGCTAAGAAAACCAATCTTAAGAAGCTTTTAACAAACTAAGCCAGCATAAAACTTCTCCTAAGAAAATCGTGACACCAGCTGGACGTAATCCCAAGATCTCAAATACCTTCAAGAGAAAATCCAAGTTTCTCTATAGGAAAAATAAAGGGGGACATATATATGTGGACCATAGATTCTCTTCATATGATGGTACAAAGAGAGAACTCTAGGCGTGTTGTAAGAGAGAGAGAAGAGGAAACATTAGTTGATAAGAATTTTTAAGCATCGGCATCAGCATCACAGGAAGAAATGAGTACGAAATTCTAGAGAGAAGTAAAGAATCCATAAAGAGAATAGACCAAATTGGAGGAAGATATTGCAGAGTTTTAGCACTAGAAAAAATCTTAGTTCTGTTTGGGAGGACTAGGGTTCATCTGGACGGACAAACCTAAGAACACCCGGGCACAAAGCCATTGAACTTAATCCAAGAAATCAAGCAAATGAAATGATTCAACTGCCCAAAGAACTTCACATCGCAATGTTTCATTTTTCAAACAATTCAAATGGCAAAACAAAATATCATTACTTATCATCATATCTAGAAAATGCTCAAAACTGTGATATTCTTACAAAACGTGCCTCTTTGACATATTTTCTCTTATTACATTGGGTAGGTTCACCAATGGCAAAGCTATATTCCAATTGCCCTTTGTTAGGAATATATTTGACTCTTACACAACCACAAAAGCTCAGGCATCCTATAGACGCAAACCAATTGCCCTTTGGGTAACTATCCTAGAGTGTGGTCAGTTGAAAAGCAACTTTTAACCACAATCCAACCCTTCAAACGAGTTAGTTGCCGATTGCCAAGCTTCTCAGAATTGCGACCTAAAGCATCGAAAAGACTAGTTATTTACCCTTTTAGGCATGGATGGGAATTTCGGGTGAACTTCGTGTGTGTTAGGCATGATCAACCTCTACATGGATGATGAGTATCGAGACAAATATAGAAAGATGGTACATAAAATCATGAGTATGATTATTTTTACTTTTACTTGATTTACTAATGGTTTTTTAAAGTTAATTTCAAATCATCTATGACGTGTTTGGT
Source organism: Kingdonia uniflora (assembly GCA_014058105.1). NCBI lineage: Eukaryota > Viridiplantae > Streptophyta > Magnoliopsida > Ranunculales > Circaeasteraceae > Kingdonia > Kingdonia uniflora. Next base: position 1,772,507 of record JACGCM010002017.1, read on the forward strand.
ATGCTGGAAATAGAGATGGAAATAGAAACAATGCGAAATTGATTTCCTTCCGCTGATTGGAAATTCTCACTTCAATCAAACTTAAGAGAATTAAAAGCCACTAAAGCAGAGAATTGGTTACTCACCCCAAACCTATTAGAAATGACAATTCCCTTGGAATTGCATTAGACCCACCCTAATTTAATTCTACCAGATGCTATGATTATATAGAAAATGATGTAATAAACAAATATTGATGTAATCAACGGGAGAAGGTGGAAAGGGAAATATAAAGTCAATTCCAGAAAATTCAAATGCAATGGAAAATCATTGGAATTCAATCTCAGTGTACCAAACATACCCTTAGAGATTTACTAAACGCTAAATCATATTGTACTCATTTCGTTATGGGGGGGCTTGATGGATAATGAATCTTTTGAACTCCAATAATATGATGCATGCCTTATTTCTTTTTAATGAAGTTAGAGCATCTTCAATTGCATTTTTGATTTAGTGAATCTTCTTTATTTAAACGATCAAGATGCCCTTTGGCGTCATGGCATTGTTTTAATAATTGCAATTTCCATTTTACTTTTTCAAATTTGAATCTTGTAATTTCATGAAAGGGAATCAAAATATTACAGGGAGAACAAAAGGGCAGCAAATAAATCCTGATATCTCCCTAACATAAATGAGGGCCCCTGAGGCCTGACCTAATTTTAAAAAAAGATCGAATATCCAATCTTTTTATAATGATGTTCATCGTATTTATTCGGATGTATAAGATATATACCTTCCCATTTCTATTCCAAGTGTATAACATCTTCAGGATTTAACAATTTAATCATATTTATTTCTTTTCTTACATACTTTCACAACCATTTATCTATTATGATGTAAAAATCATTATGATACAAAATATATGTCAGACAAAGATGTGAAACAAGAACAAATAAATAATGATAAGATATACTAATCAAATGGTTGGTGCATAGCGCATTCCTTGTAGACTAGTAACATACAAATAACACTATTAAATGTAATAACAAACCTGATAAACTAAAGTTAATATAACTAAATTCACAAAAATGTAAATAAGAACAGTATAAATATTATTAAGTACCTCTCTTTAACATAGGTTTGGCGTAATCCAAAGTGGTGGAGAAAACGTTGAATGCATATCGAGGCCTAAATCAATGAACTCAACGATCTTGTTCTCAAAATTATATATTCCCGTATAACGACCAGCCTCACAATCCCAACTATCAACATCGTCATCCGTGAAGTAGACACAATTTCCCTTGAGTTCTGGGTACTCAGCTACAGAGAGAGAGAACGAACAATTAGTACCCAGAAAAAGAGCATGTTCACTCGAACCATCCAATTCCTCCCATTGTCTAGTACATATATCCATCTTGTAAATTTCAAAGAAACATGTCCCAAGGGTTACTGAATTATTTTCGGGTTCGCCATCCTCCCAATCCTCTTCGCGAAAAACATATCGTATAATTAAGTGAAGTTCTCCGGAGATTTCAACAAGATATAATGTATCACAACCCTTATAATTCTTGATAGGTGATGCAAAATCAACTACGTTTGGCTGAATACCAGTAATATCACAAATCCTAAGAATCCCATAAGAATCGATAGCATAGACTTGATCTTTGAAGGAAATAACGTCGTAATAATGAGCGAATGGACTTTCTAAAGTCGTCCAAGTTTTGTCAGTAGGTTTAGCAATAGCTAGTTTACCCCATTGGGAATAGATTGCAATAACTATGCAATTGCCATTTGTTGTTGAGGTTGGAGTTGATAATTGAATGGCTTTACGGATGAAAATCTCTCGCACAACCTCTGAAGTAAAGCTAGACTTCTCAGGATATTGGTCTCCAAACGTAGTTTGTGACGGAAGCCGAATCTGAACATGGGTTAGTGGATTTAATAGGTGCATCTCACGATCAATGCCTAAGGTGATCAACCAACCGTCGGGAGAGCCCCAACACCGCCTTCCTCGCGCCTCTGGCAAGTGAATATTATAAAACTTGTTATTGGAGAGACTATAGAAGCTCCGAACATCACTGTTTTCCTTCTCGGCCATCATCAACCAAGGAATTTTGCAGACACTGACCCCAGCATAATTGTGCTTCTCACTGGCAACAGATCTCCATGGATGACATACTGCTCGAAAGCTAAGATAATCATAGACATCATGAGCTATAAGACGTTTCAGTACAAGACCAATAAGTTCCGGCGGGAGTTCAGCCCAATTAGCCATAGACAGAATTTTATATAATTTAGAACAACAAGGGCTTGTAAGTAATAGGACGAAACACAGAGATGAACTAACTAAGATAGTAGGGTTGTATTTGATTGTTTTAAGTTAGAAATTGTAATATATTAGAGAATTGGTGAGAGACTTCAAGTTGAATTGGAATTAGAAATTGATTAGTAATAATAATAAATTAGAAGAAGAAGTAGAAAGTTGTTACCAAAGAACAGAAGTGAATATTTATAGAAGCTCCGAATATCACTGATCTCCATGTCTCATGGTTTTAGGACTTCCAAGATTTTGGAGGGAAAGGGGTCGAGTTGTGAAAGGAGAAGCCAATCAAGGTTTCTTTCAGGAATCGCCAAATCATTTGGCTGTTTTGAGTTAAATGACTTTTTCTCAAAGTACCAGATCATTTGGCTGATTTTATATTTAAAGCCAAATCATTTGGCTAGTTTAGATTAAATGACCTTTTTAGGACATGTCAAATCATTCGGCTAGTTTGAATTAAATGGCTCTTTTTTGGAAACGCCAAATCATTTGGTATTTTTGGTTATTAGCCAAATCATTCGACGTGTTTAAATTAAATGACTTTTTTTAAACGAAAAGCTATATGATTTGGCTAGTTTTAGTTGAATAGAGAAATGCCAAATCATATGGCACTTTGTCCCGTTAAAATGCCAAATTATACGGCTTTTAATTGAAATGTCAAATCATTTGGCAAGTTTGATTAACATAACTTTATTGAAAAATACCAGATCATTTGGCAATCATTGAACCTTACTTGAAGATTAATAAGATCAAAACAGGTACTAAAAACCTTTATTTTTTGTTTTGGTAATTTACTGTATAAGATACATCCGGAGATTCAGCATTTTGTCCATTTACTGAATAATTATGTCATATAGATCATATTATTCCAAACAATAATCCTTGCACAAGTTCTTCTCTCCCTACTTGGGTGGATTGAAAAACACTATATGAAATCAGAATTCCTCTTACTTAACTAGGGTTCTTATTGAGGGGCAAACCGAAGAACACTAGGGATCACCACTCAAAGCTGCGGAAATGGGTCTGGTGATGATGATTATTGCAATCTGAGAAGAGTTTGCATGGTTACAGATTCTACAACAATCCTTTACTCTTACAGGCAACTACTCTACTGGGATGAAACATTTAATCAGCAGAATTATGCAGCTGGAGACACAACTTGATGACTGTATGATCATGTTCAATTACAGAGACTAATGTTGCTGCAGACACTCTGCACAGATGCACCTGGCATACGCTATCTGGAGTTCACAACCAGTGCTTTGCCCAAGATCTCAAGGACATCATTCTTAGAGAGATGATGGGACATGTCTATTTCGAAGCATTGGCTCCACAAGGAAATAGCTCCGGCTGCCTCACCTATTGCTTTTAATCATGAAGACATCCTTAAAATGTAGCACTCTACAAACTTATAACAACCAATACAGCTTCACAACTTCTGCAAAATACAAATTAAACATTCAGCGCAATCTCAAACTTAAAACAGTACAGTCTCTCAAATACCATGTTTTGCTTAGTGCTTGCAAAGTTTGTATAAATAATTAATATTTAACTTGGGAAAACTAGCAGAAAGATTAACTCTTTCCACTGAACTTAATAATCTGTCCTTGTTCACATCAAATGCTACTTCTGAATCATGATAGTGTGGGAGCATAGAGCTATCTGTTAAAAAGGTCCAGTTGCTTCAGGAGAATAGCAGTCTGGGAACTGCTACGTTGAGATGTAAAAGTTCATGTAATTAGGGAACTGCTACATTTAGATGCGAAAGCACATAACCATGATAGATAAAGAAGGATCAAAGCACATTAACATGAGGAAGTTTCCCAGCACAGTCGAACATTTAGGGACATAAATGCATACCTTCGATTTGCAATGGGGAAGAAATCCATAGTTACAGGGACATGTACGCTGGGCTAGATAACAATCCACTAGGTTCAAAACTTCAATAAAATTCCCAATCACATTCAACACATTTTTAAACATCACGCAATTACATCAAGGATCCATACAATAATTTATTCTAAGATCATTCAAAAGAATTGTAACTAAAAAATTAGCTAAGAAAAGCAAAAAAGGAAAGAAAAAATAAACAGCCACCCGATCTGCTCAACTTGACTGTGTGCTTTCTCATAAGATGGCATAATTCCCTTTTCTTCTCTCACTCTGTCTTCAAGGATTCCTGAGTTCACACAAAAAAAAACAAGAAAACATCTAAGGCCTCAAAGTTTAAGCTGTGTTTGGGTGGACTAGGGTTCTTCTGCACGGACAAACCGAAGAACACCCAGGATCACTTGGTATCAATCCATTAAACTTAAACCATAAATCAAGCAAAAGAAATGATTCAACTACCCGAAGAACTTCACACCTCAATGTTTCATTTTTCAAGCTATTCAAATGGCAAACACAAATATCATTATATCTATACTAATCTATACTAAATAGTAAATACTAAGGAAATGCTCAAAACCCTGATTCTTACAAAACGAGCCCCTTTGACATATTTTCTCTTATTACATAGGGTAGGTGCACGCCCCCAAAATTGGTTTCTTAATAAACTATTAAGAACGCGAATTCTGAGGTATAACGTCGGGCATCCTGAAGATGAACCCCCACAAGACGTACTACAATTTAAAACAAATCGTAAATACATCTAAAACACAATGAAACTACCAGTGGAAGAATAATCTAAAAAGAGATATAAATGATTACCAAAAGGTAACTAAAACTCTAAAACTGGCAAGTTCAGCTTGCTCCAACTCACTACCAACGCTATTGCAACGATTCACCTGAAAAAGTATATGCGCAAGGCGTCAGCAATCAACGCCCAGCAAGTACAAATATCCAAGGTCATAAGACATGATAGAGCAAGATAATCACATAAAAGAGACATGAAGAATCCAACGAAATTATAGGAGAATATCAACCAAGCTACGAGTCCTAAAGAAGGCAGTCTAAGTAAAACTAGAAATCACAATGTGATAACCTAAACTTAGATTTGACTACTACGACCTAAGAGATACGGTAGATGTGGAAAGAGAATTAGGAAGTCAAGTACACAGGGTCACTTTTAATTCAGTGGGACTACACTCTAGCACCATTCCGTATTTAACAGAAACGTATCCCTTATTGTCGAGCCAGGGATTGGCGGATTCCTTTTTATTGAGCCAGGAATTAGCGGGTAACGCATGTGATCAGGGCGTTCAAGGAGTTTAGACCTAAGTGTATGGTATTGAACTATGAGTTTAGACCTAAGTGTTCAAGGAGTTTAGACCTAGGAGTTTAGTTATTGGTGTCTAAAGCCTGATTTATTTTCAACTTTTAGGAATCTATGCCCACGGGATGCTCGCGAAGCATGCAGCCGAGAAGTAACTGAGGTATAATTTTGGGGCTTGCAACCCTGGAACACTGACTAGCAGTAACCGAATCTTTTGTTTAGGGATTCGAACCCAATGACCGTAACAGCATAGCCCTACTGTGTACATTAACTCAAAGTCGCCTAACACAATGGAAAGGAAGAAGTTTGAATCCTAGAAGAATCAAATGATCTATCTGCTCCTGCCTAAACAGTAAACAACATCTGGGACTATATCAAAAGACCTACCGCTCTTACAACCCAATGATCTATTTACCCTCACTTTAATAACAAGTGGGGACTCTATCAAATGAAGTAAAACTCCAACATCCAATGATCTATCTGTCAATATGACTATATCGAATGAAAGTCCTAAACCTGAAAACGAGTCTAAGTCGCGACTACTGAATCATGGAAAACAATATGACTATATGTTTAATTATCACGGAAGACATACCAAGGAGTCATCTAAGTTCTAAAATAAAGGACTCGCCCAAATGCCCTAGTGATATAAGGAACCCGCTTACTCCACTCACACCTTAGAATACTAACCTCCCAATGAATAATGCCTACCACCTGGCTTCCTTATCCTAAGTAGATATAACTAATATCTCTTAATGTTCTTATGCTAACATACCTCTAATATCAGACCACACATGTCTAACCATTTCCAATATCACACATTCTTAAACTCAAGACTCATATGTAAATACTAGTATCAGCTATTCCTAAAAACTAAGTTATCATACAACCATATGACTTAGATAAGGGCCCTTTAGTGTAAGAAGTACTCATCACCAGCCAACATATTCACACTCTATATACAATTTCATAAGTTACAAAGGTCCATGATATATATTTGATTCATAAATGAAATAAGTCACCTATTAACCAACGCAACCTGGTGGAGTAATTCCCCTTTGGATTAAGTAATTAACCAGATGAGAATCAACAACAATCAACCTTTAAACGATAACTTGTAAATAGCCCAATAAAGTACCAAAATCCATATGCCCCCGTAATTGGAATACCTGAACCCGTTCCTAAATCAACTATCATCAGCTCGGTAAGAAAGGAGCCATTAATCACCTTATTCCCAAATCGCTATCAAGTATACCACCTGAACTAAGTGTGGAACCACTAATATGACTTACATTTAATAAATAACTCGAGCTCTTACATAAATTAGACCCAATACCCTTACTAACTACAAATCCCTACCTACAAATCATATCTTCTGGTCAAATGAGTGTCTTGTAAACCATAGACATGCTTTTGTTTTCTTGTACAAAAATCATAAAGGAATACAACATAGCTCAACCTCAGATCACTTGCCTAATGTCTGCATCACGATGCTCAACGTACCCTAACTAAGATAAGATGAAACACTACATGTACTCATTACTAAGATAAGATGAATCGACTAACTTACATAGCAACACTAAGAGTAAACGCCCACAATATCCAGTCCTACTTTCCATGAAAATTACCAACGTAAAGATGGTAAGGAAAACGTCAGAGTTTCTAACACGCTCCCTATATCACTACAAAACTACATCTATTCAACAACTAAAGATAAGACTAAAGAACACCTCTACCAGGTACATCTCCTTAATGAAGCTTGAAAAGTGTATCCATGGATTACAAGATAATAGTAACTCCTAGAGTAATTCCCCATATGTATCTACATTCAACAACACCATGACATCCAAGTATGAGTAACTATGGTTAAGCCGTTTCTTATGCAAATTAAAACAAAGTAATAGCGAATACCTGCCATAACCCCTAGATGAAACTTTGACCAAATATGGATTCTAGGACCATCAGTAATATATTCTATTCTAACTATATAAGATTGATACACACTAGAAAGCATGCTCAAGATCTATCATTTACTTAGTTCTAATCATGAAATAACCGTGGATAAAAGCACTTGCCTGAATCGATGAATCCGAGGGTTATAAGAGAACAAACACTCGCCCTCAATGCTCCAATTTACTGTTACTCAAAAGCTCTACAATCTGATTTTCTGGAATTGAAGTTGACATATGGGAATCATAAACATTGTTCTCTCCGTCGGCTAGCTAAGGAGCAGTCGAGTTTGAAGAGGAGTTGAGTGTTTTTGGGAGAAGAATAAGGGGAGATTTTGTGGAGAATTTGGTGAAGAACGGTGGTGGGTTTGAATGAGTTTGTGTTGTTAAAATTTGGGGAAACATAAGCTATGATAACATACAAAGAGATGCAACTTACTACACTACTACGACTAACATGAAAAGAGTTATAACAGGGAAAGCAAAAATGTGGGGCGCTACAGTAGGTTCACCAAGGGCAAAGCTTATATTCCAATTGCCCTTTATTAGGAATATATTTCACTTTTACAGACGACCACAAAAGCTCACGCATCCTATAGACGCAAACCAATTCCCTCTTGACCTTTCACCTTTGGTCTCTTCCAGGGCTTCACGCCTCTCTCTCCTCTATTTCTATCTTGGACTCTCATGATGATTCATGCATCCACTCTTTCCACTTTTCCTCTATCTCATGAATTATTCGAACGCGCAAAAAAGATGTAGAATACTGTAGGTTTGAAATAAAAAGTCAATTCCAGGGAATTCAATTGCGATGGAGACTCCATCAGAATTGAATTGCGGTATACCAAACATATACCTTTAGCGATTTATCATATAATACTTTGTTATTGGGACTATATGCATAATGAATCCAGCGCAATACTATAATGTATGTATCATTTCTTTTTAATCTAGTGAGAGTATCTTTTGTTGTGGCGTTAAAGGCATATAAGTATTATGTTGTAAAGCTTATTTCTACCGAGTGAGTCTTATTTCCTTTGATGATTAAGATGTTATTTGGTAAATATCATCATTGCAAATGTCACATCCGTAACACATAGAATCATTTTATAATGATGTTCTTCGCTTTGATTCGGGATGCAGAAGATATACATCTTCCTTTTTCGATTCTGAGTGTATACAATTTGTGGGGATGATCTTCATTCTAAGGAGTTTATATTCATACAGAAAAAATACATCAAAGCATGTCTGTTTAATTAGAGTGTCAAATGCGTGTCATTTAAATGTGTCAAAGTATCCTCTCCCTTCTTTTATTATATACTTTCACAACATTTTATCTATTGTGATGTAGGAATCAGTACTATAGAAAGCAAGTAACAAAGGTGTGAAGCAAGTATAAATAAATTAAGATAAGATATTGTCATCAATGTGGTGTTTCATGCTCAAAGAACATTCCTTGTAGAGATCTTTTTGGGGGCAAATATGGGCATTCAATATAGACTAGTAATGTACAAATAGTACTTTTAAATATGAAAACGAACCTAATAAGCTAAAGCTCATAGTTACAAAATTCCATAAAAACGTAATAAAGAACAAAGAAAATCTTATCAAGTACCTCTATTTAACACAGGTTTGGCGTAATCCAAAGTGGTGGAGAAAACATTGAATGCATGTCAAGGCCCAAATTAATAAACTCAACCTTCTGGTCTTCAAAATTGTATATACCCGTACTACGACCACCACCGAATTCCCAAATGTCGCTGTAATCATCAGTGAAGTATACACAGTTTCCCTTGAGTTCGGGATAGTCAGATACTGGAAGAGAGAACGAACAATTAGTACCAAGAAAAAGAGCATGACCAATCGAACCATCCAACTCCTCCCATCTCTTCGTACAAAAATCCAACTTGTAAATTTCAAATATATGCGAGTCATCATTTTCTGATTGGCAGGGATCACCAACACCATCATCATCCCTATTGCGAAAATCAACCCGTAAAATTAAGTGAAGATCTCCGGATATTTCAACAAGATATAACGTATCGGCAGCCTCAAATTCCTCGGGAGGTGATGCAAAATCAACTGCATTTGGTTGAATGCTAGTAATATCACAAATCCGAAAAATCCCATAAGCATCGACAGCATAAACTTGATCTTTGAAGCAAATAATGTCCTGATGATGACCAGGTGGACATTCCAAGGTCATCCAAGTTTTGTCGGCAGGTTTAGCAATAGCTAGTTTACCATATTGGGAATAGATTCCAAGAACAATGCAGTTGTCGTTGGCTGTTGATAATCGAATTGCTTTACGAACAAAAACCTTTCGCAATCGATCTGGAGTAAATAAATGGTAGTTCCAAGTATATTGATCTCTAAACGTAGTTTGTGGCGGAAGCCGAATCTAGACGTGGGTTAGTGGATTTAATAGGTGCAAATAAATATTAATATACTTTTTTGTGGAAATACTGTAGAAGCTCCGACCATCACTGTTCTCCTTCTCGGCCATCATCAACCAAGGAACTTTGTAACCACTAACCCCAGCATAACTGTGCTTCTCACTCGCAACTGATCTCCATTGACGACAGACTCCTCGAAAGCTAAAATAGTCAGTTAGATCATGATGCCCCACGAGACGTTTCACAACAAGACCAATAAGTTCCTCTGGGAGTTCAGCCCAGCTAGCCATTGTAAAACCAGTATGTAATACCCTCAAAAGTTCAATAAAATACAAGCAAGATGACTCTGATGTGTAGAATTCTTAATAAGAAGTTGTCAAGGTAAAAATGACAATAATTTAGAACTACAAGGGCTTGTAAGTTAGGACTTTGTTGTGACTCTTTACTATGAAACAGCTCTGATTTCTTCAATCTCTGTTTCAATTGATGGTTGAGGAGGAAGAGAGAGATGGGGTTGTTTGTAATTCTACAATAAAATTAGTACATATAAAAATTCTTAATCATAAACTTAATTGGTACCTTAAATTAGAAACAGAAGGGAGAGGACGATTTGAGATGAGCACAAAACCAAACATCTGATTTTTAGGTTTTCTTCTCAACAAAGATGATAGATTCTCTAAGAGCATCTCCAGCAGTTGGGTGTGGGTTGGGTTTTCCTGACTACACTTCAGAGCAAAAAAACCCAACCTAAACTTTAGGGCTATTTGTTTTTTGGTCAACCCTAATAGCATCTCCAACAACATGGTATGTTGTTACACTTTTCACATACTTCTGAAATAAAAACCTTCCAACAAGAGTATGGTGTTCAGCATACTCACCTCCATACCCCTCCAAAGTATGCAAATCCGGAACTTCGAGAGTGATATGTGCATACTACTTTTGTGGGTCTCCTACAAATATTTCTTTTTTTCCTTTCTTTTCTCTTTTTAATAAAGGAACATTGTGGGTCCTAATAAAAATTTTGTGGGTCTCCTACAAATATTTCTTTTTTTCCTTTCTTTTCTCTTTTTAATAAAGGAACATTGTGGGTTCTTTTTAATAAAGGAACATTGTGGGTCCTAATAAAAATTTTCTCTCTCTCATGTAAAATAATATTGTGAGTCCCAATTTTAATAAAATGCTGAATTTGGAGAGAAATTTGTTAGAGCAAAGTGGTATGCTATTACGGATACTAGTATTCAAAACCGGAATAGCATACCTTCTCTGTTGGAGATGCTCTAAGAAGTGGTGAGAAGTGAAGCTAACTTCTTAGTTTTGGTGTGTTTGGCTTCCATAAAAAAAATAGAACATTTAGTGAGGTTTTAAAAAAGGTGTCAAAAGTGTGAAGTTTTGAGGCAATCTTCACACTTTCAACATTATCGTCGTAACCCCTCTCTTTTGACATTTGATTTGGCTCATATAGCAATAACAACATATGACTTGGCTCTTTTTAACATTAAAAAAAAAAAAAAAACTCACCTTCTCCTCTCCTCTCTCAACTATCGATCCTCTCCCACGATGAAATCGATCTCTCTCCGGTGCGCTGTCGCTCCCCACTACCCCCAACAGCTCCCCATCACTCTCTACTCTCCACTCTCCTCTAACCAACAACCTCTCCCATGATTGTGCCAACAGCTCTCCGCCTTTGATAACCTCTCATCTCGCCAATAGCGCCAACAACCTCTCCTCTCTTTGTCAACAGCCTCCCTCTCCTCTCGCCAACAACCTCTCCTCTCCACTTGCCATACCTCAATAGCCTCCTCGCTACGACTCGACAACCTCTCCTCTCCCACGACTCAGCAGGTAACAAACTTTCTATCTCTCTATTGTGATTGTGAATTATACTCTAGTATTGATAATCATGGTTAAACGTGGGCATGTGATTGCGAGTTTTTTGATATGTTTGAATGTGGGTTTGTTGAATGCAATATGTGATTGTGGGTTTATTGAATATGGGTATGTGATTGTAGGTTTGTTGAATGTGGGTTTGTGATTATGGGTTTTCTGATATTGTTGAATGCAGAATTTTTTAACATGGCTGAATATGGGTTTGTGATTGGGAGTTTCTTACAATGATCATGCCTCTGAAATCTAAAAAAGGAAGTAGAGCCCCTCAGGTAAACTGGAATAAGCATATGAACAGAGTTGTTATTGATGCATTTTAAGGAACATGTGTTGGCAAAGAATAAATCGGGCAATGGTGTGAAATCTAAAGCATACTGCGAAGTCCGGGTAGCAATGAAGGACAAGATAGGCATAGTGATTACTACATGAAATATACGAGGTAGGATAAAAACTTAGAAGAAAATGTTGAGTGAGATGAGAGAACTGAAGAGCCTTAGTGGTTTTGGGTGGGATCCAATGAGCTGCACTGTCGTAGCTGATGACGAAGTTTGGGCTGCATTGGACCAAGTTGAGGTATATTACCTTTTTTCTATTGTTGAATGTTTGTTATCCATCATTGTTCATTATATTAGAGATGCTTATAATGACTATATTTTCCAGTCTAGAAAGAAGCTACTGGCATACCAAGGTAAATGTTTAAATGAATATCAAGATTTATATGATATCATGGGCGAGGATGATGCAAATGGGGAGAGGGCACGGAACGTTGGCCAACTTGTAGATGATGATGATAATGACAATGATAATTGTAAGAGCCTAATTTTGTATCTCGAACTTAGTATCTCACACCAAATACGATCAGAATGCTAGAAAGAATAAGTAATTACTAACACAAGATTTAGCGTAGAAACTTCTGAATAGGTAAAAACCACAACCTCCTTTGAGGATTTAGAAATAAAGATTTTTATTGATAGTGACTAGCTATTATAATAAACGCTATGAGTAGTTTGTATAGAGTTTCTGGGTAGAAAATATTATCCTTAATTTGTAGTTCTCTGGTACTATCTATAAGTCTTATAATATGACAGTTTGATGACCATTATTCTCTTTAATGGAAAATGTTACAATATGATTTTAATGTGTCTTTGAACTGATTGTGTAAAGGTCTGATCCTTATGTTTTTTAACGACTTCTTTAATGACTCTGCGTGTTCGTGGAATCAAGATGTTGGTGTGGAGGTCGATATTTAGGCTTAGGTCGAGAGTGAGAAATAGGCCCTTATAATAACCCCTTCTCAGCCAAGAGCACGAGAATTATCATGAATGAGTAGTGTTTGTTGAGAAGCATCCAATGTATTCAATGTGCAGGGATCATTTCCAATATTCCTTTTTGAATATCTGTTGTGGTTCTTGGGTTCCCCATAACCTATTGTTGTATTGGAATTCATTCCTGCATTGGAACTCATTATTAGTATTGAATGGAGTCTCTATATAAGTACTACTACTATTTTCCAGTGTCGGCTCTCATTCGTCAAGTACTTCATTCATTCTAAATCTTCTATAAGTACATTCTTCGCATCTTTTTTGTTTAGAGAAGATGGTGACCACCAGACGTTAATCTTATGAGGCTAGGGTTCTTGCCAAAGTACTTGAGGACCCAGTCTCTTGATCTTCATACTCCCATTCCAGTGCGCGCTACCTACCATGGTATAACGTATGAAGAGGTAAAGGAGGCGGATGACAATTATTATCAAATGGTACGCTTCCATTATATTGTGATGTTGGGGAAAGGGTGTAGAGACGGTATGCGTCTTCCTGCAGAGTAGGTGGCTTCAGAGATGGACGAAGTTGTTGGTGTTCATCCCAGGAAGTCTCGCTACTACCCTCCCAATGACTGGGTTCTGTAGGGTCTTTGTAATGTGAATGTACTATTTTTTTTAATTTTTTTGTAAGATAATAAGATTGTAGATTTCTTTGAACTGAAAGTGTATAAACTGCTATGTATGAACTGTGTTGGAACGCTTCAAGCTATTTTCTTGGTACTCATAGTAAGCTTTGGCTGGCCGCATTTAATGCGGTAGTATCATTTCCGATGTGCATACCAGATTTTGACCTAGGGATGGCAATGGGGCGAGGGATTCAATACCATCCCCATCCCCGCTTAGTTTCCCACCTCCCATCCCCGCCCCGAACTCCATTTAAATTAAGCAGGAATCCCTGAATCTGCCCCACATTGATAAGCTCAATACCAGACCCGCCCCATCCCCGCCCCATTTAACTAATTAAAAAAAACAATATACATAACACAATTGAGCCAAGCTCAATAAAGTTCATCATATTGAGTTCAACTTTTTACCTGTAATAGAGTTCATCATATGATTCATATCTTCTTCAGGGAAACCATCAAACAAAGCCTTCTATAGTAAGGACATATTGTATATGAGTATATCTAAACAATATACAGATTACAGTAAGACATCTAGTAAGTCCAAAGCCTTACATATGATTCATGCAGATTATAGATTACAAGCTCCTCATTTCATCAGTCAATCATCTTTCCTCTCTCTCCCCCTTCCTTCTCTCTATAAAACCAGTTTCTCAAGGGAAGAAGAAAGTATTTTTGCCGAAACAGAGGAAGCAAATCGACCCCATTGCGGTTGCGATTGAGAAAACCAAAACCCAGGAATGTGGAAGAGAAAGGGGTCTCCATTTGAGATCAGGGGGGCGAAGAGAAACTCACTCTATTTCCCCATTAAGAGACTCTGAGTTCATTTTCCCAAATAAGCAATACCAACAACATCAAACAACAAAGCCCACCTCTTCTTCGAAAGAATCATCGACGAAACCCATTGTTTATCAGTTATCACACAAATCATACGGGAGAGAGAGAGACCGACCTAGAATCAATTGATTCGATCAATTGATTTGAAGCCCCAAATGAAAATTCCTCAATTAAGAAGAATTTGAGAATTGGTTGATAGTAAATAAGGTTTATATTGTAACTGATTTCATGTGTTTGAGATTTGATTTGATTTGAGTTGATTTGATTTGTTGTCTGAGATAAAGAATTTGAGATTTGATAAATTTCCCATAACAAAGAAGAGGAGAGGAGAGAATTTGAGAGTTTGAGATATCAGATTAGACTACTGAGATACAAATTGTATAGGGTTTCTAAGTTCCAAGGGTATAATGGTAAAATCATTACTTGATAGTAAATGGGGCAGATGCGGGGTGGATAACATATTTTTTTTATTAGCAATCCCAAATCCTCCCCGATCCCCAACGGATTTTGGGCAGCTTATACCATCCCCACCCCCATACCCGGTAAGCCCATACAAAATCTGCCCCATTCGGGGCGGGGCGGGGAAAATTCTCATTCCTATTTTGACCAGTCATATTACCTATGTGTATTGATTATATCATTTTGACTGTTGGGATGCGTAACACATATTTGGTAGGCTATAAATATCCAAGTTTTTTTTAAGAATAATTGTCACTTTCTTTTTCCGTGTCATGATGAAGACAAGGTCTCAAACTCGTAACGAGGAATATACTAAGAGCGTAGAGGTCAAGTTTGAAGAACTGAAATTGCGGTACTTCGGTCAGCAGTCTTTGTCGGATCCTACTCCCATACTTGTGAAACCAACGTACCAGGCAATGAGCGAGCTAGAGACGGAAGCCGCTGAAGAAGATTATGTCCAGTTTGTCCAATATTATTATGTCATGTTGATAGAGGCTGAGTGTAGGGAGAGTATGGGTGGATTAGCCGAAGAGATGGTTGATAACGAAGATTGTCCCTATACGGGGGACGATGGGGAGATTTGTAGGTTTTGTTGATAACTAGTATTATTTGTAACTGTGTCTGGATGAAATAAATTTGTCTTTTCTTCTTCTTGTTATCTGTACTGTCATATGGTGAAGAAAACAAACTTTGAACTGTGTTGTAGAAGTGTGAGGGATTTGCTCGAACTCTTATGTGCGAACTGTGTGTATTGATATGTAGGGGTGTGGTTTGATCTCTGGAAAAGTTTGATTGAACTGTTTCATGGCGCAAAAAATGCCTTGATTTAGTTGTGCAAAAGATATATTCGTTTTGTAGTAGCTTGACTGGAGCTGTATTGGGGTATCTTGAACTGTTTGTTATGTATGATTACAATCTACTTGGTAACGTTGTTGTAATGGCGTGTTTTCCGGATGGTAAACCTCGCCAATACTTTTGTAAGGAGATTGCAATTCGATACTTAGACACACTAGATTTTACGTGGAAACTCAGTAAAACCTAAGAAAAACCACGACCTCAAGGAGGATTTAGTAATAAAATCTAATATATGTTAGCTATTACAATTGCTGATGAATAATAAGGATATGAATGATTGAAGTATAGTAGCGTCTCAGATCCCTTTTAGCATATGTTCTACCTGTATTTATAATGGATACAGGCAGTTATAAAATAAATGGTCTCCTATTTTGGTGGGCAGTGGGCAAACTTTGTGGATCTTCTTGTAACGGCTCTATTTGACCAAGCGTAATGGCTACTGTAGTGGGTCAAGATCTGTGGTTGTAGATGTGACATCTTCTCGAATGATAGAATATCATTTATTTTGTTTTGCTAGCTTCTCCTTGTCGAGTCTAGGGAGTATGCTACCATAATATCTTTTCAAGTAATGATGTACTTTCAACTAAATTCTATTAGCTTCTCTTTATCGAATCTAGGGAATATGCTACTATAATCGCCCTATTCTCGATATAATTTCTTGTTGCTGTGTGAAGAAGAAAATGCTAAACTCTGCTGTATAAAATTGAAATAGGGTCTCGAATTGATATGTGTGAACTGTGTAGGGCCCTTGAGCAGTTTTCTGAGAGGTTGGTTAGGATAGTAATTGTTGTCTTTGACTCTTGGGAGTTGTGATTCATTGGAGTTGAATGTATAAATTCTCCTTGTGTGTGTTTGAGGAGGTCATGTGCTCCCTTTGGCAAGATGGTGAAGACGAGGTCTCAGCTCCGGGAGGAGGCATTTCGCAACCGTGTTCAGTGCAAGTATTGGGAGATGATGAGATGGTATTTGGTAAATTGTACCAGTCTGGTCGACCGCTTGTACCGATGGAGCTAGACTATGAGGGGATGAGCAAGGTGGAGGCGAAGGCAGCTGAAGAGGATTATGTGTACCATTGTCAGTTGTACTCTAGGTGATGTTTTGAGGTATAAAGAATTGGAGGTACGATAGCTTTTTATTAACATAAGAGCTGCCTTGGTGAGGATAGACATAACAGAGGATATAGAGGGGTATATGGACGGCTTGGAGCAGCAATGCAATGGCTTGTTGGCTCTTAGGAGGCGAAGGGTTAAAGACTTTGAGAAAAGACGTGCAAGGTATTACGCTTGGCTAATCGAACGATCTCGAAGGGGTGTTATGAACAGTCGTGTGGGGCCTATAAATACCTCTGTGGTTGGCGACTGTTCATACTCCTCTGATTTTAAAAAGTTTTCTTTGAGCTTTGATTCATTTGGTTTCTCTCTTTTTTCTTTGTCCACCATTGGTACTGAGGAAATTGATGTGCTAATCAAGAGAGCTAAACTTGCCAAGGAGAGAGACTCGCAAGCTGCTCGTCAATAAGGTTGGTTTATCTATTTTTAAAATTTGATTTGATTGTAATTGCTTATAATGATGATTTTGCCCAAACCCATTGTAGTTTAGATGTGTACGAATGAGTTGGTTGAAGTTATTGGAGTAATGATGATTATGGTGGGAAAATGTTGGCAGAAAACAACATTAAGGTTTTGCTGTCGTTTTGGTGGTTTAGAGAGTAAATGGGATGTTTTGTTGATAGTGGGGGGATCATTGGTGATAATGGAGTGTTTTGGATGTGGGATTTGGCATTGATTTGGGGTGAGGTCGGGAGAGGAAAAAATTCGGGCACAGGTGGTGTTACGGTGGGATTCAGGGGTATTTCCGGTGAGATTATGTCTCCTTGGAATCGTAGGATTTTGATGGAGATGGTGTTCTTGATTTCCTTCTGATGGGTGCCAAATTTTGTGCCGGAGAGGACGCAAAATCATTTTTTTATATTTGGCTATTTTTGCCGGGAATCAGGATGGTAGACGATACATCTTCAAGAAGCTATGTGAATCCTTTAAAACTTCGATAAAAATTAGTATTAAAAGTACGTAGTTCTCTAGATTATAAGATATCGATGTTATAACTTAACCAAATTGATAGGAAAGTTGTGTCGATAACTGATGTAATGATGTCGAAGGAATGATGGTAACAAATATGATGAGTGGTTGGAGAGTGCTACTCGACAACCATATTTATATTATCATATGAACATAGAATAATGTATAAGGTATGATACTTGACTAACGTAAAAAAGGGATATGATATTCTGGTTAAAAAATGGCTAAACCAGTCCAAAATGTTAATTGTCATGATGCGGATATAGAGGGAATTTTTGATAACCTTGTTAACTTAGAACCATTAGTAATCGATGAAACCACCTGCGTCTAAGAGTTGGGTTGTAGGTATAAAGTGGGGAAAAAGAGTGTTGATGTTGCCAGTTTGAATCGGTGTAACTTGGAGGCACAACCTATTGAGGTTTTGGATGGAGAGAGGAGATACACCGATGTGGATCATAAACCCTAGACAAGTAATCGAGAAGGGTGTGCTAGTGGGGGTAGGGAAGGAGAGAAGGCAAAAGTTGTGGAAGATGAAGAGATGGTATGCTATGGGGAGGCTCCAGAGACCACTGAACTTCAAGTCAAAGTATGGTATCCCGGAAGACATTAAGTTGGAGGTGTACCATTCGGAAATGACTGATCAAGATGTCCCCCTGAATGGTATACTTGTGCATTGAAAACAGATTAAAAAGGGGTTGAAGCTTCCTCTTAGAGCTGATCAGAAAAAAAAATTTGAATTTCTTTGATGTTGCCCCTGGGCAGTTCAATCCAAACGTGTACGATCTTTTTAGGGTTGTTAGGGTGATAAACGGTTTGTTAAAGGAGAGGGGGGAATAGTTAATAAGTGTTGAAGATCTTTATACTCAAACATAATCCGTAAAAAGTATATTATAGGTATTTAGCGTGGTTTTGAATAGGCCTTTATTTTATGAGATGGTGTCTATAGGGGGGCAATACTTTTTCGATTGACTCCTTGTATCTGAGAATTATGAATTCGACTAGAAAGATCTAGGGGGGCCTCTAAAAAGTAAGTGCTTTCATCTAGGTGTGTATTTAGGTAACACGTTGCTTGAATTTTTTGACTTGCTTGCTTTTGTGAACGTTTTGTTAACTGTTTCTTTGTTCTATGTTTTTATGCAGCTCTAAAGGAAGTTGATAGAGAATCGGAGGTCAAGGAGAAGTTATACAATATCAGGACCAATTACTATGGTTGAATCAACGCTTTGGCT
This sequence comes from Kingdonia uniflora, assembly GCA_014058105.1. Taxonomy (NCBI): domain Eukaryota; kingdom Viridiplantae; phylum Streptophyta; class Magnoliopsida; order Ranunculales; family Circaeasteraceae; genus Kingdonia; species Kingdonia uniflora. Next base: position 1,791,651 of record JACGCM010002017.1, read on the forward strand.
GTAGATCAGAAGAAGGTCAAAGGTTTATTCCAAGAGGTTGGTATTAAAAGAACTCAAGCCAAAGGATCAAATATTCCCCTTATCGACGGCAAAATGTTTGCCAAGAATAAAAGGGCTGCTGAGTCTAGTCTACCCCTCAATAACCCTGCTTTGAGTGGGTATACTACTGATTCTGTTGTGGCGGAGAGAGAGACACTATTGAGTGGAACATTCGCCAAGAAGAGAAGAAGAGCTGCCAACCCTCCTGCTCCCCCTGCCCAACCATCGAAGAGGTTGGCTCGACCAAAGGCTGGGGTAGTTGAGTCGGGGATTCCTAATCCCCCGAAGGCCACTGTTGATGTGCCTTAGAAGGCTGTTGCTGGGAAGAAAAGTTCTCCCAACAAGCTGAAGGCCAAGGTTGTTAAGAACCTTAAAGATTCTGGTGTTGAGGCCCAGCGGACCATAGAGTCCTATGCCGCTGGGACAACTACCCTCAAGGAAGAGTTTTTCAATTGCTTAGTTGAAGCAGAGAGTTTGTCGACCTTTTTTTTATCAAAGGGCACAAAACAATGAGTAAGGTTAGTAATTTTCATGCTTTGCTTCGACTAAGGGAATTTGTACCTTAATCGAGAACTCACATTATGACTATTATGCAAATCAAAAAATTGCTGGTTGAAGGGAAGCCTCGTCTTCTTAGTACTGAGGCATTGGCGAATCAACTCATTGTTTATAAAAATATCGAGAAAGAGCTCATCAAGGAGAAAGAGGAGTTGGTCCAGGAGAAGGAAAGCATGGAAGCGAAGCTGGAGAAGCTGAAGCTGGGAGCTGTGAAGTCGAAGGAGATGGCCGTCCGAGAGGTAAAGAAGGTATGAGAAATGGAGAAGAGAAAGGAGGTCGAGAAGGTAAGGGCTGACCTAGCCAGGGAGAAAGAAGAGGCGCTGGCCCTGCAGAAGTCTAACTTTGAGGACAATGTGCGGGAACAGATCTTATCTGCCCTCAGGTCGATGGAGGCAGTGCTTGCCAAAATCCTCAATGAAGTGAAGGCAGAGGCAGATCGAATCAATATTGATTCTCTCAGGTGTATGAAGGCCAACTTTGTTGAGGAGTTTCATGAGCTGGATGAGGGGAAATATTTTTATAAAGGATTGGCCATTACTGCCGGGGTGATCTTTTTTGATTTAGATGTTGAGGAAGAAGTTTCTGAGGTACCTGTGCCTGCTCTGTCCTAAGGTACTATTCCAGAAGAAGTGCTGGATGACCTTACTCCTAGTCTGCCAGTGAAGGATGTTAGCATAACTCCTCTCCCCGAAAACTGAAATAATAGAGGTTAATTTGTTTTTGTTGAATTGGATTTTTGTACCAGTGGTCGATGGGACCGTGACAATTTCTTAGATATCTGATAATTTACTTTTTTGTTTTTGTTTAAAGTAACTTTATCGAGTGATGTGTTGTGAAGTATAGATGTTTAACAATGAAGTAATCGATAGTAATGCATAATGATAACGGTCAAAATCCGGTATTTAGTATGGGTAAAAATTAGAGAATCGCTCACTTTCGAACGGAACTAGAAGTTAGTTTTGGTCTTTGTGTTTTAGTAATCTAAGGTTGAAAACCGTAAAAATCAATGATATGATTTTAATCAAGAATAAAGGTCTAGGGGCTTCGGATTTCACCACTATTTACGTACAATATCAACATAGTATCGTATATTAAATTCTCCACTTAATTGAAATAACAAACTTCGACCTTTTGTCGATGTAATCCTATGATTATAACTCAAGTAGAATATATCATATGAACTAAATATGTACTAAAAACACATTCCATGAAAGCAATGCTAACTATGAAATGTTAATTATGATCATACCTTAGAAAAATATAATATTAATACAATTTTACTATGTCATTTGAGAATCACATAACTCTTCCTATATCTCTACTTAAAAAGATATCATAGGATGATAATGGATGTCTCCAACAATATAGTTTTGGGATTTGTGATAATATGCTCATATTGTGTTGGATAAAAATATATTATACTATATGATATCATACGCTTATGGTGGATCCATCCTCCTCACTCCTAGTGAGGACTTAGCCGGCCATTATAACAACTATAAAACATAAATGATATGAGAATGAAATAAACATAAACTAACAACAAAAAGAGCAATTTTATTGACTTTCAAAATGAAATGTTCCAAATGCTTACAAGACTTGCACCAACTTACTCCAATAATACTCTATTACACTCTGCAAGAATGATTCTCTCAAAATTGGATACTTCTTATGAGCTCACCACCTCTCCTTTTATAGATGAAGGAGATGATTCTTACATTTAATATGAGATTTATAACTTATGCCATGAATGTACATAAAATTGTAACCTCCAAGAGTTATCCTCCAAAATTGTAACCTCCCCATGTGGGACCCTTGTGTTTGAGAACTCTACATCCTTCTCCAGCTGTTCATCTTTTGAGCTATATATCCTGGTATTTGCACATATTTGGTAACTGAGATCCATGTGACCTGAAATATAAAAATTGGTTTTATAAGTCATGTTTAATAATAAAATTAAGGATAATAAATATTAAGTCATAGGGGAATAGTGCTCATTTTATGTGTCCATAAAATACCCCCAAACTTAAAAGTTTGCTAGTCCTCGAGCAAAGAAAAGAATAAAAGCATAACTCTTTCGTGGTTAAGACAATTGCATTGAGCGTATGCAACAAGCAGTTAAACCTATAGGTTACCCCTATAGGATAAGTTTTGTCTCGTGAGGGTTTGCAGTGACTATACCCACAAAAGTCAATAAGGGCATTATAGTAGTTTAGGTACTCATTAGGTCATTACAACTAACTTATTAATATCTGATAATAGTAAAAACATTAAGAAGGTAAACCCCTTAAAATTTAATTCTTTCACATATATATAATCAGAGAACTTGGAGAACTATCCAAAACTAGAGATACTACCCAATAATTAAATGAAATTTCGCATATTTTTCTAATATCCTCAAGTGTTACGAAAATAGTTACTGCACGTACAACTTTATTTAGAGGTTCTTGAGTCAATATCCAGTCATTTCGTATTTCGTAAAATAAATCCAACGATCAGTTTGACAAGTGCCATAGTCAATTCGAATCCTGTTATTGATTTTTAGGGAATAACTATAAGCCTTTTTATTTTGGTACTTGTTTCTTTAGTGAAGCCTCCATAATATGAGTCATTGGTCGACAATCCCAGCCAGTTGGCTTAGGTTGCCGAGGTTTGGTGCCCCTTCGTGACCTAGGCTCTGGATTCTCACAAGTAAACTTTTTTCCTTGCTCCTTTCACATAGTTTATGACTATACTCGAGATTGGTGATAATTCTTTCTCTTTCAGTTCTAATCATGCAAGTATGTCTTGCGTCGTAAAAGTTTTTAGAGCTATTTTGGCTTATAGAAATCCTTATTATATTACTTCAGAATCAAACTTATTCTTAGGCAGTTGTTTCCCTTGTAGTGGATCATTCCTACCTCAAATACTAGATTCCTTTTGATTGCTCAAAATTCTAGCAAAAGTAATAAATTCAATACTACTGTGAAGTGCATTTGTTTTGAGAAATATCAGTCAACATGAAATTTCCTCTAATTAAAGGGTAGTACATCAACTCGAAAGGTTTATTCCAATTTGGTGGTTGGTTGATGGGTGATGATGTTAGACGTGTTCGGAGATTCTCAAAAGCTTTAAGACACGAATCATTGAATAAAAAGGTGGTGCCCTTGGCGAGGAGATTGCTGAGGGGTCGAGCAATTTTGCTAAACTCAGGAACAAAACGTCGATAAAATCCTGTATGCCCCAAGAATGAACGAATGTCCTTGACTATTCTTGGGGGTGGGAGACTAGATATGACATCGATCTTGGCTTTATCTACTTCGATTCCCTTTGCTGATATGACATGTCCTAATACTATGCCTTTTTTTACCATGAAGTGACATTTTTCCCAATTTAGAACAAGATTTTTCTGTTGACACCTAGCAAGAACAATAGATAAGTGGTGGAGACAGTGGTTAAACGAATCTCCGAAGAGGGAGAAATTATCCATGAAAACTACAAGGAAACGCTCAGCCATGTCAGAGAAAATGCTTAACATACATTGCTAAAATGTTACTAGAGCATTGCATAACCCAAATGGCATACGGCGATAGGCAAAGGTTCCAAAATGACAAGTAAACGTGGTTTTCTCTTGGTCTTCTGGAGCGATTGGTATTTGATTGTACCTAGAATATCCATCAAGAAAGTAATAGTATTCATGACCGGCAAGACATTCAAGCATTTAATCCATGAATGGTAAGGGAAAATGATCTTTTCGAGTAACCGAATTGAGTTTTCTATAGTCTATACACACTCGCCACCCTGTGGTCACGGGAGTGGGGACAAAATCATTGTGATCATTCTTCACAACAGTGATTCCAGACTTTTTAGGAACAACATGAATTGGGCTTACCCATAGGCTGCCAGAAATAGGATAAATGATCCCAGCGTCAAGCACTTTCAAAATTTATTTTCTCACAACCTCAGCCATAGTCGGGTTAAGCCTTCATTGTCCTTCTTTGGACTTCTTGGCATTATCCTCGAGTTTTATCTTGTGCATGCACACAGAAGGACTAATAGGACTAGTACCCTTAATAGCTGAAATGTTCCATCCAAAAGATTTTGTGTTTCCCTTTAATACACGCATTAATTTTTCTTCATTCTCAGGTTCAAGGTCGGATGCTATGATAGCAGGAAGAGTCTCATTATGACCTAGGTAGACATATTTGAGATTTTCAGGGAGAGGTTTAAGTTCTAACCTAGCGGGCACTTCCTCCGCTTCTGGAATAGGATCTTTGAGTTTCAACATTTCAACATTATCATTTCTATCCACAATAGGAACATAATCCAACAAGGCATTGACCTCATTGATAAGGTCATCGACATCTAAATTATCTCCAAAATGTGCAAGACAAGCTTCTAACGGGTCCCTAGGATTGGAACTATGAAATGTATTGTTTACAACAGTACCAAGCATGTTACACTCATTGGGTTCATCTTCAAACGGAGTATAAGTTGTATTGAAGATATTTAGATCGATAGTCTTATTCCCATAAGTTAACTTCATAGCTCCGCTATGGCAATTGATCAATACATTAGTAGTGGCCAAGAAATGTCAGCCAAGGATCACAGGTATCTCAGTATTTGGGTCTTCTACCGGGTTTGTGTCAAGGACCACAAAGTCGACAGGATAGAAAAACTTATCAACCTGGATAAGTACATCCATCACAACTCCCCTAGGAATTCTAATGGATCGATTAGCTAGTTGCAAGGTTCTATGTGTCAGTTTTAGTCCTTCTAGACCTAGCTGCTCATATACCAAATTAGGGATCAAGTTGACACTGACACCTAAATCAAGTAAGGCTTTCCCGATGCGATTTGTCCCTATGTGACAAGAAATTGTCGGCATTCCTAGATCTTTATATTTTATGGGTACTTTATTCAAGATTATAGAGCTAACCTGAGCATCCAATTGAATAACATTTTCGCTGTCATGGACATTGAAAGCTTTCTTGGAAACATTCATACGTTTCTTGAACGTGCAGGGGTCCTTGAGATGCTTTGCATATGAAGGAATTTGTCGTAACGCATCGAGGAAAGGAATAGTAATCTTAAGATTCTTGAACATCCCTTAAACTCTTCGTCGGGAATGTTTTTCCTATTGACTAGAAACCGTTGGGGAAAAGGTGCTCTTGGATTTCTAGGCGGATCATTTTCGATAATCTTCTTACTTAGCGAGACCTGCCCAATCTCTTCCTCAACAAAAGGGGTATCTTTACATATAGGTTCGCCTCCTTCTACAACTTTCTCAGTACTAGGATTAGGACTTTCACGTGATTCGTCCTCAGGCATCCTAACTTTGTTGTCTACAGTCTTTCCACTTCTAAGTGTAATCACCACATTCGCTTGATCGCGGTGTAAACTTTCGACTTGATCCTTCGGATTGGGTTAGGTTTGACTTAGAAACGTACATTTGTCTCTAGTACTTAACCAAGATGCCAATTGAGCAATTGATGTTTCTATTCGAGTCATGGATTGCTGATTCATTTGCATGAATTATTGCATCAACTGGTTATTGGATTGTAATAGGGCTTGGATGCCATCATCCGAATATTTTTTTCTATTCTGAGGAGGAATGTAAGGAGTATTTTGCTGAAAAGGTTGGTGATTGGGAGTAAAGGACGCACCACCTTGATTTTGATTTAAATTACTCCCTTGGTAATACAGACTGCCAGAATAGTTATTCAAATTATTCCTCCCTGAAGAGTTCTCTTGACGATATGACTGGTTATAAGGAAAAGAGGAAGGTTTTTGATGAAACATATTGACCTGATCCTTCCTGGTTTCCCTAATTTCATGAATCAAAGGGAAATCCTGAGTATAATATCTAACATTGTCACACGCAGCACAAGCTTGCATCTCAGCATGAAAAATTGGTGCTTTAACGGGCATTTTGTTTTTCCCTATATCTAAAGACTCTATCTTACGCAGGATAGTCGTCAGCGTAGCTTCCAAATTGGAGTTAGATCCAACTCCAAAGGTATTACCCCCCTTTTCTTGAATATCAGTTTCTCTCATTGTTCCTCCGGTTTACAATTTTTTAGCCATCTCTTCTAAGAAGTCCAAACCCTCTACATCATCCTTATCAGTGAATTTCCCTAAGCAAAAGGATTCTACAGTTCTCTTGGTTTTCGCATCTAATCCATCATAAAGATTTCTAGTTAGGACCCAGGAGTCGATACCGTGATGAGGGCACTGTAAGATCAGTCCCTTATATCTCTCAAGATAATCCTTTAAGCTTTCTCCATGAAGTTGGATAATCCTAAGAATGGCCCTACGAAGGGTCTCAGTTTTCTCAAGGGAGAAAAACTTCTTGCAAAAGGCTTCAGTAAGCATCTCAAAACTCGTGATTAATTTTGGCCGTAGAGCTTGAAGCCAGCTCTTAGCTTTCCCTAGTAAAGAAAAGGGAAAACACACGAGTTTCATGGCCTCCATTTTGTTCTCATTCCTATACTTTTGGAGGAACATTACTTAGTTCATATGATATATTCTACTTAAGTTATAATCATAGGATTATATCAACAAAAGGTCAAAGTTTGTTATTTCAATTAAGTGGAGAATTTAATATACGATATTATGTTGATATTGTATGTAAATGGTGGTGAAATCCGAAGTCCCTAGACATTTATTCTTGATTAAAACCATATCATTGATTTTTACGGTTTTCAACCTTAGATTACTAAAACACAAAGACCAAAATTAATTTCTAGTTTCGTTCGAAAGTGAACGACACTCTAATTTTTACCCATACTAAACACCGGATTTTGACCGTTATCAAAATGGCGCCGTTGCCGGGGACTTAGCTGACCATTATAACAACTATAAAACCTAAATGATTTGAGAATAAAATGAACATAAACTAACAATAAAAAGAGCAATTTTATTGACTTTCAAAATGAAATGCTCCAAATGCTTACAAGACTTGCACCAACTTACTCCAATAATACTCTATTACACTCTACAAGAATGATTCTCTCAAAATTGGATACTTCTTATGAGCTCACCACCTCTCATTTTATTGATGAAGGAGATGATTCTTACATTTAATATGAGATTTATAACCTATGCCATGAATGTACATAAAATTGTAACCTCCAAGAGTTATCCTCCAAAATTGTAACCTCCCCATGTGGGACCCTTGTATTTGACAACTCTACATCCTTCTCTAGCAGTTCATCTTTTGAGCTATATATCCTGGTATTTACACATATTTGGTAACTGAGCTCCATGTGACCTGAAATATAAAAATTGGTTTTATAAGTAATGTTTAATAATAAAATTAAGGATAATAAACATTAAGTCATAGGGGAATAGTGGTCATTTTATGTCTTCATCACATAACATTTCGCAGAAAAATATGCGAAGTGTTGTGATTCGAGATGTTCAGTAGTATGACATACTATCTGTTAGATGTGCAATAGATCTTTACTTTTTGCAATTTGATTTGTATAGATAGATAGGATAACCATGTGATGGCTGTATTGGTTGAGAAATGTGGCCAGATGTTTTTCCTCGATGGGATATCTGGGTTAATTGAAAAGACAAGCAGATCATGCAATTGTCGAAGTAGTAACGATTGGCAAATAGTTTATCCTATAATTGGATACTTGTTTGTCGATAGAGAGTATGTTGGGTAGATGATGTAATAATGTGGGAGAAATTTTTCCTTTATTTGATAGTGAAAAATGATTACAACTTCTATCGGTAGAACATCTTCAGATGGGTTGTATTCCATGGAAACTTAAGTTGTACTTTGTTTTCAGTCATCAACCAGTAGGTACCATTGTCGATATTGTCACTGACGATATAAGGTCCTTCCCAATTTTTTGATAATTTGCCAGAGTTTTTTGGTTGAGTACTGTCTTGAATTTGTCGAAGTACAAGGTCACCGATGTCAAATCCTCGTATTCTTACTTTCTTGTTGTAAGCTTTTCACAGAGTGTCGTGGTATCGCCCAAAGTGTGTGATTGCTTGATCTCGAGTTTTTTCGATCCAATTGAGATTACATAGATGTCCAAGTTCATTTTCTTCATCTGTGACTCTTCTTCTTGCGGTTGGGAGATCGAGGTCTGAAGTGATAACAACTTCGGTGCCGAAAGCCATCATAAATGTTATACAACCTTTAGATCTGCGAGGATTTGTTTTGTATTCCCACAAAATACTGAGTAGCTCTTCTACCCATCTATCTTTCTTGTTATCGAGGTGCTTGCGTAGCCCATACTTGATGTTTTTGTTTATAGCTTTTACTTGGTCATTTCCTTGCAGATAATAGGGTGTCATAGTTGTCAATTGGATCTTGTATTTGTGGAGGAATTTGAGAACTTTGCTACTGATGAATTGTTTACCATTATCGGATCGTATCATTTGCAGATAACCAAATCGAGTGATGATGTGCTCCAAGAAAAACTTGATTACTTTATTTTCATCTGTGTGGCAAAGTGGTACAGCTTCAACCTATATGGTAAAGAAGTTTGTGGCTACAAGAACAAACTTTTTATTGCCCAATACTGGGTGTAATGGACCAATAATGTCGATTTCCTATCTTTTGAATGGTCATAGGAAATGACATGTAAATCGAGGGTTGGGATTTTGATGTCTTGAGCGTGGATTTGGCACTTATAGCATTTTTTGTACAAAGTCTTCACAATCTTACCTCATCCTTGGCCAGTGTAATCCTTGTATGAACGCTCTCTGTGCCAGTGATCGACCTAAGATGTGTACGGCGCAGATTCCTTCGTGAAGCTCCTTAATTTTGATGTGGGCTTCTCGTTGTAAAATACATTCAATGAGCGGTCCTCCCCCAATGATTCTATATAGTATCCCAGCCTGGACTTTGAACTATGGACATTTTGCCAACAGGGACCGAGCTTTTTCCTTGTTGCCTAGGAGAATGTTAGAGTTGAAGTATGTAAGAAATGGTTTTCTCCAATCTTCGGGATCTTCATCTTCGGTGACCTGGATTTGCATAGTATAGCTTGTATCGAGATTGGAATGTTTGAGTACCTTTATTTCCAAGGTTCTCTTCTCACCGTTTTCAAGAATTGCGGTGATGTATGCTAGTGCATCAGCATGACAGTTTTTGGCTCTTGGAAGATAATAAATTGTTGTTATTTTGAATTTATTCATTTCTACTAGCACAGCGTATTCGACCATTTTGCTAGATGTTTTGAACATCTAATTGTAGTAGTTGGCCACTAGTAACGAATCCACATAAACAATTATTTCTTATACTCTGAGTGCCAAGGCGAGTTCAAGGCCATGTAGGATAGCTTCGTACTCCGTTTCATTATTTGTTGCATAGAATTTGAGTTTGATAGATTTTTTAATTCGGTGATTGGATGGTGTAACGAGAACTATCCCAATCCCCGATCCTATTCGTCCTGCAGATCTGTCTATAAAGAGTTTCCATCCTATACTTTTGGATTACACGTCTGGTTCTGCAATGGGGTCATCGGCGAATACTTCTTTGAGTTCTTCCCATTCAGGGTCTTTGACGGAAAAGTCTGCCAGAAAATCCGCTACTACTTGTCCTTTGATTGATATTTATGGTTCAAAGGAGATATCATATTCTCCTAAGAAAATAGACCATTGTTGTACTCTTCGGCACTTCTCCTTTTTGGAAAGTACAAGTTTGAAGGGAAAATTGGTGATGACTTTGATTGGGTGTGCTTGGAAATATGGTTCAAGTTTTTGAGAACTGTAAACCAAGGCTAGCAATTATTGATGAAGTAGATTGGTTTTTCCACTCCTCCATTTTCTTGAATAAGAACGGAACTGACTGAGTCTTCTATTGTCGATAGGTACATTATTAGTACTTCGCCATCAATAGGGGTACTTATTATGGGAGAAAGAGGTAAAGGAGTTTGCATCGATTAGATGACTTTGAGATGAACTTGTCAAGAGCTACAATCTTGCCTGCAAGCTTTTGTACATCTTTTTTGATTCGTGGTGATGGTATTGCCATGAGTGCTTTGATTTGTGCCGGGTCTATTTTTATGCCCCTCTTACTAACCAGATGTCCCAGAAACTTCCCAGATGCAATACCAAATTAGTATTTTTTTGGGTTTAGTTTCATTCGGTAAGCACGAAGGATGTCGAAGATGGTTTGAAGATTGATGCAATGATCCTCTCATTTTAAGCTTTTGTATATCATATCGTCATTATATACCTCCATGATTTTGCCTAAGTGATCCTTAAATATTTAAGTGACAAGTCGCTGGTAAGTGGCTCCTGTATTTTTAATCTAAAAGTTATAACTGTGTAACAGTAGAGACCTATTTCCATAACAAATATTGTCTTCTCTTGGTTGTTTTCGGCAAGAAGAACTTGATTATATCCTGAAGTTGAATCCATCATCGAAAGAAGTTCGTACCCTGGTATGGAGTCGAGGAAATGAGGAATCAGAGGTAGGGGAAAGTTATCTTTTGGTGTGAATTTGTTTGGTTCGATGAAATTTATGCATACCCTGATTTTTCCATTCTTCTTTGGGATAACCACGATATTCGAGACCCATTTTGGATATTTAGCTTCTCAAATAAACCCGATACGAAGTAGTTTGTCTATCTCTTCGTTAACTGCTTCTCGAAGACGGTGGGCTAAATTGCGACGCTTTTGTACGATGGCCTTACTGTCTGGATGGAGGTTGAGCTTGTGGCATGCAATCGATGGATCGATGCCTGACATCTCTTGGAAAGACCATGTAAATATATCGACGTTTTTCTTTATTAAGAGTTACAACATGGTTTCTTTATCTTCTGGTGATAATTTTGAGCCAATAAATATATTTCTTCCTGGCCCGTCGAGCTCTATAGATTCAACCGCTTCAGTGTCGTGTTGCTCGGACATTGGAGGTGGCGCACTCTATAATTTCTATGCCTTTAGAAGTTTTATTGCCTAAGTGTTTGCTGTGGTATATTTACACATTCGTGTTACAGCTTGACTCCCTTTTATTTTATAGACACTGTTATCTGTTAAGAAACGCAAGGCCAAATGATATGTCGATGGTACTGCCTTAATAGGATGAAGCCAACTACTTCCTAAGATACCTAAACATTTTGATTTGGCATCGATGATAATGAATTTGACGAAGGTGGCTTCTGGTCCTGCTTGTACAGGCAGCGTGATTTTACCCAAGGCTAATTCTTTAGACCCATTGAGCCCTGTGATAGTTGTTGTCGAAGCTTTAACCGAATCCTTGTGGCCTTGAACATCAATTTCTCTTTTGAATAATACGTCCGCTGCACTTCCTGTATCAACAAAAAACGTGAATAATTAATCTTGTCCTACTTTGAGCATTATGACTAATGGATCGTCATGAGGGTATTTGACATGGCTGATATCACAGTCTTCGAAGGAATTGTGATATGGACGCTTGGCTTTGCTGAAGCTGGGTAGAAGTTTTACAGATTTTTTTGAGGACGTCATCTTACAGCAGGATGTGATTATGTCATCTTTCTTTCTCTTCTTTCCCTTCTCAATTTTGATCATATAAAGATGGCGAGCTTGACCTTATCCTTGCTCTTGTTCAACTTCCTTCTTTTGCATTTCTTCTTCGAGAAATTTTTGGACATCAACTACGTACTCATAGAGTCTCCCTGCGAGGAGAATGCGGTAAAAGATGTGTATCAGAGAGTAATCATTGTCAGTCTCATGGTTATGGACATTATGATACTTGCATAAGGGTTTGTTCGGTACATTAAGAATTGTTTGTACTTCTCGAAAGAAGTCATCTCCCTTTATTGTTGGTAAAATAGCGGAAAATATGGTTATCATAGGATGCAGGACTGGGATGTGTCTATCTATTTTCCCGTCTATCTTCCTAATGTTGTTGGTGGTCTATCCATGCTGATTAATAGCAACATTACTCGCTGGCTTTGGGTGTGCGATGATAATGCATCGTTGGTATGAATGACTTAGGAACTATTCATTTTATCTTTCTTGGACCGCTTGAATTCGATGTAGTTATTGGCATCATCGATCATTTATGTTATTGTCCTAGGTTTGTGAAGGGTAAGCTTTTCTCAAACTTTAGAATTGATGTGGAGTGCATAGGTGAATGCTAGTACTACAATTTTGGAATTTGAGTTCCCAATTTTTCTCGTTTCTTGTAGGAAGTGCTTGTAAAAGCTAGTTAAGGCTTCTTTTATACCTTGCTCGAAAAAGAACAATGAGTCAACTGTTATTTCCCACTCCTTAGCATACACATAGTTTGACTCGAAAAGTCTTTGTAACTGGCTAAAGCTAGTAATCAAACTTTCAGGAATAGTATGAAACCATCTGAGAGGTTCTTCCTTAAGGCTCATGTTAAATAGCTGGCATAACATGTGATCAAGTTTTGAGTACAAGCCAACTGCTGGTTTGAAGTGACAGATGTGGGTGAGAGGATCAGTGAGTCCCGCATATTGATGAAACTTTAACATGTAAAAGTTTTCTGGAATTGGCATAACTTCGAGATAAGGGGAAATAGGGTTTATTTCGATCCTATCTAGAATAGATCTTTGGCCAGGATTGTCAAAATATATAGCCTGAATCATATTGTTCAGATTATCTAATGTGATAAACTGCTGAAGAGTATTTGGTGCGGCTGCAACTTGAGGATCAAATCTCATTATTCTTTGGGTCCCAACCACTTTCTTACTGGTTACCTCACAGGAAGTGATAGGGTCAGGTGACGTGTGCGTCAATTTCCTTGGGTGGTCGATACTGATGAAGTAAGACTAAAGTGTCAAGAAGCTCTATCTGGGTTCCTTGATCGAGATCTAGAAGTTTAAATTTGTTCTTCTCTTGGTAAGTTCTCTCTCGGGGTAGCTCTGGATCGATTATCACTTCGGGCTTGGGGTGGTGTTGCTTGACAGATAGTGAATTAATCCTGATGTTTATACAAATTTTCCATTTTTTTCTGATGGGTTCGTCTTACTGTTCCAGGGATTTCCTCCTCTTGCCTCTTTCGACTTGAAGAGCTTGGGCATGAATTTGTTGATCTTCGAGCCGCTAGACCCTGTCTGATTCCATCTACTTTTGAAGTTTAACCACTGTATTATATAGATTGGTGGCTTCTATAAAGGCGGGTACGGGGATGACCTCATGGTTCATCTAAGTACTGGAGGCACTTCTGAGGTTCATATTTGTCATTGTATTGTCTAGAAGCAAAGTTGGTAAAGAAAATGTGTAGTCTTCCCACAGACGGTGTCAATTGTAATGGCATGATTTTTGGATGATAAACCTCACCAATACTTTCATAAGGAGACTGCAATTCGATACTCAGACACACTAGATTTTACATGGAAACTTAGTAAAACCTGAATAAAACCATGACCTCGAGGAAGATTTAGTAATAAAATCCAATATGTACTAGTTATTACAATTGCTGATCAATAATAAGGATGTGAATAATAAAAGAATAGTAGCATCTCGGGTCCCCTTTAACATATGCTTTGTCTGTATTTATAATGGATACGGGCAGTTATAAAATAAATGGTCTCCTATTTTGGTGGGCAGTGGGCGAGCGTTATAAAATAAATGGTCTCCTAGTTATAGTAGCATCTTCTTGTAACGGATCTATTTGACCAAGCGTAACGGCTACTGTAGTTGGTCAAGATCCGTGGTTATAGATGTGACATCTTCTTGAATGATAGAATATCTTTGACTTGGTTTTGTTAGCTTCTCCTTGTCGAGTTTGGGGAGTATGCTACCATAATATCTTCTCGAGTGATCATGTACTTTTGACGAAGTTCTGTTGGCTTCTCCTTATCGAATCTGGGGAATATGCCACTACAGTTGTGTCTTGATTCGTGGGAGAAATAGTATCCACGTACTAAGTAAAATATTCTTCTTAAGATGGCATGTGTGAGTTGTTCGAAAATATACCCAAAAATATATGGGGTAGATCTTTGTTTATAACAATCTGTTCAGAAGAATATATCTTTTCCAAAATGAAAGATTTTCTTGTTGGCTATGTAAGAACTTGATGCCTGGGTGCTTTTGATCTTATTCTTTTGTAGGTAAGCTCTTTGTTGGTTGATTGGAAGGTGTCATGGTGAGGACACACTCTCAGCGCGTGCGACATGCGGTGGAAGGTAGGCTAGCCATCAAGGTGCCCGAACTTTGTGAGAGATATTTTTTCCTGTTGCCTTATGATGTCGTATTACCGGAGTGGCCGTTAAAGTTGGACAACTTAGATGTCTAAGGTAGGCCTATTGATTTGAATCGTTACTTCTGGTGTGATGTTTTCTGTGCTCTTTTCCTTGATGCTACCCTGCGAGAGGGTGTTATTCGAGAAATTGCATTGGATAAACTGACTGAAGAGGACTAGAGGGGGGGGGGGAGATAATTCCATGTGGCGAACTGAATCACCCAGGCTGTTTTTAAATGTAACTATATTTAAATGTAAGCTCGAACTTTATAGCTCGATTTGAATAAGTAATCTATTTGCAGTGTTCTATGTTTGTCAATCTGTTTCTATTTATGATAAGTTCATATTTAAATGATGACCTAAAAAGTAGGAGTATTACGTTTATTATGCCGTTTATGGGGCAGTTATGATGGATGACAGTTGTTTGGGTTCAACAGCTATTTTGAATATTTCAATTTTTTGAATTTTTGCAATTTATTGGAATGGAGGATGGTGCAGTATGATTTTATTTGAGGGAAAGCAAGGTGAGTGATCGTGTAGATATTTTAAGGAAGGAGGAATTGAATTGTTTAATGGCTGATGTGAAGGATAAACGTGATAACATAATACGTTATCCTTGAAGTAATGATGATAATGCGAGGCAAAATAACGTGCCTATAGAGGCAGTAGGGGTGGCTACACGTGTCTGAGGGAGCCGTCATTTCAAAAGCTGAGGGAGAGTATAAAAAATTATTTCTCTCTCCCTCATAAATTATCTACAGTTATATAGAGAGAAAAATGTTATAATAAGTATTTCTAGAGAGCGAAAACATTTAGATTCTAAGCGTAGTCTGCCATTAATAAAAACTCCGTCTGGTGAAAAGAACTTGTAGGAAAAACAACGTAATTAAGCAATCTCTTTGAAGGTTGTGGGCAGAGTAGCAGATTGTGGATCTTTCAGTACAAGTGAGTAAGTTTTGATTGAATGTTATGTTTGAAGTGAATAGTATTATGTATATTTGCTGTTTGTGACTCACTTATGCATTCTATGGATATGGGTAAAGTAGAATGTAGCGTAATTTGGGGATTGAACAAAAACTTTGTCTGTATTGGTTAGTATTGTAGAAGCTCTGTTTGGATATGTGTATCGTAAACTATTTACTGGGAGAAGTGGAAAAGTTTGACTATAGTTTCTATTGCTTGGAAAGTTTGAAATGCTTTACTGGGTGGTAAGGAAAAAGTAAGTATGGGTGGGGTTTTATTTGCTATTTTTGTGGAATATTGTGTTAACTGTATAAGGAATGAATCGTAGAGATAGACTGAATAATAAAATATTGCTTTTACTTGTAGGTCGAGTATGCGTTCTAAGAACTTCAGACCTGTCGTAAATTTTTGTTTTCGTCCAGTTCGGAGGAAACGTCATCGTCAGGTAGAGAGGACAGAGTTGGGGGAATGAAGAAAACTGTAAAAGGTAGGGAAGTCATCATGGGTACAATAAATAATGTTCCTTTCCAAGTCAAGGATATAGTAGAAGGGAATTGATCTAGGAGGATCTAGGGACGTCTTGAGTCGAAGACCAAATTATTGTAAAGTCGTTCGAACGAGATTTAGAGTCGTTCGAACGACTCCCTAATTTTGTTCGAACAACCAATGTTTAATCCCCTGAAATTTTGGCCCATAGGAAAATTTCCTTCAAACGAGCTTGGATGTCGTTCGAACGAGTTGTCATGTTTCTAAGGTTTTAGACCAATTAGCGTAAAGTCGTTCGAGCGAGCTTGGATGCCGTTCGAACGAGCTTGGCGTAGGTTGTTATTTTAAGGTGTGGGTTTACCTTGAGATCCGTTCTATTTGGTATTTTTGGTTCCCTCATATATAAAAGGGACTTAGGCTATTTTTCTAGGATGGTAGTTCAATAGAAAGTTTCGAGGAAGAAGTTTAAGGTTTTAGAGTAATTCATTATAATTAACTGAGTTTAAGCAATTGAAGCTCTTAAAGGGATCTTTCCCAATCCAATTTTTGGGTGTTCTTTGTACTTTTTTGCTAACTAGGGTTTCTTTATTCGTATTGTGGATTAAGTGGTATCAATTTTCCAGTTATGATTCTCGGGGGGTTGATTATGGTTTATAGTCTCTATACGTGACCGTCTCAAGCAAACGAATGAGAAACTAGTGAGTCTGTTAAAGATTCATCACCAACCTAATTCGAAGAAGAAGAACAATTTGGAGATGGGCGATTCTGACGATCGACTCACAACTTTGGAAATGACAGTTTCTGACCTAACTTCTACGGTAGGGGAACTAGTAGAACAATTGTGCCACAAAAATATCGAAAAGGCTTTCACCTTAGTAAAACGGTGAGGTCGCTCTCAACGGCGAGGCTGCTCGAGGAAGAAAGGGGTTTTGGAGATGGATAGAGACGAGGATATTGCGGAAATAGATAGCAATTCTCAGGATGTCGAATCCGTCAAGGAACGATCGGGTAATGGTAAGTCATTGAATAATTTACGTAATCTTCGTATCAATTTTAAAATTGAAATTTTGGTATTCAACGGTTCAATCGATGCCGAGAATTTGGATAATTGGTTAGATATGTTAGAAACCTATTTTTCCATTTATGAATACTCCAATGCTCAACCAATATGCTTTGCTACGTCTAAATTGGCAAGTCATGCAGTCACGTGGTGGAAATCTTATCGGAAACGCCACGATGTAGGAAGTTTGAGTTAGAAAGAATTCAAAGTATTATTGCGAAAGTAGTTTTATCCGATTGGGTATGAGCAAGAGAGATGGCATAAATGTCACAATTTGTGCTAAAATTTGAGCAATCCGTACAGGAGTACACTACGGCGTTTCATAACCAAGCTTTGGTTTTGGACATTGATGTGGATGAGTATGAGGTGTTCATGAAGTACACAGGGGGTTTGCCAGAGTCTATTAGAAGAGAGTTGAAGCTCTTTACTGTGGCCAATATCGAGTACACTACCGTGAAGGCAATTACTATTGAAGGCAAGTACTTGTAAAGTGACAAAGAAGACGACAAGAACAAGTTGGGGTACAAGTCTAGCTGGAAAAATGAGCATAAGGGAGAGTCCAAAGGAGAGGGGTCTTCGTTCAAGAAGAATTATTGTAATCATTGTAAGGCAAGTGGGCATATTTTAGATAGATGTTGGAAACTTCACCCGGAGCTTAGGCCAAAGGAGGAAAAGTATAAGAAAAAGAGATATGCACTATCCGTTGATGTTGTTGACCTTCCGAATTTAGATAAATTGAATCCTAAGCTTACACTTATGTTTCAGCAGACTTTTGCTACCAAGGAAGAGAGTCGGGAAGAACTTTTTCGTGTCAATATTTAGGTGAAGCAGAGTTTAGTCGAGGCCATTGTGGATCTTGGTAGTCAGAAAAATTTAATTTCTGAGGCGTTGGTGAAGAAGATGGGTTTGACGACTATAACTCATCCTAAGCAGTAAGGTTTGGGATAGATTCAAAAAGATGCAGATTTGATGATTACGGAGCAGTGTACATTTAAGTTTGTAATCACTGAAAGGTTTATTGACGAGGTGACGTGTGAGGTGGTTCATTTGGATGTGTGTCAGGTTATCTTGGGTAGCCCTTATCTTTGGGACTGAGATGCGATTCAATACCATAGAGCTCGCAAGTATCGTATTGTGAAAGAGAGAAAGGAGTTCCAAATCAATGGAGCATGTCACCATAAATAATTTAGTAACGGTGACTCAGGTGAAGCGGTTGGTTAATGCGAGCGGCAAGTTTGTATTATTAATTTAACAAGGGGCGTAGTGTATTTCGTTGAATGTTGCTGCAAGGCAAGACATGCGAGTATGAATTGGATTTGCCACCTTCTATGCAGATGTATTCGGTGATTAATGTCGAGCATTTGAAGTTGTTTGAGTCATCTCTTTTTGATGAAGACTCTGCAATCGACACTTGCCTACCGTCAGTTGATGACTTATGGATGGAAAGAGAAGATCTGTTGCTGGAGGATGGAATTCTAGAGAAGAAGGTTCTTACTATAAGACGGGTTGGAATTGACTCACTCCGAGTTGGGAAGAAGGGTCAGCTACCTAGTAAGTCAAAGTAGTACAGCAGGGAATTTGGCAGCACAATATTTTTATACCTCCAATTCTAGCTTGAGCAGGAGCTTAAGGCTCATAAAGGGGGGAGCCATGATCTAGGAGGATCTAGGGACGTTTTGAGTCGAAGATCAAATTCTTGTAAAGTCGTTTGAACAAAATTTAGAGTCGTTCGAACGACTCCCTATTTTCGTTTGAACGACCGATGCTCAATCCCTTAGAGTTTTAGCCCATAGAAAATTTTTGTTTGAACGAGCTTGGATGCCGTTCGAACGAGTTGTCACATTTCTAGGGTTTTAGACCAATTAGTGTAAAGTCATTCGAATGAGCTTAGATACCGTTTGAACGAGCTTGGTGTAGGTTATTCTCTTAAGGCTTTGTTTTGCCTCGAGTTCCGTTCAATTTAGTATTTTTAGTTCCCTCATATATAAAGGGGACTTAGGTTATTTTTCTTGGATGTTAGTTCAATAGAAAGTTTTGAGGAAGAAGCTTAGGGTTTTAGAGTAATTTATTGTAATTAGTTGAGCTTAAGCAATTGAAGCTCTTAAAAGAATCTTTCCCAATCCAATTTTGGGTGTTCTTCGTACTTTTCTGCAAACTAGGGTTTCTCTATTCCTATTGTGGATTTGGAATACTGAAATAGAGACGGCGAATGGGTTATTTTTTATATACCCGGAGGGCGTAGATGTAGGAAAAGATTTTTTAATTTTTTTTAAAAAGTTAATAGGTAAATTGGGAGACTATGTAATAGAGCAAGGTCTATGTTTTAAGACATTTTTCCAGTTCAGGGGGAAAAAGTATATTATCAAGTACCTGATCTTGACTTATGGAAGGCGGGGAAAGGTATTCAGGAGGATGTTAATATTTCGTACTATAACAAGTCTGGGGTGTCGGCCCCGAATGATGGGTTTTGTGCTATCTGAACAAAGTGTTTTATGGTCTAAGAGTACCTCTGACCTATTTTCAAAAAGGGGTTATGAACATACTGTAGTGCTGCCCCGCACAATTGAATGGGAATGCATATGAGATGATGAGGGTGTATGATACTTTGAATGAGAGGTAGAGAGAGAACGGTACTGCGAAGTAGTTCGTTGCAGCTGATGTAATGAAATATTACAAAATGAAGTATTTGAAAGTGCATAGGAGTTGTTATCTGTTTAATGATGCTTCTAGACCAAAGTTTTTTTATTTCGAATCTACGGGTAGACCATGGAACGACCATCTTGTATGGGTTAAGGGCAACTATATGCAGGTCCCTGATAAACCAGTGCTCGAGCTAGAATTTAAATATTTTAATCCGAGTAAGCAACTTCTATTATCTTGAGCTAATATATGCTTATCTACGAGCTTTTAATCATCTCTATGTATTTTGCTTGTCAGGTACTTCAGCTATAGTCGTTCCTGACAAATTGAACTTATTTGATTATGTAGCTCGCGAACAGACCGATTTGATGCAAGTGTCTGGGTATCTGAACATCCGGAGGGATAAAATAGTGGACTCCAAAATGCCAAAGGTTCAGCGATCTAACACAAACGGGTTATGGCTGGTCAAGAGGGTTCTGGTAATATTGTGAATACGGACCTGCGTCCTCTGGTGGACTTGACTAGCATCCCCCCTCCTCCTCTGAAAGGATCAGGTGTCCAGCAGAAGTTTTGTAGGATAAAAAAAACTCCAGGAATCTTCTCACTCTTCTTTAGAGGCATCAAAAAAGTGGGAAAGGGTGGGAAGCTATCGTCCATGGCAGTTACTGATATTGCAGAACAACACAAAAGGAGTGAGGGAATTCCGCAAGAGATAAAGAAGACCGTTTCTCAAAAATGGAAACATCATGAGATTGAAGGTAATGACCGAACTCGGTCTAAATCTGTGGCAAAGCTGAGGTTAGTACAACAAAGTTGTTTTGATATGGCGGGGACAAATCCGAGAAAGCTCGAAGATGTATTTCAAGAGCATATGGTACAAGTATATATTAATATTCTTTATTTGTTGCACTTTGGTCGATATATCCATTTATGACTTCGTTTATTATGTTGGAAGCTATCTATGCTGGTGAAGGGGTCTACAGAGTTCTTAAGAAAAGAAACCAGGAGTATTTGGAGTTTTCTCAAAAGTATGAAGCTCAAATAGCTCAGATAAAGGAGGTCAGTGACCAGCTCGACAAGGAGAAGGAGAGAACATCAGAAGAGGTGAAAAGGCGTTGAGGAGCTACGGGCGCAGATGTCTGAGCGCGAAAAAAATCTTGGAGAAGGCTGTAGAGACGATGAAGAATTATAGAGACAATATGATCCAGACATATTGCCATTTTGATTTAACCGAGGTTGATATCTCTCTCGGTCTAGAGGGCAAGTACAGAGATATAATATTTCCTTCAGATGTTGAGGATGAGAAAATTGATGACAATACTGCTCCCCTAAATGCATCCCCCTCCAAAAATGAGCAAGCTCAGGAGGCTGTTGCTGGATTAACGTCACCGCATAAGGTAGAGATTGCCAAGAATAATTAATATCGGCCTGTAGTACCCTGTTCAAACTGTTTCATTCAAGTTTGACTTTGATGAGAATGCATCTGTTTATTGTGTAACTATAAGATTTGATAGACATAAATTTGTTGTTCCTTGTTGAATATATTTTTTTATAATAGAAAATTTGTAATCTGTATAAGAGATAGAGCAATTGAGGGAAACTGTTACCACGATAGAGAGATCGTCGAGTAGGGCGAAGGGCTCTATGACTCGTACTCAACAGGTATTAAATATAATTGAATATGAGAGAAGGCATTTTAAATCTATTTTAGAGATAAATTTTAAATATTTATGTAAACTTCAGTGTAGATATGCAAAAATAAAAATAGAGAGGGATGAGACTTTGAGAAAAGAGGATGAGAGATTTTCTTTATTACGAAAATCTATAGACTCGGTGTATTTTGTTGATAAGAGCGATAAAGCCAAGTGTCAGAGGACGTTGTTAACTCTGACACTGTATTTTGAGGGTGAAGTAGATAGTGAGCGGGGGTAAAAAGATGCTTACGTAGAGTTTTTAAAAGAAAGGGGTGTAGTACCTGATTTAGCTCGAGTTAAGTTTTTAGCTCAAGGGGCACGCAATCGTCATAGCCTAGTGGCAAAAAAATGTTCAGCTCGAGCTGGTATTTCTATTATATGGGGTGGCGCAGGTCCCTTACCTGATGCTCTTGGCTTTGTATAGGGTCGAAGATTAATGAGGATTTTATTTTTTAATATAAAAAGAACCGAGAATGGTGCGAGCTAACTCAGTGGGGGAGTTAAACAACTTGCAAAATACGTTGAAGCTGTGTACGGAGCAAAATACTCGTCTTGTAAATCAGGTGACAAAAGAAATAACTTTAAGAAAGAAGGGGGAAGAGAAGTTGAAGGCTTTGGAAGTGATGCAGAAGAAAATGCGCAGGCGCCTGCATGGAGCGCATATACAGTTGAAAGAACATTTGTATCCTACGCGAGCAAAGGTTGCAGCTCACACGGACCATGATCGTTATATAGAGGTTGTGATTGGGTTTTATGGAGGTGAGTTAGAAAGGGTTGAGAACAAATTTAGGAAGTACGTAATGGATTGTGAAAAAGATTTTGATATAGAAAATGAAAAAGCTGAAAATATGCAGTTTACGAAAGATGAGGATGAAAAAGGTGCTGAAAGACTACCTCCTAGACTGGCACAAAATTTTTCAAAGGAGGACGAGGAGGAGGTTTAGAGTTTGTTACCTCATTCACGGTAAAGACATTTCCAGTTGGATGTTGTGACCTTTGTTGCACCTCTGGACGTGCAGGTAAACAAGTTGTGATGAGTGAGGAGTAGGGGACAACCCTCGTAGTTTAAGGAGGGAACATAAATACATTATCCATGTTGTTCGAATGTTGCTGTATGCATAAGAAACTTGGTGTACTATTCTAATAAGAAATTGAATGTGTTATAGTAATGTTCGTGATAAATGTGTTATGTTTTTGTATGTAGAGGTAGATGTTATAGTAGAATACATCTAATTAGAAATGTAGGTCGATCATACATAAGTATTTCATTGTTGTAAGATCGACGTACAACAGTTGCGAGAATGAATTGTAAACTGTAATATTTAGAAGTTTGATTATATGTGAACTGTTTTAAGCACGAACTGTTTTGTATATGAAATTGAACTATTTATGCAGATCGAACTAGAAGAGGTGCAAAGTCAGTGTGAGGCTTTATTCATTTTGAATGAAAGATTTAACGTTGATTTGAACCAGAGTAGTGAAGCATTGAAAAATGCTACTGAGTTAAATGTGAAAATGGAGTTGAGGATGATCGAGGGGCAAGGCATGGTGAGTCATTTGGCCGAACAAATGGTAATAAAAGAGGCTGAACTAGCTAGTGTACAAGAGAAGGTGGAGGAGTTAAACGAGGTTTTAAAGAAAAGGAGGTCCAATATTAGGAAAGCTCATTGCCACATAAATAATCTCTAGGAATGAGTAACCAAGCAAGAGACAGAATTAATAATTGCGCGAGCTAAACTGACAGAGTCGTTGGTGAGGTTGAAGAAAGAAGAGGATGGTGTTGTCTGTTCTCAGGTTCGTATCAACACGTTGGAGGCAGAGTTGGCATGTTTGCTAGCATCTGTTAGGAAGGCAATTGAGCGAGCCAGGGAGTCTAAGGGAATGTTAAATGTTGCTAAAAAATAAAGAAAATGATTTGGAGGAAGTTAGCAAGAAACAAAATGACTTGGTAAAAATTTATTGAGCTTGGATAGGGAATTTAAATAACGTAGTTCAAGTATTGGAATTAGATCTTATAGTGTTTCGAACGACAGTGGGGGAGCTGACTAGTTCGAATAAAAAATTGGAGGTGGACCTTGTGATAGCCCAACGGGATCTTAGTATAGAGGTTGATTAGAGAAATCATAATTAGTTTATCATGGAGGAATCGATGGCTATGCTAGGACAAATGGATGAATTATCATGGTAATGGAGGCGCGTGATAAAAATTTCATGCAGGAAACTACTCTAGCTATTGATCGTTATAGTAACTTGGAAAAATTGTTAAAGGAGGCGAAGGCAACGATTGTGGAGCTCGTCGTACCTGACAAAGATAAGCTTGATGCACGTAAGGTGCATGATAAAAAAATGGCCTACACTAAATTCATTTCACAGTGTACACCATTCTCCCCTTGAGACTCTTAGAGACTGTTAAGAGTGTAAAAGTTCTCTTCTTTATCTTTGTTTTGAGCATAAGTCTTGATTAAGATTTTTTTTAACTGGTCGAACGTAAGGATGGAATTTTCAGGTAAATGGAACCATCGGACTGGCCCTCCCTAGAGACTTGTAGCAAACAGTCGACAAAGAATGTGGTTTAAGTTTGAATACTATCCCAACGAATCTCAGAACTATTGGACGTGTTCACTTGGATTGGTACCTTTCTACTTGCATATTTTTGAAGTATGGAATCCTATTGGAACTTCCATATCGAACAAATCTTTGGCAATCGGACTACCTTGCAATTTCCCTAGATCAACCTCGCTGTAAAGAACTTGAGCTTCTACCAATTCCTTGATTCGCTGATCCATGTATTATTGTGTAAAGTATTTTTACTCCCCTCACTCAGACATTCACAAACTGACACCCTAGATGGAGGTCACGACTCCTCCTCTTATCGTTTCGAGTGCCTACATCCCCTTCTAATTTCTTATAATCCTCTTGTCCCAAATAAATTGAGGCTTCTGGTACCAGTAAATCATTGTAATGGTGTTTGGAAGTTCCTCTGTTTGCTGCGCCTCAAGGTCCTAATCGGTCTCGTGCTAAAATCTTGGAATTCGAGAGTATGACCTCACGTTCCCTGGATACTTGATCCTGTTGACTATCTTGCAGAGCTTTCAAGGTAGTCTGCAATGTTGCCATCTATTCTTCATGTCATTTGAACTCCATTTTTTGAGCTTTACGTTCCTTTTTGAGTTGCTGTTTGTGAATCCCTTGAACGTGTACCAACTAGCGTTTGAGCTCGTTTCGCTTCTTTGTATCGGTGTTGAGGTTCGCCCTTAATTCTGCTAGTTGATCAAGTTTTGTGGAGATTTCATACTAAACCGCTGAGGTTGTTCATTTGGGATTTACCATGATTGAATGTTGATCTGTGAGGAATTGTTTGCCTTAGTATTTCGTGGAATGTCTTCTTTCCCACAGACGATGCCAAATATAAGAGCCTAATTTTGTAGCTCAAATTACATCTTACACCAAATGTACCTGCGACACAAATATAATAACAGAGAATATAAATTAACACAGGTTTTAGCATAGAAACCTCTGAATATGTAAAAATCACGACCTCAGTTCGAAGATTTAGTAAGAATAATTTTATTGCTTGAGATACTTGTATATTGATTACAATTTGAGATCTTTTTGAGCTAGAGAAAACCATGGCCACTTCTTCTCTGGATTTTATTCCTTTTATAGTCCTTATTCACAGTTCGTTTTCATGTCAGCACGTTCTCATGGATTGGGGAATAATGGAGGTTATTTCCTGTAACTGCTAGTTCGTAGAAGACAGGTCTCCTTGTCTCATTCAGTATTATTTGGAGTGCTCGTGCCACGTTCCTTCTTAGATCATGGTCTAGGTGTCAATGTTGACAGGGTACATGTTATGTATACATTGCGTGAGTCTGCCATTGTACTAGTTCGTTGTTATCCCAACTCGAGGCACAGGTCCCTACAACATCATCTTCGCCTTAGTAGATTTTAAGACAAATGCTGCAGACAACTAACTTTTCCCCATTGTTGTGCTGCTTGTAGTATGATTCAAGTCCATTTTGTAAACGGATCACCCTGTCGCAAAAATAATCTTATCGTTAAGCAACAACTTTAACATTCTGAGAAATACTTTTTGAATTGCTCAGATCTTTTTGACCATTCTTTATCATTTCCGCTAAGACAAAAACAAGTAATTTGATTTAATACAAAACTAGTTTATCCATGCTATCATACTAAAAAAAGTTCAATTCAACTCTTCAATTATAATGAATATAAACAACCATTTGTTTTCAGACAACACCAAAACAAGGACGAATAATAAAAAAATAGACGATCTCACAACTGATTTGGATACATAAACAACGATCAAATGACGATAAAATATACTAGAAAATCATTAATAAAAAATGATCAAACACTAGATAATCGTCAACCAGCGACAATCAAACACTAGAAAATCATCAAAATCTCAAAAGTGGAAACATTAATCCAAGATCATCCAAGAATCCATCAAACCACAGCAAATCATCACTCTATTTCTACAAAAAGTTTATAATCTCATACTTGAAAATCAAAGATTCGTCTAAAACACTACAAACGTAAATAACAATAAGAAATTAGACGATTATGGTCTAAACTTGCCGAAACCAACTCTTCTATGACAATCAACTAAGATTAGCAATTTAAACCTCATAAACAATGAAATCTCTTACTAACACTCATTAACTGTAGGAAAATTATACAATTACTATGATTAATAATAGGCTATGGAAAACATATTATACTAACCTCTTCTCCTGCTCATCTTCCCTTGGATTGGCTGTAGACCTTAATGGGATAATGTTCTATGTTGTAGCCTCCAAGAGGGACATTTTCTCTATTTAACCTGACAGGGTATTGAGTGGTCTTCCTATTATACCCTCAAACCCTAATAAAGAGTAACACTAGGTCCTACCAACCTTAACTTGCTATAACAATTGGACACAGCCAATAATACCTATATGACCTATTATCATGTGTACTCGTAAACAGAAGATAAAGTATAAAGTAGAGCCGGTATAGATGGAAAATCCAACATCAACAACACCACAATCATTCAAATTAGCATGCATAGATGAAGACCATTGCACTAAACATCACTAAAGTTACTAATTATCATTAAAATTATAGCAAAATAGATGAAGTTTTGTACCTGAATCGGTAAAACTTGTGAGAAAGAGCTTTTTGTTTCTCTGGTTATCTTGAGTGTTCTAGAGAGAGAGTTTGCACAAATGTGAGAAAAGCTGTATTTTATAAAAAGGTTGAGTAGGAGAGAGAGGGGCAAAACTTACTGCTCCCGAGGGAACATTTTAACAGAATTTGCTGAGTCACTCATTCTAAGAGCATCTCCAGCAAATAGTGTGAGTTTGGGTGTGGGCTCTGACAGGGGGCCTACAGAAAACCCAACCCAAACTCAACCTCTTGTAGCAGCAAATCAGAATATCTTACATGGTTTTTAAAAAAAAATTTATATGAAATCAAAACACCGCACGCAATTCTGTTTACCGCCACGAGTTTTGCTAACAAATAACAAACCCAACTCGACTCCCTCCACACTATTTCCTCACCTCTTTCAATTCGAACCCAAAATTTGAAAAAAAATCTAATTTTTTTCAAAATCAAATGGAGATGCCAGAGGAAGACTCATATCCCAGTACATTCCCTGGGTTTAAAGGGACAAGAAATCCGGAGCAAGCCGTACCTCGGTCGAGGTCCGGAAGGAAGAAAAAAGGAGTTGGATTTAAATAGGTACAACAAAATGAAGGCATACCACACCCACACCAAGAAAATGTTCTAACCAGGTTTATTAATGCGCTTCGAGACAACCAAACTCATATATATCACACTAGCAAGGATATCACGGTAAGTTTTTCATACATTGTGACTTTGTTATTTCAGTTAATCAAGTGTTTGACAAAATGCTCAAATGAACAGAATCGGGATTCGATGCGTCCGCACTGCACATTCACTATGGTGATAAAAGTTTGGAAGGAGATTTCCACAATTCTGGCAATAAAGGATCCCGTGGTGAAGATATTCGGGAGGTTTATGGATATACGCTTGGGCAATTCTGATAATCGGCTAATTTAGGTTTTAACAGAGCGTTGGGGGCCGACAGCTCACACTTTTCTATACCCGTGTGTGGAGAAAGAGATCACTCCAATGGATTTCCATATGCTGACATCATTGTCAATCGGTAAATATCCTACACAAGTACCGTATGACGATGGATGAAGTGTTTTATCTAAGGCGAGGCAATTGTTCCCACGCATCGAATCCTATAATATAAAGAGTGGGAACGTCAGCATTTCACATTTTGAGGACATACTTAACCATCATAGATGATCTGGAGAACGATATTACGATTGTTCGTACTTTTATATTTTTCATGATGGGACATTTATGGTTCTAAATGGCCAACGACACCGTCTCGCTTGGATATCTCATGGTCGTAGCCGATTTGGGCGAAGCTCCCGAATATGACTAGGGTTCTACTATTTTTACTTCTCTGTACCATGGTTTGGATACCGCAGTCACGAGTCACGACTAGGGGTGCTATCACTAGATTTTCACAACTTCTTGAGGTACACTAACATTTTTTTCTTACAAGCTACAAATCAAATATCTTCCAATAAACATCTTAAATAAAATTTCTAATTATTTTTTTATGTTGTTCCGAAATGTAGTATTGGTTCTATGAGTATTGTGGGGTTGGTCACCCTATTGTCAAGGAAGCGCTGAAGATCATGTCATATCCATGCCTCAAAGCATGGGAGAAGGGGAACAGAAACAAAATAAATAACCAAGCAGCGAATTTGTTTACTATAGCTAGATACCTCATTGACCACCGGACTATTGAGTTGATCAACTAGCAACCTTGGGGTACATCTGCGGCGTTAGAGTTAGATAACGTGCATACCGCGTCATACCTGTCCCGTAAAAGGATGTCACTTCAAGTCCCAAATGGAAACTGCGAGTATTACTTAGGGGATAGATGTTGGAGGCAGTTGACTGACACTGTGGGTATTCCTTTGAATCCTCTACTTAATATGTCGCTACATCTAGTTTAGCTTATTTACAGGCAATGAGACAGGCTGGCTTTGTTAATTGTGCCCAATTTGTGATAGGCGAGGAGTGAAAGGCTTACGCCTCATACTGGGCTAACCAAACTTTTGGGTAGGCCACCCATTGACAGATTCTGACATGTACATGTAGACAAACCCAAACTCGCTTTTTAGCTGCTGGGAGGGCCAAAGTTTGGGTTTGGGCTTGAGTTAACAAACCAAACCAAAAACCCTACTGGAGATGCTCTAACAGGATTTCCACAGTCACTCATTTATGTAAGAGGAGCATAATCTATAGTGGGCCCAAGTATGTTACGTGGCACAACAAACAAATATTTCATTTCCACTTTTTCCTTGGTTAATGACGATAATAAACACAACCAATTTAACCGTGACCCTTCATAGAGAGGACATATCTGGTATTATACATAGTATCCATGAATAACGCTCATGAAGAAATTGGATTATAAATTATAGTCGTATTCTTCGGTGAACGCGACATTGCCACTAGACGTAAGGTGAATGGGTTCGAGGTGATGCATCCGCACTGTATTGCAGACATGTGTTGTCTAACAGGGTGTTTGATGGATGTATTAAAATCTTAAGTTTATTGGACTATGCCCCCAACTGTAAACTGAATATTATCACTCTCATTTGCCAAATATTAACTTTTGCGACTTCATTTTTCCTTTGGCATAGGCTTGTTATCGAATCGGATCATAAATGGGGGCGGTCGGATATTTTTTCGCTTTTTTCAGAAACGTAAAACCTATTTCGATTCGATGTTTTTCGGAAAAACAAAAAAATTGATCCGAATACGAAAAAATTGGATTTATCAAAAATTTTGAAATTCCAAAATTTTTGGGGGAAAATTCGGAATTCGGAAGAAAAAAATCCATAAATTTTAGATATCTAGATAAAATTAGAAATTTTGTATTTGGCAGAAAATTGTCACTGTATTAATATCTCATAAACATATTATTAGACAAGTGATAATAAATGATACCATCATAGAAACTTTGGTACACAACAAATGATAACAACTTGGAAATAAATATTATCTAAAATTTAAAGTTTACAAAATAAAACATCATTTCACAAGCTTAAGTAGGTATTTAAGACAAAATTATCACCAAATATCTATGACAGCCTCTTTAGAGATAGGTGAAGAAAGATAAAAAAACAACCACCCACTATTACTTAAACACAAAAGTTTAACCCCGTAAAACCAACTGAACACCACCTGACCATATCTCTCACCCCCACCATTGCTTCAAGAGTTCTAGAGAGAGAGAGGGATACATTCTTACCTTAAAGGGAAAATGGGAGTGAGGTTTCACTGGTGGATAAAAGAGAACTCATTGCAAAGAGGGAGAAGAAATGGAGGCAGACCTCGATGAAGTATATTTTGTTTGAGGTTTTAGTACCAACTCTCTCAAGTTGAAAGTTGAGAAATTCATATTAAATCAGATCGGATATTATTCGAAATAATCGAATATTCGCCAATACTTTTAGAGAAAGAGAAAGTGATTGGTAACTATAACACTGAATTTTATGTGGAAAACTCAGACTAACCTGAGTAAAACCACGACCTCGTAGAGGTTTTAGGGAGAAAATCCAATATTATGCTAATTATTACAATTATTGGACAGTGAATAAAGAAAAGAGCGAGGCTTGGAGTAAGTGTGGGTTGCTGTTTCTGAGTGTTAAGAGTCCGATCCTATTTTCAAAGGGTCCTGCCTCTATTTATAGTGGATACCGGCAGTTATAAAGTGAACCCATTTCTGGATTTTGTGTTCAGTTGGAGATCTTCGAGGACTTTCCGTAACATCTGGCTGACTGAGCGTAACGGTTGTTGATCAGATATCTTTGAGATCTGAAGTTCGAGAACTATGAAGTTGTATGAAGTTTGACCTTTGAACTGCTACAATAACTTCGAGAACTATGAAGTTGCAATGGCCTTTGATAGGTCTTGATCGAGAAGAATGTTTGCTACCATTGTTCCATCTGAAGTGTTTATGATATCTTCGACTATCTTCTTCAGTCTTGTGTTCGAGATCAGTGTTCGATGGTTGTAGACCGTCTGCAATGGACCTTCGACTAAGATCTTCAGGCTTGTAGTTGTTGATGTTAGGAAATATGGTATTACAATCACCCCATTCTTGACAGAAGCACTTGTGTTTTTGTCGAGAATAATCTATAGAAAATGAAAAGTTGTCGAAGTTTGAAGAATGGTTGCTTTGTATCTTTCGATGTCAGATGCATTGAACTTGGACATGGTGTTCTCGAGGTGCAATAAATGCAGCTATAAATGCTAGTCTATATGCATAGGGAGGGGGTTATTTTGTTTTTATTTGAATGTCACGTGTTGTTGTTTTGTTGTGAGGAGGTCGGAGTGTGAATCATGGATGGTAAGGTACATGATTTTGGGGGTTTGGGGTATCGGAGTGAAAAGATTTTGGTTTGTGTGTCGTTAAGTAGTGATAGATTTGGCTGTAATGTTGTTATTGTAGGCGTTGCTGTTGGATCTTGTTGTTTTGGAAACGGTGCCATAGCGGTGTTTGCTGGTCACGTAGGTAGTCCTCAAGGCAGGTATCAGGCGAGTATTAGTGTTGTTGTCAGAGGACATCTTCTGACTTTAACTTTCAGTGACTTGAGATTCATTGAGTTACTTGAAGGACGTGGCCCTTTTATCAGATAAAAGATCGGGGCAGTGTGGTTGAGCTTGTTTCTGGAAGATCAGCATTGTAGCGGCCAGGAAAAAATTTCGAGCTCCCAGAACTATTGTAGGTCTACCGAATGAAAGACTTGAAGAACTGTATCGAACTGTGTAATAAATCGAAAAAGTGTAACTGTATTTGTTAGATGTCGAATAAGATTTATGTCGAATGTAAACTGTACTTGAGAAGTTTATGAATAAAAATAAATTGTTCGAGATCTTTTTCTGTGTTGATTTGGATTCGAAGTATGATAGTAGGTTGTGTCGAATAAGATTGTTTGGAGTTGGGGGTCCCACTAATGCTGTCATAATGAGTGATATGACTAGGATTTCTAGTTCCAATGATTTGAGTGTAGCATTAAATGTTGAGAGACTATAAATACGAACGTTGTAGGTGTAAATAAGCAGGGAAGAATGGTGAAGATCAGAAGTCAGACTCTGCGAGAGATTGTTTCCCGGTGTAATGAAGAGATGCATTATGCCTTGTTGATGCGCTATTACGGTTGTCTGGACCTGTGTGCTCCAGTGCTGCCTCCACGTGAGGTGAACTACAAAGGGATGGACGAATCTGAAGCTTTCTTTTGGAGAAAGAATTTTCTTTTTCATTGCAGTCTTCAATCTATGGTGTATGTTCTTGGTCAGGAAGCGATGATTGTTCAGCGTGCGAAGGCATTGGCAAAGGAAGGAAGGACTTTGTAAGGAAAAATTTGTAATAGTTTCTAGGTATACATGAATGTATACTGTTTCTCGAATGAAATAATGAGGAATTTTAATGATGTGTGAAACATAGGATTTTGTTGTTGTCGAAGTATATTTAGTCGAATGTATTATTTTGCGAAAATGTAGGTGTAGGTTTTACTTCTGTCGAGTAGGAGAAAATTTGAGGAAGTCGAGAAGGATAAGTGGAGACGAAAAGTTAGGGATTGCGAACCGTCGGATGTAGTTATAGGTAACTGACACCTGGGGTCTATAAGTAGCCCTGCAGTGGCCGGCTGTTCATATTTTGAACTTCTGCCAAATTTTTCTTCGCCTCTACAAACTGTCTAATCGCTTTTTGACTTTCTTTCTACAATAGGGAGGGAGGAGATAAGCTTATTGATCAAAAAGGCAAAACTTGCCAAGGAGAGGAACGTAGAAGCAGCGAGGTTGCACGGTAAGTGATTGTTTTTGTGTTTTGATTGATTTTTTCTGCTTTGTAAATTCGTTGTATAATATGCGAATGTCTGATGAATTGGAGAGAAAACTGTTAAAATATAGGAAATAAAAATGTTTCTAAATAGTTGTTTGATATGGTTGATAAATTGATAATGGAAGAATTTTCGAGTAGAGGCGTGGAAGAAGGAGTTTGTTTGGTGCATTGTTGCCGTATATGTTGGACTGTTGTAGTTGGTAATGTGTATGGAGTTTGTCATTCAGTTCCGTTGGGTTATACGGCCGTGATTTTGGTGTTTGGAGTCGGAAATTGATTTTGAAACGGTTAGGTTTTTATCGATTTTAGCAGGAAAATCATAACTGCTATTTCCTTCGAGAAGATGGACCGCTGCAAATGAACACAATTAGTTACTGATAATGAAGTTAGATAAAAAAGGTTCTCGATGGTCGAGAACTACAAACAACTCTTGTAACTTGTGAACTAATAATTGATATTTAAGTTCGAGATATGTCAGCTGTAAGTAAGAAAGAAATTGTTGGAGAATTACTCGACAACGCTAGACTGAGAAAGTTATTATAAGTAAATAAACTGATCGGAATGAATCTTCTAAATGAAATAATAGAACGTATGTGATATATATCATGTTATAAACTGATTTGTTAAGAAAAAACTCGGATCTGATTTTCAGGTTCATAAAAAATAGCTGAACCAATTTTCAATGCTGAGAACTCAATAACCAAAAATCTTGTTCACGTTATTCCCTTACAAGTGGATGTAACCACGTGTGTGCAGAGGTTAGGTAGGGAATATCACGCAGGGGGAATTGGTAATGTTGGGCTGGCAAGTACTGGACCCGGTCATGTCGAACTATCTGATGGCGAAGTTACCGAGACTGATGTCGATCAATCGCTCCAATATAATGGTCGAGATGGTGATGGCGATGGTCAAGGTGATGTGTGCGATAGTAGACATGCTAGTTTTGGGATGGGTAAAGAAACGTCTGAAATTCTTAGGTTTAAAAGAAAATTTGGTATTCCCAAAGATGTAAGGCTGGAAGAGTATGCACATGAGATGGATGACCAAAATGTTCCTCTAGGTGGGATTTTGGTACATCGAGAACATATAAGAAAAGGTTTGAAGTTGCCTATGTGGGCTGATCAAAAAAAGTTGTTAAATTTCTTTGATGTGGCTCCTAGGCAATTCAACCCGAATGTTTACGACTTGTTTCAAGTATGTGGGGCTCTAAATGGCCAATTGCAGAAGAGAGGAGAAGCTTTGATAACTGTCGATGACATTTGCGTATACTATACTCTGAGAGTAAATTCGGCTAAAGTAGGGTACCGATATCTAGCGAGGTTCGCTAAGAGACCTATGTTTTATGAGATGGTAATCAACTGGTGGGAAGTACTGTGATGAGTGTCTTTTAGTAACAGGGAACTATGAGTTCGATGTTAATGTTCCTGGGGAGACTTTGAAAAGGAAAGTTTTTCATCTAGGTAAATAGTTGCTGATATGTACTGTTGAGAATTTGGTTAACTGTTGTGTGACTTTCTAATTTTCTTTGTTTTAGCTCTGAAAGAAGTTGATAGGAACTCGAGGGTTAACGAGCGGCTATACAACCTCAGAAAGGGATATATTGGGAGGATCGACGAGTTGGCAGCTGATCAAGAGGGTTTGTCTTTTTTGCTCGAGGAGGCCGGTTTAAAGAAATTGAGAACAACAGGATCAGTAGTGTCCCTTATTGACGCTAGGATATCTGCGCAGAATAAGAGAAGTACCGATGTTGGTTTGCCATTGGAGAATCATTCATTGGCTGGATATACGACTGATACAAATAGTGAGATAGAGGCTATGTGCAATGTTCCTTCGAGGAAGGTGTCGAAGAAGAGAGCTGCTCCTAGCGACGCAATGAATGATTTACAAGATCCAAAGCAGCTTTCTCGAAAGAGTGGCACTGTTGATGAGCAAAAACTTGTAACTCGAAGTTTTGTGGATAAGCCTCCCTTTGGGTCGGGAAGTGGTACTTCGAAGAAAGCAGGAAATGTATCGAAGAAGAAAAGTGCGGATGACTCTGACTCGAATTATGTGGTTCAATCTGAAGAAGAGATCGCGGCAAATTTGGATTCAGTTGCTGTAGGCTCAGCATTGTTGGGAGATCGTTTGGATGACTGCATGGTCCATTTGGATAGCTTAATGAGTTTCTTCGGCGAGGGACAATCGAGTTTGAAGAAGGTGAGGAATTTATCTTGTTTACCGAGGTTAATGAATTTAGTTCCCAATATGAATATCTCTTTTATGAAATTGTTACAGATTAAGGAAATCACTGCTGAGGCGAGGCCGTGCATTATGAGTGCCGGGGATATCACGAATCAAGTAAAGGGATATCAGATCCTCGAAAAGGACTTGACGAAGGAAAAATAGAAGTTGATAAAAAAGAAAGAAAAATTGAATTCGACACTTAACAGGTATAAGGTGGAAGCTGATAAGTCGAAGAAAGCTGCAATTGCTGTGGTGAGGAAGGAGAAAGATGAGGAGATCACGAAGTTGAAGGAAGCTTCTGTGGCAGCTAGGGAGGCGGCAATCGAGGCGGCAAACGAGGAGCACAATAATGCTCTGAAAAATCTTTGGCAAGAGTATTTAGGAAAGTTCGTGAACCTGAGGAAACAGTTAGATGGAGACTATGAGGATGAAAATCTTAGGAAAAAGTATTACAAGAATATCGTTAAGGAAAATTTGCTGCCGTTTGTGAATTCAGAGGATGAATCATCGGGGGGTTCTCCTAATGTTGAAAAGGAGTGTGAGGTGATCGAGGAACCTGTGTTAACTGTTCCTTCTGGTATCGAAGCTGAAGTGCTGTTTAATTTGGCAGATAGTGCCGGGGTCGAAGGAAATGGTGTTGATTTACCCATTGAGTAAGCGCCTCTGCATTGAAGTGGAATTTGTAACAAATGGCCAGTGGGCTAAGACAATTTTTTATTTGATAAAGTTTGTAAAATGGCCAGTGGGGCTGATACATTTTGGTTAACAGTAGAATTTTTATCGAAGTAAGTAGTTTTTTTCATAAAAATGTTAGTATATGATAGTGAATCAAATATAGAACTTGTGTATCGAAAAGGTAGCTGTTGATGCAAAGAGGAACGAGGACCAGGTGTTTTTCCCCGATGGGATACTTGGTTTTAAAAAAAAACCAATCATAAAGATGTGGTTTGTAGAAATGTAGTAAGAGTTTAGCCCGGACCCATACTGTTTAAAGTGTGGTCAATGCTAAATGAATACCAGGTGTTGCTCCTCGATGAGATACCTGGATTTGAAAAAACCAATCATAAAGATGTGGTTTGTAGAAATGTAGTAAGAGTTTAGCCCGGACCCATACTGTTTAAAGTGTGGTCAATGCTAAATAAATACCAGGTGTTGCTCCTCGATGGGATACCTGGATTTGAAAAAACCAATCATAAAGATGTGGTTTGTAGAAATGTAGTTAGAGTTTAGCCCGGACCCATACTGTTTAAAGTGTGGTCAATGCTAAATGAATACCAGGTGTTGCTCCTCGATGGGATACCTAGATTTGAAAAAACCAATCATAAAGATGTGGTTTGTAGAAATGTAATAAGAGTTTAGTCCGGACCCATACAGTTTAAAGTGTGGTCAATATTAAATTAATACCAGGTGTTACTCCTCGATGGGATACCTGGATTTGAAAAAACTAATCATAAAGATGTGGTTTGTAGAAATGTATTGTCGTAGTGTTGATGCGTACTTAAAAAGTATGCATTAATACTGCGTGATAGTAAAGAAGGAGAACACGTTTCTGTAAGATGTGACTGTAGATAAAGATGTAAAGAATGAGCCTTTATTAATAGTAGTTGAAGGGGTACATTACTTATTGATAGAACAATTTGAGATGTGCTGTATTCCAGGGATATTCAAGCTGAACTTCATCCTCTGTCATCAGCCAGTAAGTTCCACACTCCGTTTTGTCACTGATGATGTAGGGTCTTTCCCAGTTTTCAGATAATTTTCCTGAATTCTTGGGTCGAGTACTATCTTGTATTCGACGAAGGACAAGATCATCTATGTTGAATTGTCGCTTGCAAACTTT
Source organism: Kingdonia uniflora (assembly GCA_014058105.1). Classification (NCBI taxonomy): domain Eukaryota; kingdom Viridiplantae; phylum Streptophyta; class Magnoliopsida; order Ranunculales; family Circaeasteraceae; genus Kingdonia; species Kingdonia uniflora. Next base: position 1,828,275 of record JACGCM010002017.1, read on the forward strand.
TTTGTTGTAAGCCTTTATGAGTTTATCGTGGTATCGCCCCAATTTTAGGATTGCTTGATCTCGAGTTTTTTTAATCCAATTAAGGTTGCAAAGCAATCCTAACTCGTTTTCTTTATCTGTAACCTTTTTTCGACTGCGTGGTAAGTCCAATTCAGAGGGCATGACAGCTTCAGTACCAAAAGCCATCATAAAGGAAGTGCAGCCAGTGGAGGTCCGTGGAGTAGTTCTGTAAGCCTAGAGGACACTGAGTAATTCGTCGACCCATCTTCCTTTTATTTTGTCTAATCGTTTGCGTAACCCAGATTTGATACTTTTATTGATGGCTTCTACTTGACCGTTTCCTTGAGGGTAGTAGGGTATTGATGTAGAGAGCTGTATTTTGTACTTCTGGAGGAACAATAGAACTTTGTTGCTGATGAACTATTTTTCGTTGTCTGATCTTATCATTTGTGGAAAACCGAACCTAGTAATGATGTTTTCCCAGAGGAACTTGATAACTGCATTTTTGTAGGTGTGGCAAAGGGGAACTGTTTCTACCCATTTGGTGAAATAGTCCGTAGCGACGAGGACGAACTTGCGATTTCCTGATGCTGGGTGAAAAGGACCAATTATGTCGATTCCCCATCTTTTGAACGGCCAGAGAACATTGCTGATATGTAAGTCAAGTGCAGGGCTTTTGATGTATTGTGCATGTATTTGGCATTTGTAGCACTTGCGGACGAAATCTTCATAATCTTGCCGCATCTTCGGCCAGTATAGTCCTTGAGTAAATGCTCGTTGTGGTAAAGAACGACCAGATATGTGTGCTCCGCATATCCCTTCATGTAATTCATTGATCTTGATGTTGGCTTCCTTCTAAGAAATACATTTGATGAGGGGTTCGCCTCCTGTTATTCGGTATAGTAATTTTCTTGAACTGTGAACCGTGTGCATCTGGCCAGTAGTGATCGAGCTTTCTCTTTATTGCTTGGGAGAATGTTGGAATTGAGGTATTCGAGAAACGGCTTTCTTCAGTCATATTTGTCTTCGTCTTCAGTAGCAGTGATTTGCATAGTATTCGTAACGTCGAGGCTTGAGTGATCAAGAACTTGGATGTCGAGCTGTCTACTTTCACTGTCTTCGAGCATAGCGGTGACGTATGCCAAAGCGTCTGCATGTCTATTTTCTGCCCGAGGGAGATAGGAGATTGATGAGGATTGGAACATAAACATTTTTTCTTCGACTAGAGCTGCATAATTAGCCATTTTGCTCGAGGTCTTGAAGGTTTTATTGTAATGATTGGCAACAAGCAGTGAGTTGACATAGACCGCTATGTCTGTCGCCCCAAGTGTGATTGCGAGGTCTAATCCATGAAGGATAGCTTCATATTCGGGTTCGTTGCTGGTGGCATAAAACTTGAGTTTAATTGCTTTCTCGATTCGATGATTAGATGGTGTAACGAGGACTATTCCAATCCCGGATCCTCGTGGTCCTGCCGATCCATCTGTGAAGAGTCTCCATCCTGTGCTTCTTGACCAGGCATCTGGTTCTGCAATTGCATTATCTGTAAGTGCATTTTTAAGTTCTTTTCATTCGGGGTCTTCGACAGGAAAGTCAACTAAAAAGTCAGCGACTGCCTGTCCTTTACAAGAAATCTGAGGTTCAAAGGATATGTCGTACTCTCCGAGGAAAATGGACCATTGCTGAACTCGTCGATATTTTTCCTTTTTTGAGAGGACAAGCTTTAAAGGGTACTTTGTGATAACCTTGATATGATGAGCTTGATAGTAAGGACGTAGTTTCTGCGAACTGTAGACCAATACGAGTAGCTATTTTTCCGCTGATGTATAATTACGTTCAGCTTGTACAAGAGTTTTGCTGATGAAGTAAATTGGTTTCTCGGTGCCATTGTCTTCTCGAATGAGAACGGAACTGATAGATTCTTCTGTGGTGGATAGATACATAGTAAGTGTTTCTCCATCAATTGGTGTGTTCATGATCGGAGGTTTTCCCAAGTATCGTCTAAGATCTTGAAAGGCTAGCTCACAGTCTGAGGTCCAGGTGATTTCATTTGGCTTCTTTTTGGAATGTAAGGTGGGATTACCACGAAGAAGGAGATACAGTAGTTTACATCGATTAGGAGATTTTGAAATGAATCTGTGGAGGGCGGCAATTTTGCCAGCAAACTTTTAAACATCTTTCTTTGTTCGAGGTGACGGCATTGCCATGAGAGCTTTGATCTGTGCGTGATCTATTTTGATTCCTCTTTTGCTGACCAAATGTCCCAGAAATTTTCCGGCTGCAACTCCATACTGGCATTTTTTGGGGTTGAGTTTCATTTGGTAATTTTGAAGAATGTCGAAGATGGTTTGGAGATTATTGAAATGATCTTCGCGTTTTAAGCTTTTGCATATCATGTCGTCGATGTAGACTTCTATGATTTTTCCCAAATGGTCTTTGAACATTCGAGTAACAAGTCTCTGGTAGGTTGCCCCGACGTTCTTCAAACCAAATGGCATGACTGTGTAGCAGTACAAGCCTCTTTCGGTGATGAAAGTAGTTTTTTTTTATCTTCTATTACGAGAGGAACGTGGTTGTAACCTGAGGCTGGATCCATCATAGAAAGAACCACGTGGCCTGCAACTGAGTCGAGGAGTTGTGGTATCAATGGGAGAGGAAAGTTATCCTTTGGTGTGAACTTGTTTAGTTCTGTAAAGTCGACACAGACTCTGAATTTCCCATTCTTCTTCGGGACGGCCACAATATTAGAAACCCATTTTGGATACTTGGCTTCTCGAATGAAACCAACACGAAGGAGTTTGTCCATCTCTTCATTGACGGCTTCACGAAGCCGTAGAGCAGGATTCCGACAATTTTGTACGACTGCCTTAGTATCAGGCAGGAGGTTGAGCTTGTGGCATGCAACAGTTGGGTCGATTCCTGGCATTTCTTGAAAAGATCATGCGAAGATATCGACGTTCTTTTTGAGGAGCTGAATCATTATTTCTTTCTCTTTTGTTGATAATTTGGAACCGATAAATGTATGATGACTGGGGCCATCGATCTCAATGGAGTCGGCAGTTTCAGTATCATGCTGCTCGAAGATGAGTGGTGACTCTGACTGTAATTGCTATGCTTTGAGTAGTTTTTGAGCGTGAGAGCTAATCGTGGTATTCTCGCACATTCGTGCGACTGCTTGGCTACCTTTGATCTCGTAGATACCATGGTCAGTTGGAAATCGAAGAGAAAGATGATAAGTTGATGGAACTGCTTTTATTGAGTGCAGCCAACTGCGGCCCAGAATACCAAGATATTTGGATTCAGCGTCGATGACTAAGAACTTGAGGAATGTCGTTTCGGATCCTGCTTGTACTGGCAAGGTGATTTCGCCAGTGGCAGATTCTTTCGAACCATTGAAGCCCGATATTATTATTGTTAAAGATTTCACAGAATTTTTCAGACCCAGTAATTGTATTGCTCTCCGGAACAAGATGTCAGTGGCGCTTCCGGTATCGACAAGCATCGTGTGAAGATAATTTTGTCCTACCTTTAGAATTATTACAAGTGGATCATCGTGGGGATATGTAACGTGGCTAGTGTTACAGTCTTCGAAGGAGATGGAGTACGGACGTTTAGATTTACTGGAACTTGGAAGGAGTTTTGCTGATTTGTCGGAAGAGGTCATTTTGCAACAGAACGTAATTCGATCGTCCTGCTTTCTCTTTTTCCCTTTTTCTATCTCGATCATATAGAGATGTCGAGCTTGTCGTTGTTCGTTAACTGGGCCGGGATTGTTCCTATCATCTTCTTCGTTGAGAAATTTTTGGATATCAACCACATAATTTCGGAGTCGCCCTGCTGATATAATGCGGTTGAAGATGCGAATGAGTGAATAACAGTTGTCAGTTTTGTGGTTGTGTACATTATGGTACAGGCAGAAAGGTTACCCTGGTCTGTCGGGGATCGTCTGAGCTTCTTGATAAAATTCATCACCCTTGATCACTATGAAGATAGCCGAAGGAGTTGTTGTCAGAGGAGGTAGAGTTGGAATTGGTCTGTCTATCTTTTCTTCTCGCCTTCTAGTGTTGTCGTTGTTCCTTCCACGTGGTTTTTCTCCTGTGGTGGCTGCTTTCTTTGGTTGGAATGGTGTCGAATTAGAGGACTGGATTACGGCAGAACTTTTCATCTTGTCTTTCTTCGACCTTTCGAGTTTGATATAGTTGTTAACTACATCTATCATCTCTGGTACTGTTCGAGGTTTGTGAAGGGTCAGTTCTTCTCGAACTTTAGAGTCGAAGTGTAACGTTGAAGTGAATGCAGGAACGACAATTTTTGGATCGGAATTGCCAATTTTTCGTGCCTCTTGCAAGAATCGCTTGTAGAAGCCGGCTAGGGACTCCTTTGATCCTTGTTCGAAGAAGAAAAGGGAATCCACTGTAATTTCTCGTTCTTTGGCATGAGCGTAGTTGGACTCGAAGAGGAGCTGTAACTGAGCGAATGTGGTGATAGAACCCTCAGGTAAAGTGTGAAACCACCTAAGGGGTTCTTCTTTTAGACTTATGTTAAAAAGCCTACAGAGCATGTGATCCAGCTTCGAGTACAATCCTACCGAAGCTTTGAAATGTCGGACGTGTGTCAGAGGGTGGGTGAGACCTGCGTACTGGATGAACTTCGGCATATGGAATTATCTGGAATGGCCATGGCCTCGAGATGCACAGATATGGGATTTGTTTCGATCCTATCCAATGCAGATATTTGACCAGGTACTTCTAAATTAATTGCCCAAATCCGGGTATTGAAATCATCTAGAGTGATGTATTGCGGTGGTTGGGCTGGTTCGACTTGTACCTGGGGATCAAAATTACCGTGTCCCTTAGGTCCTAACCGCTCCCTCAGAGGTCGTCTCGCCGGTGGTAGAGGAGAACGTTGGCGAGTTCAACGACTTCCTATGGTAGATGAGGAGGACGTAAGTCCAAAATGTCGGGAACCTCCTTCGGGATTTCTTGATCTAGACCGCGAGACTCGCGTCTGATCTTCCCTTGATTGTTCTTCTCTGTGGCTTGCTCTCGAACGGTGGTTGCTGTGATCCCGGGGTGGTGACACGTTTGCTCTGCACAAGTTCTCCATTTCCTTCTGATGCGTCCTGCTTTGCTGATCCAAAGCTTTCTGCCTTGCATCCCTTTCGATTTGGAGAGCCTGAGCATGAACTTTTTGGTCTTCTATTCTTTGAATCCGGTCACGCTCCATCTGTTTCTGTAACTCGACCACAGCACCATTCAAGTCGACGGTCTCTGGTACTGTATTGACTTCCTGGTTTCTCAGAGTGGAGGTGCTTCGGAGATTCATGTTGGTCATCGGTTTTTTTTTTTTTTTTTTTTAAGTCTCAGTTTGGTAAAGAGGTGTGGATTCCTACAGACGCCGCCAATTGTAATGGCGGATTTTCTGGACGGAGAATATTCGCCAATACTTTTAGAGAAAGAGAAAGTGATTGGTAGCTATAACACTGAATTTTACGTGGAAAACTCAGACTAACCTGAGTAAAACCACGACCTCGTAGAAGGTTTAGGGAGAAAATCCAATATTATGCTAACTATTACAATTTTTGGACAATGAGTAAAGAAAAGAGCGAGACTTGGAGTAAGTGTGGGTTGCTATTTCTGAGTGTTGAGAGTTTGATCTTGTTTTCAAAGGGTCCTGCCTCTATTTATAGTGGATACCGGCAGTTACAAAGTGAACTCATTTCTGGATTTTGTGTTCAGTTGGAGATCTTCGCGGACTTTCTGTAACGTCCGGCTGACTGAGCATAACGGTTGTTGATCAGATATCTTTAAGATCTGAAGTTCGAGAACTATGAAGTTGTATGAAGTTCGACCTTTGAACTGCTACAATAACTTCGAGAACTATGAAGTTGCAATGGCCTTTGATAGGTCTTGATCGAGAAGAATGTTTGCTACCATTGTTCCATCTGAAGTGTTTATGATATCTTTGACTATCTTCTTCAGGCTTGTGTTCGAGATCAGTGTTCGATGGTTGTAGACCGTCTGTAATGGACCTTCGACTAAGATCTTCAGGCTTGTGTTCGAGATCAGTGTTCGATGCTTGTAGACCGTCTGCAATGGACCTTTTACTAAGATCTCCAGGCTTGTAGTTTTCGATGTTGGGAAATATGGTATTACAGGATCTTATTCGGAAAATCGGAATGGAAAAAGGCTATTCGATTCGGATTCGATATTTTTCGGAAAAAAATAAATCGAAAATCAAATTTTCGGAAATCGGAAACGTAAAATAAGGTTCCAAAATCGGAAAAATGAGATCGGATTTCGGAAAAAATCAGAAGTTCGGAAAAAAGTTGCAACCCTACTCTGACATCAAGTCAAACCCAGTTGACTTCAACTTTTACCTTGAGATGACAAGTTTACCCTCACTAGAGGACCTGAAGCTCAAAAACATGTGGAAAGCACGTGAGGGTAAACTTGTCAGTTCAGGGTAAAAGTTGAAGTCGACTGGGTTTGACGGGATGTTAGAGGCAAAATGGGGTCGAAAAGCAAATATTTTGCAAATGTGTTGTGGAAATGCTAATTATATTAAGTATTTAGTGGTGGGCATAGTCCAAGAACTCTAATATCTTTGGCTTATGACCTTATGATATATTTTATGTAATTCGTACATATTAATGGTCTTTGAGAAAATTTCTATGTTTCTTCCATTCAATTAATCAACATAGTGTTTTAAGGTAACTTGGGCAACAAGAAAAAGGCTTCTCCCGGCAAAAACTGAGTATATAAGTAATTTTAGGATTTTGTGGGGCTTTATTGTAATTAAAGGTCACGTGGTCCAACTCACTCTCAGTCAATAGCAACTACAATGGCATCAAGGGCAAGCAGTGTGTACATCATAGGGATTTCCCGTTACTAAGACATCGCAACTAGGTTGGTACCCATGAACACAAATAGTAGCAGAGGGAGAAACTTCATGCCCCATATCTGCTCTTGTTCAACTCATATGCTGCTTGACGTTGATAATTGATAAGCGACATGACTGTCATGAAGAATCCAAGTTTCTAGCTGAATTGCAGTCTAGGAACTGCTATGTTGAGATGTAAAAACGAATGCAGGATTAAGTGTGTAAGCTCACGAGTTATGATCTCTGAAACTCATGATAGATAAAGAGGGGTCAAAGAGGAAGTTTTCCAGATCAGCGACTTTGAGGAAAATAAATGCATACTTTTCACTCGCAATGGGGAACAAATCCATAGTTACATGTACACTAGGCTAGATAACAACCAAATATGTTTTAAATCACACAAGCTTCCCAATCACATTCAACACAATTTTAAACATCAAGGATCCATACAATGATTTATTCTCAGATCCATACTAAAAAAGCCAAAAAGGAACGAAAAAAGAGACATCTTCTGCTCAACTGAACCATGACTGCGTGCTTTCTCATATGATAGCATACGTCCTTTTCTTCTCTTACTCTGTCTTCAAGGGTTTCTGACTTCACATAATAAGAAATACACGTAAGAGCTCAAACTTTAAGCTACCTGATATACACGTGCTTATAGATTCCAAAGATGATATATCCATCAAATTAAAAGCTACTTAATATATCGAGCGATATATACCTGATTCCAAAGAGCTACCTGATAAACTAAATGTGATATACATATGTACTTGGGATGTATTTTTTGTAGCAGCTACCTGTTACTCCATAGATCCATTTTTTGTTGTTGTTGATAACATCTTCTTTCTTCAGAGATCTCAAGTCCCTCTTCTTATTAACCATCATTTTTTTCATCAACAGTTACAAGCTTTAATCGAATTACTTAGAGCAGCCTATGAGAGGATCTTAAAAATGCATATAACGAATGTTAACTGAGTAAAAAGTGCTTAGGATAGAATTCAGATTGGACCAACTATTTCAAGGAAGCCCAATTAAATTATTAACTTATACTACTAGAGATGTTTTTATCGATAATTTTTTTGAAGGTTTTAACCGTTTTAAATACAAGTAGTTGTGGCATATATACAGCACGTGTACTCAAACTAAGACACTTAAGTGATGCAAAAAGAGTCTAATCAGCTTCAGGACTTATGAGAACTCCCAAAACTGATTAGGAAGTCAATCCAATACCAACAGAAGCTGATAAACCAAAACACACGGGGGAAAGATAAAAATGACGTTCACCACTTTCAAGGCTAAGAAAACCAATCTTAAGAAGCTTTTTTAACAAACTAAACCAACATAAAACTTCACCTAAGAAAATCGTGACAGCAGCTGGACGTAATCCCAATATCTCAAATACCATCAAAAGAAAATCCAAGTTTTTCTAAGGGAAAAAAGGGGGACATATATTATATGTGGACCATATATTTTCTTCATATGATGGTACAAAGAGAGAACTCTAGGTAGCATGTTGTAAGAAAGAGAGAAAAGGGAAACATTAGTTGATAAGAATCGTTAAGTATCAGCATCAGAGGAAGAATGTATGCTCCAGTGATGGACAGAGTAAGAAAAGTAAAGAATCCATAAGTTGAAATTGAATTCCACCCAAGCTGATTCCATCTTTGATTCAGTCACAGAAAACTGGAGACGGTGGAAAGGAAATATATGGTCCACAAAATTCCTGGGTTGATGATGGCCGAGAAGGATGGTAGTGATATTCGGAGCTTCTATAGTCTTTCCACCAAAAAGTTTATAAATATTCACTTGACTGAGTTGAGGGGAAGACGGTGTTGGGGTTCTCCATATGGTTGGTTGATCATCTTAGGCACTGATCTTGAAATACACCTATTAAATCCACTAACCCATGCCCAGATTCGGCTTCCTTCACAAACTACGTTTAAAGACCAGTATCCTGAGAAGTCTAACTTTACTTCAGAGGTTGTGCGAGAGATTTTCATCCGTAAAGCCATTCGATTATCAACTCCAACCTCAACAATCAATGGCAATTGCATAGTTATGACAATCTATTCCCATTGGGGAAAACTAGCTATTGCTAAACCTGGAGACAAAACTTGGACGACCTTAGAAAGTTCATTCGCTCATTATTACGACGTTATCTGCTTCAAAGATCAAGTCAATGCTATCTATTCTTAGGATTTGTGATATTACTAGTATTCAGCTAAACGCAGTTGATTTTGCATCACCTATCGATGATTATAAGGGTTGTGATACGTTATATCTCGTCGAAATCTCCGAAGAACTTCACTTACTTATACGATTTTTTTTTGCGACGAGGATGGTGAACCCAAAAATAATTCAGTAACCCTTGGGACATGTTTCTTTGAAATTTACAAGATGGATATATGCGCTTAGGCAATGGGAGGAATTGGATGGTTCGAGTGAACATGCTTCTTTTTCTGGGTACTAATTGTTCGTTCTCTCTCTCTGTAGCTGAGAACCCAAAACTCAAGGGAAATTGTGTCTACTTCACTGATAACTGCGCTGACATTTGGGATTGTGAAGATGGTCGTTATACGGAAATATATAGTTTTGAGGACCAGACCGTTGAGTTCATTGATTTAGGCCTTAATATGCATTCAACATTTTCTCCACCACTTTGGATTTCACCAAACCCATGTTAAAGAGAGGTACTTGATAATAATTTTATTGTTCTTATTTACATTCTTGTGAAATTTAGTAATATTTACTTTAGTTTATTAGGTTCGTTATTATATTTAGCAGTGCTATTAACTTTGTTCTTATTTCACATCTTTGTCTGACATATGCTTTGTGTCATAATGATTTTTACATCATAATAGATAAATGGTTGTGAAAGTATGGAAGAAACCAAACATATATGATTAGATCCTAAATATGTTATACACTCGGAATAGAAATGGGAAGGTATATATCTTATACATTCGGAATCAAAACGATGAACATCATTATGAAGATAGGATAATCGATCTTTGTTTTAAAATTAAGTCGGGCTTCAGGGCCCCTCATTTGTGTTAGGGAGATATCAGGATTTATTTGCTGCACCTTTGTCATCTACAATTCCCTTTCATGAAATTAGAAGATTCAAATTAGAAAAATTAAAAAACAATGTCATGATATTTACAATAATGATGTTTACCAAAGAACATCTTGATCGTATAAATAAAGAAGATTCACTAGATTAAAAGTACAACTGAAGATGTTGTAACTACATTAAAAAGAAATAAGACATGCATCATATTATTGCAATTGAAAAATTTTTATTCATCAAGTCCTGCGATAACGAAAATAGTACAATATGATTTAGAGTTAAGTAAATCTCTAGGGGTGTGTTTGGTACACTGAGATGAATTCCGATGATTTTCCATTGCATTTGAATTTCCTGGAATTGATTTTACGTTTTCTTTTCCACCCTCTCCAGTTTTCAACGTTTAGTACCCTGACTTAATTAAAGAAAGAATCAGCTTGGGTGGAATTCGATTTCAACTTATACGTATTTTTTATGGCATGTCAATATTTGTTTATGTCGTCAATTCCTATATAGTCATAGAATCCGGTAGAATTAAATTAGGGTGGGTCTAATGCAATTCCATGGGAATTGTCATTTTCAATAGGTTTGGGGTGAGTAACAAATTCTCTACTTTAGTGGCATTTAATTCTCCTAAGTTTGATTGAAGTGGGAATGAGGTTTACTAATCAGTGGAAAGGAAATTAATTTTTTTTGTTTTGATTTCCAGCATACCAAACACGTCATAGATGATAAATTAACAAAAAAAAACCATTAGTAAATCAAGTAAAAAAAAGTTAAACACGTACATGATTGTATGCGCCATATTAATAAATTTCTTGGTACTCTTCAATCATCATCCATGTCCCTAGATTGTTTGACCAATTATGGACTAATGGGCATGTTCTATCGAACTAAACATCTTGAACTAACAAACAAATGGCAGAACAACTTTGATTTGCAGTTAGAAAAAAGGAGAGAATGAGAAGAGGAAATCGTAACCATCAAACTAAGTGTTGTCACCGCCAATAATTAGCTATTTTACCTTCCTCTTCCACCATATGGGGTTTTTATTTGAATCTAAGATAAAGCTTTTCAATTTACACTTGTAACAACCATATTCTGGGAGTGTGAGTTTTTATTTTTTGAGGAGAAATAGAAGGACATCATGAAGATTTTGCCTCAAACTTGGTTGTTTCAGAGATTAGAAAGTTCATACAAAGAAGGCATTGATAAAATTGTGTTAAGTTTTGAAAACTTCTTATGACGAACTTGCAATATTCTACATTTTTTTTTTGAGTGTTTGGATAATTCTTGAGATAGAGGAAAAGTAGAAAAAATGGATGCCTGAATCCTCATGAGAGTCCAAGAGAGAAATAAAGGAGACATAAAGATGTGAAACCCTGGAAAAGAGCAAAGGTGAAAGGTCAAGAGGGAATTGGTTTGCCTCTATAGGATGCGTGAGCTTTTGTGGTTGTGTGTAAAAGTCAAATATATTCCTAACAAAGGGCAATTGGAATATAGCTTTGCCATTTGTGAACTTACACATAAGTTGAAATTGAATTCCACCCAAGCTAATTCCTTCGTTGATTCAGTCAGGGTACCAAACGCAGAAAATTGGAGAGGGTGGAAAATGAAATGTAAAGTCAATTCCAGGAAATTCAAATGCGATGGAAAATCATCGGAATTCATCTTTGTGTACCAAAACACACCCCTAGAGATTTACTCAACACTAAATCATATTGTACTCTTTTCGATATCGCGGGACTTGATGGATAATGAATCTTTTCAACTGCAATAATATGATGCATGTCTTATTTCTTTTTAATGTAGTTATAGCATCTTCAGTTACACTTTTAATCTAGTAAATTTTCTTTATTTAAACGATCAAGATACTATTTGGTAAACATCATTGTTGTAAAAGTCATGACATTGTTTTAATAATTGCAATTTCCATTTTAATTTTTCTAATTTGAATCTTCTAATTTCATGAAAGGGAATTGTAAGGTTACAGGGAGGACAAAGGTGCAGCAAATAAATCCTGATATCTCCCTAACACAAATAAGGGCCTGAAGCCCGACTTAATTTTTTTTTTAAAGATTGAATATCCTATCTTCATAATGATGTTCATCGTTTTGATTCGGAATGTATAAGATATATACCTTCCTATTTCTATTCCGAGTGTATAACATATTTAGGATTTAATAATTTAATCATATATGTTTCTTTTCCTCCATACTTTCATAACCATTTATCTATTATGATGTAAAAATCATTATTGTACAAAGCATATGTCAGACAAAGATGTGAAATAAGAACAAAGTTAATAGCACTACTAAATGTAAAAACGAACCTGATGAACTAAAGTAAATATTACTAAATTTCACAGAAATATAAATAAGAACAATAGAAATATTATCAAGTACCTCTCTTTAACATGGGTTTGATGAAATCCAAAGTGGTGGAGAAAACGTTGAATGCATATTAAGGCCTAAATCAATGAACTCAACGGTGGTCTGGTCCTCAAAATTATATATTTCCGTATAACGACCAGCTTCACAATCCCAAGTATCAACATTGCCATCAATGAAGTAAACACAATTTCCCTAGAGTTCTGGGTACTCAACTACAGAGAGAGAAAGAACGAACAATTAGTACCCAGAAAAAGAGCATGTTCACTCGAACCATCCAATTCTTCCCATTGCCTAGTATATATATCCATCTTGTAAATTTCAAATAAACATGTCCCAAAGGTTACTGAATTATTTTCGGGTTCACCATTCTATTTATCCTCGTCGCGAAAAGCATATCGCATAATTAAGTGAAGTTCTCCGGAGATTTTGACGAGATATAACGTATCACAACCCTTATAATCATTGATAGGTAATGCAAAATCAACTGTGTTTGGTTGAATACTAGTAATATCACAAATCTTATGAATCCCATAAAATCTATAGCATAGACTTGATCTTTGAAGCAGATAACGTCGTAATAATAAGCGAATGGACTTTCTATGGTCGTCCAAGTTCTGTCTATAGGTTTAGCAATAGCTAATTTTCCGCATTGGGAATAGATTGCCATAACTATGCAATTGTCATTGATTGTTGAGGTTGGAGTTGATAATCGAATGGCTTTATGGATAAAAATTTATCGCACAACCTCTGAAGTAAAGCTAGACTTCTCAGGATATTGGTCTCCAAACCTAGTTTGTGATGGAATTCGAATCTGAACATGGTTTAGTGGATTTGATAGGTGCATTTCAAGATCAATGCCTTAAGGTGATCAACCAACCATATGGAGAACCCCAACACCGCCTTCACCTGGCCTCAGGCAAGTGAATATTTATAAAAAAATGGTGGAAAGACTATAGAAGCTTTGAATATCACTGCCCTCCTTCTCGGCCATCATCAACCAAGGAATTTTGCGGACACTGACCCCAGCATAATTTTGTTTCTCAGTCGCAACAGATCTCCATGAATGACAAACTCTTCGAAAGCTAAAGTAATTACTGAGATCATGATACTCCAAGAGACGCTTCACAACAAAACCAATTAGTTCAGGTTGGAGTTCTGCCCAGATAGACATTGCGAAAACTCTGGGGGGTTGTTTATCACGCTCTATTTTGATCAAAGACAAATGGGGTTCTATAATTTGCAGAATTATGAAACCTTTTCAAGCTTTGTTTCGACTAATGATGGATAAGGATTGTAGTAATTAAACTAGATTTCTGAAATTATAAAAGTAGACTCACCTTAAATTCTGTTTTAATGGAGATAGAGAGAGAGAGAGTTAAATTCAAACATAACGCACAAATCAAACCCTAGAAAACTATATTGGATTCATTAGGCTGTTAAGAAATATGCCATATCATTTGGCTGGTTTCAACTTTAATTTGGCTAGTTTAAATTAAATGACTTTTTTAGGAAGAGCCAAATCATTGGCTCTTTTAGACTTAAACGCCATATCATACGGATAGTTTGACTAAAATTGTTTTTTGGGAAAAGCCAAATCGTTTGTTTAGTTTTGATTAAAAGCCAACTCATTTGGCTAGTTTGAATTAAATGGCTCTTTTCCAGAATTACCAAATCATTTGGCTATTTTTGGTTATCAGCCAAATCATTCGGCGTGTTTAAACTAAATGATTTTTTTTAAACGAAAAGCCAAATGATTTGGCTAGTTTTAGTTGAATAGAGAAATGCTAAATCATATGGCACTTTGGAAATGCAAATCATTTGGCTTGTCCTTCGAACATGCCAAATCATTTGGTTGGTTTTCACTTAAAAATGCCAATCATTGGCTATTTTGAATTAAATGACTTTTTCCTGCCAGATCATTTGGCTAGTTTAAATTAAATGACTATTTTTAGGAAATGCCAAACCATTTGGCTATTCTAGAATAAACGCCACATTATTTGGCCAGTTTGACTAAATTATTTTTTTGGGAAAAGCCAAATATTTTGGCTTGTTTCGATTAAAAGCCAAATCATTAGGCTGTTTTGAATTACATGGCTCTTTTCTGGAAACGCCAAATTATTTGGTATTTTTGGTTATCAGCCACATCATTCGGCCTGTTTAAATTAAATGACTTTTTTAAACGAAAAGCCAAATTATTTGGCTTGTTTTAGTTGAATAAAGAAATGCCAAATCATTTGGCTTGTTTAAATTAGATGGCTTTTTTAAACGAAAAACCAAATGATTTGACTAGTTTTATGTTGAATAGAGAAATGCCAAATTATATGGCTAGTTCAAATTAATGGCACTTTGGAAATGTAAATCATTTGGCTTGTCCCTTTAAAATGACAAATTATATGGCTTGTTCTTGAAATGCCAAATCATTCGGCAAGTTTGAATAAAATGACTTTTTTCAAAAAATGCCAGATCATTTGGCAAGTTTTAACTCTGATGCCAAATCATTCGGCTGAACGGTGGAAATGCCAAATCATATGGCCATGTTTATTTATTTCGATTATAAGCCAAATATTTTGGCTATTTTTGGTAAAATACCAGAATTTTCATATGTTCCATTAAAACAATTTCATTAATATTATTTATTAACATAAAAAGCCAAATCATTTGCCTTTTAGATTGGCGCAAAAAAAGAGTACAGTAACCCCTATTAAAACATTTCTAGTGTTTTTATCATTACTTTGTAACGTGGTCTATCCGCGTCTAAAGTGTAGCTCGATAGAGTCATGAACTTGACTAAATGAATTGATTGATAATTGTTTCAATCGTACTGTTGATAATTAAAGACGTCCTCTCAGCTCACTCCAAAATACAGTTTCTGCAATTTATTACTTGGTTCTTTGTTAGCAATTTGTAACCATGCGCATAAGTTATCATTACCATTATAATTGCCTTAACTTCAAATGGTGTAAAATTATAAAATGTTAGTCAACACGTGTTCACATGTACGCCACATAAGTCAACAGAGAAGAGAAAGAGAAAATTTCGAGCGGAGTTCGTGCACTAGGACTTTGTACAAGTAAACTAGTGTAATTAATGATGATTGGTTTAATTAAACTTTATTCTTACAATTACTAATTGTTGAAAACACCGAAAATCCTTATGATCACATAATTTTGGCGTACCCACGTGAAACCTAAAATTATATACCTCAAATGACGTCCACCGATACCTAAAATTATATATCTAAAATGTCTTTGATAATAATCCACAATACGATGAAGAAGCTTTAGTTAACTGAAAAGTCTGAAGAACACCAATTGATTGGGAAACACAAAGCTTCAATTGCTTAAAAAAAATAAAGTAATTACAAGAAAATCACTCCAAAAACCTTAGGCCTCTTTCAGAACTCTTTCTAGATCTAACATAAAAAATCTTACCCTAGAAAATAACTTAAGTTCCTTTTATATAGAGGGAACTCGAAATTATAAATCCAACGCATCTCGAGTCAAAACACCCTTCAAAAATACAATCACCGCCTCAATGATAAAAATGTTAAATCGCGCCTCTGTTTGAACAGAACAAGTTTCTATTTGAATAAACAAAAATGTATTCGAATACACATAATTTTTATTCGAATAAAACAGATCAGGTTGAAATGTATTCGAACAAACATAAGTCTATTCGAATAAAAATGATCAGGCTGAAATGTATTCGAATAGGAAAATACTCTATTCGAATACAAAAGGTCTGTTCGAATAGACTTCTTAAAAAGTCAAAAAAATTCAGATCCTCCTAGATCAGATAAGCACAATTTTCAGTAGAGCAAAGGTATTGTTAGGGTTCATAAGTTTGGTGTAGAACTGTTACACCAACTCCAACATGCATGAAGTTGGAGATCTAGATCCAATGATACCTCAACTCGCATGGGGGAGTTCCACGTCAATAATATCTTTCCAATAACAGTGTTTGAAGTTCGAAGGTACAAAGTTCATTTTAAAAATACGATGGTATGCATATAACTGTTATGTACCTCATCGAAAATTAGTAGAGAAACATCGGATGGGAAGAGCAAAGGATATGGCTTCATTCAGTTTAACTTGGAGGAATCTGCGACTGCTGCCATCAGTAATCTTAATGGCTCTATGATTGGAAACAAGCAGATGTTATTGAAAGATGAAAAATATACCAATCTTATCTATTACAATTATGTTGCTAAGTTCATCAAAAGAAGCGGCCGTCTTTCCAGCCAAGATGAAAAATATACCAATCTGTACATGAAGAATCTGGATGAAGAATAGGATTTGGGGATGTTATTCAAAGCTTTGTTAGTGGTGTCTCTAAGCAGATTTACACTTTTTTTTCTTTCTGTAAAATTCTATATAACAAAATTGTTTGGGTGTTTTGAGATTTGGGGAACAACTTTTCTTATCAGAATGAAAACCCGAGTTAGGACCCGGCCCGACCCGATCAATCCGGTTCGGTTTTGGTCCAGGTTCTGTACCTAGTCGGTTCAGGTTTGGGTTCAAATGCTGGTAACCCAGGCCGATCCGACTCGTGTAGAGCCCTAGGGAGCTCACACTCAAAAAAATTGAGTTTGGCATACTTTTAATTCCACGCGGTGTTCTGATTATCACCTAGACTTTGTGGGCGGTAATCGGAACACCGCGCGTTAATTAAAAGTCTCTTATTCATTATGGTGGACTGAGATGAACATGGCTATTTCTTCTCTCCTCCAACTCATTTTAAGATAAGAGAATATGTACTCAGTCAAAAAATATCATCGTCCCAAATGGAAAACTCCGGCACTAGCAGTAATAACTCAACTCCGTCGACCCGATCATCCCAGAACATACCTTCAACATCATTCTCTCAACACCCATCATCACAATTCACTCCATACTTCTACCATAACCAATCTCAATTCCAATCACATACCCCACTTCTGCTTACCATGTCGCAAGGGTATACATTCGGAGGATAGTATCAAAATCTATATACACTCTTTCAACCACAACCTCAGGCGTTTAGCCCGTACTATCAATACTATCCGGTCACTCAACCTTGAGGTTTTCAACCTCCAAATTACTTTTATAACTACCTATTCAATGGTGAATCTACCGAATTAAATATGGGTTCCGCAAATGTTCCAATACCTTTGACGTTATGACGTCTGGGAAAGAAAAAGGAAAAGGAAGAAAAAAAGAGCACCCGTAAAACCAAGACAAAATGTGCAAGTGTCAGATGATGTTGAGTTTTTGGACAAGATAGATGATAATAAACTTTATTAGACGAATAAGGACTTCATGTGTCTCGCAAGGGCTTGGGTAACGGCTTCTGTCCAGACTGTGGGGCGCACAAATGGTTTTACTTTTTATCAAAAGGTCAACGTTGCCTTTAACAAAAACGCCGAGTGCCCCAGTCGACGATCATGTGGATCGACAAAATCTCAGTGGTATCCCCTTAATACACAATGTGTGAACTACAAGGGGATAGTTGCTCAAGTACAATTTTGGCACGAGAGTGAGAAAACCGAGGATGATCGGGTACGTTCTAATTTGCTTTATATATACATTATTTATTTCTATTTGGTAATTTTGGAAATTGTAGGGAAATAATGCACACCTGATTTATCAAGTTTTGAATGGCGACAATGACTTCAAACTCCGTCAAGTGTATAATATTTTAGCAAGAGAATCGCAATAGGTTAACCTAAAGGATGACGATTTGAACTATGCAGGGAATCTACCTAGAAATATGGCATCGAAAGAATCATGCAATTCTTTTCTAGAGAACTTGATCAGATCAAAAAACCTATCGGAGGATCTCGACGACCCAACTACACCTCAATCCACTCCCCAAAATTTTAAATTAGATGGTTCGTTGTATAAGGGTAGAACAAGGCCAATCGGCCAAACTTTTTTTAGAAAAAACATTGCAAGAAACAAGGGCGTAGAAGATATTATTACATCCGGCCAAAATATGGCGACAATGCTTACAGAGATGAGGTTTGAGAAGAGACGAGCGAAGGAAGAAAAGGAAAAAGGAAAAATGGAAGAAAATTAACAATAGCAAGCCAAATGGATTTGGAACAAGCAAGGGAATATCGTAAAATTATGGATAAGGACCTGAGTAATCTTTCTGAACCTGTATCGTAATAATATCAACAAAGGCAAGCAAAAGTCCTGGAACATCTCAACAATAATAGCGGACCAAGTACAAGTTCAGGTTATTAAATGTAATTTAACTTTGCTGAATGTTGTTTAATATTCAAGAATGTAGTTTACTTTCCAATAATGTATCATTTTGAAGAATGTACTTTGTTATTGAAGAATGTAATCTTTTAAAGAAATATTTTTTTTCCGAGAATATTGCGTGAATACAAATTCATGATTAATAAAATATCAAAAACTTGTTCAATAAGAAATCAATAATTCATAAGCTTGTACGAGAATAATCATTAAATCACATATAGTTCTTAGATAAATACTTGATTATAAAACTAGGAAGCATTATTTCCCTTCACAACCCACAAATGCTCGATTAGATCATCATTTAGATCAAAGTGTATTTATCTTCGAATGTGGTTCATTTACGTTATAAAAACTTCAATTGTTCCGCGTTCGGGTACAATAGGTTCGCCTTCGATAGTTGAGGGATTGTATGGATTGTAGCCTAAGTATGATGAGAATGAATATCGTTCCTCTTCAACGATCATATTGTGCATTATCACGCACGCCTTCATGACATTATTCAAAACCTCGGGTTTCTACAATTTAACCGGATTTTTGACAATATTGAACCGCGATTGTAAAATCCCAAACACCCGTTCTACATCTTTTCGACAACTTTCTTGTTGTTGAGCGAACAATTTTTGTTTCGCTGTAACCGGATTGGAGATGGTTTGGACAAGTGTCCCATTTGGAGTATATGTCATCTTCTAAGTAATAACCCATATCATAAGCTTTTTCGACAATTGTATAATTGCAAGGCAGAGAGATACCATCGGCAAGGTCGGTGAAAAGATGTGATTTTTGTAGGATATTGATATCATTGTTAGCCCCTGGTAACCTAAAAAAAGCATGCCAAAATCAAAGGTCGTGTAAAGATACCACTTCAAGAATTATAGTCCCCTTGGGTAATGACCAGTAAATTGACCGTGCCAAGCTAAGGGATAAATTTTCCATATCCAATACATCCAATCAAGGTTTCTTAACATGTTAGGAAAACCCTGTAACTCTCTTATCGCTTTTATCCTTTCAACGTCAGCCGTGTTTGGTGTTCGGAGATATTTTTCTCCCAAAATTTCTATAACCGCAACACAAAATATTTCCATACTTAACAAAGTTGTATTTTCACTTATTCTCAAATACTCGTCAAAAAGATTCGCCGCGACACCGTAGCTTAAGAAACGTAGTGCCACAATTATCTTTTGGTAGGGTGATAACCCAATAGTTTTTGCACAATTGGGTTTTTGGACAAAGTAATCATCATGTGCAAATATTGTATCGAATATTCACAAAAGCATTTGCTTACTCATGCGAAAACGTCATCGAAATTCTTTCGGAGTATATGTGCAAGGAGTGCTGATGTAGTCCCGCATAATGCTGTAATGCCTCAATTTGTGGTCTCACATCTTTCTCTTATCCTTACGGCCTATGACACTCCTGCGGTGAGTCCAAGTTACATCATGTACTACTAGGTTCACTGCATCTTGGTGCATAATAGCCATTGTTGTAGCACAATCGAACATAAGATCATCAGAGGATGACAATTCAAGTGGATGATCATTAATGGATGAAAAGGAGGATGAGGAAGATATTTGAGGCTGTGGAGTTGAAAGATTGTGTAGAAGGAACAAACATAGATAAGAGAGAAGTGTAATGGGGTATGGGGAAGAAGAACTAGCCGTTGTGGGAGTTCAGGAAATGCAAAGGTCTTTTGATTATCGCGCGGTAATTATAACATCGCGCGGTAATCAGAAGACCGCCGCATTCCCTAAACTCCCATAATGGCCAGTTCTTCTTTTGGTTGGTGCATAACGACTATTTTTGGCATCCCAACGGCTATTTTTATATATATATATGTTGGCTGGAGATGCCCTAATAACAGTCCCTCCACTTCAACACAACAATGCCAAGTTTTGCAGCCCTGATAGTAGATTCTTTAGTCATATTTGGCTAGAATAAAGACTACACCCTCGTTGCGTTCTGGCAGAAATTTATTTATAATCCACCTCTAAAACAACTCAACTTCTCTCAGTTATAGGACTGATTTCATGTCTGATTCAGGGAGCACGCATAACTTCAATACCCTCCTGTAAATTTATACAACAGGTGGAATGTACTTAAGGTTAAATGTGATAAGTTTCATAAGATACGGAAGAGTATTGATAGATGGGTCAAAGGTGTACCACTAGCCAATATTTTGCGAGAAGCCAGAGACAAATGGTATGAAAAATACAACTAGTCATCCCCGTTTGAGACTCCATACGATATTTTTTTACCAGAACTACGTCCCGCCTGATCCTCCTGCAAAGTATTGAATAGAAAACTATGGACGGGATCCGTTCCCCTTTACTGAATTGTCCAAGTTTAATCTCTACATCAGTTATGATTACCGAATAAATTAGACACATAGAAAAACTTTAAATTCGGTTTTAATTGTATCTTTTTTAGTTTAATTTCGTGCGTAGAACTACTATTTTAAGAATTGTAATTCCATTTCCATTTCCATTTAAATTCAGGTTAGAGCCAATATTGATCGATAATAATTGAATTTAAAAAATGGGACATTAGGTCGTACAAGTACTTATATAGAGAAACAAAAGTCGTACAGTACAACGTCTTCAAATAGATTAATACTGAGAAACAAAAGTCATACAGTCTCACAACTATATCTATATCTACTGAGACGGACCAATATCATATCCAGTACTCCGCCCCCTGCGGATACTACCGGCTTTCCTGATTCGAATGACAGTTCCACGGGTTCCCTACCTAGTCCTTGTGGTACTACCATCTGGTAGCGGTACCACCTGTAAAGTCGGTGACGTCCTCTGCTGTAAGTTCTGAAAGGGACAAAACAAATTATTTAGATTTTGACAAAATAAATATGACCTAAAAAAATAAAAATAAATAAATTTCTTACATGCGGATATAGTTGCTCATTGATAATGTCATAACCCTTCATCAGAGTAGCAACTAGATCAATCAATGATGTGATCCTCTAGTCATCCCGTACAGGCTCTATAAGGGTGACTCGTCGCATACCCAGACTCAGGTTCCACAACTTTTCTGAATCGTAAGAAGGAGGCATGGGTGGCGGCTCCCTCAAGCGATAGATGGGGATCGCCTGATGCCTCCCTGTCCACTCCATATTCTACCCTGAGTTTAACCTCTCCTCCAAGCTTGGTAAACTGAAGTCCTAGGACAAGCTATGAACCTCTACTGACGTAACCACAATAGGTATAATTCCAGACCTAAGTGCACTGACCCTAAACAGATCTATGTTCCCCATCCTCTGCAAATCAGTTAACAGATGGCCAACCTCATACGTTTGGGTACTCCAGTAGATGGCGTAAGTCATCCTCGACTCGTCCATCATAAACTGGCTACAGTCAACGAAGCCGGACTCTCTCAAAGCCTCTAAATCCTCTGGGCTAAGATGAGGATACATGTTGGATATAGGATCCATCAGAATATCTGCATAGCCAGTCAATTGCCTCCAATATCTATCCCCCAAGTAATACTCGCAGTTTCTATTTAGGTCTTGATGTGACATCTTCTTTAAGGGTAGCTCTGCCGTGATATGTATTGTAGTCTGCTGATTTCTCTCAGAGACGACAATGTGTTTATGATCATTCTGGGCTTGAAGCGTTTGACCAGAGAAGGGCACCACTCAACTTGTTATGGGCTTCTCTATTTAAATCTTGTTCTCCCTGGTTTCCCTTATCGTCTCATGCTTAAGAGGTAGAAGAGGCGGAAAAAGCAAAAAGAAGAAGATCCCCTCTAGGTTGCCCCCTTTCCTCTATTTATAAGTAGGGTTTAATCTAGGAGCACCCCTGCTCACGTGCCTTGGGAAGTTCCTAAGTTACCCTCTCAGGGTCGTGGGCTCGATGTTCCCTCGTGGGTAGGGACGAGACACGGGGTTGTCGTCGTTCTGATCTTACGAGTTTCTTTCTTGTGTGCTCGGTGTACGAAGGAGTCTGGTGAACGACCTTGTTACAGTATTCCTATTCTTAGTGGTGAGGTCGACGTGCGACCTCTCTCCTCATGGCTAGTGGGAGCGTGCTCCTACAATCTCCCCCCCCCTTAGGGCTTTGCTCGTAGGGAGGGAGCGCCGAGGTGGTCTAGTCGTATGCATGGGTCGTCGTATAGGGGGGTGTGTGGCTGCATGGCTGTTAGAGCCTTGGGAGGCACAAGGATTATTTAATAGCTAGAAAGGTGTGCATCAAAGGCCACAAGTCAAATCATGGGTGTGGGCCCCAGGGTATTAATGATAATCATCTTTTCTTCTCCATTATAAAAGGATTGGGGGGAATTGTGGAGCGTCCCTCTCCTGGTTTGAATTTCTCTGTGAAAGGAAGAAAAAAGGTGTGCGCGTTCACTGTGGTGTTGGACAGAATGAGGGATGAGCTGCTAATCCGTGCACGCGAATCTTCCGGTGAGTTCCCTGGTAACTTTAAGCAATTTTTTGATATCGTAAAAAATTGTTAAATGTCGTAGTTTGATTACAAAAGGGTGTTGTCTACCGTAAAAACTCGTTAAATGCCTTAGTTGACCGGAAGTGGTGTAATGGGACAGTCGGGAGGGGCACCATTTCTGCTGGTGACCGGGAATGGTGGACTGACCGTGACGCCGAGGCGATCCATGGGTAATTCTCATGGCGTCGTAGTGAGGATGTTGGCCGCCCTAGGGGCAATGAGGGTCAATGGGTATCACGTCTCTAGGGTGCCCTAGTAATTTGAGTGACTGATATACCCTTCATACTTGTAGGGTTGATCTTGACTTGTGTACCTGGCTTGTGCAGGGACGTACGTGGGCCGAGCACGAGTCGGTATACTCCGACAAGAAAAAAGGTGAGAGCGAAGATGGTGATGTCTGGCGAAGAGTCGTTGACGGAGGGGTCTACAGCTGTTCTGCTATGTGCCATCCCCGTGGAATGGGTGGACAGGCACGACTACGAGGCAAGGACGTCGGTTCCGCGAAACTTGGGGGCAGAATCAAGTGCGGGTTTCATGGTACCGGGGAGGGTGCTTGGGGACTTGTCCCACGAGGCCATTATCCGTGCTCGAGAAAGGGGGGCCTTGGAAATGTTCTGGCCTTATCCCAACGAATGGAGGTTACCTACCTCGTTGGCCGAGTATGAGAGCCCAGGGATCCGTATGGAATTTCTGGATGAGGTGAATGAGCATGCGAAAGCCAGCGGTAGTAGGGAGTGGATATGGCCGAACTGCCAAATCTTGGTGCCCAATCAATGTATCGTCTACTACGGGCAGTTTGATGTAGGATTGAGCTTTCTTTTAGATGACTTAACGAAAAAATGTCTGAACTAGTATGGGCGAGCACCTGGCCAAATAAATGGAAACGACTACCGAGTGATGACGGGGTGTTAACTGATTAACTAGTCAGTACCGCCTCGGTGAAATGTGGGCTGCGGGGATATAATGGTCGCTTATAAGATGGGACGTTGTCTTCGTCACTGGGATACCGTCCCCGAGAATGTGGGGAAGGAAGTGGATGATCCAGGGGCGTTATAAGGGTCGGCGTCACCTCGTGTTACACATTTGCGAGTGCGAGCGGGTCCTGAAGGGCGACAAACCTGGACCGTGGCCAAAGTGAGAAAAGTAGTGACCAAGGTAGTCCCAAGTAAAGAAGGTGAGGTTGTGACGAAGGTTCAGGGGTCATGCGTACGTATGCGCCAGAGTAGAGGCACTGGTATTATATAGCTCGTAAGTCTGGCGAGCCCAAGATTTTTAAGTTGCCGACGAGTGGTAACTATTGGTGTCGGCACCCGATATTGGTGACCGGGGACTTTGATTTCGACGATGATCCCAATAGTCGCTTACACCATAACGTGTTTAATACGAAATGTACGTTACTCAGTCTGATATGTATTAATATGTACTCGTATGTTGCTATCGTATGTTACACCATAATGTATTAATATGCTGCTCATTGATGTGCAGGTGTGACTGTTGTGAGAGTATCGTATAAAACTTCTCGCTTATGCGTGCTCGGCCAGAAGAACAAGGATTATCAAGTGTTAACGAGCATTTTGAATGGCACGTTCGACTCGAATAAATATTGGTCGACGAAGAAGTACAGCGAGCCTCGTCTACGACCGACCAGTGACACTTATTCGGTGGAGAGTGTGTACAGCTATAAGTCTTTAGAAAGTGTTGAGATGAAGTCATGCTTCATGAATGCGAGGGGGAGAGACACATCGGCGTCGTCCGCAGCTGCACCTCTTGTTGCAGGATTGAGCCTTGGTCTGAAGGGTGTGAGTGGTCATCTGGGGAAAGTCCCCGTTACGATGCGGCAGAAGATGGCTGGTGTCGGCCTGATGGACGAGGAGATGGAGGGCTGGAGGAGCTACGAGGTAGGGAGAGGGAGCCGTTGTCGCAGTCCTACGTGGAGGAGGGGACTCGTTCAGTGGGTAGTGGTAAACTCTTTGCTGGAGGATTACCCGAGGGGGAGGTGCAGAGTATGCCATATAAGGACAATGAGAAGATTCGTGTGGCAGAACTGTTGAATGATCCTCGGGCGTGGCGTGCAGCCATTGTGGTGGCTGTCAGAGTAAGTGCTTTAGTCGTTCATTTGTGCTTGTTCGGTTTCCTTGTCGATTTATACATGGTGAATTGGTTTAATCGTACATTTGGCTGTTGTGCAGGGTACTTTGACCCTTGAGGCTGCGTTACTCTGTAGCAAGAATCTGTTAATCTGCAATTCCAAGCTGGAACAATGGCTGGAGGGGTTGCAGGCGATACAAAAAGTGCTTGTGAAGGAGGCTATGCAGAAAGAGTTGGTTGAGCACTTGGCGAACGTGACTCCGGGTTTCTAGGAGCGTGTGAAGAATATTACCAACGGGAAGGCGTTAGTGGAGGGGGAATTATAGGCTACCCAAGGTCGTCTGAAAACGCTGGCGCTAGAAAGAGACGCGGGCGAGCAGACCCTTCGTGAACAGCTAGCAGGTGCGAAACAAGTGTCAGACGACCTTCAGGGTCAAGTTGAGGAGTTAGTAGATGGTAAAACATGGTTGGAGGAGGAGTTTTGCCTCTCCATCGAGTGGTGGGTGGCAATGCTGGCCCCGCCCTTGCTCGTGTTACGTCAAACCCAAGACGTTTATGAGCTCTGCCATCTCAGCTACTTGGCTCTGCAGAGACCTCGACCGCACAACGACGAGATAAACATTACCCCGGAAGAGAAAGTACAGCTAGCCGAGGAGGAGAAGGCAACCGCTGAGGCGGCGGGTAAACCAAAAGTGTATTTGATATCGTTTGTCAGGCCTTTTGGGGAGAGTGCGTGCTGCCCAATTATTTGTAAGCGTGTGTCAAACTATTGTTGGTTTATGTATGCGGGATGTATGTTAAACATATAATGCATATGTACGCGTAGTGAGTTCTAAACAGGTCGGGATTATTTGTGCGTCATTCATGTCAAATAGTTCGTGCTTATGTATTAGTGCATCCCATACAAGTTGTGCTTATTTGTGCGTCGTTCATGTCAAATAGTTCGTTAAGCTCTCGGGGAGGGTTCCAGCTAGCCAGGGATGCCCTCGTGGATCATATTTTGTCGGAAAGCCCTCGTATGATCTGCGATGGGGCATATGAGGGAGCCAAATCGTCATGTCTAATAAATAAGGTGGGAGTTTCTAGGAGCATTGAATGGGGTTACGTTGGGAAGAGTAGGCAGCGTCTCAGATGCGCAATAAATACGTAGTGGGTACATTAATGAGACTTTTGGGTTCCCAAATAAGGAACTGTGTGAGGAACGCCTATATAATAGTAAGGCTTGAAGCTTTACATAGCTTTACACAGCTTTACATAGCACGTGTTAGGGTATCACGCTGGAGGGTCAGGCTTCAGAAACATAAAATGCAAACGCGATCGTAGGTAAGGCTTGAGTCACAGGTGACCGCATGGGTAGAGTTTTACAAGGAGTTCTATTTCAGCAACCGTGGACTTGGGGGGAAACCTTTAGTGCGCTTCTATATCGTACCGGCATCCATTCCTACTCCTGAAAGGAAGACGCAGGAGAAGCGGTGGTTCTGGTGCCTCATTTTACGGGACACGATTCAGAACTGCGTGAGTCGTGAAGTGGTCCTGCGAGTGATGGCGATAGAAGACGTGAAGGCATCGAGCTGCGAGGGGCCGGGCTATGGGGTTTGGGAGAGGTCGTGCCCCTGCCCCTGCTGTCTGTAATTTTACTTATTTGAGGGTCATGTTTTGTATGTTTGTGTGTTGTGGAGACGTTTGATGACCGTGTAGGTGGTGTTGTTGTAATCGTTAATGTAGTTGAAACTTATTGACTGTTTTGCACCTCTTAGGTGAACTAGATGCGTGTAAGGTGATCGACTAACGTGCCAAGAGTAGAAGCCCAACTGTTTGGTAGCGATATTAAGAGTAATAAATTTAACTTAGAAAGAATAACTCTGCCGGGCGATACAGTCGGGGTTGCTATAGCGACCTAAGATTGTCGAAGTGTCCAACCAAACTTTTAGGTAGTCATCATTGGACTATGTGCTCGCTGTCGTTATGGCGATCTGCGAGCGATTTAGTGTCTACTGGGCATGTTATGGTGCACAAAATAATTGTCGCTATCACGAGGACGCTCGACTTCAAGGGTTCCCCAAGTTTGTTAAGTGCATTATTTCGTCAAAAAATGACTGTAGTTATAGCGAGGACGCTCTACTTCAAGGACGCCCCCAGTCTTATAAGTGCATTTTTACTTCAAAAAATGACTGCCTTTATTTTATAACGAGGACGTCCTACTTCAAGGACGCCCCCAGTCTCATAAGTATATTTTTACTTCAAAAAATGACTGGCTTTATAATGAGGACGTCCTACTTCAAGGACGCCCCCAGTCTCGTAAGTGCATTTTTACTTCAAAAAATGACTGGCTTTATTTTATAACGAGGACGTCCTACTTCAAGGACGCCCCTAGTCTCGTGAGTACATTTTTACTTAAAAAAATGAATGGCTTTATAACGAGGATGTCCTAGTTCAAGGACGCCCCCAGTCTCGTAAGTACATTTTTACTTCAAAAAATGACTGGCTTTATAACGAGCACGTCCTACTTCATGGAAGCCCCCAGTCTCGTAAGTTCATTTTTACTTCAAAAAATGACTGGCTTTATAATGAGGACGTCCTATTTTAAGGACGCCCCCAGTCTCGTAAGTACATTTTTACTTAAAAAAATGACTGGCTTTATAGCGAGGACGTCCTACTTCAAGGATGCCCCCAGTCTCGTAAGTGCATTTTTACTTCAAAAAATGATTAGCTTTATAGTGAGGACGTCCTACTTCAAGGACGCCCCCAGTCTCGTAAGTGCATTTTTACTTCAAAAAATGACTGGCTTTAGTTTATAACGAGGACGTCCTACTTCAAGGATTCCCCCAGTCTCGTAAGTGCATTCGGTTAAAACTAAACCCATTTGCGGAGGTTCATGGCGTTCCAAGGGGATTTGAGTTCCACTTCATCCTGATTTAGTAGGTAGTAGGCGTTGCCAACAACGACTTGGGATATAAGGTATGGGCCTTCCCAATTAGACTAGACTTTGCCCTTGTTATGGTTGTGAGCTGCAGGGAAGACCTTCTTCATGACGTAGTCCCCTGCGCTGAACTGCCGAGGAATCACCCATTTGTGATAGTATCTCTTGAGTATCTCCTGGTACCAGAGCATGTGAGACGATGCTTCCTCTCTAGTTTTGTCTATCAGGTCAAGGTTTTTAGCGAGAAGTCTGTCGTTAATTTTGGTGCCCACAATTAAGGATATCGTGGTGTTGGCGATGACCTTCGTAGGTAAAACAGCATCGGAGCCATAAGTGAGCATAAATGGCGTGAAGCCCGTACTCTTCCGCGAAGTCGTGCAGTAAGACCACAATACGTGGGGTAGCTCGTCCACCCAGTGACCTTTGGCCGCGTTCAGTCGTTTACTGATCCCATCAATTATTGTTTTGTTAGTGGCCTTGGCCTGACCATTGCCTTAGGGGTATCTGGGGCTGGAGGAGAGGATTTTGATATTGTAGGGTGGGAAAAACTCTGCGACCTTGTTTCCCATGAACTGTGTACCATTGTCGGTCATCAAGACCGCAGGGACCCCGAAACGTGTGATGATGTGTTTCCATAGGAAAGTGATGACCACTTCTTCTCGGATTCGGGCAAGGGGTATCGCCTCCATCCATTTAGTAAAGTAGTCAGTCGCAATGAGTAACCACTTGCAACTCCCGCTTACCATAGGGAGAGCCCCAACGATATCCAATCCCCATTGTGCAAACAGCCAGGGGCTGGACACTGTGTGGAGGTCAGCAACAGGTGTATGAATCAGGCCGTAAAACTGACATTTGCCATATTTTTTGGCATACGTTATGAAATCTTGTCACATCGTTGGCCAATACAATCCTTGTGTACGGGCGTGATTGGCCATGGAACGACCCACTATATGGGCACTGCAGATGCCTTCATGAATTTCTTCGATGACTCGGTTGACCCTTTCCCCAGCGATGCATGTAAGATGTGCGGAATACAGGCTAGTTCGTAAGAGTTCGCCATTAATGATCGTGTATTACGGGCTCTGTTGCGAATGCGCTCTGTAGTGGATCGATCAGCGGGAAGAATATGGTATTCCCCAAGGAAGTCAAGGAGAGGCTGGCACTAGTCGGGGAGGGCATGGTGGTCAATCTGCATGGCCTGCATCAGAATGCTTGGTTTATCAAGGATTTTAACCTGAATCACACGGAGTCTGTC
Source organism: Kingdonia uniflora (assembly GCA_014058105.1). Taxonomy (NCBI): domain Eukaryota; kingdom Viridiplantae; phylum Streptophyta; class Magnoliopsida; order Ranunculales; family Circaeasteraceae; genus Kingdonia; species Kingdonia uniflora. The sequence continues at coordinate 1,857,579 of JACGCM010002017.1, forward strand.
GCCGATGATGCCATCCAGGTATGCAAGGGCGTCAGAATGTCTATTCTCGCCGCGGTGGATGTGTTCTAGATTAACCTTTATGAACTTACTGAGTCATTATTTTAGGGCTGCCATGTAGCCAGACATTATGCCGTTGGCCTGGAACGTCTCGCTGTGCTGGTTGACAACTAATTGCGAGTCGGTAAAGATGGAAATTTCTTCCACGCCCAGAGTTAACGCAGAATCGACGCCGCACAATAATGCCTCATATTCAACTTTGTTGTTACTAAGGGGAAAGTTGACCCGGATGGCTTTCTCGATTTTTTCATCAGTAGGAGTAACTAGGACGATCCCGAGGCCCGAGCCACCTGCGTTGACAGACCCATCTATATAGAACTGCCACCCTTTAGTGTATGCGGGATCGTTAGGATTAGTGAGGGTGTCATGGTCTTCGTCCTCGTCATTGTACCAATTGTCATCCGCGATGGGGAAGCTTGCGAGGAGGCCGATGACCGCCTGACCTTTAATCGCGACCTGTGGCTCGTAACGAATGTCAAACTCCCCTAGAGTAATCGCCCATTTAGCGATGCGGCGAGTCTTATCCTTTTTGGCAAAGATCTCTCGTAGCGGTTGGGTAGTGATGACCTTGATTTTTTGGGACTGGAAATATGGTTGGAGTTTCTGTGATGCATATATCAGGGTAAGGGCCTGTTTCTCGATGGTGGAGTAACGCAGTTTGGCTCCCATGAGGGTTTTGCTGACAAAGTAAGCTAGTTTCTTGGCTCGGTTTTCCGTACAAACGAGGACGACGCTTATGGACTCGTTTGCATTCCCAAGATACAACCCCAGCAATTCGTGTTCGTTAGGGGCACTGAGGATGGGTGGGGTGGCCAGGTATCGTAACATGTTCTGGAAGGCTGTCTCGCATTCATTGTTCTAATGGCATTGTTTGTTCTCGTGAATGCATTGAAATAACGGACGACACTTGTAGGAAGCTTTGTAAATGAAGCGTCCGAGTGCGGCAATTTTGTCGACGAGGGCTTTAACTTGTTTCAGTATTTGTGGCGATGGCATACTGGTGAGAGCGCGAATTTGATCGGGGTCTGCTTCAATTTCCTGGTGAGTGACGAGGTGTTCGAGAAACTTCCTCGAGGAAACTTCGAAACTGTACTTTTTTGGGTTAAGGTGCATCATGTAGGATCGTAACTTTGTGAAGACTGTCTCGAGGTCGGTAAGATGGTCGCTGCTCAACCTGCTCTTTACGAGCATGTCGTCGATATAAACCTCAACGGTTTTACCCAAAAGTTCTTTAAACATGGAGGTAACGAGGCATTGGTAAGTATAACTCGCGTTCTTGAGGCCTAACGGCATAACGGTATAACAGTATAGGCTATGTTCCGTGGTGAAGGAAGTGCACTCTTGGTCTTCGACGGCCAATTGGTTATACATGGAGTAGTCGTCCATGAAGGACAACCGCTCGTGACCGGCCGTAGAGTCGACGAGTCTGGTGATGAGGGGAATAGGGAAGCTATCTTTTGGATAGTGTCGGTTGAGGTCGGTAAAATCAATACACACCCGGGTTTGGCCATTCCCTTCAGGACTGCGACGACGTTGGCTACCCATTATGGGCAGTCGACGGGTCGTATTAAGCTGGCCTTTAGTAACTTCTGGATCTCGTCGTTAATGGCACCACACAATTTTGGTACTGTTCGGCGTGGTTTTTGTTTGACTGGGCTGGCTTTGTGGTGAACATACAAGTGATGGCAGGCCACTGCGGGGTCTATACCTGGCATTTCTGCGAAGGACAAGGCAAAGATATCTACTGCCGTAGGAGCGTGATGAGGCTTTTATGGTCATCACCTATCAATAAGGAACCAATATATATTGTCCTCGTGGGGTCGTCGAGGACAATCTTAACGATTGGCTCCACGAGAGGCTGTGTCCAAGCTCTGCTGAACGTACTTATAATTGCATCATTCTGATCAGTGGGGGTGGCTGGCATTGTCAGTATAACGGGGTCGCGAGGAACGGGGGACGATTCCACCGCCATGGGCTCGTTTCCTGGTCGTTGTTATTCCTCAGTTGCAATATGTTTCTCCTTTTTCGTTGAGTTTGCATGGTTTATTAAGTTTTGCAGGTAGTTGGCGTAACAGATGCGGACCACGACCTGGCAACCGCATATCTAGTAGGGGATAAATTTTGTTGGGAATCGTATTACCTGGTGGTAGGAGGAGGAGATGACCTTCATGGAGTAGATCCAGTTGCGTCCCTGGATGCCGCTATAAAGGACTGTAGGGCTGTTCATAACGATAAACGCCGTGGGCATGACGACCGGGCCGGCCTGCACCTGAGTTGCAAGTTCACCCATAGTTCATTCAGTTGACCCGTTAAACCCAAAGATCTATGTTTTAGAGGGGGCTAGGAAGTCTTACATGTTCATGTTACAGAGTGCATCATAGTAAAGGATGTTGGCACCACTGCCTAAATCGACCAGTATGTGCTTTACGAGGATCCTGCCAATGATAATCCAAATGACGAGGGCGTCGTCGTGAGGATGGGATACTGAACCGAGGTCATGGTCCGTAAAGTATATGGCCTGTTCTGGCAGTGTGTTGGTGACTGTTCCAATACCGTGTGTCATTCGCTGGCATTCCGTGAGGCGATAACACTGCCTCATGGAATTGATTAGATAAGGTATGCCGAGACGGAGCTCGGTTGAGGTCTCCCAAGATCATCTCGCAAACTGTTAGGTGACCCGATGCCCGTACACTTGTTGTTGGTTGGTCGATTGACTAGCGAAGCGATCTATCAGCTGGGGGAATAGGTTTTTTGAGGTATCTGGTATAACGTCTGATGCGGAACCAAGTCTCAGTCATGTTGATGAGGTCATAGCATTCCTCGGTGGCGTGGTCATAGATGTCGTGATGCGCACAGTAAGGGTGGCCAGAACGGTCGAGCTTGGGGCATAGTTTTCGGTAATTGAGATCATTCCTGACAGCGAGTAACAGGTCCGCTCGTGATATGGTGAGATCGCTGGGGGGATACCGTTCCCAGCGTGGGGCTTGTTGACGTCCATCTCGAGGAGGTTCTATTTTATCTCGTGAGTCAGTACGTCTTATGTTCCTTCCCTCTATGGGGTCCCCTTTTCGGTCCTTCGGGTGTTTAACGGCCTCTGATCGAGCCACTAATGACGGGGCAGATGTGGTAATCAGGAGGGCAGCGGTCTGTGAGGCGGAAGCGCGATTATTGGCTTCCACGTTCTGATATTTCATGACTTTTTCGTACAGGTGTTCGAGGGTTTTAGGCCATTTTCTATGCAAGGCCTCACGGAGCTTGGAACCGGGGAGGTAGACATCCATGAAGGCAAGGCATGCGGTCGGTGCGTCGACCCGTTCTATTAGGGTGAGTTCACTCTTAAATCTTGAGAGGAAAAAGTCAGTTGTTTCATCAACCTGTTATTTAAGGGAAAAGAGCTCCGCTAATTGTTTCGTCGATTGCTGGTTGTGGATGTACTTCTCGATGAAAGCCAACGAGAGTTGCTCGAATTTGGATATAGAGTCGAGCTCGAGACCCTGGAACCAAGCGAGGTCCCCGCCGGATAATGTCGAGGCGAACAAGCGACACAGGTGTTCATCTGTCTGATGCTGGAGGTCGACACTGTATTGAAACTTGGAGAGATGTTGACCCAGATCCTGGCACCCTGTGAAGGCCTTGATTTTTGGCCGGGAGTAGCTCTGGCCTGGGATGTAGCTGTGAATGGCCGCTGTAAATGGGGTGTTATGGATCTTGCGGAGGGTCTCCTTGGTTAACTTCCTAGCTGGATCTTTGCCTTGCATATTCTGGATGAGCTCCTCGACGGACGCAGCTGTTAACGGCTGCTGGTCGGGGATGCCCGTTGCTCACCTATGGACTGCCTCGTTCTATCTGGAGGATTCATCAAAATGACTCTCGTAGTACGGAGTGTCACGTTGTTCATATGGGGGTCGGCTCGGTTATCAGTCATGAAACCGCTTGTTATATGCGTGATACTTGTCCATGAATGGGGGTATCGAAGGTCCCAGAGGAAGGAGGGCTCGTCGGGACTGTAGAGTACGTGCCATGGTTGGTGGTTTGTGTGGTCATCATGAAGTCGTACACCGTAGTCCCCGATTGGGGCTGGGGCTCTTAGCTCGTAAAACTGAAGGGCGTACCGTTCAGGGGGCGAAGGATCATTTCGGCTAAGTTGATAAGGTGGTCGCGGCTGTTGGGCACCCATTCCGTGGTAGTTTGTGGGGGGTGGGGGCATCAGTGGTCGTGAGAAAGTTGGTGGTACGGACGGTCCACGAGGCAGAACGTACGGATGGAGCAGTGGAGCCAGGTGGCCGCAGGCGGGAACGTGGTCGAGGGTTGGCACATCACTTCCCAGGGATTGTGCATGGGGGGTTGATTCGCTGACGGAGGTGGAGACCCTCGGGCCTTCTGGTGGTTGTTGAGGGCCGGCGATGAGGGTGTCGTGAAACGTCTCATTTGCGAGCTGAAGTTGGCAGATCTGATCATCTTTAGTTGTCATTTGCTCCTGCAGTTGCAGCAACGCTGCCCTTATCTCTGTCAGGGATTGCTCATGAGATTGGTTGCGTGCTGAGACTACCATCGTTAGTCGCAATAGGTAGAGTATAGAGGGAACGCAGACGGTGCCAATTGTAGTCTGCTGATTTATCTCAGAGACGACAATGTGTTTCTGATCGTTATGGGTTTGAAGCGTTCGACCGGAGGAGGGCACCACTCAACTCATTCCGGGCTTCTCTCTTTAAATCCTGTTCTCCCTGGTTTCCCTGATCGTCTCAAGCTTAAGAAGTAGAAGAGGCGGAAGACGCAAAAAGAAGAAGATCCCCTCTAGGTTGTCCCCTTTCCTCTATTTATAAGGAGGGATTAACCTAGGAGCACCCCTGCTCACGTGCCCTGGGAAGTTCCTAAGTTACCCTCTCAGGGTCGTGGGATCGGGTGCTCCCTCGTGGGTAAGGACGAGACACGGGGTTGTCGTCGTTTTGACCTTACGAGTTTCTTTCTTGTGTACTCATTGTACGAGGGAGTCTGGTGAACGACCTTGTTACAGTGTTCCTATTCTTAGTGGTGAGGTCGACGTGCGACCTCCCTCCTCGTGGCTAGCGGGAGCGTGCTCCTACATGTATGCCATCTAACTTTAAAGCCACATATGTATTCCAAGAACGCCAGTTGACCGACTCAATAGTTCTATGGTCAATGAGGCATCTGGCTATCGTAAATAAGTTTTCTGCCTGGTCATTTGTTTTCTTCCTGTTCCCCTTCTCCCATTCTCTTAGGCGAGGATACGACGTCATCTTCAACGCATTGTTGACAATGGGGTGACCAACCCCACAATACTCGTAGACCTAATACTGCATTTGGGAACAACACAAAAAATAATTACAATTTTATTTAAGACGTTTATTGTAAGATATGTGATTTGTATCATTGGAAAAAGTGCTAGTGTACGTACCTCAAGAAGTTACAAAAATCCAGTGATGGCACCTCCGATCGTGACTGCGGTATCCAAGTCATGGTACAGAGAAACAAGAATAACGGAACCCCCGTCATATGAAGGAGCTTCGTTCAAATCGGCCACGACCTCGAGATATCAAAGCGGGACGGTGTCGTTGGCCGTTTGGAACCATAAATGTCTCATTATGAAAAGGATAAAATGTACGAGTCACCGTAATGTCATTAGACCAATCATTTGTGACGGTCAAGTACTTCCTTAAATGTGCAATGCCGACGTTCCCACTCTTTGTATTGTTGGATGTAATGTGGGGGAGCAATTTCATTGCCTCGGGTATAACATTCCATCGGCAATAGTGTATGATTTTTGCTGATTGGCAATGAGGTAAGCATTGAAAAATCTAATAAAATGATCCCTATCTCCGTATACGAGAAGATAAAAATCTGAGTTATCGGCCACCAATGCTCTGTTAGCACCTGAATTAGCCGATTATCGGAATTATCCAATTTGATATCCATGAACTTCCCGAATATCTTCACCACGGGATCCTTTATTGTTAGAATTTTAGAAATCTCGTTCCAAACTTTTATCACCATAGTGAATATGCCGTGCGGACGCATCGAATCGTGATTCTGTTCATTGGAGCATATTTTGTTAAATACTTGATTAACGAAAATAACAAAATCATCATTAAACAAAAATTTACTGTGAGATCTTTACCAGTGTGAAATATGTGTCTCGCCGTCTGGGAGAGTGATAATAAACCGCATGTGTGAAATATCATCTTCGATTGGATGTGATTGGCCTTGAATTTCTTTTGGTTCTTCAAATACAACTTTATTTTTTTTCCGGACCTCGACCGAATTACGGCTTTATCTGAATCTCTTGTCACTCTAAAATTAGGGTTACAACTTGGGTGTGGGTCTTCCTCTAGCATTTGCATTTTGTTGGGATTGATGGTGGCAATTTTTTTTAAAGAGTTTTGAGCAAAAATGCGAGAGGATGAAACAATGTGGGGAGGGAACGAAGTGAATGGATTTTTACCGCCGCGATATTCTTGTAACTGGAGACAGAGTTTGATGACTGTATGATCATGTTCAATTACAGGGAGACTCATGCTGCTGCAGATAACCTTGCAGGGATGGACCCTAGCATACTCTGTGGAGATCAAAGCCATTGCTTTTGCCCAAGACCTCGTGGACGCTATTTCCCATACCTAAGACATCGCAACTAAGTTGGCACTAATGAACATAAATAGTACTAGCAGAGAGAGAAAACTAGCCAGAGGTTTTGCGAAGTCCAAAGTCCAAAGAAATGATCACTTTATACTTGTCCCTAACAAAGATATCTTCTTACCACTTGGAATTTTTTGAATTTTTGGAACTTTGTATTGTTGTTTCATGAAGTTTTATACTTGTACCTGACAAAGATATCTTCTTACCACTTTATATGGCTCACTTGAAGCATTTTCAGGAGAATTGTAGTCAAGGAACTGCTATGTGATATGTAAAAGCTAATGCAGGATTAAGTGTGAAAGTTCACGAGTTATGATCTCTGAAACTCATGATAGATAAAGGGGGATCAAAGAGGAAGATTTCCAGCTCAGTCTAACGTTAAGAAACATAAATGCATACCTTTGATTTGCAATGGGGAAGAAGTCCATAGTTACATGTACACTTTAAAATTCAGCCCAATATGCTTTAAAATTCACACAAACTTCCCAATCACATTCAACTCAATTTTAAACATCAAGGATCCGTACAATGATTTATTCTCAGATCATTACTGTAGCTTAATATTCAGCTAAGAACAGTCAAAAAGGAAAGAAAAAAAAGGCGTCATCTTCTGCTCAACTGAACCATGATTGCGTGCTTTTTCATATGATAGCATACTATTTTTTACTTCTCTCACTCTGTCTTCAAGGGTTCCTGAGTTCGCACAATAAGAAAAACAATTAAGACCTCAAAGTTTAAGCTACCTGATATACACGTGCTTATAGATTCCAAAGATGATACATCCATCAAATTGAAAGCTACCTAATATATCTAACAATATATACCTGATCCAAAGCTACCTGAGAAACTAAATGTGATATACATATGTACTTGGGATGTATTTTCTTTAGCAACTACCTGTTACTCTATAGATCCACTTTTTTTAGATAACATCTCCTTTCTTCAGTGATCCCAAGTCCCTCTTCTCATTAACCATCTTTTTTTTTATATCGACACTAACAACCTTTATCGCATTACTTAGAGAGCCTTACAAATAATCTCAAAAATGCATATAACAAATGTTTACTGAGTAAAAAGTGCTTAGGATAGATTACAGATTGGACCAACTATTTCCAGGCAGTCCAATTAAATTATTAACTTATACTGCTACTTGAGGTGATTTTATCAATAATTTTTACGAACATTTTAACGTTTTAAAAACAAGTAGTCATGGTAATATATACAGTACCTGCACTCAAATTAAGACACTTAGTGATGCAAAAAGAGTAATCATCTTCAGGACTTATGAGAACTCTCAAAACTGATTAGGAAGTCAATCCAATACCAATAGAAGCTGCTCAGATAAACTAAAACACACGGGGGAAAGGTAAAAAAGACGTTCACCACTCACAAGGCCAAGAAAACCAATCTTAAGAAGCTTTTAACAAACTAAACCAGCATAAAACTTCTCCTAAGAAAATCGTGACACCAGCAGGACGTAATCCCAAGATCTCAAATACCATCAAGAGAAAATCCAAGTTTCTCTATAGGAAAAATAAAAGGGGACATATATATGTGGACCATAGATTCTCTTCATATGATGGTACAAAGAGAGAACTCTAGGCGTGTTGTAAGAGAGAGAGAAGAGGAAACATTAGTTGATAAGAATCTTTAAGAATCGGCATCAGCATCACAGGAAGAAGTGAGTACGAAATTTGAGAGAAAAAAGTAAAGAATCCATAAAGAGAATAGACCAAATTGGAAGAAGATATTGCAGATTTTTAGGGTCACTAGAAAAAATCTTAAGTTCTGTTTGGGAGGACTAGGGTTCATCTGGACAGACAAACCTAAGAACACCAGGGCACAAAGCCATTGAACTTAAACCAAGAAATCAAGCAAATGAAATGATTCAACTGCCCGAAGAACTTCACACCTCAATGTTTCATTTTTCAAACAATTCAAATGGCAAAACAAAATATCATTACCTATCATCATATCTAGAAAATGCTCAAAACTGTGATTCTTACAAAACGAGCCTCTTTGACATATTTTCTCTTATTACATTGGGTAGGTTCACCAATGGCAAAGCTATATTCCAATTGCCCTTTGTTTGGAATATATTTGACTCTTACACACAACCACAAAAGCTCAGATATCCTATAGACGCAAACCAATTCCCTTTTGACATTTCCCCTTCGGTGTCTTCCAGGGTTCCACATCTCTTTCTCTCCCCCCTCTATTTCTCTCTTGGACTCCCATGACGATTCATGCATCCATTCTTTCTACTTTTCTTCTATATCACGAATTATCCGAACACTCCAAAATGATTGCAAGATCATCATAAGAAGTATTTTAATAGAGAGAGTCTCAATGTAAACATTCATGTGCATACTCTACTCCAATTAATGGGGTTAAAGTAATAGAATTAAAATCCGACCAGTGCGAATGTCCTATGTAATGAGAAGATCGTCATCACAAAATTTCACCCCATTCCGACAATTATGACTAAATTAATGATCTAGTGCAAGTTAACGGTTGAAATAGAGTCCATTTCAAATGTTAAATAGAATGTCATATTTAATAGTCCGGTCAGATTTCAATAACATTACTTTTAACCCCATTAACAGTAGTGGAACGTACACATGAGTGCTTACATTGAGACTTTCCCATTTTAATAATGTTTTTTATGTATGAATTTCTGATCTCTGAAAAAACCAAGTTTGTGGCAAAATTTCCATGATGTCCTGCTATTTCTCCTCAATAGGTAACAACTCACACTCCCATAATATGGTTGTTACAAGTATGAATTGAAAAACTTGATCTTAGATTCAAACAAGAACCCATATAATCGACGAGGAAGGTGAAATTGGTAAAATGGCTTAATTATTGGTGGTGACAACACCGAGTCCGATGGTTACAATTTCCTCATCTTCCTCTCTCTAACTATAAATTAAAGTTGTTATCATTTGTTTGTAATTTCAAGACGTTTAATTTGATAGAACATGTTCATTACTCCAAAATTGGTCAAATCAGTTGCTAGTAGCCAAGCTTCTCAGAATTGCGATCTAAAGCATCAGAGAGATGCGAAATCCGTACCAGTGCAAAATTCAAAACGAAAGTTCGACGAGCCTTTGGGTAACTATCCTAGAGTGTGGTCAGTTGAAAAACAACTCTTAACCACGGCCCAACCCTTCAAACGAGTGAGTTGCCGATAGTCAAGCTTATCAGAATTACGATCTAAAGCATCGGAGAAACTAGTTATTTATCCTCTTAGGCATGGATGGGAATTTCGGGTGAACTTCGTATGTGTTAGGCATGATCAACCTCTACATGGATGATGAGTATCGAGACAAATATAGTAAGATGGCACATAAAATTATGAGTATGATTATTTTTACTTTTACTTGATTTACTAATGGCCTTTTAAAGTTAATTTCAAATCATCTATGACGTGTTTGGTATGTTGGAAATATAAACAATGAGAAATTGATTTCCTTCCGCTGATTGGTAAACCTCATTCCCACTTCGATCAAACTTAAGAGAATTAAAAGCCACTAAAGCAGAGAATGGTTACTCACCCCAAACCTATTGGAAATGGCAATTCCCTTGGAATTGCATTAGACCCACCCTAATTTAATTATACCAAATTCTATGATTATATAGGAAATGATGTAATAAACAAATATTGATGTAATAAACTGGAGAAGGTGGAAAGGGAAATATAAAGTCAATTCCAAGAAATTCAAATGCGATGGAAAATCATTGGAATTCAATCTCAGTGTACCAAACATACCCTTAGATATTCACTCAACGCTAAATCATATTGTACTATTTTCGTTATGGGGGGACTTGATGGATAATAAATCTTTTGAACTCCAACAATATGATGCATGCCTTATTTCTTTTTAATGAAGTTAGAGCATCTTCAGTTGCATTTTTGATTTAGTGAATCTTTTTTATTTAAACGATCAAGATGCCATTTGGCAAACATCATTGTTGTAAATGTCATGACAATGTTTTTATAATTGCAATTTCCATTTTACTTTTTCTAATTTGAATCTTGTAATTTCATGAAAGGGAATCAAAATATTACAGGGAGAACAAAAGTGCAGCAAATAAATCCTGATATCTCCCTAACATAAATGAGGTCCCCTGAGGCCCGACCTAATTTAAAAAAAATCGAATATCCAATCTTTTTATAATGATGTTCATCGTATTTATTCGGATGTATAAGATATATGCCTTCCCATTTCTATTCCAAGGATATAACATCTTCAGGATTTAACAATTTAATCATATTTATTTCTTTTCTTACATACTTTCACAACCATTTATTTATTATGATGTAAAAATCATTATGATACAAAGTATATGTCAGACAAAGATGTGAAATAAGAACAAATAAATAATGATAAGATATACTAATCAAATGGCTGGTGCATAGCAGAGCACATTTCCTTGTAGACTAGTAACATACAAATAACACTATTAAATGTAATAACAAACCTGATAAACTAAAGTTAATATAACTAAATTCACAAAAATGTAAATAAGAACAATATAAATATTATTAAGTACTTCTCTTTAACATAGGTTTGGCGTAATCCAAAGTGGTGGAGAAAACGTTGAATGCATATCGAGGCCTAAATCAATGAACTCATCGGTCTGGTTCTCAAAACTATATATTCCCGTATAACGACCAGCCTCACAATCCCAACTGTTAACGTCGTCATCCGTGAAATAGACACAATTTCCCTTGAGTTCTGGGTACTCAGCTACAGAAAGAGAGAACGAACAATTAGTACCCAGAAAAAGAGCATGTTCACTCGAACCATCCAATTCCTCCCATTGTCTAGTACATATATCCATCTTGTAAATTTCAAAGAAACATGTCCCAAGGGTTACTGAATTATTTTCGGGTTCACCATCCACCCAATCCTCTTCGCGAAAAACATATCGTATAATTAAGTGAAGTTCTCCGGAGATTTCAACAAGATATAATGTATCACAACCCTTATAATTCTTGATAGGTGATGCAAAATCAACTACGTTTGGCTGAATACCAGTAATATCACAAATCCTAAGAATCCCATAAGAATCGATAGCATAGACTTGATCTTTGAAGCAAATAACGTCGTAATAATGAGCGAATGGACTTTCTAAAGTCGTCCAAGTTTTGTCAGTAGGTTTAGCAATAGCTAGTTTACCCCATTGGGAATATATTGCAATAACTATGCAATTGCCATTTGTTGTTGAGGTTGGAGTTGATAATCGAATGGCTTTACGGATGAAAATCTCTCGCACAACCTCTGAAGTAAAGCTAGACTTCTCAGGATATTGGTCTCCAAACGTAGTTTGTGACGGAAGCCGAATCTGAACATGGGTTAGTGGATTTAATAGGTGCATCTCACGATCAATGCCTAAGGTGATCAACCAACCATCGGGAGAGCCCCAACACCGCCTTCCTCGCGCCTCTGGCAAGTGAATATTATAAAACTTGTTATTCGAGAGACTATAGAAGCTCCGAACATCACTGTTTTCCTTCTCGGCCATCATCAACCAAGGAATTTTGCAGACACTGACCCCAGCATAATTGTGCTTCTCACTGGCAACAGATCTCCATGGATGACAGACTGCTCGAAAGCTAAGATAATCATAGACATCATGAGCTATAAGACGTTTCAGTACAAGACCAATAAGTTCCGGCGGGAGTTCAGCCCAATTAGCCATAGACAGAATTGTATATAATTTAGAACAACAAGGGCTTGTAAGTAAGAGAACGAAACACGGGACTCTGTTTCAAGCAATGGTGGATGGGTTCTAGAATAGTGAATTTCTTCCAAAACCCACAGAGATGAACTCTGTTTTCCTATGAGAAAGCTGTAATTCCTTGAGGCTCTGTTTGAATTTCCGAATTGGATTGTTTTAAGTTAGAAATTGTAATATATTAGAGAATTGGTGAGAGACTTCAAGTTGAATTGGAATTAGAAATTGATTAGTAATAATAATAAATTAGAAGCAGAAGTAGAAAGTTGTTACCAAAGAACAGAAGATGATTTGAGATGAGAGCACACCACCAATGAAGATCTGAGTTTAGGGCTTTCTCTTCAACAATACAATAATTTAAGAAGATAGAAAGAGAAAAATAGAGAACCAAAAGACTCTGTTTGAGAAGTATACTGTTTGAAACCTGGAAATTATTTTGATATCTCTAAGAGCATATGCAGCAGCGAGTGGGAGTTTGGGTGTATTATTTTGATATCTCTAAGAGCATATACAGCAGCGAGTGGGAGTTTGGGTGTGGGCTCTGACAAGGGGCCCACAAAAAACCACCTCACACCCAATCTCATGCAACAGCGAGTTTGAGTTAGGTTTGAATTTATTTTTATTATTTTTTATTATTTAGTTCGCGCGGTATTCATTTCTCTTCATGCACCATTCATCTCTCTCACACATTAAAAAAATAAAATAATAATTTTTATTTTATTTTAATTGCGGCAGTAATCAAAACACCGCGCGGTAATCCAAACACCTCCACACACAATTTTTTTGAGTGTGAGCTCCCCACACTCAGTTGAGTTCCTGTAGCGCCAGGTCATCGAACTCACACTCAAACAGTGCCTGCTGGGAGACATTTGGGTGTGGGTTTGAGTGTGGGTTGGCAAACCCTGGGTTTGGATGTGAGTTCTGACACCCTGGCCCACCAAACCCACAACTCACACCCAACTTCTCCCAGCAGCCAGTGTGAGTTTCTTACATGGAGTTTTTTTTTTTAAATTTAGAGGAGATTAAAACACCACGTGGGGTTCCAAACACCGCCGCATCAACTGTAAGTAAAACTCACTAGTAATTCGACTATTTTCACAATTTTTACATCTAGCTTTCTCTCAAAAATCTCTTGGTAAAAAAATCTTTGAATTCCAACAAAATCAAAATGCATATGCCAGAGGGAGACCCATACCCCAGTACTCTGCCTGGGTTTAGAGGAACAAGAGATCCAGAGCATTCTGTAACTCGCTCGAGGTCCGAAAGGAAGAAAACGCAAGTGGAATTTGAAGATGTCCAACCCCAAGATATACCAAACCCAACCGAAGATAACTTCCCGCGGAGGTGTATTACCCAACTCCCAGACAGAGTCTGTCACATCTATTACACATGAAAGGAACTCACGGTAAGTTTTAGTGTAATTGTGAATTTGTGTTTTTCCATAAATCATGTGTTTGACAAAATACCTCAATGAACAGAATTGGGATTCGATGCGTGTGCACGACACATTCACTACGGTGTTCAAAGTGTGGAAGGATATTGCCACAATTCTAGCTGTAAGGGACGCCGTGGTGAATATTTTCGGGCAGTTTATGGATATACGCTTGGGCAATTTAGATAATCGGCTAATTCAAACGCTTATATAGTGTTGGTGGCCGACCACACACACGTTTATGTTTCCTTGTGCGGAGATAGGGGTCACTCCACTCGATTTCACTATGCTGACATCATTGTCCATCTGTCGATATCCGACACAGGTACCATATGACGACACATGGTCTATTTTATCTAATGCGAAGTAATTGCTTCCCAACATTGATTCCAGCCATATAAAGAGTGGGAACGTCAGCATTGTACATTTGAGGACGTACTTAACCGTCGCAGCTGATCGGGAGGATGATATTACTATCGCTCGTGCTTTTATCCTCTTCATGATGGGGCATTTGTGGTTCCAAACGGCCAACGACACCGTTCCGTTTGGATATCTCGCGACCGTGAATGATTTGGACTCGGCTGCCCAATATGATTGGGGTTCTGTTATTCTTGCTTCCCTGTACCATGGTTTGGATACCGCAGTCACGACCGGGGGTGTCATCACTGGATTTGTACAACTTCTTCTGGTGCACTAACACTTTTTCCTTTTACAAATCAAATATCTTCCAATAAACGTCTTAAATATAAATTCTTAATATTTTTTATGTTATTCCGAAATACAGTATTGGTTCTATGAGTATTGTGGGGGTTGGTCACCCTATAGTCAAGGAAGAGGTAAAGTACCCTGTCTATCTGCGCTTCAGAGTATGGGAGAGGGGGAACATGAAGAAAAAAAATCCAGACGACAATCTGTTTATTATAGGCAGATACCATATTGATCACCGCACTGTTGAGACGATCATATGGGAACCTTGGTTAGATTATGCAGTGTCTGAGACAGAGGACATACTGAATGCAAAACTCTTATCTCGTAAAAGGATGCTACTTCAAGTACCAAATGAAAACTGTAAATATTACTTGGGGGATAGATGCTGGAGGCAGGTGACTGGCGAGGTGCGTATTCCTTTGGATCCTCCGCTTAACATGTTGCCATATATTAGTCCAGCGGCTTTACATGAGATGAGACAGGTCGGGTTCGTTGACTGTGAGCAGTTTGTGGTAGGGGAGGAGCGAGAGACTTATGCTTCATACTGGGCTGAACAAACTTCGGAGGTAGGCCACATGTTGACAGATTCCCAGAGGATGAGGAATATAGATCTGTTCGGACCGACTGCACTCAGAGCTGGTATTACACCCGTGGTGGTTACGTCAACGTCGGTTCATAGCTTATCCCAGGACTTCAGTTTGACTGGCGAGGCGGAGGGGAAAGACCTGGGGTGACACATAGAGCGGACAGGGAGGCGTGAGAGGCTCCCCATTGCCTACTTGAGGGACCCGCAACCCATGTCTTCCTCCTTCGGCACAGAGGAGCTGTGGTACCTGACCCATGGTATGCAGCGACTCGTCCTTGCTGAGTCTGCGCGGGACGCACAGAGGCTCCAGGAGGTGGAGGATGAGTTTGCTATTGCCCGCAGACAAATTGACAGTATAGATCGTCAGCTATATGCCCATGTAAGTATTTTATTTATGTATTTATTGCGGTGTTTTTTCTTAATGTCATATTTATTTTGTCAAAATATTTATAAAGTTTATTTGTCCCGTTCAGGACCTACAACTGAGGAGGGGGCGTGACGTACGGGTGGTGCTGCTACCACCTGGAGGTGGCGCGGGGACGAGGCAACGTGGATCTGGCCCGCGAACCAGGGGAGGCGGTACTAGCCACAGGGGGCGGGGTACTGGAGATGATTATGAGTAGATATATGTATTTTTAATACTTTTTTAGAGGATGTAGAAGCTCAGCTTTGATTATGTAGATGATTCTGAGTAGACGATATATTTGTAGACGATGTTTTGGATGTTCTTAATGATCATTAGCCATAATTATCTAATGTTGAAATTGACTGAAGTTTTTGTTAAAATTGACTATTTGTCTGTTCGATTAAATTTGCACTGATGTGTTTTACATTTCTGCAGACTATTTGGTGAAGTTTTTATGTTTTTGGTTGAGTTTTTTCAATGTCTATTCGAATAGACTATTTGTCTGTTAGAATAAATTTTAACAATTTTGTACAATATATCACTGGGCAATTTTATTCGAATAGAACCTAATTCTATTCGAACAAAATTGTCACTGAGGTCGAATACAAATATAGATTTAGCGGTGAAATGAACACTGCACGGTGTTCCTTTTACCGACAAATCTAGGGAAAAAGACCCACAGCTTCTTCCCCTTTTACATTTCTCCCATTTTTATACTTTTCTCTTCCATTGGAAACTTGTTCACCATCTGTTATTGCACCATTCTCTCAACTCCGCAGCCTCAAATGTCTTTTTCATCATCCGATTCATCCATACCCGATCCTCCAGGTTTATCGTCGTCGTCCTCCGATGACGATCTTATCTTTAATTGTGCGGCGGCAATTTGCGTTCTGCACCAAGCTGCAGTGAACATAGTAGTTGAAGATGCAACTTCGAGTTATGGCGGGAGTGTCATGGGCCGTAAGGATAAGAGAAAGAAGCGAGATCACCCATTGGGGAATTACAGTATTATACGAGACTACTTCAAGCCGAATTGTACATATGAGCCATGAGAATTTTGGCGACGTTTTGGTATGAGTAGAGACATGTTTATGTATTTATTCGATGAAGTCGTTGAACATGATCATTATTTTGTCCAGAAACCCAACAACGCTGGTACTATAGGGTTATCACCGTACCAAAAGGTAGTCGTAGCACTACATTTCCCAAGCTACGGTGTTGCGACAGATCTTTTTGACGAATATATCCGAATAGGAGAAAGCACAACCTTGTTATGTGTGAAAAAGCTTTGTGTTGCAGTTATATAAATTTTTGGCGAGGAATATCTTTGAGCACCAAACGCGGCCGACGTTGAAAAGTTAAAAGCGATCGGAGAGTCCTGGGGATTTCCCAGATTTCCCGGCATGTTAGAAAGCCTTGATTGCATGCATTGGATATGGAAAAATTGTCCCAAATCTTGGCACGGTCAATTTGCTGGTCATTACCCCAAGGCGACACTGATTCTTAAAGCGGTAGCTTCACACGACCTTTAGATTTGGCATGCTTTTTTTGGGTTACCAGGGTCTAACAATGATATCAATGTCCTGCAACAATCACATCTTTTCACCGACCTGACCGATGATATCGTCCCACCTTGCAATTATACAATTGCCGGAAAAGCTTATGATATGGTGTATTACCTAGCGGATGGCATATACCCCAAATGGGGAACACTTGTCCAAACCATATCCAATCCGGTTACAGCGAGACAAAAATTCTTTGCTCAACAATAAAAAAGTTGTCGAAAAGACGTAGAACGGGCGTTTGGGGCTTTAATATCTCGGTTCAATGTTGTAAAAAATATGGTTAATTTGTGGGACCCCCAGGTTTCTAACAATGTCATGAAGGCGTGCGTGATAATTCATAATATGATCGTCGAGGAGGAACGAGGTGCATTCCCATCATACTTAGACTACAATCCGGCCGAGCTCTCAACTATCAAAGGCAAACGATTCGATATTGTACGCGAATGCGGAATAATAGAATCTTTTATATCGAAAATAAACCGGATTCGAAGTCGAGAACTTCACTTTGATCTAAAGGATAATCTAATCGAGCATTTGTGGGCCGTGAAGGGAAATCTTCAAAATTAGTACTCCATTTCTTGTATTATTTGCGTGTTCTTGATGTAATTTAATGTTTCTCTTAGTCACACAAGTTTATTAAACATGTTTTTTTAACCCTATATTGATCTTGTATTTGTTTTAACGCAATATTATCGAAAATAAATATTTCAAAAACAAACTGTAGAATTTTGAGCACTACATTATTCAAATGCTTAGATTATCGGTTATTAAACTACATTTTTGGATAAAAACTTTTATATATAACAAAGTTAAATTGCATTTCATCACCACTTCAAGTACCTGGTCAGCCCCTCTTGGCCAAACGTTCTATGATCTCAGCTTTCCTTTGTAGATAGTATTGTAATTGATGTCCAGAAAGAGTACTCAAGTATTTCTTCATGATTTTGCGATCTTCCTTTGCTTGCTCCAAATCCATTTTAGCTTGCCAGTGTTGCATTGCTCCAAATCGTTCTTGAGCAACTATTCCCTTGTATGCCACACATTGTGCATTAAGGGCATACCACTGAGATTTGGTCAACCCACATGATCGTCGTGTGGGGCACTCGGGGTCTCTGTTAAAGGCAATGTTGACTTTTTGATATAAAGTAAAACCCTTTGTACGGCCATTTATTTGGGCAGAAGTTGTTACCCACGCCCTTGCGAGACACGTAAAGACTGCGTCCATCCAATGCATTCCAACATCATCCGTCTCATCCAAAAACTCATAATCTTCTGGCACTTGCACGCTTGGTCTTTATTTTGTGGGTGCTCTTTTCTTTCTTCCTTTTTCTTTATGGGAGCCACCGCTTCAACAGGTATTGACGCATTTGCGTCACTTTGACTGTGCTGAGTAGATTCACCATGGAATAGATAGTTCTAAAAGTAATTTAGATGTTGAAAACCTTAAGGTTGAGTGAGCGGATAGGGTTGATAGTACGGGCTAAACGCCTGAGGTTACGGTTAAAAGAGTGTAAATGGACTTTGATATTGTCCATAACTGAGATCCCCTTGCGTCATAGTAAACGGAGGTGGGGCCTATGATTGGAATTGAGGTTGAAATTGCGATGAGTTTTGGTAGAGGTATGAAGTGAATTGTGATGATGGGTGTTGAAGGTGGGTTATGCGAAAGTTGACATGTGGCATGAGAGAGAAATAAACTAAAGTAACAAGTTAACACCAATTTGGATTTTTTTAACTCCTCTCTTTTACATTAATAAAAAATTCATCGCTAGACCCTACATTGTTTGGGATTCTTTTTTAACTCCTCCCTCCATATATTCAATCTCTCTACCAAGTTTGATGAAACCTGCACAATAATGAATCTTACCAACTGAACGCGTAACAAGACTAACTTTCATGATTTGTCTCCATTACCTCTTTCTAGCAATTTGAGGCTTTAATGTTAAAGTCTTAACACAAAATCCGAAAATCATGATAATGGCCAGATAATGCAAATACCAAAGAGGAATATATAGCATGAAAAGTAATAAGGATTTATTTATAAGTGGCAATATAAGCACTATTACAATAAAATTTTTTTTAAGGGAACTGTATAGCGCCAATACATATATGAAGGGGACATATCAATATTTTTTTCAAAAGTATTTTGAACCTTGTTTGATACATTAGTTTAGATTGTCGGATAAAGAAACAAGTTTTTTTCTTTATAATGAGTGAATGCATACATGCAAATACAGAGCTCGCTTACTCTAGTTTAATATATACTTGCCATTATAACTAGATACGAGCTAAACTGAACATGCAAGTGCCACCAAATTACATATTTCTCTATACATGCATATTTGAACTAAACAGTTAGTCAATTACCTTCACATGGTGCGACATTATTTTAACATCAAAAGGCGCATGAAGCCATGCTTCAGGTGAGCGTAAATAGAAGTTCTCCGGCTTACTCGTATACACATCGGCATACTGATGGATATTGTAGGCAAAAGCTAATTCTTGACCGGTGTCGATCATATGAAACATGTTCCTCCATTCACATTCAACTATTAAAGCTAGTTTGAGTGTATAATATAGGTACGTTTAGATGATATGATGCACCAATTCAACATCATACATGAACTTTACTACTATCATGGAAATACATATTGCTTTAATAAACTAATGCTTAACTGAAATTGTAGCTAACAATGCAACTTTCACAAAATGTAAAGCTCTTTATTGTTGTAGACAGCCTCGAGTAAATGAAAGCAAATGCATATCAATAAATGCCCTAAAGGCATACCTGTTGATAACGATAATTGTCTTCATTTCGGATCTTTATTTCACTCTGTAATGATAAGGGAGACTTGAGTAAGCACACCCTGTAACACCAAGTCTATCATCAACAATACGGGCCTAAACCCTCTAACTAAGCAAAGGATATCCATGACTTTACAAAAAGCTCTATCTGTTGCAAAGCAACTAATCCCCTGAACTTTGAACTTCCAACTCTGCACGTAACCAATTAGCAAATCTAAGCAACAAAGGCTTGAAATCATGAAAACCAATGTAGACATCACAACTCCTCGGCCTGAACTTCGAGGAAACGAGAACTTTCCATGGCCTCTCCCCAACTAAGATTTGTTTTTGTGCAGGTTCCATCAAGCTTGGAAGCGAGATTGAATAAGTGGAGGGAGGAGTTAAAAAAGAGTCCAAACAGTGTAGGTTCTAGGGAGGAATTTTTAATTAATGTAAAAGAGAGGAGTTCAAAAAGATCTAAACAATGTTAACTTGTTGCTTTAGTTTATTTCTCTCTCATGCCACATGACAACTTTTGATTTGAAGAGATCAATTTTTGATCTCTTTAGAGAGATCATTTTTTTTCCTTGAAACCAACCTCTGAGACGCTTCGGTTTGTACTTTTTCTTTCAGTTCGAGTTGCGTGTGTAATTATCCCCTGCTTCAACTCCTACTCCTAGTATTTTTAGACCCGAACCGACCGGGAATCAAAATCGATTATTGCGAGTTTTGATTCTACTTTTGAAAACCTATAGGGTTTAGGGTTTTTTTTGGACGAGAAACCATTAAGGTCTAGCCCAATGAGGTTCAGGGTCTTGACTCAAGATGGATTATTATTTGTAACAGTAAGGGAATTACAAAAACTGTAGAAACTACGAGATCATTCCGGGGTCACGGACAAACCATAGAATTTTGTTCAATAAGTAAGTAGTAAGGGTCGACGAAATGCTTCGGGGAGTTGAAAATAAACATAGATCCGGAGATTCCCGATCAACCTTTCTAATTGTTGTATTCGAGATTATGTAGGATTATAGACGAAAGATCCTTTTTTGGTGATGATTTATAGATTGTTAGTTATTAATGATCTAAAATATATGTTTATGGCCTACCAAAAGAAAAAGTAGTGCGTATCCAGGGCCGACTGTAAGGCCTTGTACGAAAATACATTAGCGTTTGACCTCTTGCTCAAATGATAAAACATTAGCACATTTAGCCAGTCTACATTAGATGTGCTTTAAACTTAAAATAAAAAAAATAAAAAAATCTTTAGACCTTGGGCAAATTTTTTTTTTTTAGGTCATTTTTCCCTTGGGCCATGTACGGTCGCATACCTCGCACTCCCCAAAGGCTGGCCTTGGCAGTATCTGTGAAACCTAATTTTAAAAAATAAATTAAAATAAGATGTTAAGGATTCAAGTCAGGTAGTTTCAGATCCCGGATTGGAATCGGTCAAAGTCTGCTATTTTCAGATCCTGAGTAGAGGTCAGGTTCAGGTTGACTACATTTCCTAATGGATCTGTTTTAGAATGTATTATACATTTTCGCATTACATTTGGGGATTTATTTATTGTTTTGTTTCCTAGGTTTTGTTTTAGAAATTTGGCTTTAATTATCGTAACCATGGTGTTCAAATTATATATAATTTGTGCACATGCACGGTTAAATGCGAACTCTGTGAAACTTTTTTAAGGATCCCCAAATAAACGATTTTAAGGGTAATTGGTAGACGATCTTGGAAGAGAAATTGCTTGTGCATATGAAACTTTAGGTTAACATCTTAATCAGGTTTTTTTAGACAAATACCCTAACATTTATAACTATATTTGAGAAGTAGCCCACGGTTTGTGAAATATTTGACACTCCACATTTGCAGACTTCAGTCAAATGTAGTTGACCACCTTTGACTGTATATAATTTTTTTATATACCAAAATACCCTTTTGTGTTTTTAATTAAAAAAAGAAAAAAGAAAAAATAAATTCAAAAAAGAAAAACTTCCTCGAGATACTAATCTTTTGACACAAAGTCACGTGCATTATTATTTTTTGTTATAACACAAAGTCACGTGAATTTCACGAGTTTAACTTAAAGCTAGTTTGGGTTTCATAGACTGTCACGTGCGAAAAAAAGAGGGAGTCAGCCACAGTCAATTGCAGTTGACTCTGGTCAAACTGCAAATGTGGGGTACTTGTCTAATATTTCACAAACCATGAGGTGCTTGTCAAATATAACTATAAATGATGGGGTATTTGTCTAAAAATACTCATCTTAATCAAATCCATAACCTATGGCATGTAAGCATGAAGGAGTTCTATAAATATAACTAAGTTTGAGATATAAATTTATTATAAATCTATATGCACTTTGACCAACAAAATCTAGGTTACGCCTGTAGGTCCCTTGAGCTGTGATAAACTCAAACTGATTCAATACCAGGCTCACGCAATATACAAACAACATACACAGTAGGCAATGCCACCTAGACCATGAGCTGATGAAGATCGTGGTTCGAGTAGTACCAATGAAGTAGAACAAGTTAAAGACACCTGTGTCGCACGAACTAGTAGTTACTGTTCCAACCCCCCCCCCCCCCATTTTCAAGAGAACGTGCTTACACACGAAACGAACTGAGAGTGAAGTCTATAAAAATAATAAGTTATAAAGGAGAGAAGACCAAGTTTTTTGAGCTCAAGAGATCATAACTTGTAATCAAATCAATCAGCCTCAGGCAATAAAGTTACAGTTACAAAATCCTCAGGTCAAAGTCATAGTTTTTTACCTATTTAAAGGTTTCTACGCTAATCACCTGTGTCATTTTAATATTTGGTTAAACTAATTAAGCCCTTACAACGCCTAGGTAGAAAAATCTAGTGCAAACGATTGTTTTTTTTTTTTTTTTTTTTGACAATAACAATATTTAAGGTAATCACATTACGTAATTGTTCCGTGGGGTTTGAAACTTGTGACCTCTCCGTTGGTAGAGGATCACACCACCACCAAACCAATAGTTCATGGCTGCTTTTAAATTTTTCACATCATCAAACCCTTTAAAGCCCATCTTTAGTTCCCCAAATATGTTATTCTTAAGAATGAGATACTCAAGATGACATGTAAAACTCTATATAGGATTTTATCCTCATGTCTGGCACCATATCTGGTTTGACCAGTTTCACAACACATACAATATATATCATTAGTGATAGATTGGGTGTATAGAGACATGTCCCTCGAGCTATGATAAACTCGAATTGATTCAATACCAGACTCACACAAAATACGCGTAACACCACTTACCCCCATTTTTAGGATAATGTGCTTACACACGAAAACGAGCTGAGGATGAGGTCTATAAAGTAGTTACAGGTCTAACTGCCATTTAATTTGTACTAAAAAATAAACTGAGAGTAAGGTCTATAAAAAAATACCTGTCTCCCATGAACTAGCAGTTACAAATTTAACTGTCAAGAGAACGTGCTCATACACGAAAACGAACTGAGAGTGAGGTCTATAAAAATGATGAGTTCCAGAGGAGAAAGGAGAAGTTTTTCCATCTCAAGAGATCATAACTTGTAATTAAACATCAGCCTCAAGTAATAAAGTTACAGTTACTAAAATCCTCAAGTCATGATTTTTACCTATTTAAAAGTTTTTACACTAATCACCTGTATTTAGGCCTGGAAATGGGGGTAGTCAATATTTTTTGATTTTTTTTGGAACAGTAAAATATGTTCCGATTCGATTTCTTTCGAAAATTCAAAAATTATTCCGAATTTGGAAAAATTGAATTTTTCGGAATAATTAAAAATTTTGAAAATCCAAAAAATTTGGAATTTCGGATTAAAAATTTGGAAAAATCAGAAATTTCAGATAATATTTGTGAAAATAGTGAATCTTTGGATTTTTATATGTAAAATTAAACGTAATATTCCCAAATCAAAATATTTAACCCCTTACTCATACAATGGTAACATCACTACATCTCAAACTATTTTTTTTATTAACTTCAAAAAGCACATTAAATATTGAATACGAATATTTGGAAAAATCGGATTGGATAGTATTCGGAATAATTGGATCGGATATTGTTTAGAATAATCGGATCGAAAATTTTAAAATTTCGGAATAGCAGAAATCTATCCAATTCCGATCCGATTTTTTTTGGAAAAATTCAGAAATCGGATTTTCGGAAATCGAAACTATAATATAGAGTTCAGAAATAATAAAAATCAGATCGAAAATTGGAAAAAATTAGAAGTTCGGATAAAAGTTGCAACCCTACCTATATTGTAATGGCCTAATTCCGTAAGATCGAGATGGCTCAGAATTGGCTCTTACACCAATATTCCTATGATAAAAACTAATATAAAGTAAGAAATGACACAAGTATTTTAGCATAGAAAATCTCTGAACAGTAAAAAACCGCGACCTCGGGTTGAGGGTTTAGTAATAGTAACTTTTATTGCCTGAGGTTGTTGAACTAGAAATACTTGATCTTATAAATATAAAAGTTGGTGCTTGAGAATCTAGAAAATATGGTTTTCTGGGTGATTTCTCATTTATTTTTCTGGTTCTTATCTCTTCTTAAACTTTTTTCTTATATAGACCTTATCCGTAGCTCATTATCGTATTGAAGCACGTTCTTCGAATAATGAGGTTAGTGGAGGTTGACTGTGTAACTGTTGAGTTCATAGGAGATAGGTATCTTTGACTTGTTCATATTCTTTAGTTGTGCTCGAGCCACGTTCTTTATCAGTTTGTGGACTAGGTGGTAATGCTGACTTTAGTTATTACCTATTTTGTTGAGGAGATGAGAAAGCTTGAGTTTGAGAGAGATACCTTACACGACTATTTATCGGATAGATGATATATTTGTAGAGCTGATGTAGATCAAGGAAATTGTATGAACTCCATGGAAATGGAGTTAGGTTCACGACCTTCCGAATTGGTAGAGTAAGGTAAGATTATTGCGGCTGCTTGAGCTCAAGATTTTATGGCTGATCATCTTCCTGTTGTAGGGGAAAACGTGGCTGACCTCTCAACAGTAGAAAAGAATTATTTGTAGTGATTGTACATGTAACCTGTAAAAGTATCTATCGCAGACATATTGAGAGATGAAAGCTAGTTTTACCTTTACTTTATCTTATATCTAGTAGAGTTCTTTGATTAAAAACTAATATTACCTTGGTTTTAATCATAGAGTATGTATAGTTCGATTGAAAGTTAGTTTTACCTTTGCTTTAATTGGTATAATTATTGTAGCCATATTGAGATATGAAAGCTAGTGTTACCTTTGCTTTATTTTATGTCTGGTAGAGTTCTTTGATTGAAAGCTAGTTTTACCTTTGCTTTAATCGGTATATTTGTCGCAGCCATATTGAGAGATGAAAGTTAGTTTACCTTTACTTTATATTATGTCTGGTAGAATTCTTTGATTAAAAACTAGAATTATCTTTGTTTTAATCGTAGAGTATATATAAAGTACGGTTTGAAAACTAGTTTTACCTTTGCTTTAACCGAAATAGAGGTCGATTAAAAACTAGTATTATCTTTGCTTTAATCTATGTATTGTCTATGTAAGTAAAGAGTTGTGTGGGAAAAAACTTGAAAGTTTTCATTAAATAGAATATAATGTACATTGTATGGAGATGAAAATCTCACTTTTGGAATGGAAAGAACGAGAATTGGAAGTGGAGTAGTGAGGGACTTACCAATAGTACTGTTTTAGTTGCTTAGTGTTCCAAGGAGTTGGGATTCAAATTTCTTGCTCTGTCATGAGATAATAAGATCCCAGGCCAGTGATTAGGAATGGACCTTCCCAGTTTTCTACTAGTTTCCTGGCATGTGCTACTTTGAGGTGTAGAGGGATTTCTCTGAGTACAAGATCATAAATTTGGAAAGCACGGCTTCAGACTCGTCTGTTGTACGAACTGGCAAGCATATGGCGACATCGATCTAGGTTGGCAATAGCGTATTCCCTAGTTTTATCAATCTAATTCATGTTGCAAGCCAATTCAAACTCATTTTCTTCGTCGATAAGCTCGTAAACTTTGAATAGATGGTAATATTCTGTTGGTATGACGGCTTCTGTGCCATAGGAGAGGAGAAATAAGGTATAACCGGTAGATTGACGTGGAGTGGTACGGTATGCGCATAAGACATGAGGGAGTTCTCGTATCCAATTCCATTTTTTCTTTGAGTGAAGCCTTTTCTTGAGTCCATCCATGATGGTTTTGTTGGTAATTTAGGCTTGGTCATTGCCTTGATGGCAGTAGGGATTTGATGGTAAGTGGATGATGTTATGTTTGTTGAGGAAAGCTACGACTTTTTCTTTAACGAATTGTGGCCCATTATCGATTCGAATCAGGTGGGGGTATCCAAGCCGTGTGATGATATGTTCCCAGGTAAAATAGATGACTTCTTCTTCTCTAGTTCGACAGAGTAGAACTGCTTATACCCATTTTGTAAAATAATTTGTTGCTACTAGTAGGTATCAGCGGTTACCTAGAGAATTAGGAAATTCACCGACGAGATTGAGCACCCATCTTTTGAATGGCCAGAACACCTTGCTGGCATGTAGCTCGAGCGCAGGGGCGCGGATTATGTGACCATGTCGTTGACATGTATCGGATTTGTATGAGTACTCTTATGCTTGATTGCGCATACCTAGCCAGAATACTCTTTGTGTAATTGCTCTATTTTTGAGTGATCAACCTACGACATGGGAGCTACAAGTCCCTTTATGTAAATCTCTGAGCATCTCGTCTACTTTCTTTCTAGAGAGGCACTTGAGGTAAGGCCCCATGACTGAACGACGATATAAAAAACCGTGTTGATTTGTGTATCTATTTGAATATTCAATCAGCTGTCGGCACTCTTTTGGATCTGTTGGAAGGGGTCCTTTACATTCATTGACTGTGCCAAGGTAGGAAAGGAAGGGCTTTCGCCAATCGTCATCCTCCTCTTTATCGCCCCCAATGTTGATCGTGCATACAAAAATACGATCAATGCTGGGGTTGATATCACTTTGATCTGGAGATATCTAGCTTTTGTTCCCAAGACCCCAGCTAAATAAGCGAAGGAATCGGCGTGTCTGCTTTCACGTCGAGGAAGATAATTGAGAGTTGCTTTCTCAAATTGGCTTATCCTATCTGCA
This sequence comes from Kingdonia uniflora, assembly GCA_014058105.1. Classification (NCBI taxonomy): domain Eukaryota; kingdom Viridiplantae; phylum Streptophyta; class Magnoliopsida; order Ranunculales; family Circaeasteraceae; genus Kingdonia; species Kingdonia uniflora. The sequence goes on from JACGCM010002017.1 coordinate 1,884,665, forward strand.
ACGAGGGTTGTATATTCGATCATCTTGACATTCTTCTTATATTGCTCAGAGTAATGGTGGACGATGAGTAGAGAATCTGTGCATACTGAGAGCTCTTGGACGTCGAGCTCAAATGCGAGGTCGAGTCCATGGATGAGAGCTTCATATTTGGTGACATTGTTAGAGGATTTAAAATTTAAGCAGATTGATTTCTTGATTCTGTCATTGGAAGGGGTAATCAATACGATTCCAATTCCTGACCCTGTGGATCCTGATAAACCATCTATTAGAAGTCTTCACCCTTTCCTTGCTATCTATTCAGCTCGCTCGTCAAATTCTTTGGTGGGTAGCTCTTCTATAGTTTCTTCAGAAAGGTCAGGATCGTGTTCCTTCCACTCAGGATCTTCTACTGGAAAATCCATAAGAAAATCGACAATGGCCTGCCCTTTTTCTGATTGTCATTGTTCGAACTTGATATCATACTCGCCCAAACTGACTGGTTATCGTTACACTCGTCTAGATTTTTCTTTTTGGGTAACACTTCCCGGAGTGGATAGTTTGTCATGACTTTGACTGAGTGAACTTGGAAGTAATGCTTAAGTTTCTGTGAAGTATAAACAAGAGTTAGAAGGAGTCTCTCGATTTTAGAATATCTCATTTCCGCTGGAGTGAAGGTTTTGCAGATAATGCAGACTAGCTTCTCAATCATTCCTTCAAGTCGAATGAGAACTGAACTGATAGAATTGTCTGTAACTGCTAGGTAGATAATCAGTTCCTCATTATCTACTAGGGTACTCATAATAGAAGACTTCCCCAAATAGGTTTTGAGTTCTTAAAAAGTTACCTCGCATTCTGATGTCCATTAGATCTCTGCATTGGACTAAACTTTTCCTCATTTGGTATAATCACGGAGTAGTAGGAACAGCCATCGACAGCGATCTGAAGATTTAGAAACGAATTGGTTGATAACGACAATCTTGTCGGCAAGCTTTTATACGCCTTTTGTTATCTTTGGAGATGGCATGTTAAGGAGAGCCTGAATCTGATCTGGATCAGCCTCAATCCCTGTCTTGTTGATGAGATGGCCAAGGAATTGGCCTGAATGTACTATGAATTGACACTTATCAGGATTGAGATGCATCATGTAAGATCGAAGAATGTTAAATATTGTGTTAAGATCTGTGATGTGGTTGATTGACTGTATGATCTTGCACAAGAGATCATCATCAATGTAGACTTCTACAATTTTCCCAAGATGCGCTTTGAACTTTATCAAGTAAGATGAAGAAATCGGTGCATTTTTGGAGTGATTCTGACGAACTGAAAGAGCTTCCCACAAAGAGAAATAATGGCAAAGCTTTTGTGTGTCAGCATATTAGACTACATGGCCCAAAAATGTCTTAGACAACTTAATTTGTTTGCTTGGTTACCCCACCTCGCACTCTCCATAATCGCCTCAAATAACTTAATTTTATGCTCGCCATTTCCTCTACAACTACTGAGAGGGGGGAGATTGTAGGACCATAACTTCACACCACTCGTTACAACCCTCACACCACTAAACCATAATAGAGTAAGAAAATGTTACAAGGCGGGCCGCCAGTACCTAGTTGGCACATACTCACTAGCTCCGAGGATCGCCTCGAACGTGGCTTGATACACACCCACAAAAGGATTCGAACCTTAAATTTGTGGAGGTCCTCAAGCAAGGTTCCTTAAACCCACACAATACCCAAGATGTTAGATAAGAATAAGAATCTAAGAGAGACTAAGTTCTAACTGATCAACAAAACCATAATCAATGCGATACTAGCGGTAATCTAGGATTCCAGCCCTATTAGGATTTTCTAACCTTCCTATTATAAATTTATAGTCTCGAGGTTCTTTTGGAATAAACCTATAATAATAATGATTTATTTCTACTATAAAGAAACAATCTACTAAAATTTACACACAAAAAAACTCGACAATCTTATTACTATGATCTAGATTGTCATGGTTAAACTAGAACATCGAGAGAGAACAAAATGTATTTCGCATCAACATCGAGAGAGAGAGATGAAGCAAAACCCTAATCTTGGAGACGAAGAAATGGTTGGATTTCACCTCTGCTAATGGTGTGAGTGAGAAAGTGTGGAGAGTGTGTTTAATATAAATACCAAGATACCAGAGAAATACGGTTTTGTTTGTTATTATTATAAAACAGAAAACCGAAATGTTGAAACTTGAAAACCGATAATGATAACGACATTAGCGATTTTGGTTTGTTTGTTATTATTAAAAATGTACTTGCATGGTACACACTAATTTTGGGGTAAAAATCACAAAGAACTTGGTATGTACAAGTCTCACAAGAGTAGGGCTAAAGTTGGAATTTACCAGAAATTGGCGGGAAAACGATTAACACCTATAACGGTAATTGGAAACCCTAAAACCTCGATCGATCGCTGTTTCGATAATCTATAGTTTGTAATCTTGTTACTAGGATATCAATTTGAAAACCTTAGATTCTCATTTGTGAGATTGCTCATTTGGAATTGCGTTTGCGAATTCAAACCCTGAAATCTCAACAATGAGATTTATCGCGTTATTTTATGTTGTTGATCAAAATAATTTATGGGGTGTTGTTGCTCTAGATGAAGAGGTCCAAGAGGAGTTGGATCGTTGTAATGCGCGTGTAACGAACTTGTTACCTGCTCTGTACAACAATGTTAGTCGAATGGTTTGCGCGCTCGTTTGGAATTCTTTCACCTTAAGAGTAAGTATGATTTTACTCTACCATTTCAATTTTATTTGTTTGTAGGATTATTTACGGTTTTGTATGTTAGTATGAATTTGAGGGGAAATATAGTAGAAAATGTGACGGGAAATATTAGAAATTTGGTTTTAAGCTTTGTACACTAATTATGAGATATGTATAGTAGCTGGAACATGATGTCAGCTTTAGGCGAATCCATACTCGTTTGGTTTCAAATTATCAATAATCCTCTGAACTAGAATGGGATTTTTTTGTGTGCGGAGAAATTAGCTTACGAATTATTTTTTGCTTGTGACGGATTACATTTCGATGTTCCAACAAATTGCTTGTGTAGTTGACTCACATTAGGATGGCTTCGAGTTGTGAAGTTACAAGGATGTGACAAGATGTATAGTTTGTTTCTGAAGCCAAAAGATCAAGCTGTGCTCCCTCCCAGCCTTAGTTTACAGAGCTGGGATCAGTGGGCGAGGTCCAATAAATTATGGCATTGTTACATTTTCTATTTTGATTGCTTGCAGAATATAATAGTTGGCTCTGAAGGTTAGAGGAAAGTAATGTAGGGATTATGTCTGTAGCCATTGCCATTATGGTGAACCATGTGAAAAGTGTCTCGTACTATGTGAATAAATATCTCACTTTCGTTGTGACTTTTGATCGAAATTTCCAAGTTCCAAGAAATAGCTAATAGCTGATGCTTACTTAAGCAATATTGCATTGAAACATATGTGAGCTTATCAGCCAAGCATAATATAAAGAAGATGTTAGGCTAACTTCATAAGAAGGGAAATAAATATTGTAAACGAGCAATGGCATTTCACTCCATGGGATGCTCAAGCAAAAGATTTGCATAGACTGCTGTGGTTGTTGTAGAATTCCTCCATCCAGTTCAACACAGTCTAATAGAGGGCAGTCTTCACTCCTCTGTCCTAGATTGAACTTTCCTGGAGCCTTATATCCACAAAGTATCTGATCATTTCCTTTTGTTTTTGTGGAACCCAGTCATCCGCAGGCATTTGGAGATATAGGCAATCATAAGCTCCAAATTTTTTTTGGCATATCCTATCTTAGTCCATCTAGACTCTAGAGTTTGATAAACATACATTTTCTCCCCCTTCTGACTATCCTCCACTCCGATTCTTCTCGTTAATGATTTCCACTTTGAGTTTGGGCATCCTCATTGCAAGTGCATTGAAGCCAGCAAATGTTACCTCGTAAGACAACATCCAAAGGGATCGCATTGCTTCATACTTTGCCACGTCTGTTAGAAGTATAACATCACCAAATGGGCTATCCTTATACTCCAACATCCTGGTATTTTTGCACATACAGCATTCCCTTATCGTTGTCCCAGGAAAATGCCACTGAAAGCATCTTCACAACTTGATCTACTCAGCATAGATTCCAACATAAAAGAAAAACCTGGCCATTTAGTAGACTAGAAAGTGATAAGCGCCTGAGACTTTTCTTAGATGATTTAACAAAAGCTCCCAAGCCTTCATTCAATGGTTATAATGTATCAGAGTCTATTTTCTTTGGGTCAAGAATGGAAAGTCTAAAGGGGTTGAAATGTGAGCAATTCCTTGCAACAGTTTGGAGCGCAGCGTAAGTCATTTGTTGGCAAAGGATAACAATGAATGAAGCTTTGGGCAACCCACGAATACAGCAACTCGGCCTTTTACTGTTACAACAGCATTCTCGGCATCATAGAGAAATGGAAATACCCTCAGGCTCAGTTCATGCAGCAGTTCTACACAAGTTGTCATTACAATTTCTAATCCCTTGTCTCCAATACAATACAATATCCACAAGCATTGAAGTTTATGGCAGTTTAAGATTTATAAGCTCCGTAGGCTGAATATCTGGTGCGGAGCTCAAGTTTAAGGAAGTAAGATTTAAGCACATGGGGTAGATAGCTTTTAAGAAGCAAGGGACAATCCAAGAAAGCCAGACAAGCTTTTGACCTATTTGCAATTGAATATGTCCTTAACTAGCTTAAAGTAAATTTAGAAATTTGGCTCGTGGAGGTATGAACCAAATCCTACATCCACTAGATGAGGTGCCTGTGCAAGAACTTTCTATAGTGTTTCAAATTTCATAGGCATTAATTGGTTCAGTCTCAAACTCGTAAGGTTAGGACTCCTCTCAAATAGCCTCTCAAGAGACCCCAGACTCACATCCCTTTTGAGGCATGAAAGATTCAGGGAAACAACAGATGTGCAGGTCTAAGGAAACCAACTAAGTCAAAGGGCCCTGCGCTCTTCAACTTCATTTTCCTGCAAGTTGAACTCCGGAAGAACCTTGCAAATGGCAGCAATTGCAGCAAGACCAGCGGTGGAGAGCCCATCACATGTAACTAGAACAAGAGATTAGTTTTACAAATTAAAAAACTAACAAGCTTAAGAAACGGAGAGATACTTTTCTAACTTTCAGATTATAGCTCTGTCCTGGAAAGAGTAATCTTAGTGGTTTGATTTAATTTCTTTTATAATGTTATACATGATCTACTTACCTCTAATTTAGAAAGACTCGCCTATATCTCGTTCAAACTTAGTTACGAGACAATCTCCTTATGTAGAAACACACAATATGAATCCTCAGTATATGGTCCTGTAGCCTATAGATCAGTTTTTTCTTTGGATCACAGTAAATTAGATATGACACAGTTTCACTAAACTGTGGTATCTATCACAAAATAAAAATTATAAAAAAGTAAGAATTTTTTTAAAATTATATATTATCGTGTTGAAATGTGGTGATTTTGGGACATATTGTGATTCTTTTCAATGCATACGTAAATTTTGGCCAAACATATATCTTGAAAATACTGTCTTCTAAACCTTGCACCACATATGACTCTCACGGAAAAGATATAGTTCCTGTCAAATATTTTGTCATTTTTTCTTATGAAGTAGTTTCCTCCTTCGTGTTTTAATATATCAATCTTTTCTGTTCCAGTTTTCTCAGGGATTAGATCATGTAATGACCATTATATTATCTGCTGTATATACAACCGGATGGGTTGGGATAGGATTTTCAAAAGAGGGAATGATGGTTGGTGCAAGTGCAATGGTAGGTTGGATCACTAAAGAAGGCCATGCAAACATCAAGCAGTACTACATTCAGGGTTTCACTCCATCAGAAGTCATACCAGACAAGGGTGAATTATCTCTCACTAAGGTACCCCATGCTATTGTTCTTCGTGGGACCACTATTTACATGACATTTCAGTTGAAGTTCTCATCTTATGTTAACAAACAACCAATATTGCTAGCGTTTGGGACAAGAGAACCAGTTCACAATCGTCTAACAGAACATGATGATAAAACAAGTATCATTTTTGAATTCTCTGAAGGTTTGTTCTTTTATGTGATCTCCTCCTTGTATTATTTTTATAGACTCGTGTAGCATAATGTTTTACAGCAGTAATTTAGTTAGGAATATTAAAGGAATACACCATTTATGCTTCAAAGCTCTACTATTCCATCTATTGTGTACTACAGGGAAATTACACCCTGGCTTATAAACCATACGTACTGTTGTACAAAAGTGGACGAGGATTATTCGTGTAGCGCCCCGCTTTATTTTTTTCGTTATATAACTTTGTTCTAGAGCTGTTGTAATTTAGTAAGTTACATGGTAGAGTATGTTATCGTAGCTCTTTTATTTTTTCTTCAAACCCATTCAACCTCCATGGTATCCCTCCCTGATTCTCCTCCATTTCTTCTCCATCTCCTCTTCCCAAATCCTCCACAATCCCCTTCTTCTCCTCCACTTAAACAACAACACCTTAAACCCATCTCTTCTCTTTGTAATCTAGAGAGAGAGGTGCACCTCAAATCCCTAATTCGAAAACCTAACCCTAATTCCTAAACCCCAAACCCAAATCCCTAATTCGAAAACCCTCAACCCCTCTCCTAACTCAACTTCACCATTGCTAGCCGTTTTGAACCAGAAAATCAGATTGTTGGAGCATTGAGAGCATAGTTCTCCTTTCGTATAAAAACCAGCTAAAATAAATAAATATATACTAGCATAAATTGATAGTCTCTAATATTCATAAATTGATAGTCTCTAATATTCTCCCATAAGCTACAGATTTACATAGACGATGTATGCCCTAGAAGACAGTGAACTAGTGCTCTCCTGCACTAAGTTTACGCTGTCGCGTCATCTATTATAGAGAATCCTTTACCTATAGGGATAATTTTGAATTTGGCCTTTCAGAGTCCAGGAGTTAGGCACTTTACCTATATATGATACTAAAGTAGGAGATATTTTGTAGGTCCATCCTTCGTACCAGACGGAACTTGTATGATTCATCTCCTTTCTCGTAGTATAAATCCTGGTGTTTCAATTGTTGAGTAATTTCCCCTTCGCCCTGGAGCTGGAAGCTCATAAATATTCATCGATAGCACCTATTTGTCTTCGAGTTTAAGTATAAGAGACTTTCTGATAATATTTGCCATTTTCCCTTCCAAACAATCATCAGGAGAAACATTACTAGCCTTCTCTTTGCTTTCCTTATCTTAGAATCCCCACGGACAGATCACACCCAATTTAGGGATAGGGATAGCCTTTGAAGCAGCTTGCTCGTCATTAGTTTTGTTTTGCTGAATCTCCACCAAGATCGAAGAAGTTGATCGAGTTTTGCAAACCCTAGACGCCTAGCTTATGCACCAATTTTTTTCATCTTTTTTATCTTCTCCTCATTCACTGGTCCTCGCCGAGGATAATTATCCTTGGTGGTAGCCAAATGAGCATTATAAACAAAGATGGTCGAGATTCAGCTTTGTTTGAATACTATGGGGAATTTTTACCCAATATCATTTCAGATTCCTTCCCTCCTTTTCTTTTGTAACAAAGAGCTCATCCTTGCCACTTATATCTTTTGTACAGGCGAGAATAATCTCACCATGTCTTAAACACGAACTACATCAGAAATAATTAAGCAGTACTATCTAATCAATAGTTATATGGTATATTAATGAATATTAAGCAGAATATTGTCTTTCTATGCTATACCGAGTATAATTTCGAGTCAGTCACTTCATTTTTTATATTATTTTTTTGCATTATCTAATTGTTTTTCTTAAGCACTACTGATAAGATTTTCTAATACATTATTAAGATAGTATAGTTTACTAATGGGACTCATCAGGTGGTGGCATTCGTTCTAAGGTCTGGCAAGGAAGCAAAAGTTCGTTAGTACTGGTATTGCTACCACCATTGGGTTGGGACGCTTGCTCTCTTCCTAGGAGTTCTAAATGTTATCATTGGAATTCAATTTGGAGGGGTAGTGAAATTTTGGAAGATAGCTTATGGGCTCATTCTTGCTGTTATTCTTGTAACAGTTATAGTTTTAGAATTATTGTTGTGTCTGAGAGGGCCTTCGAAAGTACTTCCACCAACATTCAAACCGAGCCCAATGTTGGGAAATCTCAGGGGTAGCTAATCCCAATTCCACGCCTCAGAACGATAAACGGAAATGCCAGAAAGATTCGAAATCGGAAACACTGTAATTTACCCGGAGGAGGGAAGTGGAAAATCCTTACGGATAAAAAACCACTCCCGCCAACAATCCACCATAATCAAATAGGTTACAAAATAATCTCTCAAGCTTTCTCAAAGCTTTCTAATGGAGTCTCTTCAAACCCTAACTTAAGATTAAACTCACATCAACACATTAGACATAATCTCAGTCATCTTTATATAGTAGAGAACTAATTACAAGTAGTACAGATTTCGAGGCGAACTCCTACGTACCAGAATGACTCAGCCCTTCCTATGTTAGGTCACATTTCAAGGGTACTCTCCAGATATCCTGGGGTTGGTGTTGACGCCATGCTTTGACACTGTTGTAGTTGTAAGGTCTAACACTCTACCATCTTGACCAGTAAGCTAGCGATCTGTCTTGTCATACTTCGACGGACTTTGAATCCTTCTTCAGTAGTTCGCACAGAACCAGTTCGAGTCTTCATGAAACTTTACCAGCTCGAGTCTTTAGCTAACATAACCAGCTCGAATCTCAGGTACCAAAATCAGTTCGAATTTCAGGTAACAAAACCAGTTCGAATCTGAACATTGAAAATCTCATTTTCAATCTGTTTCACTCCGACTTCGATCCTTGCTCGTTCCACGAGTTCCAATGAGCTTCGACAAGCATAGCGAATTCGAGCTCGTTCCTTGAGCTCCACAGAGCTTCGACCAACATAGTTCGAGTTCACCCTTAACAATTTCCCACTTGAAATCGAATCTACCGTAACCCTTCACATGATCTTCAAATGAATTGCTCGCTGTAACCAGACTTCAATCTTGAAGACCCACAGAAGTTGTACATGTTGTCAACTTTTGAAAAGTCACCACCTTCGTAAACATATCGGCCGAATTCACATCAGTATGAATCTTCACGAGCTTCAACACACCGTCCTCGAGGAGCGAGCGAATATAGTAATATCGAATATCAATGTGTCTGGTCCTAGAGTGAAAATGATGTGAATCATATCTCATGATCGTTTGTCACATGTCAGCAGACTATTTATATTTATGTTTTTTTGATTCAAGCCTCCCTGCTAGAGATGGTTAGTAGGTTTTAGGGAGTTCCTAATTAACCAACACAAGGTTAATAGGGTATTTTTCCCAGTTTCTAGAATAGTCTTAGTTAGGGTTTCCACCCCTTATGTTCTATAAAAGGGAGGCTAGGTTCTCTATTATATTTAGTTGTTAAAGTTGTGATTGAATAAAGTTCAAGGTTTAGCCCTAATTAAGTTTTAGGTTGATTTTAGCGTAAAAGACTTCTCGATTTAGCTTCCGCGTTGAGTGTTTACGTCAAATTGCATCAGAGCGAGATTAATTCTTGAGTTTTCACGGTGTTTCTTAGGGCGATTCTCTCTTGATTCGTGATTTGAAACTCTAGGAAACAGGTCGATCGTTTTTTTTTCCTATACTGCTACAGTGCTATTTCGGAGTCTGCTATATTATTTTCTGATTACACTACAGTGTTCCTGCATCTGCTACAGTATTTTGCGACTGCTATAGTGATTCAGTGTCTGCTACTGTGTTATCCAGCAACTGCTACAGTGATTTCTGGTAAATAAAAAAAAATCTTTGTTCTTTTGCCCGTTTT